>JAODXP020000019.1:18278376-18448376 GCA_027497455.2 Sardinella longiceps
GCCACTCAATAACCTGGCTCGATCAGTCTTCCCAGGACACCATAAAACTTTGCCCGCCCTGCTGATAGGCTGTTTTTTTCCTCAGCATCACTGAAAAGTTCTGAAAAGTGCAGCACATAACAGGTTCAGCATCATTCTGTCTGTTGTCATGTGGTACAGAGTCACAATTTAGACTCTTTTTATCTAACTCCCATTACCAAACCATTACCTCGCATTCTCACAAGATTGAAAGTAATGGCAACCTCACCTATGGGCAATTTTCATTCTGCTTTTGTTATTCAACTGTTCTGTGGGCTGCATCTTTTCTCTGACAACCAAAAGCTAACCGAAAAACATCCTACACATCCTCATTCCTCAAGAGAGACCTTGCCATCCAAGCATTGAAATACGGCACATTTCCAGGAGTGTACATTTCTCGCCAGTTTTAACATCTATTCATACTCCTTATATTTCCTGCTCAATAGGATTTAGACAAAACAGCTTGTTGTAAAGAGTAACCTTCTTTTGTGCTTTTATGCCACATTTTAAAAACACCATACCGTACTTGTGAAGTCTTAACAATGAACGGCAAAGATCTGAGGAGTTTTCAAGATATAGTTGTAAAGAGCAAGGCTCACTGGGCACGTTTGCCTCGCCTTTGAGAACAGTGCCCTTGCAGGATGACGCAAACAGTGTGGAGCTGAGATTTTGTGGAGACTGAATGATTTGTCACCAAGGACGGGAGAGAGGACAAAGACCCAGGGTAAATTCACGCCACTGAGAGGAAGGCCAGAATCAAAGGGCACTTGAAAGCTGGCGAGCAGTGTGAATAAAATACGCACTCTTTGGAGTTCTGTTGTAAATTGCACAGGCTTTTCAAGGATAGTGCTGCATCAAGAACACTTGTACCACAAATGCCTTGTACTTATTTATTGTCGATTATGCTGAAGTAGTGTTTTGGCTCCCATTGAATAGAATATATGTATCATGTCTGAGCCATGTGTTTTTTTTTTTTTTATTATTCAGAAAGGCGACAAGGCTAAATACCAACACTTTAGTAACATCTTTTGGTTAGACTTAACCCCCTACATGTACTGTATATAGGCTATTGTTCATCATCAGCAAATGGCCCTGCATTTGAACAATCACATTATCCAATTGCATTATCATAGCTTCACACAATGCTTGAATATCAACTGAGTTTTTTTTTTTTTTTCTCCCTCAACCCCCTATTGGCTGCTTGGTCATACCACTCCAAGCGACAGTAACTCAAAGCCAAATAGTTTCCACTTATGCACAGTCACACATGCCGCATATTAGCCACAGGGGCTGTGGGGGGTAATTGAATTGTCAGAAAGGCACAGGGAAATGCGGAGAGGAATGTGGCATACATGCCCATGTTGCCATGGCACAGCTCAGGGAGACTGCAGCAGCAGCAGCAGCTGGATGTGTCGAGCAGAGCAGGGAGGATATTTTTTTTTTCTGACATGAGGGGGAGACGGAGGAAGAGAGAGAGAGAGAGTGTAGCCGTGGGTGGTAACACTCAATAGAGGCTAACAGAAGGGCAATCTGGCTGAGATAAATTGACAGACTCAGTACAGTGAATGCACACATGGAAATCAAATAATGTGGGATATTATGGAATCACATTATAGTGGATATTGCCTATAATTTGACGGTTTTCTGTTTATAAAGGCTTCTGGAAATACTGCATATTGGCCAAAATGATCAGATAAAGCACACGCTTTAAAAGCTGCATCATCTAGCAGCAAGGATGCTGTATTGTGTTTAAAGTAAACAAGGTAATTGTATGTTTTGTAGTTTCAAAGCAAAGGTGATACTGAAGAAAATGTCAGTCAAGAAGTACTTGCATATAGTCTGACAAAATGGAGGCAGTGTTCGCAGTGTGAGGATTTTAACGTTTGGCAGGGTGAGAGATTCTCACACACGCGCACGCACACACGCACACACACACACACACACACACACACTCAGACTGACAGAGCACATACTGTAAATATCAGAGATCGCTTCAGGGAGGAAGCGTTTACTTGGAGGACAGGGGAGGGGAGAAATAAAAACAGGCGCTATCACCATCTGCTCCATGTCTTGAGTGTGCATGTGTGCGTGTGTCCATATATCAATATTTCCATGTACACTTGTGTGTTTGTGAGTCTTGTAGACATATTCATCTATGCATTGTCCTTGTGTTTGTCTATTTACCTTCATGTACTATGCGTGTTATGTATGTATTTATGTATCTGATTGTCTTTGTTTCGGTTCCTTGTTGTTTGTCTCTGCCTATCTCCACATACATAAGCACTCTCGTGTCCTTGCTTGGTGGTGCGTGATCTGATGCGTGATGTTGGTGTGCATAACTATGTATTCATGTACAGTATTTTTTTTTTATTTCTTGCAGACGGTCCGCACTATCCGCCGCCGCCGCTGTTACCCACCCACCTGGAAGCGCTGGGTGTTCTTCCTGTTCCCGGGCACCATGATCGCCACGTCGGCCGTGGCGCTGTACGCTTTCGTGGAGACAGAGGAGAACTACTTCTACATCCACAGCATCTGGCACATGCTCATCGCCGGCAGCGTGGGTTTCCTGCTGCCGCCACGCGCCAAGCCCGACGCCAAGGTCACGCCCATGAAACGCCGCCGGGGCTGCGGCTATCAGCTGTGCGTCAACGAGCACGAGGAGATGGGCTTGGTGGACCCAGCGATCATCTCCATCAACAGCATATGCACGAGCTGATAGGTCAGCTCGCTGCTCACACCATTGCCATAGCCACAGGACCATTTGCCTTCAGTTTCATTTGGAACAGAAATGTAAAACAATGTCAACAACAACAACAGCAACAACAGGGACGACGAATACAACAACAACAACAACAACAACACCTTATTGGAAACAAGCCAGAGAACTTGAAATACGTTGTAAATATTATGGGCAAAAAAGTCAAACGAACAACGACACAAATACCACCCATTCCACGCATACACTACTTTCACTTCGAGTTTTGGTTATCTCTCGTCACTTGAATTACTTGCGCTCATTATTGTTGGTCTTGCTCTGAGTTTGTGGCCGTGCGGTGCAACGCTGTGCTATCGTTTGTGGACACTGTACTTTCTTAAAGTCAAACAAGCCTGATTTACTGCTGCTACTGGGTGGTGACCGTGAAGTGTATCATGTCATTTATTTATTGATTCATTGGATTTACAGACCAAAAGTTTTGTTTTGTTTTTGTTTGTTTGTTTGTTTGTTTGTTTTTCTCAAGCAAGATTGACAGAAAGACTCACTATGAAATGTAAGAGCACGATTTGTTTTTAATACTCTTTTTCATTTTTAAAATTCATCTTTTGCACTGAGACACAACTATGTGATATTGTAAATTTTTATAAATACAGGAATAGATATTAATCAGCGTCACCCATATGTAAATGTATAGTTGTTTTTCTGTGGAATGTCCGACTGTATTTTGGATTGCATTGTATTGCCTTTTGAAGAATTGTTGATCGATCCTAGGTTGGGAAAAGGGAGAAAGTAGAGGAAAGTAGTTGCCAAGCACTGGTGTCATGGAAACCTCAGATGATGACCTTGTACTTCAAGATGGATTTGCCAATAGTCATATCAGAGGAATTTTAAGTAAAAGCAACCAGTAAAAAAAACAAAACAAAACAAAATAAACATTTTATTTTTTATGTAAGAAACAACTTGCGATAATTTTTTTCCCTTAAATTTTCTCATTCAGTGGTGCTCCAGTCTCAGGAGACTTGTCTGAGTCTCCTGCTTTCTAGCACTTTATTTTTGTTTTCTTTTCCAATATAGCACAAGTGGAAATTGGACGTGGAGAAGACATCCCACTGAGCCTGTTGCTGCATGCAATATGGCTTCCCACAAGTCATCACTCCAGTCCACAGTGGTGCACATCACATCACATCATCACACATAAGCTCTACCACACACACACACACACACACACTACAAGCATAGCATTTCCTAACATTCTGTACGTGGAACACAAGTTCTGTTAAAGGTAGGGTTCAAGATCCGAGAGTAACGTTCACGGAGGCTAAATTTGAAAATGCACGCTTCCACAGTTTTCACTCTGATGTCCCACCTTCAGAGTACAGGATGAGCGCTGTCTAGGGCACTAAAGGGGGAGGAGGGAGGGCCAAATGACAGTTGAGTTTGGACATATTGTTATTCTATCATTTCTTAGTGGACGCTAAAAATGATTGGATGGAGTTTTCCAGTCCTGTTCATTTTTTTATTTTTGTGTTAGTGCATTTAGTGCAATTAATTGTTTTCAATCACTGCATGAGTGGAGGATTTTAAGCAAAACTATTATTTTTTAAAGTGCTCCAGGAAAACATCATGGACCCTACCTTTATGGAACACAAGGACACCAGGGATGCATCCAGCGTTATTTCTAGGGTTCTGTTCCTGTTTCACAGAAGCCTGGTCCCATCCATTCCCAGTTCAAAGACGCGGGACACTGACATGGTGGAGCTAATGTGTGAGCTAACTAACCCTGACACAGTGACACCGGCCATTCTTCACATCCACTGATGTGCAGACAGTGGCAAAGCCTCCAATGCAGGGGTATTAGAGAGGGAAAGTCAAGCCAAACCGAATTTTGCTGATCCTTCTCTTTTACCACTTTGGAATCTTTTCTCTCTTTTTTCCCCCTTGTTGCTGGATTTAGAGCATTATTTCATGGGGGTTGAGGGAATGCTTAACTGGTAGTTCAAATAGCGAATATGCGGAAATGGCCTAGCATGAAACAGCACAGTGATACCATATCTGAGGCCCTTTCACCAAAAGGTTTAGTCAAGCATACATTCAACGTCTAAATCCCCATTTCTCCAATATTATTCTTCTTGAATAAAAAACAAAAATCATACCATGTGATGTAAGACATAGGCAGTAAGACATAAACCCATGTGCACTTTATGCTCACCCATTATTTCTCATTTTTTTGATTAAATTACTCCCACTACCAGTTTTTCCTGAGCGGAGTGTTGTTGCTGGGGTAAACACATAACTGTGAGCGCATTCAATGGCCCAGAAAGGGACCTCATGCTGGTGTGCTCTAACCGAGATCATTGTCATGGGGGCTGGCCTACATGGAGAAGGAGACTCATCCGAGTGGCTTCTGAGTGGGGTAGAGATGACTGGAGCCGTGCTGCGACATGGAGGAAGAATGGGATTTAGCACCACCGCCGCCGTGGCGTATTATCCCATACATGCGTTTCATGTCACATCCACTCTGCAACGGTCGCTGAAGAGCTCTCTACCTTTAATCCGCAATCGTAGGAAGATGCAGTGCATGCACAGAGCAGAGCGTTCAATTGTGCACTTAAGACAACACAAATACATCCTCTCCAACACATGCACACAGTGTGTACATTCACTTAAATATACTACATATACACTTACTGTAACTATACACTACACTGTAACTCATTCATCATATCAACAAATGATTCAATAGAACCATTTAAGTTTGTAGGATTCAATGTGTTAAATATGAGGACTTCCTACTATGACTCAAAATCAGGCAAAAGAATTCTACAGCCTTCCATAAAATGTCCCCTGAAACCTGTTTTCTCCTAAAGAGCAAACTCAAACTTACCAAGATGATATTCTTCATTTTCAAAAATAAAAGACTTCATGTTTAATGTCTACAGTGGACACTGCAACTAAATGTTGTTGCACGAAATATATATAGAAAAAAACAGTCTGGCAAATTGCCTAGTGTGTTTTTTAATCACACTGTGTCTGATTATATGCTGGAGTGAATGTTGTGCGATGACTTCATATCTGAAAGCATGCAAACATTCTATATAAATGACAATGGGATTAGGGCTACTATGAACGTAAATTTGAATTTAAGGGGGAAAAAAAACTGTATAAGTCTTCTCCAATCAACTAAGTAGAGACACTTTTCTTATATCAGACAAAGATTCCTCAGATCTATTTTATCAGATTTAATTGAAATTGAGTAAGCAGGGACCAAGAATTGTTCAAATGGAAAAATCATACATTTATATTGACACAGAGTCTGGAGGGATAAAAAAGGTAGATTTTTAATATATGATATAATATACTGTATACTGTACATCATTAAAAATCAGATATTCACACACAAAAAAAAATAAGATCCACTGCAGTAATTATTTGGGCTTGATGCTGTATTCTGTTGCTGTTAGTAGACCTGTGTGTTGTGTAGCCCTTAGTTTTCTGTATCAGTGCCCTTCTGTGCTTCCTGGAGCTGCTCACGACTCTCCTGGTGCCTGCCCTGTTTCTCCTGGCAGTGGCAGTCATCCACACTGGGCATCCCAGCGGGTGGCCGGGCTGGCACGCGCTCGGCCAGTGCCTTTCAAAGGGGGTGGAGAAGCACAAAATGTCTCTAATTGAAAGACGGGTGTGTGAATATGCATCAGGCGCCCATCTGTGTAGGGAGCCGCTGCTGTGGCGCTGATGGGAGCAGCAGGGGATCGTGGGTACTGACACGGCACACAGCAGCGGGAGGATAACACTGCGTCTCGGATGGCTTACATCCTGTCCATGTGCTCCTGTGTGTGTGTGTGTGTGTGTGTGTGTGTGTGTGTGTGTGTGTGAGTGTGTGTGCGTGTGTTTGTGTGTGTTGTGTGACTGTGCTTTGGGAACATGCATGGCAACAGACCAGTACATAGTTTCTTTGATGATGTTTTCCTTTGGAAGGCAATCCCAGCTGCTATGTACAATTCTCATTTCTTCCCCCAATACATCCACTCCTATACAGTATAATAAACTCCAAGTTGAACAATTCACACTGCAAAATAATATTAGGAAAAAAGGAACAGTGTTGCTACTTGCCACAAGATCCAAAACTCATAGATCACTGATTAACCGCAACTGAAACATTACATGTAAAATGTGTATATTCCACGTGTGCTCATCCTAGCATTACAAGTTAACTAAAGTGTTATTGGCACGGTAAATAGCTTGCATTTAATACCAAGCACTTTTTAACCCGTTGAACCAGGAAAAAAACAGGATCCAGCCGCATCCCATGCCATTGTGTCAAAAAGAGTTATTTAAACCTAGGTTGTGCAACCAAAGGAGGCTCTGGCCTTGAAGCTGTGAGGAGGTAATGGAATATAAAATTTGAAACTGAGAAATGAGTGCGTGTGAGCTTGAGTGTGAAAAGCACAGATGACACAGGGTATCAAAACGGACAATAAAATCAATGGGGAAGTGAAGGCCAAGGAGACACCTCTCTCCCTCTCACTCTCTCTCTCTCTGTGTGTGTGTGTGTGTGTGTGTGTGTGTGAGTGAGAGAGAGAGAGAGAGAGAGAGAGAGAGAGAGAGAGAGAGAGAGAGAGGAAAAAAAGAGAACGCAAAATGATTCTCCTGTGAGGCAAAAGATCAAGGTAAACCAAAAAGAGAGAAGCAAAGAGCTAAAGAAAAACAAAAACACAAATTGTAGACAGCAAACTTGTAATTCCGTTAGTAAAGAGAATCAGTGCAAACATGTCAACAACCTTCATCTAACATAATTTATTAAAATAATCAATATTAAGAGGACGTGAAAATGATTCCTCCCCAAAGATCTATTCATAAAAAAGCAGATAGTAGAAATAGTAACAGAGTTCACACATTCTATTTTCAAACATGTTATAATAACTTACAAAACATTTAAAGCCCAAACACTCAAACTACATAAGGACGTCTCAGTGCATTTATATTTCATTATGTTCAGTCAGTGCGAAAAAGACTACAAATGAAGAATGCTATAAAAGCCATTTAAATGCTAAATCTTTTTTAAATTTTGATATTCGAAGGACATTGGGGCAGTTGCAGCTGCGTTATTGTTATCTGGGATTTGTCCTTACCCATTTAAAATTACAAAACTGTATGTCTATGTGATTGTGTCTGTACGTGAGTTTTATCATTTGCATAGATAATGTTTGCCTTCAGTAGCCATCGGTGTGTGATTTGAATGTGGAGGCCCCATATACTCCCACATGTCCTGCATGCAGCTGCATCAGCATCACGGCTGAGGAGTCCCCATCAGTGCATTTCTCCGACGGCTGCACCTGATCACCCTTCTCCAGTAGCAGGTTGGAGACTGCATCTGTGCTGTTTAACATGGAGGGCACACAGACAGTCACAGACCCTTCAGGACTTCCCTGAAGAGTAAATTGAAAGAGTGGACCCTGCACCGCTTCCTGAGCAGACATGCCACGCTCCAACCTGTTTGTTAAAATCTGAGCAGCGTTCAGCAGAGCAGAGAGTCCCCCAGTCACAGCAATGATCTGTACATCTTCATCCTCCTCCTCGTCATCATCATCATCCATGTTTTTAACCTTTACAACCAATGGGAAGTTCAAGAGCGGAGCGCCCGCTCTCTTGTTTGAGATGAAATCATTCAGGATGACACCGCTCGATGGCAAGAAGATCCCCGACCCCCATGAGCTATTGAGAGATGCCGAAATAACCAGAAAGTGACCTTGTCTGTGCAGCACCCCAATCTGAGAGCTGGCTATATTCATGGCTAGGCCTTCTGCCAGACTCCCGTTCTCCTCTGCCTGAGTAGAGTTATATATCTCCTTAGCAAACTTTAGGAGAGTGAGGAGGGAAGGGGAAGAGCTGTTAAGATCTGTGCGATTGTGCAGAGAGTGGATCAGCTCAGTGGCTCGCTCTAATGCATCTGATAGGACGGACCCTGAGAAAGGAGAGGACCCAGCGAGGAGGCTGTATTCTTCTTCCTCGGCGATAAGAGGGTCATTGATTTCTCCTGTGACGCGCCGAACGTCACGGACAAAATCTGGCCTTTCTGCCGGGGAGAGGTCCCCAGCCAATTTCATGGCCAGTATTTCTGGGAAATGGGAGTCATTTAGGCTGACACTGCGCAGGAGCTTTGATAGATTCCCATTGGTGACATTGGAGCCCATGGATTTCACACGGCCACTCTCATCGCAGAACAGCATGCACAACTTTGATTGGACAATCCTGCTCTTGTTAGTCAGCAGGGCCGAGGCGAGAATATGGTCAATTTGGAATCCATCCCTGGCCAGTCCGATGGCATCCTCAAATAGCCTGGTCCACTTCAGATTTCCATACTGGGCATGGAAGCGTTTGACTCCCGGCAAAATGGCAGGAATGCCGTATGTCTTTAAATTGCTCTTTGGGGATGATGGTTGAATTGCCTTCAGAGATCCAGTCGTGTGGTTATAAAAAATAGCTGAAAAGGTTCCACCTTGAAAAGAGAGGAAATTGCCATAGAGGGAATTACTAAAGTGCAGTTACTGTTCTAGTGACAGGCCTCTACTCCCTCTGAAGCGTATCAACCTTGTAATTATTAAAATCCATTTTTTAAAACCATCCATTTTAATTTTCATGCAATAATCCATAATCATGATGCATACAATGCCCTTTAGGGCCTATTAGTAACCTTGTGCAAGACAATTATGATTCTAATAGCCAATAGCCATTAAGGCTGCATTTACCTGCTTAATCTTTTCAAATATTTATGCAAGGTAAAGTATGGTAGAGACATTTTTTTTATTTTTTTTAAAACAAAATAGATTTAGTCTTACATTACTAAGATTCAAACGGCCAAATTAGTTTGTCAAAAATGGGCTTTGGTTTGACCTCATTACAGGCGTTTCACCACTTAGGAGATGGAAATCTCCCAAATGGCTCAATGCTCCCATTCACTTGGGGGGGTGATGGAGCTGACATGTGAAATTTGAATCCATTAGGCTCATAAGTGCATTACATTACATAGGAAAAATATGCTGACCTATATTCAGGGACACCGAGATGTGTAGGACAAAATGCTTAGCCCGGGTGACATCGCAAATACATCTCTGTTCAGTCTGAACCCAAGAGGATATTTAAATGTAAAAACTCACAAGTCAGGAGTTAAATTCATCACCACTATTCTGCTCGGAGAGCACAGTGCTTACCAGAAAGTATACCGTAAAGGAAAAGATGTCATACTGACCTATGCTGGCTGTATGGGGGTGGACTACCCCTAGACAAAGGAGGGCCGCAATGCCTGCATCGACCAGATTCCCTCCATCTTGGAGCAGTTTCCTCCCAGACCTTGAGCACGTAGCTGCAAAAAAAAAAATAGATTTTCATCCTGTCAGTTCGAATTTAGACAGATTTCCCGAGACATCAATTTTCTTAATACTGCTACCCCAGTATCAATAGAATAATGAGGAAAAATGGGTCGCTACCAGAGCCAGTGACAATGGCGGCGTGGTGAAATAGGGAACCAGAGTGAGAGTGACTATGGTGGTCACTGTGTTCTTCATGGTCATGGCCATCATCATCATCACCATCATCACTGTCATCATCTCCAGCATGCTGATGGTGGTGGTGGTCATGATTGTGCTTATGTCCTTGGCTGTCCTTGTCAGTGTGTGCTGTCTGGGTCTCCCCACTCCCCTCCTCTTCTTTGTCACAAGCAGACCACTCACAGATCACAAAGCCCAGCACAACGGACAGGAGGACCAGCGCCGCTGTTATGCGCAGCCACGTCTTGTGCTTTCCCCTTCGGCTCGTCCTCTCGTGGGCAGCTAGTCTGAAGAGGCATGACAAGAATTGAGGACGAATGTAAGGAGGAGAAAGGAAGAAGCAGTGAGAAAGTTCAGATGAAGTTCAGAGAGACGCAGTTCAGAAAATGAGCACAGTTTCAAAGACAAAGGCGGCACTTTGAGCGATTCACACTTTGCCTGTTGCCCCTGCCTAAATTGTGCCGTACTTCAACAGATGGCTCTCGTCTTTGATCCCATCTTTACCTCTTTGTCTGACAGATTCTTCTTCAAGTCCCAGCCCCAGAAAAGAAGTGCTGCACATCTGAATTTGATACCCCATGAAGCTCCATTAGCTCTGATGGTTAAACAGACTGCTCTCTGCACTAATATTCTCAAGGGCTCACTGCTTGCATTTGGAATAATAATTCATATATCAAGGTAAACTCCCTGCAGTATTCTGGAGTCACAGAGAGTGCAGGAAAAGTCCAAGATACAACCATTTACAAGCACATGGACCAAAAATCACCTTAGCTAAGATCAGGATAACTAACAACTAAAGATGGCTTAGATTGACTGTAACTGCATAGTATGCTACAGTTGAATCAGTACATTCAATGTAATTATAAGCCGGTTACCACTTGATAAAGTATAATAAACTCTTCTTTTCAAAGGCCTAAAATTATGGGTGTGTTCTTATGTGTTTGTTTCATGGGACAGTGAACCATGTCCCTGAGTTGTAAAGTGGTGTAGGTATAGGCTACTGCTGAACCACAGCTGCCTAAATTTGCAAATAAAGTCTGTAGAATAGGCTAAGCATGGCTGGCAAGTGGCAACTGAAACAATGCAAAGTTCTATCCTAATTTATTGCCACTGTCACTTTACAGTGTTTTCATCTATGATAGGTTACTTAATTTTCTGACAAGCGTCTTTTGTCACCTTTTGAGTAGGCCTACTAGCCTATAAACAAGTATTAGGCTACTGTAAAGGTGTTCAGTGAGCAACTCGGGAAGAACCTTTTCGAATCTCTTTTTTTTCCCTTGTGAAATGGCAATTTCAACATAAAACAAAAAAAAAACTAAGCTGCTACCTGATAGCCTACCATTCAGTTCCATCCGTTTTATCCAGCCTAAACCAAATGTATTTCGCTTTAACCTACATGTGTAGCCTACTTACGGACTCAGGTAGACTATTGCCTCGCCCCCTTCTTCCTCCTCTTCGTCGTCACCTTGTTCACCCCCTTCATTTTCCTCGCTGGGTATTTTTTCGTAACGAACTGCGTCAAACATTTTGTGAAATTTATAGGCTAGGATTAGGCTACCTGGATTGTATTTGACATGTTTCGTATGAGAGTCTCCAGGTTTGATTTTATTATCGATTCACTTCCTGCTTTCCTGCTGCGCGCACAGGTCGGGCTTAGTTGCTGGCATAGGAACGAGAACAACAGGTTTGCCATCTTGATATGAAAAGTCGCAAATGAGCCTTTTGTCAAGAATAGTGCATGTATGTGTTCTTGTATATCCAGTATTATTACGGAAATGCTTGCACACCATCAGAGCTTTCTTTAGCTAGCCAGTAGGAAGAAGACCTCCTGTGACCCAAAGGTTACAGTGTGCATAAGCCACAATATTACTTTCAAAGTAGCCCCTGCCACGAAATCTTCAAGGGCGTCACGTAGGTGGAAGATGCCCTTTATTTACTTTTTGACATTTTCAGGGAGATTTGCAGGCATGCAGAATGTAATTGAATATAATGTCCCTACTGTGATTCTGCCAGAACTGAGACACTTCAAGGTGTCTGAGGGGAAGAGGAAGGCGCACACTGAGATTGAACACCTTATCCGCAGTGACAGCCCAAAATGTCACTCACATGGCAGTGGCTCATTCCGTAGTCGGCATTCTCTGGGTATCTCTTTGCTTCTCTCTGTTCTAGGTGCGAGTCTATTATTTGCAGTGGGGGTATGTTCAAGTGCGTGGTGTGCTCAGGTGCTAGAATGTCAGAGCTCTCTGGGATTGTTGCTAGGAGAACGTTTCCATATAAAGGGATTCACTTTGATCCCTTCCATCCACCTCTACTGTAAAGTTCGGAATGTTTGATTTGTTAGATTCCCAAACTGAGTTTTTCTAGTGAGATGTAGCGTTGAAACATTCCCATAGAGTCCCATAGTTTGTATCAGATCCCTGTACTTTTTCTCCTGGAAAAATATTGTTAGAATAGTGAGGAATATTAAAAGAGATTAAAAAAAAAAAAAAAAGGATCTTCATTCAAATTGAAGGAGACTTATCATCTTCCTGATTCCTTTAGTATTAGATATAGCCTACGTATGTGCACCTGAAACTAAATTTGAATAATTTAGATGTGAATTATATTAATAGCTCTATAAGGCCTATACTTCTCTGGTATAGAAATCTGACATTTGTGTCCTGAAGTGTATGAAACACAAAAAAGATCTTCATTCAAATTGAAGGAGACTTATCATCTTCCTGATTCCTTTAGTATTAGATATAGCCTACGTATGTGCACCTGAAACTAAATTTGAATAATTTAGATGTGAATTATATTAATAGCTCTATAAGGCCTATACTTCTCTGGTATAGAAATCTGACATTTGTGTCCTGAAGTGTATGAAACACTGACACACACACACACACACACACACACACACACGCACACACACACCACTTTCATCATCAAACAGCGAGGCCATCTCTAGCATGCTAGTGCATCAGTGAGGCTGGACCCCCTCAGAAAGCAATTGTTGGGGAGCTCTTCTCCACAGGATACAAACCGGCTGGGTGAGTTTGGAGCTTGTTAGCTAAAGGCGTCCTGTCCTCCAGCTTCCCAAAAGCTTTCCCTAGACACACGGAGCATGTCAGGGGGGAAGAAACTCAGCATCCATCCTTCTGTTTCTCCCTGGTTGTACTCAAGTAGGTTAAGAGTAGCGAACAGTGGCTGAGCTATAGTACTGTATGTTGCTTTGTGTCAAAGCATTCAAAAACAGCTACACCTCAGGCAATTAGTCTTTTCTTGCATGCACTATGTTTTTATTTGTAATTAGTGAAAAGGTACTTTGTATGTGTTCATTAAGAAAGACAAATTGAATTTCTATCTGGCATGTTTCCACTTGCATTATCCACATCCATTATTTATAAGCGCGTGATTATGCATTTTATGGACTTTATGTGACTCACTTTTACTTACAGTGAAGTAAACACTCAAGCCATTTAATTTACCAACCCCCCTGTACAATTAATAAATAAATCAAAGTGGCATTATTATTCACTTCAATGCTGCATGATTTATAGGAAGTGAGAGAGTGGTCAAATTACAGTGAGAATGTTCGCTGAAAGATTTCATCAGAATGCTGTTTTGATGTTTAATTGCTTTTATATCTCACGGTAGAATGATTATGAAATGTCCACAAAGGCAATAATAAGGGATTCAAATATGTAAACGATAAAAGCTGACATTCACTTCTCAGGGAAATGCAAGGTAATTTAATTTAATGACCAATAAATGATAACCATGCAATTTACATCTACTACTTTGATAAATACACAGACAGAGCAACAGCCTTGATCTTGGCAGCTGTTGCAAAATGCCGTGAAGAAGTTGGAAGCCATTGTTTTTAGTTTTCATTATGAGGAAGAGGCTGTGAGGAGTGAACAGGCTATTAAGGCTAATTTACAGTCCATACACCACATAGTCCACTCTCTTGTAAAATATATGAAGTTGATCTATTATAAGGTGAGTGAAGGGGGAGAAAAATAGCTTATGAGGTGCCTCGAGTCTAGGGAGAGGCTTTATGTGCAATGCTTCAACAATACTGTTAGTGAATTTTCAACCCTCAAACCAAAGGTCATTGCTTCCCTGACAAACATTGCCAATATCTGGCAGACTTGTCACACTAAAGTCAATGAGGCAGTCATAACATTGGAAAAAATGACCCCAGTAGAAGGGATATTCTGTTTTAACCTAACATTACCCAGAGCATGAAAAAAGCTGAACCATACATCATTGTATTACAGTAAATATATATCAAATCCCTCATGACAATGTTTGTGCTACAACACAGATTGTTTTTACAGCGTTATACCTATCTGACAAGGGGGAAAAAAGACAGATTGGTTCTTTTTATCAAAAAGCAACTCTGTCTATTGATTCACAATTGGGGAGGTGCTTCGACCAGTAGGATCCACACATGAAAAGACTGTTTACTCTCCTCACAATGTCTATAAGTTTGTTTGCTCGTTCTGTGGTCAGACTCTATGGAATCAGTCACGCCTGTTCTTTAGACATATGTCCTGGTAAGAATTCCTTCATGTGGTTCATTGTAAACATACTCTTATTTCTTAGTTTTTGCAGAAAATTAAGGGTTGGTACCAACTAGTCAAATATAGGCCTATACCAAATATAATCCCTTAGTCTGCCTGACTATGTTTACTGCATTAATACAGTACCTCTTCTCAAAGTACACAGTGGCAGCTTTAAACATATGAAACTTTAAATGCTTTTCTGTCTTGTTTATGTTTAATTTTAATTTGCATTACCGGTTTTGTGCAAAATGGGGAACATAGGTTAAACTGTCTTTGTTATGCTAATTCTGTTGCTTACACTCGGGCTTAGAAAGTATTTTGCTACACTCAGGTATCTCAGGTATTATGCATGAAATGTTGTTGTTCCTTATTGTATAGGCCTATCCCTGCTTGATGACAACATAAAGTCCATTTTGAAAAATAGCTGTGACCTAAAAAAAAAATAGAAACACACACACACACACACACACACACACACACACACACACACACACACACACACACACACAATGGAAATGTTCTGGTGATCCCTGCTGAATACTGATGACATAGTCTCCCTGATGGTTCGGTGATTTATTATGTCCTACCATGAGCCATTTTTAAACCTCTGATACTCGCCTCCACTCCTGTGTCTGTAGCCAATCCCATGTGCACCCTGTGCATGAAGGTTGCATCATTCTCAGCCATTAGGCGTCAAATTAATTCAGGCAGGCTTTTCAGAAAGAGAAAGAGAGAGAAAAAAAGACAACAGTGTTGTGTCTCTGAAGCAATGAGATCAAATAAGCTGTCAGTCACGGCACCAGAAGGTCTGTGTTGTTGAGAGCGATCATGTGCCACAGATGAGAGTCGCTCCCCCATGCCCCCGAGGTCATTTATAATGGCATTTGGAAGAACTGAGAGAGCACCTTGGTGTTTTTTGCGTCGCTTTGAAAAGCACCTGCTCTTTAGTTACAGGCAATGTGTCCAGGGCAATTTCGAATTCAAGCAGGGTAACGGCCTCAGAATTCAAAAATCCCCCAAATGCTTTCTTGCCGGTGCAGAACCCATTATCAGAAAAAATTGCATTATATCACAGCGGGACAAGAAAATTGCTACTGCAATTTCTCTCCAACTTTTTAGTTGCCCCTTACTCCACACCTCTCATCTTCATGATTTTCATGCATGCAGTGCCTTTACCAAGTGTTGTCACACAGTGTTCGGAGATGCAGTCACAATAGTTCAGCAAGCTCTTAAGCAGACGATTCTTGTTTACTCTCATTTATTCTCTGTGTACAGTGGTAACACTTCCCCCCAAAAGAAGAGTGACAGGCTCTTTATCAATAAACCTCCATTCATTTTTGTTGCAGGGGGGCAGTTTGCTCAGAGATTAAACAGTGGAGGACATATCCAGAGCTGTTTGGAGAGGCCTAATTGGATCTGGCTTCTGATAATGGTCTTAGCCAGATTGTTTTTCTATCATGAATGAGAAAAGCACCTCAATTATAGACTGCGGGGGCAAAGTTTTGGACACGTGGAAAGACTCTGATGTGTCGCCCAGCGCCATCCCACCATGAAATTACCGTCTTTGACCTGGCAGTTCTGCGTACTTCTCTGTGTCAGCGCCTTAACTTCCCTGGTCATTCTAAAGCTCCTAGCCTCCATCACGGAAAAGGGACCAGTTGCCTTTAAGCACTGGGATTTCAGGAGTAATCCCACCACATATCCAAGGCATCAGCCTCCATCAAGGCACAGGGGAAGAGGCATCAGTTTTCACCAGCTTCAGAGGACTGATCAGAGGGCGCCCAAGTGCCCCGAGAATCTGCTGGTGGTGATTCTGGTCACATCAGCTCTGTGGCACTCGGAGCAGAGAGACGCCATCCGCAGCACGTGGGCACAGAAGCAAGAGGGCACAAGCTACCCCTGGCAAGTAGTGTTCCTTGTCGGGCTACCCATGGAGCTGGGTATCTACCCCCACATTGTTCAGGAACAGCAGGACTATGGAGATATACTGCTGGGAAACTATGTGGACTGTTACCGTAACCTCACCTTGAAGGTCATGCACGGCCTCCAGTGGGCAGCAGAGAGCTGCGGATCTCACTTTGTCCTGAAAACGGACGACGACTGTTTTGTGAACACGGATCACCTCCCGCGCTACTTGACGGAGTTTAACAAGGACAAGACTGGGGTTTACGTTGGCTCTGTGTTCCGGCTGGGAAGGAGACAGGTCATCAGGGACCAACGCAGCAAATGGTATGTCTCCAAAGAGGACTTCAGAGAGAAGGAGTACCCGCCATACGCCAGTGGGATTGGCTACGTCCTCTCCCTAGACGTGGTGCAAAGCCTGGTGGACACGGCGATAGATGTGCCTCCTGTGCCCATGGAGGACACTTACGTTGGCATCCTGGCTCGGGAGGCTGGCATATCGGTGAGGGACAGCGGCCGCTTTGCGAAGCAAAATGTGAACTGGAGAGTGTGTAACTACAGGTACCTCATGGTCATCCATCACCTGGATGCAGGACAGCTGAAGGAGGCCCAGCAGAGTATGCTCAAAGCACGAGCTGCCTGCAACCAAACAAAAGAAATCACTGGCTGGAAATGAAATGGGGGCCCACACCACACCCCATCATCAATTCGTTCTGTCTGCTCTCTCTTGCTAAAGTGTGCACACAAGCACGCACACACACGCAAACACACACACACACACACACACACACACACACACACACACACACACACACACACACAGACTTATACCCCCACATACAACCACACATCCACAAGCAGACATCCACAGGCCAACCCATATACATGCACTCAAACACACACACACACACACACACACACACACACAGTTCTGTTTGGTGAAGTGTCACGATAAGATGTTATTTCTGCTGTGCTGTGGCTCTGTAATCTCTCTCCCTCTCTCACCTCTTTGCAGTAGGCAATAAGACTAAGCCAAGCCTCTCCACAGACCACCCACTTTATTTGAGGAGAGCATACCCTAATCTACACTGTCTGGCAATGTGAAATATGAATCTCGGATTCGCTTTAGCGAAGTGTTGCGCCAAGGTGTTGATTTCCTCGTCTCTCAGCTGCAACTCAATGTCCTTTTTTTCTCCCCCTCATGTCTTGCAGTTGCAGGGGAATTAAAGAAAGCCACTATACAGATGAAACTCCTTAAGCACAAGATAGATAACTATAATTTGTTTGGGTCTGGCAAAGTGGAATGCAGTGGTCTGGTGTTGACAAATGCATGTAAGTCTGAAGTAATGATATACTCTCTTAATCACTTCCCCACCCTCCTTTACACACACCCAAACACCCAAACAGAATTACAGCCTTCACTGTAGAGCCATTGTAATTCATTGGTTATCAATATATACAGGGCAATAGGGAAATCTGTTGGCATTGGGGTAATTGTAATAATGACTCTGTCTTGTTTATGGAGCTCGGGCCTCAGTCGCAGGGTGAGATGATTTACGGGATTTTCAGTTATGCAATCGCTAAAAACAAACAATGGGCCAAGTTTTTAATCCAAAATAAACCCAGACGGCTAACAACACTGTCAACTCGTCGAAAGCCAGCAAATAAGCACTCGGCAAAAGATGATATTTACACTTGTCATCACCTTTCGGCTGACCTCATTACCTGTAATAGTCCTTTGGAACACTTGCATGTGATCACTGCCTGAAGGAGATTAGGTTCACGCCCTCCATTGGTTTTTGAGGTACTTGACTTGTCAACCATTCCCCCTGAATGTTTTGAGGTTTCTGTTTTGCTATTTTGATATTTATCACACAGTCGTGCCTTCTGGATATGGCACGCATTGTAGTGCTTTCTATATGCATGTATTCCTGTATACTCTGAAAATACGGTATATGGTCAGAGAGCACCCTAGGCTGTTCTGAAAACTAAATCTAAAAAAAAAGAAATAAAAAATGAATGTTTACTTTTTTGCTCCATTGAAATTTCGAGGGAAAGTAGGGGGCTGATACATCTTGTGCTGGAAAACATATTTCCTTTGTGCAAATGAAAGCAGCCAACTACCAAAAGGGATGCAAACAACCAGCTGCATATTTGATCCCCGGCAGCGATAACACATTCACAGTCTTCCATAAATCATATTTTCAATTATCCCCAAAGATTGTAAAATTCAGGTGTGCTGTGAAAGCATGCAAAAAGCAGGTAATTCCATTGCTGTTTGTTTATCTCAGAAAAAAAAACAAATAAACAAAGGGGCCGGAAACAGCATAGAGTGCAATAAAGGTTCATGGCACATTTGGTGGTCCATTCTATCATCCCAACAAATTCTGCTGAGGCTGTTTCAATGACATCTTCAGAGCTGCTCCAGAACCCTGGCAAAGACTTCTTATTCTTCCACGACAAGATTAGATTCATGTCCCTTCGGTCCAAAAATGCAGGAACCTCCCTTACCTATTGTGTCTGTTTGTGTCTTGGAGTAGTTCAAAGAGAGAGCAGGTTTTATAAGATCCTAGCCTCTATTTTAAAGGCGCATATTTTCATACTGTGTCATACTGAGTATATTACTTCCTTTGATATCAGACATTTGAGAAAGGATTTTTTTTTGTACAACAGAGAAGGAAAAATCTCAAGGATCCTGTTCATCTTTCAGATGTAATTACTGAACCCTCCAACAGCCTTTGTTGGATCTCCTACTGTGTTCCTAAGACAGAGACATATTTTCAATAATATTTCTTTTGTTCCTTTTCTTCTTTATACTGTCTAATGTTCCCCCCACTGTGCCCGGTGTGGCGTCTAAGCACCATGAAAAATGTGATGTCTTTCAGTTAAGTAAATTTTAGATCTGTGTTGTGTTGTTGTTTTGAAGTGCCCTCTCCTTTGAAGCTGAGGAGTTAGATGGGTTTTAGCAGATGCTATCTTTCATCTCGTTTCAGCCTCACCTATCCACAGTCGGCTTTCTTTGGTGGTCTCTTTGGGTGATGATCAGTTTTGTGATTCACTTCTTTTACCATCTTGATATCTCTCACAATTCAATGACCAGGAGCATGGCCACCTTTGTCCATAGTCTGTGTACACATACATACATGCACTTGCACACACACACACACACACACACACACACACACACACACACACACACACACACACACTCTTATATTTATACTACACACACAACAAGAGCCACTAAATAAATACATGGAGTGGCTGACTCTGATAAATGCGGCTTTCTATGTATGTCTATGTGTGTATGTGTGTGTCCTGTGTGTGTGTGTGTGTGTGTGTGTGTGTGTGTGTGTGTGTGTGTGTGTGTGTGTGTGTGGGAGAGAGAGAGAGAGAGAGAGAGAGAGAGAGAGAGAGAGAGAGAGAGCAGCCAGGCTCATTTTTCAAGACCTGCTAATTAGAGCGCAAAGGGCAAGCATGTCGACAGCTCGGGATACCTGTTCAATCAATACCGGACCACGGTCCACACATATGCACATTGTAAGGGAGGCAGGGCTGCTGAAAAGGTTATCTCTTACTCATTCTGACAGGGTACCTGAACAAGTCTCCCACTCACTCTACACACACCTAAGACTGTGACACAGCCTTAAATAAAACTGAATGATATCAACCCCATACACACAGCCTTCTCATCCTTTTTTTGCTACAATAGATGCTCCCAAACGGCATGTTCAGGCAACAATGGGCTTTTCTCCACCCCCTCACAATCCCTCTTACTAGTCATCAAGAAGGGCCTGGACCTTGAGTTCGTTAAGATGGGGCAGGGTGATGTTTTCGTTTTAGGACAGTGTGATGCTCAGCCTGGGCCCCTGAGGTCAATTACACTTGAAGGCTTTTAACAACACTAGACTGTGAGGTGGAGGAGAAATCCATTGCCCAGGGTGACAACCCTCACCCCCAATCCCCCCCACCCTTCACTTCTCCCCCACCCTCTCCAACGCAGCCCCCACTCACTCCACTCATGCCATTACCCTGGACCTTGCTCATAGTTAATCTTTTGCAGTAATTGAACTGAGATATTTCCATGCTCTTAAATTCTTAATGTCTGGGCTGATTTTGATTATTGTTTTGAATTATGTTTGCTGAAAGCTGCCTTGCTGAAACAGGTTGACAACTTGTTTTGGAAAAAGACTTTGCGAGGCTGTAAAATACATTTGTTCATCAGTGAAAATAGCCTATACAGTATGTAGTCCACCAGTGATTATACTTGTTTATTTATGGCACAGGATATAGATTTCCAAAGATTTAGACAGAATCAGTGCTATCCTTCCACAAATCAAAACAAAAGTGAAGCCGAGACAAGGACCTTGTGTGCAGTCTCAGCAGTGGCTCGTCTAACAGGAGAACAAAGCTCTGTGGGGTTGCATTATAGTGAACTGCACGTAGGCTTCATCTAAACAGCCCATGCTGAAAGAGAGTCTATTTCTGAGTTTCGGTGCTGGCGCATACTGTAGAGCAAAGTCAACTTTTTCCAAATTGCTATATATCCATTCCAATACACCACCATAGAAAAACCACTGTTGTTATGTTTATGTTTGTCCAGACAGGAAATTTGCATATAGTAGAAACGCCATTATTTATGGTCAGCAAGTTGATGTTATTATCACCACTCCCTTTCCGCAGCAACTCACTCATTGTGTCCGAGCTATTTTTATGTTTCAGCTAGCAGGAAGCAAATCTTCTTTATCATAGGACACCTTTCCAGTCTGGGGCTTAGAGCTCATACATCACCCTTGTTCAGGCTTGACATGCTGGGAATACCGGAGGACTGTTTAATATGTATCTAATTGAGGCAATAGTGTCTGACACGCTGTCAAACATACTGACCTTGAGGCTTCGTTTGTCCTCAAAGTGGTTGCAGACACTGTGTAAATACAACAGATAGGAGTCATGAATTTCATTTAATGGGAGGGCCCTTCCGCCAGCAAGGAGCGACTCAATAACGGCGTGTAGTTGGTGCCTGACCACTGGCACTATTGGACACATTAAGGAGTGTGGGGGATGTGGGAGTGCTGCTCAAGACGCAAGAACACATTATTGTCCTCAGCATTGGCCCATGTTTGCGAAATTGCGATAACTCAGACACAACACACAAACTCACATACGGGCTACACACACATACACACGCACAAGTGCACACATACACACACATACACACATACATACACGCACACACACACACACACACACACACACACACACACACACACACACACACACACACAGACGATTTGACCACAGGAATATTTAATCTGTTTCTCCCCGGCTGCATCACCCAGGAGACAGATCAATATGAGGCGTGTTTGTGTGTGTGTGTGTGTGTGTGTGTGTGTGTGTGTGTGTGTACTTGTGTGAACGGATGTGCGTGTGTTTGTAAGTGCGTGTGCATGTGTGTGCGTGTGTGACTGACTGAGCTAACAGCAGTTCAGGTGACTTTGAATGGCACGTGCTAAACTTTTCCCCCTGTCCTTTTCTCTCCCTCCCTCCTTTCCATTGGCTATATAGCTGCCCGTCACTCACTTTCAGACCAACAGGATTTCCCTCTACCGCTGGGTCCCAAACCACAGGGGGCTGTCTTCATACACCACAGGTGCTGAGAGCATAACAGGTGGTTGGCCAGGCAGAAGGCCCAGCGTGATTGTTTCTCATTAGAACCAACTAGTGGTAGATAAAACTGTACAAGACCTTTGGTCAAAAATGACATTGTCATTGTAATTAAAGTGTTGATTGAAAACTCTCATTACAGGTCTTGTTTTTTAATCAGCAGACTATGAACTGGGGGGCATTTAATTAAATGTAGAATAACTAGTTGGAGTTTAAATACCCCATTGTCATTGCACCAAAAACGGTACTCACATTAATTTAATAATGGGACCCCTTGTGTTTTAATATTTCATAGCCTAATTTCATCATTAGCATCCAATTCACCTTCGAATCAAGCATTTGGCCCCTTCCTCTATGAAATGTCTCTTTAAAGATGTGTTTTGATAAATTGCATGGGTTAATGTCAAAAGTTGATTTCACAATGGATTTGTGTTGAAGGAGTGATGGAGCACGTTTTAAGATATCTCACAATACACTGCATTTTTTCTTTAGACAAACCAATCCTATTGTAACATAAATTGCTGCATGTCATTGCCTCTGTAATTAAGCATGATGACTTCTGAATTATTCTGCTTTGTGTTTTTAAATCGCTACCATCAGTCATCCCTAAGCCTCTTTGGAAAATTACATTCTTGGAGTATTGGATGCAATTGAATGTATCGCCGTAGCTAAGAAATGTTTATCTACCAGAAACAAGCATGGAACTATCCCAGTGACTGACATAACTTTGAGGCAAAAAAGGTGTAATAATTTTTGAAGTATTTTGCCATCCTTGGGTTTACTCTAACTTCAGAGTAATGCATCTAAGTGCAGTGGTAGACAGTTATCTTGTGTCATTATGCAGCCAGCTAGAAGAGACCAGTTACTATTTAATGATCATGTATCTGTATGTAGAGATGGAAGAGTTAATATTTTATCTGATATGGAGGTATTCTCAGTCCTGCCTGAATGAATATTTACTTTCCAGTGTTTGAAAAATGCAGAAGTGATATTGATGATTTATGTTTGATGTTTTCAAAGGCATCTGCGGTCATGCATTTTGAACAGGTTTAGCATTGCTGGTTGTTGAATGAAATTATAGATTTTTTGGGGTTGTTTGTTCATGTTTTTATTCCTCAGCTTTAGTGGAATATGTAAATAGTGTGAAACAGGAATCCACAAGCAGTGATATGCCTCCAGCTCTCCAGAGATATCTTTGTGTTGTTTATTTTGTCTTTTGCTTTTCAGTTTTGTCCCTGGATTTTTTTTCTCCTCCTCCTACTCCTGCGCTTCCCCTACACTGTCTGAGTGAATTTAAAATTTCAATCTTGGATAGAAATGCAGTGTAAAGCATGAGCTCTGTGTGTGTGTGTGTGTGTGTGTGTGTGTGTGTGTGTGTGTGTGTGTGTGTGTGTGTGTGTGTGTGTGTGTGTGTGTGGTGTGTGTGCGTGTACATGCGTATTGTGTGTTTAAGTCTCTATTGTGAGTGTGTGTGTGCCTGTCTGTGTGTGCACATGTATATGTCTATTGTGTGTGTTTGTGTCTCTAGTGTGTGTGTGTGTGTGTGTGTGTGTGTGTGTGTGTGTGTGTGTGTGTGTGTGTGTGTGTGTGTACACACACTGACAGCTCCTGAAGAAGCCCTGTTGAGAGAGAGACGGCACAGGAAGACCCAGGCAGATGAGTAACACCTCTTCTAAAAAGGAGAGGAGCTTGTTATTTCGCAGCCTCTGCCAAAAAGGTGATGCTATTGAGGGAGTTAGAGATGGATGCAAAACAAACCATGAGAAAGAGAGGGGAAGACACTGAGAAAGGAAGAAGAGAGAGAGAGAGAAAAAGAGAGAGAAATATAGACAGTAATGTAAATATCAGTATTTTCCAGAGTTCGATGATTAAGAGGTGAGCAGCTGTGTGTGTGTGTGTGTGTGTGTGTGTGTGTGTGTGTGTGTGTGTGTGTGTGTGTGTGTGTGTGTGTGTGCGTGTGTGTGCGCGCCTGGGGGTTGTGTTGGGTTAGGTTGGAGCCCTTCAGAACCCTGGGATAATGAGGCTTCTGGGGGAAGGGGGAGCTGGAGATGGAGGGGGGGCGACCGTGGATGTGTCCCATACCCTCTTGTCACCTGTCGTCTCACCCTCTGAAGTGAGGTGAAGTGACTGTGTGTGTGTGTCTCAGCGTGTCTCTCTCTCTCTCTCTCTCTCTCTCTCTCTCTCTCTCTCTCTCTCTCTCTCTCTCTCTCTCTCTCTCTCTCTGTGTGTGTCTGTGTCTGTGTGTCTGTATCAAGCCATGAAGCAAAACAGCTCATACTTGACAAGCTCCTCTATTTTGAGTTGACAGTTTTGTGTCTCTGTTTGACTGAATCCTCCTTTTTTAAGATAATGATGTAGCTGGGGCCATGGGTTTCTGCATATTATGTTCATATCTGTCAGGGTTAAAGGACAGTTTTGGTCATTTCCGACATGCAGCTCTTATTGCTCAAATTATGCAAGACTTTCCAGTACTGCAGAGGCACAAAGTTTTGGTCCAGACTGCATAGGTTTATTGGAATGGAGACGTTGGGACCATTGGGACAGGACTTTAAACTGTGTTTTTAGTGTCATGCTCCAAATGCTCCAAATTTCTCCCCAAAAGCTATGCAACATCACCGGACACTTTACAACACAGCACTAGAGCATGCATGACTCCAAATGAATAACAAAAGTGGTTAAAACAGTGTGTTTCTGCATGCAGCCAGAGTGGTTTATTTACTGCCATGCCTCTGGAAATCCAAAGTCAATTTGTCGCACTTGCACAATTTTCTTACAGGCAGAGACAAAAGTTTTGAAGACAGAAACAGTATTTTTTTTGTTACTGACAAGAGCCTGTCATGATCGATAAATGGTGTTTTTTGCCCCCCAACGGCACCTTCCAGGCAGCACAGCCTAAAAGGCACTACCCTTACCCTATTCCTAACCCTAACCCCCTCAACCCTCATCCTAACCCTAAACTGAGTGGAGTAGTGCCTTGAAGGCAGCGCTGCCTGGAAGGCACCGTTGAGGGCAAAAAATACCAAAGACCTGTCATGATCCTATGCACTCTGCACCGAGAGCTAGCTTGTCAGCCCAAGATTGTAGTTCGTACAGAGAGGGGACCCTCGTCAATGGCAATCCAAAATAGTCACAATCAACTATCCTATGCTATTATGAATGGGACACTCTGTTGATGTTGCATAGCTTTTGGACGGAGATTGGCAGCAATAGAGCTGTGTGTCAAAAATGAACAAAATTGTCCAAATTGCTTAAACAAGCACTCAATCTGTGTGTATTGTGAGCATGCTTTTAGCCCTGAAGCACATCCTTAGTGTCTTCCATTTGCACCTCATACTTAGGCACAACCTGTCTTGCAACATCATCCGTCTAAATTTAGTCTGGTTATTTTGGTCCACTTGAGCTGTTGGCTCTTTCTGCTGTCAAACTGCCTTTGTACTGTAGATGTTTGTGAGCAAAGTGAGTTATTCACTCTGTATCCTCTCGCCAGTATAGTCCAAGGACGAACTTCAATTTCTGGGAGTCAAATCTCAGCAACTTCCTGAACCTCTTAATAGGATTTTATGACCTGCTGAATAATTTTGCATTGTCCGTGTAGAACTCGAAAGGAAGGCTGTTCAGTCCCTTTATAGATAAACCTCCTTGTTCTGATTGGGAATATAAAAGGCCAATTTCACAAACACAAAAGGTTCTAATTAATAAATCACAAAACTCTCTCTCTCTTTCTCTTTCTCAATAAATAAAAATGAATGATTGAACAAAAAAATGTTAATTAAATAAATGAAAGGTTTTCTCTCTGGAAATGTTTATTATATTTATTTATTTATTTATTTATTTGGCACAAAGACTTTCTGGAAAGCATATAGCGTATATTGTGCTGCAGTGGTGGAACTCTGAGATGTCTGAGCCGGTGAGGGTTTGACCGCTGGCTGCCACCACAAAGGAGTCCCGCTGCCGGCAGAGGAGTAGGCACCGCACGCCAGAGGCCCCATGCACAGTGCTTTTACTGACACCTGCTGTTTGCTGCACGGCTAGAGCCACAGAGACCTAGTGAAAGAGGAAAGAGGGAGAGAAAAACAGTAGAGGAGAGAGAGAGAGACAGAGATAGAGAGAGGGAGCGAGGGAGAGAGAGAGAGAGAGAGAGAGAGAGAGAGAGAGAGAGAGAGAGAGAGAGAGAGAGAGGAAAAGATTGGATTGGAAGGGAGTTCCAAGGGTATCCTTTTTAATTTTCTACATCTACTGCTTTTGTTTGTCAGCATTGTCTGTTTAATGGTAGATTTGTCTTTTTCACTCCATGTCACTTTTTTTGGCCAAACCATTTCCTCAACTCTCTCTCTCTGTGTTTCTTTCTCTCTCTCCCTCTCTCTCCCTCGAAACTCCTCATTAACTTCTCCCACCACAGGCTACACTAATCTCATCTGTCTGCACTCCACCCCCCCCCCCCCCCCCCCCACCCCCCACCTGCCCAATCTGGCATGGCAGCTAGGCTACCGGGGTCATCAGCCTTGGCAGGCCGCCTTGAAGAGTCTGACGGATATGGATTGTCTCGTCCCGCCGCGATGACAGGCGGTGACGGGTGCTACACAAAAAACACGAAAGGTGGAACGCAAGGTTGTGCACGCTGCCGCATCGCCCCACGCCGCCTCGCATCAGTCACCATCGGCATCCATGTGAGTCGCGTCTTTTGTCGTTCTCTCATGAACGCCCCCCTCAGGGCCTTTTTGTAAGAGTATGCATGATGGATCTGAACGCAGAGGGCAGGTGTGTTTGTGTGTGTGTGTGTGTGTGTGTGTGTGTGTGTGTGTGTGGAGGTGGGGGGGCAAATTCTGCTGACAAACACACGGCTGAGATCCATTGTGGATTCAGGGCTACCTTCACGGTCGGCACCAAGTGAATGCCAATGAAGGGAAGGGTGACCGAAGAGGAGTGGTGGTCCAGGAGAGGTGCGAAAATAGAGGGAGCGTTTGGCAGGTGTATGAAAGGCATCGTGTCACCTGGGGGAGAGCGGCGGCGCAGCAGCCCATCATCAGCGTGTGATGGCGATGCTCTCTCTCGAGAGAGAGTTAGCGAGATGGGGAAACAAGCCGGGCGGCCGTGACTCAGTCGGCCAGGCAATATAGGACAGGGAAAGCACAACACACACTGAGCTGAGACGAGCACACTCATGTGGAAAGTTTATTGCCTGTGCAAGCCAACAGAGCTCCACAGGGAGGAGACTGCTCTCAGGGGAACACAGTGAATCAACACTGCCTACCTCAGGGCAGTCCAGTCAGGGATCATGACTTCTGAGTGGGAAAAAAATATGTTATCTAATCTATCTAATGTTCTAGCATTCGGGTTGGGTTTAGCTCATCATTAAGTTCTTATTAGAACACACAATAGCAGGATAAAGTTTCATTACAGTACATGTGGCCTTAACATAAATAAATAACAACCAGACGAGAGATATAATGTAAATATATCATGTGGCCCTTGAAATATTGACAAATACGATAGAATACATTCATATATTTTTTACACCAAGTTGCTACAGGACCTGATCTTTTTATCTGTCTCATTTGTCAGTACTGAAATGTTTCTATTTCCCAGACTTACAGTATATGGAGGGGATTTCTACCAGAGCTGGATTGAACACAGAAGCAGTGTAGAGAACTTGATGTTGGGAGCCTAAACACATTACTATTGCAGCAATGAGACCTTGGGTAGAACATAAGAGTTGTGATGTAAGCCCCTCTGGTACCAACATCGCCCTAAGTGTGTTCCATTTAAAGGCTTGTACAATGCATACTGTAGAGAGATTCTCCTGGAGTAAGAAGCTCATTATTTGGTGCGGAGTGTTTTCTCGGCCGGAACAGCGGGGGAGCAGCGATCGCCACAGGCCCCTCACTTTCTGCTTCCCTTTGAGAAGGTGAGAAGTTCAGGCCCGTCGTGGTGCCACAAAACAGGCAGAGCAGCTGAGGAGAGAGTGCTTTGGTGTTGTTAGAGCAAGCCTAATCACGGCCTGATGGTGTTAAGGGGCTGATCTGCACAAGGCAGGCAATCTCAAGACTTTACTTACAGTGCCGTGTGAAGCCAATAGTGATATAATTACAACATTTCTACCCCCTACTGGGATCACTAGCCTTGCATTAGGAAAAAGGCACTAGCAGAAAATGAGAGATGATATCATACATGTGTGACACACACACACACACACACACACACACACACACACACACACACACACACACACCACACACACATAGGCTAATGACATGAAAGTGGAGCATCATTCTGCATAGCATGCTTGTCATGGCCTTATTTGTGCAGGTCAACTACACTGGATGCTTTTTAATCAAAACCAGAGGCTTGTACTCATTGAGTTGGACACCGTGGTCTAAGCCTAGGATGAGTCCACTCCATTATGCCTCAGGTGAGGTCGGAGTTTACTTTGCATAGCAATTAAAATTTCCTTTCTGAGCCAACAGTTCTTTTGTTAACAATCGCTGTAGAGTCATGGCTTTTTATCCTCTTCTGGGGCAGTAGCTGGCCTGGCAGGCATTCACATTACTTGAGCCGTCATTACACAGTATATTAGCCAAAGAGTAACAGCACCACTGGAGGTCAATATCACTGAAATTCGGAGTGTGTGTGTGTGTGGGGGGGGGGGGGATAATAAAATAAATATATAGTTATTTTATACAAAATGATATGTCAAGCCATGAAATTATGAAAATTGTTGAGTCCTTTGATCTTTCTGACACATATTATAACTTATTTTGCCTTTTTCTTTTCTTTTTCAACAGCTTGTTTCAAAGTGACTCGTAAAGAAAAATAATATATCCTATATGTCACCTCACTCCAACCTTGGTAAAAAAAAATATATATGTGAGAATAAATGTAGTGTAATTAAAGAAATGTGAATCTTTTATGGATAAATTACATGAGGCACATGAAATACATACTGAATCAAACCTTCAAAAAACCTCCAAACCTCAAAAATCTTCCCAATGACTGTTAATTATGTATTTATTTATTGTATCCCATACATTAGCTGAGTTGTGATTGTGATTGTGAATGTGTGCTTTTTTGGTGGAGTAAAGAATATGTTCAACAGTTATTGTGGGCGGTCAGGAGCTATCATTTATTCTAGCAAATCTAAAAAATTCCCATTGCCATTCATTCCCATCCTCCTACGCTCCATTCAGGGGCCTGATAATAGTCTACATATAAGATAAGCCACTTCAACATTTCCTGTAACAATTGAGTTAATGTGTGTACACACACCATAAATAAACGGAACATACTTGTTTTTGATCAGATTCAAATTCATGAATCCCCCCTCCACCCCCAATAATTTACAACTCATGGTAAAATAGAGCAAATGCATACCTCTCTTGAGTGCCATGGATCATTGATGTATAGAATTGGCCTTTGACAACTAGTAACACACACACACACACACACACACACACACACACACACACACACACACACACACACACACAAATTGTACTGGCCATAAATACACACTCACACAAGTGGAAGATGGGGACTAAATATGCCATCCACATGGCACCTTCTCTTTAGCTCAGTGGCGCTTCACATTTTAAACAAATGTATCAACAAGTTGTATTTTCTGTAAACAGCACTCCAGCATCAAAGCACCAACAGCTCATTAGACTATAAAGGTAGAACCTCTCTACCCACCACTGGTGTGTACTGTGAGGTGGAGAAAAACAATGAATGAATGAGCCAATTACTCTCGAGTTGATTAAGACATCATTACGATAATGACCACAGTCTGTCAGGTCCTTAGTTTGACATTTCAGCTCAAGGATTGTACCTCAGCATTACTGTCATTGGGGAACTGGGAATTATATTTTTTGACCAGGAAGAATATAAGTACAGTTGTGTGTATGTATACACTGTACTTATGCTTGGCCTACTTGAGCGGCCAAGGGCTATACAGTAGGCCATGGCTGTCCTCCAACAGTGTTTCTACCTGTAGAGTTTCACCTACTACTGTCAGCCATCAACACTGCAGTATCCACTGGGCATCGGTATTTACTGACATGGACAGATTCGTTGTCATATAAGCATATCACTCCAACAACCTTGAGGAAGGGTCATCATGATAAATAGACAAAGTCAAGGTCAAAGATATGGCTTTGAATCAATAGTCCAAGCTCTCAGCTCCCATGCAGAATGCCTCATATTGTTACTGATGGTGACATGCCATGGAAGATTCTATCTGCTGGAAATTTGGGACTGTGGATGTGAATGTGGTGGATATGTAAAAAGGTTCATTATTTCTGACCCCCTTGTATAGTCTGAGTGGACGAAGATGCATTATATTGAGTTTCTCATCAGATCTACTGTCAACTGATTTTTTTTTTTCAAGTGGCAGGATTAGCATAATAGTTTCCTGCCATTAAGCCCTTGTGGCCTAAAAATCAATTTGGAAGTGACATGGCAAGTGGTCGTGTAATTAGCATAAGAACATCAGACACACGCACAGACGCACAACGTTGCACGGACACACAAGCACACACACACACACACACACACACACACACACACACACACACACACACACACACACACACACACACACGCACAAAAAAAATAATCCTCTGAACAAAATTTGCCCTTATGTCTAAGAGTCTTCATCTCGGCAGGCCATAGCAAGGTTGAAGGCTGGGACAACTTCCTCAGAATAAATTACCGCTGTGCAGCACGGCAGGCATTTGCATAAGCCGTCAGGCCGTCCTTTGAATCGGGCTATTTTAAAAAGCAGACGTGAACCAGGCCCCCCTCCCCTCCCTTTCTAAAATTCCCACTCGCACAACAGTCACCTGCCTGCATTAATCCTCCCTAAAGTCATTAAAAGCTGGAATAAAACAAACAAGGCACATAAGGCAAGGGGTCTTTCATGCCTCCTGTGGAAGAATCCCACTTTTGTGGGAGGAAGTTCAAAGCTGAGCAGTGGGAATTGTGAAGCTTGACTGAAGTCCGAGTATGGGGCTCCCGGTGCGGTGAAAAAGCTCCCATTTTCCCTACTGCTGGGTGATTCGTTTTTTTGCTTGTGTTCTGTAGTTTAATTTCAAAGAGTAATACCTCGGGTAAAACATAAATACACATCTGCCTCCATGGGGTGTGAAGATTGTCAAAGAGCACATATTCAAGACCAAAAAAAGGAGAAAGAAACAGTATAGTTAAAACAGATCATGGGAAATATAATACTATCTCTTCACAAAGATTCCTTTGTCCTTTGATAATCATGAGATGCATGACATGAATGTTGCTTGCAGTACAGTGAAAAAATATGTATAGGCCTATTTGCTTATCAGGTAGAGGACTTCTTTGCTCTATGTCTGGAAAATGCATGAAAAACAACAGTAGTAATGTACTAAAATAAACATGCTTTTATTTTTAGGCAACATATTTTTATGTAACAATATCTTCCATATTGTTACCTGCGATCAAGAATGTTTATATGTTTGTGTATTCAAAATAACTTGATAAGTCCTGCACAGATTTGGATAAAATTTTCAGACGACATGGTCATTATAGGACAAAGAACAAATTAGTCCTATTAAATTTTGGTGGTGATTGCCGATCCGAAACACCATCTGGAATTGATATTGTGTCAGTGATCCTTTTGCCTTGCACTCTCTGAATGCTTTTCACGTTAGCATTTCTGTTTCAACCTTTATGTGAACAAGTCTTTTATCATTCAGATGATCATTTCATTGTAATGTGTTTTCCCCTATTTTTCACAACCAAAATTATGATTTGTCCAATAGTAATGGCAACTAACTGTTCATTATCCAATGAAAACTTTATTGTATGCAAAGACAAATAAATAACTGAGGTGATTGTAAGGTCATCAGTTAATTCACATTTTACAACCAAAACAATTAAGCTCACACTTCATGTTCGATGCAATGAGCAATAAAGTGAAGAATGAAAAAAATAATAATATAAAAAATATCTCCATCTCGCCTCGTATCCTTTTAATTGGCACGAAACCACACTCCCAGCGTCTGCCAATTGACGTTGATGTAAAAGCAATTTCAGGCTGCGATATATCCTGCCGTAACTGCTGCCCATTTGGCATGTCAGACCAGGTGCCCCAGTGCTTCTCACCTGACGTTGTAGAAGTTATTGGGGTCACGGAAGAGGAGATTGAGCTCGCTTCCTCTCGCAGAACACACTGTGCTCCCCTGGACAGATTTTTCTCATCATCAGAACACCATCATCCATCCTAGACAATGCTGTCTGAGGTCCTACTGGGGAGATATATGTTATATGGGAAAAAAAAAAAAAAAAGTTGAACCGGAGACAACTAATTTCCTGACAGATGACATAAAACTCTGTGGGTGTTTGCTGCCCTTTCATCCTGTTCATTACTGTATAAGCTATCAGGCAGATGACCTTGTGGACCCCATTCATTAATATAAATTGAAAAGGGAAGAAATATGACAGGGATGATGCCCAGACGCCTGAGGTGTAACTCTGATTCCTGCCGCCTCTCTTCTCTCAACATGCTGGCGCGGGAGGAGGGGGTCATTGGTGGGTCTGAACTGATTTTTCAAAGATCAGTAATGTCACATCTTCTCAGGAAAGGGCTTGATACGAATCACCGCATATTCCGATGCACCGATATTGAAGCCGCACAACAACTACAGTTTCTTATCAGGATTTTAGACTAGTGATTGTCACACCCATGGAGTAGAGGTAGACTAGATTACTATGAAAACCGCAAAATGTGCAGCAATTCGAAGAATAATGATCATGTTTATTTTTATTTTTATTTTCCAATAATTGAAAAGTATCAAAATTATACTTAAAAAAATATGACAAGAGTGTGTGAATGTGTTTAGGTGGTGTGCGTGTACAGGGCATGTGCACAAACACAGCACTACGAGTGTGAGAAGGCTAACATGGTAACAGCTTCAGCTTCTAGGCTACTACTTCACACTTCAAACTGACTTTAAGCCATAATTAGGACCTGCAGAGCAAATTCTAATTTTGGCAACTTAGCTGGGCTACATTTCAGCTTTTTCCAAAATTGACAGCACACTAAAATATTCAATATCCCTAAAACTTCAATATCCCTCTTACCACATACATTTTTCAACTGTTCTCAATGATAAAAAGGAATTCAGATCACGTTAACAACTAGCACCAGTGTAATGCCAAGCTTGTCTCTGCTTTGTGATTGCACCAGCAACTAATATCACTCACTGAACGCAGAATCCTATAACATGGTAGGCTATAATTTTAAAATAATGCCAACATTTGATATGTATTTTATAATTTATAATGAATAATTGGATATATTTTAACATGAAACATAAAAAATCTGTTGGTCACGTTGAGTAAGGACTTGCTCAGAAAGTCCTTCTCCTCCCATGGGCCTAAACAAGCGTGTTTGGAGGGTCCAATCCAATCCAAGATTAGACAGAGAAAGCAAAAAATGGTCTTGAGACTGGACTTGAGTCAACTAGGCCTACAAAACTACCCATGATTATTAGCCAGCTCATTAATAGAGTGATGTAAAATGTTTGAATAGCCTACTGTAGCTCGGCTAGCTTGGTGGCAGTAGTGTAAATCCTCATCACTCAGTTCCTTGGGCTCTTAGAGCATCCCACTCCCACGCCAGGAGTTTGAAGCTCACAGGGTGGCGGGTTCGAGACCCGTGTGCGGTGTGGCCTAAGACTAAATGGACAGATAACTTCTCCTTATCCGTGGATGGTATTATTAGGCTAGGCCTACTTCATTTTCCTATCATAAATACATGCTCAAGGTTTTACAAGATGGCCAAAACATACAGTTGTGTGTCTAATACAATAGTTTGTATAAAGGTATCTTGCAAAAGAGGAGCCCAAAGCCTAGGCCAAAGTGAAGTCACTGGAATCAGTCTAACCTATGGGCCTATACAACATAAAAAATGAAATCCATATGGCTCCATCAGGTAACACACATAATATTCTATTCTATTCTATCCTATGCTTACTGTAGCCGGATCTAACCAGAGCCATAGAGAGCTCCATATGGCACTGGATCTAACTATTGATTACAATTGTATTATATGGCCTATAAAAATTGCAGGACAGTAAACGGGCTCTGACAGTAATGAATTTTTTGCATCATCCCCCTGCGACAGTCTGCGAACCCCACTCATCCAGTTCTGATTCGCTACAGTTTGTGTCAATCAAGAAGTGACCGCCCCTTGCTGCAAGTGTTGCATCAGCATTGGCGATGAAACGAAGGCACCATCATATCCGGGAAATGTACATGCCGGTGAGACAGGAGACGTGTCTTGTGTTGTAAATCTAGCAGAAGTTTGGTCCTTAAATTACTGCCTTGCAGTGGTAGTTTCAGAATGGAAGAAGAGAACGTAGCTCAGCAGATGAAGGCGCTGAAAGTTGATGAAGGGAAGAAGGTAACGCTACGTCTATTAGACATTCTAGACGACGAGGTTAGCTAGCTAGCCATAAACCTGGGGTCTCATTGAAAACATGCTGCCAGTGCATGTGCTATTGTGCTGCATTGTTACTCAGAGCAACGTTAACCCACTATTCTTTATGGTTAGGATGTAAGTTATGTGTAACAGCTGATTTTCGACATGGAAATATGATGTGATGTACACGACTGCAAACCCACCCATTGACCATTTCTTACGTGGCTGACAGGGTATTCCATGATCTTTGGTTCTACTGTTGACCAATGGTAACACTGTAGTGTCCACCTGCTTTCAAAGCAAGTATAATGTTATTAATAAATATGTAAACGTGTTTGTCCGAATTATGTGCCATAATGTGTTCAAGTGTTAAGCTGAAATTCATCAGAAGTCAAACTGCCTGGCCCAGCTGTCAAATACGTCACACAAGGTAGTCCACGTCCTGCCAGGTGCCAAATTGTGTTTCTATTTGAGTAATGTAACGTTACTGTAAATATCAGGGTGGAGCGGTGCACTGGACAACATGGAACAAGTTTGCAAGCACGTAGTCAAAAATTAAAGAGGTGTGGTGACTGATGTGTCCATGTCTTGGCAGAATGGAGCACCTGGAGAGAAAGGAGGCAAAGATGGAGGGAAGAAAAAAAGCAAAGGTGCTACTGGGGATGCCGCAGGCAAAACAGAGGTGAGAGAGAGATCCTCTTTGTACTGGTGTAACAAACCACCTGGTTTCTACACCTACTGGTTTCATAGCTGGAAGATCTGATATCACCAAGTAATTAAGAGTCCAGAATCAATGTCAAACTTGGATCAATGGGTTAGGGTTAGCTTCATAGCTTGTCCAGATGTCATAAATATGTATCAGCAGCACTTGTCATCGACAGATTCGCTGCTTTTCCAGCCACAACAACTTTGAACAACATGCTTGTGTTTTTCGTGTGTCATGTCAATAAAACTGGGGTGTATCCAGTGTTTTACGCAGAAAATAAGTTATGGTGGGGCATCCACAGACAGAAACAAACTGAAAGACTATAAACTATATTTATCAGCATTTAGTTGTACTGGATAATGTGATTTAATGTAATATGTTCTGCAAGAGCAATCATGTGTTGCTATATTATCTTTGCATGAAGTTTATAGTGGGCATAAAATGGTAAAAAAAAAAATGAGCGAGGCACATATTACTGACAGTGGAACGGCCTCTCTTGTATTGCGATTGTTGGCCACTTTGTTTGCCTGGAACGCTTTGAGGTTGGTCCTCGTAGGCTTCAAGTGGAATAAGTCCAACATCCCATGTTTCTGGAATGCAGCATTAGTCATGGTGGGAGGTGTTTGTTGTCAAGGTGACCGCCTTAAATATAAAGCACTGGGGGAAACTCTGGGTTTATCAAACCATGTCTAAACTTACTACCACTGTTTATTTAAATAAATTCAGATACAATACAATACATGTGGTAGGTGGTGGAGATACCAAAAGGCTTGTCTGATGGGACGTCCCCTAATTAAGCATCGGTTGCTTGCATCAGCAACATTTTGGGTCTCTATACATATAGAAAAAGATTTCTTAATATATTGACATGATGCACCCATATGTGTGTTTATTGGGGTGCCTGTGTCTTTAACTTAAATGTTTCCACATTAGTGGTTGGGGTAGTTGTGAATTTTCTAGACCTGGTGTTGCTAACGGGTCATTCCGTGTGAAATCAACCAGTGACGGACCGGTCACCCTCTCTGAAAAATCTGAAAAAAATTACAGTTGTTTGTATGCTCAACCTATGCTTGAATCTGAAATAGTAAGTCTGTATCACTAATGGTTGCAAAAGTACAGCCATTTGAAATTTCAAGTATTTTTAAGCATTTTGGTGAACAAGCCTTTTGTTCAACTTCCAACATTGCTGGCTCTTTCAGTATTTCACACAAAATTGTGAAACCATGTGAATAGAAACACATTTTCCTGTAGAATTCAAAAATCAGCTAAGATCAGATGTATCTGGTTTTATTTTCCCCCTCCAAAGCTTTGAAAATGGCAATAAATTCTATACTTGTTTGGACACCTCCACCTTTCAGGGCTTCTTGTGCAAAAACTAAGTGAGACAAATTTATCGGAGTATTTTTCCTATTCACATATGGATTTTGCAGTCCTGTTTGTGCATTAACTTTTGTTGATATTGTTATCATACTGTCAGAGCATTTTTTTAAAAACAGGTATGATTTTTACAAAGGCCATATTCATCCTCTCATTTCACCACGTGGACAGTTAGCAAGATTTTTTTTAAATTTTACTATGAGTCATTCAGTATCTGAGGACCACCTATCCAAAATTTGGTGTTGTTGCTGAGTCTCGTTATTTAGATATGATTTTTTGAAAATATTGTCAGTAAATCCACTGAATTAAAGGAGAAATCCTACCCAACAACTTACTTTCATTTCTATTTAATTCTGCCCCATTCACTCAGCATTAGTTTGTTTGTTATTTGGTCTATAATCAATTTTTATGTTCTTTTTCTGAAAGACCGCATTCAGGTAACTGGAACAATGGGCCTATTGGCTTTATGCTGGATTTCTCCTTGCTTATCTGCAGTACCACATTGCGCCATATGTGGTGCACTTTCAATACAATGGAAGTCAATGTAAATCAGTGGAGTTACTGAAAATATTTTCAAAAAATCATATCACAATAACGAGACTCAGCAACAACACAAAATTTTGGACAGATGTTCCTCAGATACTGAATGAGTCATGGTAAAATTTAAAAAAATCTTGCAAACTGTCCACATGGTAAAATAAGAGGATGAAAACAGCATTTTCCAAAATTGGAACCATCTTTGAAGAAATGCTCTGACAGTATGATAACATTATCAACAAAAGTTAATGCATAAACAAGGCCGCAAAATCCATTTGAGTGGGAAAAAAACTCGGATAAATTTGTCTCACTTCCTTTTTGAACAAGAAGCCCTGAAAGGTGGTGGTGTGAAATCACACATAGAATTTACAGCCATCTTCAGAGCTCTGGAGAGGGGAAACTACACAAGATACATCTGATCTGAGTAGATTTTTGAACTCTACAGGAAAATGTGTTTCTATGCACATGGTTTCACCATTGTGTGTGAAATACTAAAAGAGCCAGTTATGTTGGAAGTTGGACAAAAGGCTTGTTCACCAAAATGCTTAAAATTACTTGAACTTTCAAATGGCTGTACTTTTGCAACCATTAGTGATACAGACTTACTATTTCAGATTCAAGCATAGGTTGAGTATACAAACAACTGTAATTTTTTTCAGATTTTTCAGAGAGGGTGACTGGTCCGTCACTGGTTGATTTCACACGGAATGACCCTAACGTTACATGTGATGCTTGGTGAAAAAAAGCTCAAATTTGAAAGTTTGTGACCCCTCTCTATTATTTCACAGCTCAACCCCCCTCCTCAGTACATTGATGAGCGCCTGGCCCTCTATAACAAGCTGAAAGCAGAGCATGACGCCCTCTTGGCTGAGCGGGCAGAGAAGGCCAGCAAACCCATCAAGGTTACCCTGCCTGACGGAAAGGTAGTTGATGGAGAGTCCTGGAAGACTACCCCATACACCGTGGCCTGTGGCATTAGGTAAAGAGATACATGTAGCTCCTTCCTTACTACAAAGAAGGCTTCCCCCTGTCACATTTTCAGCAAGGGAAACAAGGTTCTATGCATGTACGCAGTCTTTCCCACAGACCAGGTAGCAATTTGTGGTGCACCCCTATCATTGGTGAGGGAATTGAGTGTTGTAGTGGTCAGTTGAGATGGTCAGTTGAGATGGTCATTGGGGTGGGCAAAGTGTATACAGTAGGCAGATTTGAAACTCATTAGAAAAGTTGCCATATTAAATATACACCCGAATGCTTAACTGTTTTTTTCATTGTCACCTTCTGAGATCATTTTTAAAGTACAAGAAGCGTTTGAATTCATTTAGCTCTGTCTATGTTTTTCTGATAGTACATGACTTCATGGTAATGACTTAAACAAGTCACTAATGACCCCCCCAACCCCCCACCCCCCAATCACCCAAACAGCCAAGGCCTTGCTGATAATACAGTGATTGCCAAAGTGAACAACAGTGTGTGGGACCTGGACAGACCCTTAGAAGAGGATTGCAGCCTGCAGCTCCTCAAGTTTGATGACGAGGAAGCCCAAGCTGTAAGTTACTTATGCTTTTTGATCACATGATTTAAAAAAGAATTGTGCAAGACCGGCCTTTACTTTCAGTTTGCACTAGGTTTGCGCTCACATTTTTCACCACTGAGCTCCTCCATGCAGGCGCCCATTTCCCAAAAGCTTCTCAAACCAGTTCTCTTAAACCAGTCTGCTAATCAGTTTACAAATATGTTGGTCTCAATGCAATTGGCCATTGGCAATTGGCCATTGGCCTTAAGCATATATGCTTTTTGGAAAACAGAGCCAAGGACTGGCCGTTATACGCCTTTGTTTTCTTGCTTTGTGGTTACATTTTTACTGATACTGTAGGTCTCTCCCTACAGCTCCATAAGACTGTGCCACGACACGCTGCCCATATCTTACATAAATCTTGCATAGGAGCTAGAGTGAGGCTAAATCGCCACCAATTGACCCAAAAATTTCAAAAAAATTACAAAAGTTACCTCTTTTGTTGTTTTTCATTTTGCACTTTTTGAGTATTCAATGTTGTAAAGTTGAAGATAAACATTGTTTTGGAATTAGAGTTTGTGCTGACTTGAAGTGTCGTTACCTCATGTTACTGGCCACTGCAAATGTACGGCCCAGATTTAAGTTCTTGATTTTGAAATGTGGCCCAGTGAAAACCAAATTGAATAGCCCATACATAGTTAATGTAACCAAGGGCTAAATTTCATGTACAGCACCATAACAGGTCAGAATTTTAACAGAACTGTCATTCAGAGACACAGCAAACTACCAGCAAAACAGAGAACAAAGTACAAATTGTTCATGATAAAATGTCACACTCACAACCTAGTTAGCAGTGTGAGAACGATATGAGTGTAAGACCGTGATTTCCGTGATGGCACTGAGCTAGAAGGAGAGTAATAGAGAGGAGTATTGAATTATAGTCCATGCCTTTTTTTGTTGTTGTTGCTGCTTAAATAGTCTAGACAGATATGAATGTAATTCTATGTCTAGTCAATAATGGGGAGGGAGCTTCTGTTGATGCTCTAGAAAGCATATGGTCACTGGTTGGAAAATATGGATTCAAATGCCTGTCAGATGCAAAGCTTGCACTTAAAAAGTCTCTTTATTTGCTACTAGCTATTCACTGTTCCTTCACATTGCCCCTTTGCCGAGTATATGAAGTGCCCACATTTGCAAGCAGTTGTGGCCTATTTGGAAGTCGCCCAGATCTTTTGTCCTACTCTTGCCTTTTAAGGATAATTTACAGAGGCGTATTAAGAGCTCTTTTGTTCTCAATGGAGGTATAAGTAAAGATAAAATGCTTTGAGATGAACCAACTATTTCTCAATTGAACACTAGATACCATTACTTTGTGCCTTAGACAGACGTTTAAGCCCAAATAGATTATCACCAGACTTTGTATATTTAGAAATGCACATGTGAAATGGTTAAAGGTTCCACTGGACCATTTTTTTGCATTAAAATCACCCATTTATTAAGGCAATCTGTTCTGAGTTGCCTTATGTTTTACCAAATGTTCAGTCAGAACATGATGTTGTGCATAGCAGTTTTAGGGAACTAATACCTGAAATTAGGACCTTACTAGAAGGACGCTTGGACAGCGTAGAACTTTATGAAGGTCAGGTGCCTCATCCAAAATGTAGAATAGTGTGCAAAAGTTATAAGTACCTCATATTTTTTGTTTTAGCAGTGCTGTAAAGACAAGAATTATGTGTTGTCCTTGTGGCTGAAACAAAATGAGGTGCCTATAACTCTTGCACAGGACTGTATACAGATTCACTGTAGGAAGTAAAGTAACTGCTCCCAAAGCGGCACCATTAATTAACAGATTTGTCTCTGACGTGTGGGGTAGCCAAATCGAAGAGAATTTTTCACCTGCTTGGCAGTCATTATAGAAATCTTGCTGGTTATAGAAATCTGGTAGCGGTAATAATGACCCAGTCTATGTGTTTTTAATCTTCTGTGTTGAATTGTGCCAGTTTGTTGATGTCAGGTGTTTTCCCCCGCAGGTCTACTGGCACTCTAGTGCCCACATCATGGGCGAGGCCATGGAGCGTGTGTACGGCGGCTGCCTGTGCTACGGACCACCCATCGAGAGCGGCTTTTACTACGACATGTTTCTCGAGAACGAGTGAGTCGAGTATTTACTCCTGATGTGCACTGTGGGCTTGCAGATGCAAGACAAAGATGCATGTCCTTGGTTATTGTATTGGATCAAGTCAGAGAAAAGGGCCTTGAGACTTTTGTGTGTGAGATATAAAAAGCAGATTCATAGTCAGAGCCTGGAGCTCATTAAAGGAGCTTTCAACTTTTTACTTTCAGCAGGCAGGTTGTGTATGTTGTTGTTTTTTTTCTTTTTTTTTCCATTTTTGTTCTGATTATCTTAACCTTAATTTGGCAGGGCATTAAACAGTAAGTCAATGGCAAATGCTGTTCTGAGAGCCTTGTGAGGAAAAGGTCACATTTTGAAGGCTAAATGAATCCATGGTCAGAAATGAATGTCTTCCAGTAAATTACCATAACAAAGCCTTCACTGTTAGCACTTTCAAGAAAACAAAAGTGTGGAAGGGAAAAATTGGGCTGCAAAACAATTTTAACTTGACCTTCTGTCTGCTCCCTGCCCCTCCTCTGACCTAATCTCACACAAATTAGTGTAGATGACTATTTGCAAGGGCAGCTCCTCCCCAGTGATAGTCATTTTATGGTAATTTTATTTGGCGAGATACCTCTACTGTCAGGCTGCTCCTTGTTTGTGGTTTCCATCTGTCGCCCATGGAACAGGTTGCTCAGCTTATTGCGTGTGCATTTAGTGGGCCTCGTATGACATACAGGGTCGAAGCAGTGCTTGGAACACTTTTTTTTTTTTTTTAATTAGCAACATACTCTCCTGACTTTTTTCGGACGGTAACTCTCTGTTGAACTTGGTCCTTTGGGCTCCCAGACCTCATGTTTATTAATGAGGAGGCTTGCTTTTTTTTTTTTTTTTTTTTTTTGAGGTTTTTAAAGTTGGTAAAGTTTGTCCCATCTCCCCTTCCATCTCCTCTCTCTGCATCTTTGCACTCTCTCTCTCTTGCTCACTCCCTTTCTTCCTGTCTGGCAGAGGGGTTTCGAGTAATGACTTCCCTGCTCTGGAGAACCTGTGTAAGAAAATCATCAAGGAGAAGCAGCCCTTTGAGAGGTTGGAGATAAAGAAGGAGACTCTCCTGGAAATGTTCAAGGTAGCTCTCCTGCCGTTTGCATGAGGGGGATTGCCATATCTATCTAGCCCTGAAAAGACGACACGCTCTGAAGAGTTTCAAAGTGGAGAAATTGAAATTTGCTTTTTTTTTTTCCTTCACCTTTTCCCCTCAATGTCTTCTCAACCAACCTCTCATGCTTGTTCTCTCCCTCCTTCCCTTCCTACCCCCCCACCCCCTCCTACAGTACAACAAGTTTAAGTGCAGGATCTTGAACGAGAAAGTGACCACTCCGACCACCACAGTCTACAGGTTCGATATTGATGAGTTTGATAACTCATCGATTCTTCACTCTTTCACTTCCTTTTTTACACTTCCTATTTCGGACTTCACTTAAGATTGTTTGACTTTTTAATGGAGACTGGAAGAACATGTTTGGCCTGCTCAGCATCTGTGTCTGACTCTAGTTCCTGCCCCTCCCTAGGTGTGGCCCTTTGATTGACCTCTGTAGAGGGCCCCATGTGAGACACACTGGCAAGATCAAGGCCCTTAAGATCCATAAGGTCAGAGCAGGCCGCTGGTTGGCACCAACACTGCGTGCACACGCACACGCACACACACGCACACACACACACACACTCACATACAAACACAACAACTAAATTGAATTGGCACTAATGAATCACTTCTGTCTTCAGTGATTGATAAGACAGCATAAGATGACTGAAATGAATCTGTCTGGGACAGGCTTCCATTAAACAAGTACAGAGATATAGCTTGAGAGTGCATTTACTTTGTAATCATCCAGTATTCCTCCTGTTCTGCGCACCCCAACCCCATTTACTTTAATTGAGTTGAGCGCACCTTTCTCTCTCTTGATTGATAAGAAATGGTTAATTCTTGGTTGGTGGCTGCCTCACGATGTACCAACTGGTGTACACACACACACACACACACACACACACACACACACACACACACACACACACACACACACACAGAGTTGAGATATGATTTTTTTTCCTGCAAACAAAAACACTTTTGTTTGACACTTGCAGAACTCCTCCACCTACTGGGAGGGCAAGGCAGACATGGAGAGCCTGCAGCGGATCTACGGCATCTCCTTCCCTGACCCCAAAATGCTGAAGGAGTGGGAGAAGTTCCAGGAGGAGGCCAAGAACCGCGACCACCGCAAACTGGGACGAGTACGTATCCAAACACATACGATACAAACTCGACGGGTGACGACAAGTCTCCTGTTATTTGACCTCTCATGATGGATGGTTTGCGAAAGGTCGTCATAAAGTTGAGTTTTTGCACAGCAAGCGTTTGTTTTATTTTTTTTGAAGGCCATGGGGTCATCACCATAAACCAGGCCAGGTTTTGGTGCTGGTCGTTTAATGCGCAGCGTCGTTATCCCGAAACATCCTAAATGTGCTTTTCTCTCTGTTTGGCTTTTTTATTAGTGAAGTGAACATCTGGACACACTCTCGTAAAGAAGCGCACATTAAAAGCTTTACGCTAATGAGAGGACGGCTACAAAAAAGAACCCTCATTCCAGACATTATTTATCGAGTGATTGATGGGGCTCTTATAATAGCATCCTATAAATTCCCAGTGTGTGTGTGTGCGTGCGTGTGTGTGTGTGTGTGTTTGTGTCTACAGTATGTGTGTGTGCGTTTGTGTGAGAGTGAGTGTGTGTGTGTGTTTGTGTGAGGGTGTGTGTAGCCTGTGAGCCCTAAGTAAGGCGTAAATAGATGGTGGAGAGTGCTGTGGTAATGGAGGATATGACCCGGGTGTGAAGGCAGAGCGGCACACTGCTCAAGAGAGACAGTAGAGGACACAGGGACTCGTAGGTGTGATAATGGCTCCGCTCACCAGCTGTCGGCCGGTGCGGCGACGGGCGATCTCGGCCGCCCCCATCCGTCCATCCCGTTGCCGGCGAGATGCGGGCGGCCGTCGCGTTGGCCGCGGAGGCGTGCCAGTGCTCGCCATAAACCATGCAGATGTCTGCCTCCTTAATGTGCCATCTGCCAGGCCCCGCCACCGATGGGCACCCAGGGAGCGCTTTGTCACTACAGAGAAGCGGGGACCGCTAATCTGACATCCCGCTTCTCTTGCCCTCTTCTCACCCTCCTCTCTTACTCTCTCTCTCTTTCAATTTCTCTGTCTGTTTCTATCTCTTTTTTTCCATCACTTTCTCTTGCGCTCATCTTGCTCACGCTGGTTTTGTGTCCCTACAGGAGCAGGATCTGTTCTTCTTCCATGACCTGAGCCCTGGCAGCTGTTTCTTCCTGCCTAAGGGAGCCTACATCTACAACAGCCTCGTCCAGTTCATCAGGGTGAGTCTCTCTGGTCCACACAGGCCACAGAGTACCTCTCAGGCTTTCAAATGATGGAGCATTAGCTTGTTTGGGGTCACTGAGTACAGTTGGTTGGAAAAAGAATGAGAAAATTTGACACAGCAAAGATCAGCAGAGAACACTAAATGATTTGGAGAAGTGCAGAAATTCACTCTTTTGTTTACATGTGGCCCATTATTCTGGTTCTGGAAACCAGCAAGCAGCATTCGCTTTAGTCATCCCATTCAGTCTCAATCACGATAAAGGCCTGGGAAGTCTGGGAACTAACTTGTCTCTGATCTGCCCCTCAGAGTGAATACAGGAAGAGAGGCTTCCAGGAAGTGGTCACTCCCAACATCTACAACAGCAAGCTGTGGCAGACCTCTGGCCACTGGCAGCACTACAGCGAGAACATGTTCTCCTTCGAGGTGGAGAAGGAGACCTTCGCCCTGAAGCCCATGAACTGCCCAGGCCACTGGTACGAACCACCAGAATTAACACAGCAATAGTAGCAGCAGTAGTAGCAGAAGATGGTCATTTTTTTGTAAGGTTACCAAAGTTTCACCATAGAACAAGTTAGACAGCGGTTTGAAGATGCGGTTAGATGCAGCGCATCAAGGGAGTGACGGCACGCTTCACACGAAGAGCCACCAAGTGCTCTAATTAGACAAGGAAATGGCCTGACTATAAGTATAGATCAAGGTTGTCGGAAGATGGTGTCCGTCATCCCAGTTGGAGGACTGCACTGAATCAGACCATAACTGACAGACCAGCAGAGATAGAATGAAATAAGAACATGTCACAGGCATGGAAAGATGGTTCAGTCAGTCTTAAACTCAAACATAAAGGCTCAAACATAAAGACATTATCTGCATATGAAAATAATACATTCTGATTCCAAGTAGTAGTAGTAGTAGTAGTAGTAGTAGTAGTAGTAGTAGTAGTAGTAGTAGTAGTAGTAGTAGCAACAGCAGTAGTAGTAGTAGTAGTAGTAGTAGTAGTAGTAGTAGTAGTAGTAGTAGTAGTAGTAGTAGTAGCAGTAGTAGTAGTAGTAGTAGCAACAGCAGTAGTAGTAGTAGTAGTAGCAGCAGCAGTAGTAGTAGTAGTAGTAGCAGCAACAGCAGTAGTAGTAGTAGTAGTAGCAGCAACAGCAGTAGTAGTAGTAGTAGTAGCAGCAACAGCAGTAGTAGTAGTAGTAGCAGCAACAGCAGTAGTAGTAGTAGTAGTAGTAGTAGCAACAGCAGTAGTACTAGCAACAGTGGTACCAATCGCAGTAGTATTGGTAACAGCAGCTGCAGTAGTAGCAGCAGTAGCATTAGCCATGTGTACTATTAACAGCCCTTAACCAGCAGCACTGAGTTGATTGAGCTCATTTGCTAATGAAGTCATGTGTTAGCGCTCCCTCCCTTGGCTGCTGCCACTGGGGATAATTAGCTAATTGACAAGTTCGTCCCGAAAAATCTCAAGCATTGGCTCTCACCCAAACTCTATCAGCTCCTGACAAGCCTGCAGTCACTTCCGCTGCAGAGAGAGGGGATGCATTAGGCCAGCGCTACACAGGCATCCATTAGGGGCCACAAGGCTCCAAGTGACATAAATGTAATTAAAACAGCAGTCTAGGATGGACATGTGTGTGGATGTCTATGTTCACATCAGTGTTTTGCCAGTGTAGGGTGTAAATACGTCATTACACCACAAGGGGAGCCAAGTGTACATACAGTATGTGCGAAAGGTTTGCATTCAGTATCTACAGCTGTCTTTTGTGCTCAGACAAGGTCTTAGATGATGGGAAAGGGATTGTGCAAATGTCACTGGCTGTGTAGATGGGAAAGAAAAAAAAATCTGAATTGGCACACTGCCCTGCTTGTCTTCCTCTGTTGGCTGGGGCATCAACAGTAAAGTTTGTTTTTATTTTTATTTATTTGTTTTTCTTTTTTTTTCCCTCTCCTCCTTGCAGCTTGATGTTCGACCACCGGCCGCGCTCCTGGCGAGAGCTGCCTCTGCGCATGGCAGACTTTGGCGTCTTGCACCGCAACGAGCTGTCGGGTGCTCTGACAGGGCTGACCCGCGTGCGCCGCTTCCAGCAGGACGACGCACACATCTTCTGCACCATGGACCAGGTGAGTGGCCCGACCAGAGCCACACCACATAAGCAGCTGAGGAAAAGATCACACCTTTGCTTATGAGGTGTGCAGTTCAGAGCCTGGAGATCCTGAGAGTTTTAACAGTACAGTTAATTAGATTGTACAGATAGAGCATCAAAGAGAAATAAGATGTGGGCACTTTGTTTTATTGCGGCTGTGGACTAAAGTAGAGTCTAAGTCTTTATATTTTTATGAGTATTAAAAGTTCCTTTTTAAAAAGGTCAGTAGGATATGTTAAAGTGGATAAGACATTTTGTTTGTTCGGTGGAGAATCATCCAGTTGAATACAATGTATTCCTTTCTCTCTCAGATTGAGAGCGAGATCAAGGGCTGCCTTGACTTCCTGCGCACCGTCTACGATGTGTTTGGCTTCTCCTTCAAGCTGAACCTCTCCACTCGTCCAGAGAAGTTCCTGGGAGAGGTGGAGGTCTGGGACCAGGCCGAAAAGGTAGAACCAGGCTTGTCTTGCCAGTCATTGTTGCCTCGTCTTAAGCCCTCCAGCAGCTGTCATGTTCCCTCCTTTCCTCTTCCTCATCTTCCTCCTCCTCCTCCTCCTCTTCCTCCCTCTCCTTTTCCTGTCACTCTCACAAATGCCTCCCCTGCCTAAATCAGATGTCGGCTAGAGGGGAAAGCGTCCAGGTGACATTTAACAGTAAATCCTCTTAAAGGTGACAGGTAACACAGTTCACAGATTTACTCACAGGCCTGTCAGAGCCTGTAAAAAGGAAGCTGACTATAGATAATAATCCTAAGCACTTGAAGAGCCATTTCACAGATGAAAGTCTTTTTTTCACTCAGTTATTTATTTTTTTTTGTTTGCCCCATGCTTTTTTTATATTTTGGTTTAATGATTTTTATTTTTTTTTTCATAGCAACTGGAAAACAGTCTGAACGAATTCGGAGAAAAGTGGGTTTTAAATCCAGGTGATGGAGCTTTCTATGGACCAAAGGTAAGCAGGGAATATCTGCATTCACTTATGAACATGGACTTTACTTTTTAATCTTTTTTCACCCTTAACAACCAGATGGAACATTTATTCTGTCTCATCCCTTCCCACCCTCCCATCCCAACAGATTGACATTCAGATCAAGGATGCCATCGGTCGGTACCACCAGTGTGCCACCATCCAGCTGGACTTCCAGTTGCCCATCCGCTTCAATCTCACCTTTGTCAGGTATAGTCTCTATTCATGGGAGATGCAAAAACAAATAGCATCACTTTTTGAAATGGCAATTTCAGATGGCTGTCTGAACCTGACAGAGACCCAGCTGCTCCAGCTGCTGTTGTTTGGACAGGTTAATTTCTCAAATATTTGGTTGGGTTGGAGTCAAGTTTCTGGGCACTCTCAAAGGCCTGCTTGTCTACCCACACAAACATTCAACAGCCTTTGGGTCCTAGTCTGCTAATCCCTACGGCTGCATTTTTTTTCTTCTCTCTAGCCTCTTATATTCCACACGTTAAAGTTTTTTTTTAGCCTGGTTACAAAGTCAGTGCCACGCATTTCTGCCACTGTGAATCATACCTCACAAGGTCTCCGCCGAATCTTAAAAGGGATTATCAGTTTAAATATATGTAAATAATATGAATTTAAGGCCTCACTCTTCAAACAGTCTTAATTATGAATATGTTAAGCACTGTGCAATTAATTATGTGCCGTAGTTGCTCCTGTATATTGTATTATCACATGGGTTATGCTAAAGTAGTGGGTTATGCTAAAATTGTGTGATTGAGGATAAATCAAGATTCTTCTCATGTGAATCTGGTAGTTGTAGACAATAGCTGGATTAAAAAGTATAGGTTTTGAACATGGAATCTGTAAATTTTGATTCTTAAAAAGTCTTACAATGTAACTTGCCGAATCCTGCCGAAAACTCTAATCTCAAAAGTCTCTGGCCACAGGCAGCCTCTGTGTGGTGCGACGTTTTAGTGACACCATGTGGTCACTATTGGAAACAGATGTTCTACTTCTACTTTTTTTTCTCTTTCTTTTTTTTAAAAAGAACAGCATGCTTGTATGGCGTGTGTGTGATGTGTTTTATGGTTTCTCTTGTAGCCACGATGGTGATGACAAGAAGAGACCAGTCATCATTCACAGAGCCGTCCTGGGATCAGTGGAGAGAATGATTGCCATCCTGACGGAAAACTACGGAGGGAAATGGTAGGTGCTAGATCCCCAATTTGATTAAAGATAATATCAAGATATAACCACTTTACACTATGTACGTTATAACAAGAGGGCGAGTGAAGAAAAGGCAATGACTTTTGTCTTAATTAGTTCATTAGTAATTAATGAGTTCTCCTATTTCCAGGCCTCTGTGGCTGTCTCCACGGCAGGTGATGGTTGTACCTGTAGGACCTACCTGTGAGGAATATGCTGAAAAGGTATTTTGTACAATATGTATGTTGTTTATTTTTGTTTTTTAAATGTGATGCCACCGGCAGAGATGTGGTGGTGTATACTATAACATGCCGATTTAACATGCCGTTCATGCATTCTTTTGTCCAGGTTCGGCAACAATTCCACAGTGCAGGGTTCATGACGGACGTGGATGTGGACCCCGGCTGCACCCTCAACAAGAAGATCAGGAACGCCCAGCTGGCTCAGTACAATTTCATTCTCGGTGAGTGAAGCAGAGGCTAGCTGCCAGCCTACAGTTCTTTCAGTCCTTACACCTCTGCTCTGTAACTCAGTAGATCACACCACAATATGCTCTGGTAATTAGTGATACAAAACCATCTTAGTGTGTGATAACTTGAAAGCGATTGCACCAACTAATCCTGTCTTTGTCAAGGAGTAGTGTGTGCTTCCTCAGATCAGTTTCTTTGTATTACATTGTGTTAAGAGTATAATGGAAACTGGAGTGATGGAGTAGCGTGACATGCCAGACTATAACATAAAATGTATAGTCTGGCCATGATGGATAGAGCCTAGGGGCGGAATCTTTCAAACTGCCTCTGCATTCATTAGGATAGTGCTATGACCAAAGCCAGAAAGCGCTTTGTAAGGCTTTAGCTACGACCAATCAGAGCAACGAACAAGCCGATTCCATCAATGCTAAACCCGCCCAAAGACTCCCTGTCCACATGATTGGATAGACACAGTCGATGTTTGACTATGGGTGACAGCTAGACGTACCCGCTGAGCAAATCAATTTGCTAGCGCCAGGGTATGTCTAGAGTTCTAGGCTAGGAGTGGATAGCAGGAATCTGACATACTGTACTAAGTGTCTTTGTCATAGGAGTTCATGAGCTGTCCCTCCGTTGACCTTTGACTCTTACTTTATGTTCTGTGTTCAGTGGTGGGAGAGAAAGAGAAGACCAGTGATACGGTTAACGTACGCACACGTGACAACAAAGTCCACGGAGAGCGCAGCGTGACGGACTGCATCGAGCGGCTCAAGCAGCTGAAGGACACGCGTGCCCGCAACGCAGAAGAGGACTTCTGAGAGCTGCCCGCTTCACCCGCCCCCTGTGCCACACATCCCAAAGTCTGCCCCTGCCAAATCGGCCTCATATACCTGTTTCACAAAGAGGCCTGTAACCACTTAGGCTTGTTGATACGCTCAGGTATAGATAGGCAAATTAAAAAAAACTGTCAGTGCTCTTTCCAGCTTTCAAACTTGAATCGAAATTGTTCCTTTGAATTGTTTTGGTGTTTGTTTGTGTGTTTGCTCCCTCCCCCTCAGCGCAATACTGTAAAAAAAAACATTTTAAAGTCTTAGTTTGTGGTTTTAAGACATCTTCCCAGCTTTGTCCTCATTGGTCTTGTGCCATGGACCTCATATGTTGCGTGGAACAGGAGTCAAGTTGACTTGCAGGGGCGAAAGTGAAAACTGCTTAGATGAAATGTCCTCTTTTTCATGATTCTTTCTACTTGTAGGAATTGACTGTATAGAGCTTCAAAGAAAGGGACTTCCAGTGGGAATGTGGTTGAAATATTAGTACAAAGTACTACATCTCTTTACAATGGCCTCAGATGAAAGCAAGCAAAATGAATTGTCATGGGATAAAACTGATAATAAAAGACTATTCTTGCAGTTGTTTACACTTCTGACTGGTGTTTCATTGTACAGCTCATAATTAATCGAGTACTAGTCCAAACGTATTCCTGTCATGAACTTGATTATTGTTTTTGATATATGGCTGAATACTCCCAAGGTGTTGAAGAGAGTATACTTCATCCCTAGTTTTCTCATGTCCATCATGCTTTTTGATACTTGCAAGAAGACACGCAGTATACCTGTACCTGCAAGGAGATTCATAGTAATCATTACTCAGTAGTCATTAATGGCACTGGAGAAATAAAGGATAGACATATAGTATTAGTAAAAAGTTTGAATACATCATGAAATTCAATGTTTTGAATGAGGGGGTCTGTACTGTAGATCAGAACTTTCCAGAGATCTCTACAGACCCCCTCATTCAATGCGATTTACTTATTTCCAGGACAATTTATATTGTAGATTCTCGCTAAAGGCATCAAAATTATGAATGAACACATATGAAATTATGTGCAAAACAAGTGTGAGATTATGACAAACTTTTGGACCTGAACCCGATCAAGATGGTATGGGGTGAGCTGGACCGCAGAGTGAAGGCAAAAGAGCCGACAAGTTCTTAGCATCTCTGGGAATGAATAACTCTTCAAGACAGTTGGAGAACCATTTCAGGTGACTACCTCTTGAAGCTCATCCAAAAAATAAAGAGAGGACAAAGCAGTTATCAAAACAAAAAAAGGATACTTCGATGAAACAAGAATATGAAACATGTTTTCAGTTATCTCACACTTATCTTTATTAAGTACATAATGCCACGTGTTCATCCATAAGTTTGTTTATTTTGTAGATTGTCACTGAAGGCAACAGTCAAGAAAATAAGGTAATAGTCAGGGAGCCAAGGTCTCAAAAATGGGTTGAACCGGACACCGTCTGTTATACTTATTATTTGTGTTTTTTCTGTTAATTTTGACCCTAAGAACCAATAATTGGAGGGTCTGCTCTGCCGGAAATATCGCGAAAAAAATGTGTGCCCATTTTAGTGTATACAGTGTATTATTCATCAGAAAAATGTGAAAAATTATTTTTTTTTCCCACTTCAAATCCTCAGTCTCTGTCCAAAAATACATTGCAGATGCACAGAACACATGTACTGGCAACATCAACTGAAAAGAAAAATCTTAAAACACATTTTAATATGATTTCTCATCAGTTTTGTACAAAAAATGGCCGATTTTCTCACTTTTTCCAAATATTTTCATATTTACTTCATTGCTGGCAATTAACTATTCCCCCATCAGTCATCAGTCCATATGTCATACTTTTCACCAAATGATATACTCATAGAGGTTACTGTATAAAAAAGTTTATAAAAATTCAACCAAAATTATGGCATCAGTGATGAGTTCAATTCTAGTTTGTAATGAACAGGCTTAAAGCCTCAACATCATTTTAGGCTACTCTGAAATGTCCGAATGACATAGCCTACTGGATATTTAAAATGGTTGGCAGCACAGGGAATCCACGTGGAACTGCACTCTCTCCTGCACTATTCACTTTGAACACCTCAAACCTCAAGTACAACTCTGAATCATACCATATGAGATATTCTCTGACAACACTGCAATTGTTGGGTGTCTCAAAGATGGCCAGGAAAGGGGAGTACAAGAGCCTTGTGGAAGACTTTGTTGGATGGTGTAGTACTAACCAGCTCATCGTCCCAGTTCCCAAGAAACCCTCCGTCACGTCATTGAATGATTACGGACCTTGACTTCATTCACTGTGAAGTCCTTTGAATGTCAATTAGTCAGTAGTACTGCCTCATCTCAAAAACATCACCATACGTCATTAGTTGGACCCCCTGCAGTCTGTCTATAGGGAAGTGGAAGTGGATGATGCAGTGAACATGGCTGCATTTCATTCTGCAACACCTTGAACAGCCTGGGCCTGTGCTACAGTGCTGTTTGTGGACTATCATACCTTTTTTGGATTATCATACCTAAAATTCTTACCACCAAAGTCTCTGAGTTAATTTCCTGCCATCTGTCAGTGGCTCTCCATCTTCCTGACTGGCAGGAGATCTCCTAGAACAACCTAGAACTCAGCACTCTATAGCTCTGCTCACAAACTATAGGTCGTGGACACATGTGTCATGGGTGCAATATTTTGACTTATTTTGTAATTTCACTTTTGTTGTGTTTTATGTGTGCTGTGTCAACTTATTGATTGCTTTGTGTGCTGTGTTTCACTTCCTCCTTGCGCTTCCTATGTTGCCTGTCAATGACAGACAATGGACCCATTAACTCTTTCAATCTGTGAGTGGACTAATTAAGTGTGTTTGTGGGAGTGGTTTTGTTACTTATGGCCGGACAGGTAGGGAATCTGCAGACCTCTCTGGGAACAACGCAGCAGCAGGAAGGGCTGAGCTTGCTGGGAGAAGCATGACCGTGGTGGACGGGGGGCTAGGCCGCTACGCGCCTGCTCTTATCTGGGTGCCAGACTTGGTCTGCGCTCGGCGTTGGCCACGGACGGAGGCCGATTGGAATGCCTGACTACTGGTTAAAAGAGACAAGCGCTCTTCACATTTCCGGGTCTCAGATTTGGTCTGGGCCCGACTGAAGTAAGTCTCTTTGTCTACGAGCATGAGTTTGGAGCTTGTCGCCTAAGCATGCTTGCTGCCGAGTTTCTTGCTATTTTTCAGGTCTGCTGCTGTGCTTGCTTGTCACCTGCCTGCCCCCGCCTGCTTTGCTTGCCTGCTGGTGTTACTACTTCTCTCTAGGCTATGCCATCACCTGAGGCCGCCATAGCTGCTGCGGCTACAAGCTACGCACTACCTCGATGGGATCATGGCTGCTGCCTGTTTCTGTTGGGGCTGGACTCTGGGCTAATTGGAACTGGACTAAAGTAACTGTCTTTCAAAGAGCATTTTTACTGGTGCAGCTGCAATATATATATATGAAACAAAGAAACAATAAATTTAATTTATTTAATCCAAGGAGGTTATATATAAACTGGAGACAACGACTAAGTCCCGCCCTCCATAGAACTGAATGGCAGAGGCTAGGCTAGTAAATGCAGTGAATTGACAGTCAACGCCATTGTGAACACTAGAGGTAACAGACCAGGCCATGCCCATGCTGCCCATGCTGCCCATGCGCAAAGTTCCAAAGCTGGAAATGACCAAACAAAAACAGTAGTCCTTCAGTTCAGACGATGGTGATAATGCACCTAGTTTGTTTGAAATACAACACGAGGAAGAAAGTTCTGTCGAGAATGTGCCTGAAGTTTTATAGCATTCATGACAGTACACTTTTTTTAACAAGCTCCTCAAGAAATAAGCAAAGAGTAACCAGAGATCATGAAATATTGCTTTTACTCTCCCCGGAGAAATAACATTTTGCATGTAACCGCCCACCAACTTGTAAGTGCATGAGTGCTCGTGCCCAGCATGACTCTCGTGCATGCGCTGGCATGGTTCGGATTGTGACTCCATACGTAAATATGGCGATGCTAAAGTGCTGCCGCTAATCTGCGCGTTCTTGACCCCCTGATTTAATCCCTTGCCTTCTGATTGTTCTCTGCCACCACAACCCCTAGTGTTTTAGGCCTGGTCACGGGCAGTTGTTTTGAAGGGTCAGTAGACTCGCGTGACAGACACATGTCAGGCGGGCACAAGACGTCTCCTTGCTATTGACCAACAGTTACATGTAGACTCTCAAGTTTCAGGGATCCATCATCTCCCAGAATATAAAATGGGAGATCCAAATTCTTCAACGGTATCCTCAAAAAGGCCCAGGTAATACTTCCTACGAACTGTGGAAATATGGCTCACCACAAGAGGTATTGGCCATCTTCATCATCATCTACACTGCTGTCTTCTACACTGCTGCATATTCATCATAGTGCGGTTTGTAGTAGCCACTAAACAGGACAAGCACAGACTTTGACAAAATTTGGTTGAAGGAAAAGTCATTGTGCACCCCTAATATTCCTATTAAGGATACAGTTTTATATAAAATCCTATAATCATTATCATATCACCATCTGATAAAAGTCCTTTACATATTGTTTTTTTTTCTGTTTCATGTCGGAAATGTGACTAGGAATACTTAAATTTTGCAAACCAACAAATAAAATAATAAAATAAATAAATAAATGAAAAAATAAAAGAAGACGTGCTGATAATCAAGTCCTCATTATGTTCAAAGTGGCATAACTTCTAGGGCACCTAGAAACAAAATTTATTAACTTTTGTTATTCATACTAGGTGAGTTTTGTAGAAATATACGAAGTTTAATCTTTTGCCAGTGTGCATTATCTTCTACGACTATGTTAAGTTACCAGTATGTGGAAACATGGCTTGTTGAGCTTGTTGATTGCCAATTAGTTGATAGCCCAACTAGTAATCATCCCATTTACACTGATTCTGGTTGGATTTTATAATAGTTGGTTGGGAAGTTAGTTGGGAATAGTTGATTGACAATGAAGTAAAGTAAAGAAATATTGAGAAAATGCCTACTTTTAGCACTAAATGGAGGGGAAATCATACATAAATGTATTTTTTTCCAATTGATGTTGTCAGCACATGCATTCTGTGCATCTGGAATGTATTTTTTGACAGCCACTGAGGATTTAAGGAAAAAGTTTTCACATTTGTCTGCTAAATATTGAAGGGTGCATACACTAAAATGGGGACAAATTTTTTCTTGCGATATTTCCGGCAGAGCAGACCCTTCAATTATTTGTTCTTGGGGTTAAAGGTAACCAAAAGAACAAAAATGAAAAGTATAACAGACGGTGTCGGGTTCAACCTATTTTCTTGAGCTTTTTAGACCTTGGCTCCCTGACTAATTCCCCATTCCACACAAAACAAACGGGCTGATGACAGTCCAGGAAATTACGGTTCAACATCAAATAGTATACTCATAGAAAACATGTTATTCAGTTTTCTATTTTTCAAATTCACCAATGAGAGAACTAGTGTTAATTCTAGTGTTAACTAGTTGTTCTTCTGAAGAACTTAATATATTCTTTAAGATTGGCATTATGTCAGGGGTCATACAAAAAAAAAGAAAACGAAGAAAGAACAAAATCTCCAAAGAACAGTGGTTTGATCAAGAATGCTTTCAAATATGAAACATAGAGATCCTTCTAATCAGGATAATCAGGTTTCAGATAATCAGGTTTTAAATACTTAGATACTTTGAAACTTTATAAGTAGCTTGGTCAAAGAAAACAGAGTTCATGACACATAGGCTTGAACAGATTGAGGAAGCCATCAACACCAACTCCTTCTGGAAAATATGGCATGAAATAGACACATCAGAACAAAAAGGCTCAATATCCTTAACAAATGGAAAGGGTTGGAAACATCACTTTGAAGAGCTTTATACAGTACATTCAAAGAAAACCCAGACAACCAAAATTCAGAAAGAACCAAAAGGAGAAAGAGCAAACTCTTTCCTTTCATAGTGATTTAGACAGCCCAATAACAATAATAAAATAAAAAATAAAATAAAAATAAAAAAATAAAATCCCTGAAAAACGGAAAAGCCAGTGGAATTGACAACCTCAGTAGAAATGCTAAAACATAGCACACCATTAACAAGAAAAGCAATCCTTAAACTGTTCAATCTTGTCTTGACATCTGGATTCTTCCCCACAGTTTGAAATAAAGGATTAATAACTCCAATATACTGTATAAAAATGGGGATAAAATGGATCCAAACAACTATACTAGGGGGACCTGTGTTAGCCTCGTTCTCACAGACCCTTCGTGCTTTGTGCATCTTCGTTCAACATCCATCTGCGTGAGAACCAGGTTAGAATGGTGACCTGTGTTACTAGCATTCTTGGGAATATATTCGGCAATATTCTAAAGTCAAGAATTCTTACTTTCTTAGAGGACAATAACATTTTATGTAAGAGCCAAATGGGATTCAGGAAGATACTGAACTCCCTTCAACCTCCAATGAAATTCAACAGCATCCATCAACTACCATTGATACTGCAGAGCCATCAACCTCTAAAGTTCATGAGCAAACAACAGCCTTTAAAGTAGGTATTTAGTAGGCTAAACTATGAGTCAACGTTATAGGCCTATAGCATGATAAGAAATTGTGTCTATTGTCACAGTCTGGCTCACGGACTGTGGCAAAAAGGGAGATCACACGAGGGGTTTCCCAAAAGTGACAATAATTTATTTACAAAAATATACAAAAAAAGCGCAGATCCACGAACAAACAACCAAACAATGAAAAAAAGGTCCCCAGCCGGCGTCCGGCCTGTAGCGCACAGGCACAAAGCAAAGAGCCGGCCCCAGGGTGAAGAGAGAGAGTGTGCTGAAGATCTTCTGGTTTTTAACCGATTGGCCCACACCGGGCCCTGGTGTGAGCCAATCTGCCGCAAGCTCCTCTCCAGCCTGCTTAAGAGACACAAAAGAAGAGCACCCCTGGTGCCCTGGTGGAACTCTGCACCTCCGGAGGAATAGTGACACTTGAGCCCCACTGGGGCCGTGACACCTCCCCCAGAAGAGCAGAGTTCCAACCAGGAAGCACAACACAAAACGGTTCTATGGGAACGAACCCTAATTCATAGAGCACAGTTCCCATTTGATAACGGTTAAATCTATGAACCACCACCAACATTTTGATTCCACCAAACATCAGTCTAACAGTTTAGCCTACAAGCGCCCAAGTTAACCCATAACACAATCAAATATAATACCAGAGCCATAACCATCACTGACAATAACACATAAAAGTACAGTACTGTTTTAAATACTAAATATATGAAAGGACGCTTATCAATCAGTGTGATGCATGTTTGGCATGTGTGCGTATTTATGTTCACATGTGTCAACTTACCAAATTCTTTCCCCCCCACCAACTAACAACCCAGCTACTCTCGGTACCTAGAGGAGCATGGAGTTAGAAGGGAGAGTGACAGAAAGACAGGGAGAACAGTCAAGTCATAGATTTCAATCACTGATTGCCCTAGATAGGGCATCCGCCACAATATTTTCTTTGCCCTTAACATGGCGAATATCCAGGCTATAGGACTGCAGAAATAAAAACCAACGCATCAAACGTCTATTCGGACTGGACAAGGAATGAAGAAAAACTAATGGGTTATGGTCTGTATAAACCACTAGTGGGGCACATGAGTCGACGTAGACCTCAAAATGTTGTAATGCCCACACCAGGGCCAATGCTTCCTTCTCGATTACAGAATAATTTAACTGACAAGCATTGAATTTCTTTGAGAAGTAGCTAACAGGACGCAGAACACCACTATCGTCTGATTGGACCAACACCGCGCCAGCTCCACGATCACTCGCATCCACCTGCAACTCAAAAGGACGCTCCAAACAGGGAGCAGCAAGGACAGGCGCGGCACACAGAAGACTCTTAACATTATCAAATGCCCGTTGACAAGAATCTGACCAGATGTATTTGGCCTTAGCCTTTAGTAGGTCTGTTAGGGGTGCCACCACTGCCGAAAAGTTCCTGCAAAAACTCCGGTAGTACCCTACCAGACCTAGGAAACGCATGAGATCTTTTTTGGTCACCGGCACCGGATACTGCTCTATCGCGGCAACCTTTTCCTGGATTGGTCGAACCTGGCCTTGGCCAACTTGCTTACCCAAGTAAGTGACAGTCGCCTTGGCAAATTCACATTTTGCCAAGTTGACTGTCAAATTTGCCTCGCGCAAACAATCAAACAATTGCCGCATCTGGACAATGTGGTCCTCCCAGGTGTTACTATGAAGGACCACATCATCAAGATACACCGAACAGCCTTCCACGCCTCCTACAACCATATTCATCAAACGTTGAAACGTTGCAGGAGCGTTGCGGAGTCCAAAACTCATGACTGAATAAGAGAACAAACCGAACGGAGTAATGAATGACGAGATGTCTCTAGCACGTGGGGTCAGAGGGACTTGCCAATATCCCTTTAACAAGTCAAATTTACTGACAAAGCGAGCGGAACCTACTCTATCGACGCAGTCCTCTATCCGAGGCAACGGGTATGCGTCGGGCTTGGTTACACTGTTAACTTTTCGATAGTCTGTACAGAACCTTGGACTTTTGTCAGCTTTATCAACAATTAAGCAGGGGGAAGCCCAGCCAGATGACGAAGGCTGCGCAATGCCATTATCCAGCATATAACGGACCTCAGACTCCATCACTTGTCGCTTCTGTTCAGACACTCTGTAGAAACGTTGCCGGATGGGTTCCGCCTCCCCAACATCAATGTCGTGCTCTATAACAGTTGTGCGAGATGGAACATCATTAAAGAGACACAAATATTCATTAATCAAAGCAGACAACTCAGTGAAATGCTCAGGAGACAAGTGACCACACACAGACTCAAGATTAGACAGAGTTTCAGAATTTTTAAGCCGGCCGCGTAACCTACATTCATCCGGAGCCACTACCCCATCATCATCCAGTAAATCCACATCACCAGACAAATACCCTCTCACAGCATCCACCATAAGTGAAGGACTAGTACCTAGCCGCACACTCTCCCCTGCCACAGAAGAATGTGCTACCCGGGCGAAATAGGGCTTCAACAGATTCACATGACACACTTGTGTTTTACGTCTACGACCTGGCGTGTCAATCAAATAATTCACATCAGAGAGTTGGCGAAGTACAGTGTAAGGCCCTGCAAACTTTGCTTGGAACGGAGATGTAGCAACAGGAAACAGCGCAAGCACTTGGTCACCAGGACTAAGTTGCCGAACCTCAGCTTTCCTATCATACAGGCGTTTCATCTTGACTTGAGAGGAGGCCAGCAATTTCCTGGCCTGCTCCCCAGCCAAGTACAAACGCTGCCTGAACCCATTAACATAGTCAATGATATTCTGAGGGGGCTCCGGAAGCTTTACAGAATCACAGAGCAGAGCTAATGGCCCACGCACGCTATGACCAAAGACCAGCTCGTTCGGGCTAAATCCCGTACTCTCCTGAACCACTTCCCTAGCAGCTAACAGGAGCCAAGGTAAGCCCTCTTCCCAGTCACGTCCTAACTGGACACAGTAGCTACGGAGCAACGCCTTTAAGGTTTGATGAAAGCGCTCCAGCGCCCCCTGGCTCTCCGGATGGTAAGCGGAGGACTGGCATTGTTGAACACGCAGCTGTTGCAATACCTGTGCAAACATTTTGGAAGAAAAATTCGAACCACGATCACTTTGTATGACCTTTGGGATGCCAAAGATGGATATGAACTGTGTGAGAGCCCTCACAACAGGCTTAGTCTTAATGACTCGCAAGGGAAAAGCAGCAGGATACCTTGTACTCTGACACATTACAGTCAGCAAATACTTACTGCCCGATTTTGAGGTAGGCAGCGAGCCAACACAATCAATTAACAGGTGCTCAAATGGCTGGGCTATAGCCGGAACAGGAGAGAGGGGAGCTGGACTAATAGTCTGATTTGGTTTCCCGGTCATCTGACAGGTGTGACAGGTCTTAATATATGCAGCCACATCCCGCTTCAAACGCGGCCAAAAGTAGTACCTCAAGATGCTGTCATACGTTTTTCGGACCCCAAGATGACCAGATTCATCATGTGACGTCCGCAGCACTTCCTGCCGAAATTTCTCAGGAACCACAATCTGAAACACAGGATCACCAAGAAAATCGTGCACATGCGGCACCCATTTTCTCACCAACAGCTGGTCCTGTAGCAGGTAACCTCTCAAGGCACTTTCCCCGTCCACTTCTGACAGCACCTGACCGAAACAGTCCTGGAGTGTTGGATCAGCACGCTGCTCAGACGCCAGATTACTGCGGGAGCCAAACAAAGCACTAGAAACAGGCACAGGAGAAACCACATTCTCATCATCACGCTCAACCTGCTCTTCAGGCTGAGCTTTTACCATGGCACGAGTAATTGCACACGCCGAAAACACCTCCGGAAAACACTGGACATTCTCATCAGAGTCACTGGAAACAGGAGAGGAAGTTACTACTAATGATGGTATATTAGCAAACACACGGCTGCCAGCTAACTGGTTACCCAGCAAAACATGAACACCCTGAACCGGCAATGCAGGGCGAACACCCATAACAACTTCCCCTTTAACAAACCCGCAATCCAGATTCAGCTTGTGCATAGGTACAGGTAAAACATTTAATCCCATGCCACACATAAGTATGCTATCCCCAGTGTCTGAATGCTCAGAAAATGGTAAGATGGAACCCACCACAAAAGAATCAAATGAACCTGTGTCCCTTAGAATTTTTACAGGGATTCTTGCATCACCTCCCACTAGTGACACATAGCCATCAGACACAAAAGCTGAAAAATCAGGACGCTCCAGCCCGACATCACAGGACACCTGTTGACAAGGAGAAAGACAAGAGGAGACACATCCAGATGCACAAGAACAGGTAGATCTACTGGGAGACAGACTGGCCTCGCACACGAAACTGCAGGAGGGTGAACTGCCGGAGATGGAACAGACACAGCAGACATGACAGGTTTTACATGGCCAAAAGACCCAGACTTAGTTTTAAACTTATTAGGACATTCCGCCTTGAAATGCCCTCTGCGTTTACAGTAATTACAGATTTTATTGTAATCATAAGCACTCTGAACGGCCCTGTGGTCAGTAGGCTTACCAGATTGAAGCGGTGCATCGTCCTCCCGTTTAGGCCTACTCACCACACCAGACTGACTGAAGTCCCTTACAAAGTCACTCTGCTTAAATGCAGCAGAGGACTGACCATGATCACGCCTGAAGTCACACCGGCCCCTGTGGTCACGCTCACGATGAATTAAAGCATACTCATCCGCCAGCTTGGCCGCGCCAAGGACAGTCTTCACATTATGCTCATTTATGTAGGTAGCTATACGACTAGGAACAGAGTTCTTAAACTGCTCTACTAGCACTAATTCACACAGCCCCTCATATGTATGAACATCAAGTGAAGAACACCACCTATTGAAATGAATAGTAATTTCTCTAGCAAATTCCATGTGAGTTTGCTTACCAGAGCGTTCCCAGGTTCGAAATTTCAAGCGGTAAGCTTCAGGCACCAATTCATAAGCCTTCAACACAGCTGCTTTCACAGAGCTATAGACTTTACTCTCAGCCACCGTGAGAGCAGAATAGGCCTCCTGAGCTCTACCAGTCATTGTGCATTGCAGTAAGAGTGTGCGTTCCATATCAGACCAACCCCTACAGTCAGCAACGCGCTCAAACAGAGTAAAAACGTGTCCGGATCGCGTTCAGAAAAGCGAGGAACCAACTTCAAACTACCCGAAATGTCAAATGAACGTGCAGGCTCCCGAATAGCGCCCCCGTCATTAGCCATACGACGCATTCGCTCCTCCAGCTCTAATCTTTTTACTTCATTCTCCCGAATTTCAACTTGCAACAGTAACAACTGCTTTTGTTCATCAAATGTCAACCCCCCTGAGCTATCCAAAGCTGATGCCTCCCCTGTACTCACATTAGCAACATCTTTTTTCAGTTTCAACTTCTCCGTCAAAATTCTCTTCATATTTTCAGTCATACGTTTATCCCCAACGTCAATTTTATAGTGAGTAGCGATATCAACAACCTCTTCACGTGAACACAGGAGCAATAGCTCAGCAGATGGCGCAGCCAAAAACTTCTCAACATTCTCAGACGCCATAATTAACAGTTATCCAAACTTGTCCAGATCCAAATACACTAAACATAAGAGTATTACAGCAATAAGGGAAAATACAACTTACCTAACAAACAACCATAGACCCGAAGTTCGCACAAAATCAAGGCGTCGCCGTACGCTGCCCCTCTAAATACCTAACCAGAAGAGCTAACTAACTCCCCACTAACTCTTCAGGTGCTCGGCGGTGGGTACTAACACTGACTACCGCAGGCCCGGCAAGCAACTAGCAATTAGCGACTCACCCGCAGCCTCGGCTGTGCTCCCGAGACAACTGCTCAAGCCACCGATAACACCACTCTACACAGAAATCCCCCCGGACGAACTCCAAAGGGAATTCGCCCCTAGCCTAACAGAGACAACACACAGCGACAGACGTGAGATAATGCAGCAAACTTCGGACGTAGGTTAACAAAACAAACTAGCCTGGATTCCCAAACATTCACAGATTTATCAACAAACTATCCCACTAACAAGTAGCATTAACAATACTGCACGAAAAAAACGTTAACAAGATAACTTACCCCTCGGTAACATCTCCCAACAAAGTTACTGCTGGCAACATTGAGAAACAAACATTTCCAATGAAACAAACCACTACGCGCTGACGTCACGCAACGTAGTGATAGTAGTAACCAGAGCCATAGAGAGAGAGAGTTACGACACGCTTTGATGTCGCCGCCAGGCGGTCACGTGGTTCATGTAAGCCTGAATAGTTCCAAACAAACCCGCGCTGCAACGATATCCTATGGTACAGACGCCAGTGAAGACGGGATTAAATGGAGGATTTAACCGTCAATTTAGCGATTTTTTTCATTGTTATGAAATATTTGTGGCATGTGGCACTTTGATACGTGAGTCTGCTGTGGTGACAATTAAAGGAATTTAATATCTCGAAGGGGAAAAGTTTGTTCATGTTAGCATAACTCGGCTAGCGTATGGCAGTAGATGACAGATCCTAGAGGTGGTAAAATATTTTTTTGTGTGTAAATTCATTTACATTCTGTATCCTGAGGACAGCAAACACTTAGGTAATATCGATAGTTTAGGATTTAATTGCAGTATTGACTGTATAGTTATATATAGCTTCACGTAGAACTTGCTAATTTGGTTAGCCACCATTTCTCTGCTGCTTAGCCAAAGATCTTACCTTTCTTAGCGATCACATCGTTGTATTATCACAGTAGCCTATATTTCTCCCCAAAACAGGTCGTGAATGTGGTTTCAGCCTAACTGTTATAGTGTCCAGATGTTAAAATAAAATCGCAACAGGGGCAAGTATGCAATGGCATTGTAAACACAGGCTACACACAGTGCTAAGCAGTCCTAATGCTGGTTTTGTGAAACTCTTCTGTATAAATAAGACAATATGCATGTCAACTTCAGCTTTATTGTTATCTCATGAACATATACTTTACATAATATAATATACAGTATCACACAGTCCAGTTTGGACTTTTTAATATGGAAATGAATTCACTGAAAATTCAGTGTCAGTAGGTTATGGATTTTAAAATATAGCTAGAATTGCAGCAGTATTTAACACAGTGCAAACATATTGCATCACTACTATGCATCTTTGGCCTACATATCATAGTCTAGTGTTTGGTAATTTTGAGCAGTAACAAATCATGAATAATCACAGTAACATGAACATGAGGCAATGGTTATGATAGAGGGCCTGGGGTTCGCAACAGTTAAAAGTTTGGTCATCCTGACTCATTTGTATTCTCTACATTACAATTGTGTCCAAAGAGCTGTCTGGTGTGCCAATAGACAGCTGGACACTGAGGGCACACAACTGCTAAAGATTTGGATATGTACATTGTACACAATGACCACTTTGTAAGCATCAAATAATCTAGGTAATTGCAAAATGTTGGTCACTGCTACATAGTTACAGGACTGCAATCTCGATAAATCTTACAAGAAAGACTGGTGACCAGAAGTAGCATGGCAAGTAGAAGTATTGTATGGTGTATAGGCCCTATGGCAATGTGTGAAATGTAAATCCAGGTAATATTTGTTATGTGTCTCTTAACATTAAATCGGCATACAGTATAATGCAATAAGAAAATGTTATCAACCAGTCCTTGGAATATAATAGAGGTAACGTGTGTTTTCATGATGCATGCTTGCATCTAAAACAGAGTTCAATCTCTTCTGTAGTCTTATGTGTTACTGGTTTGTGGAGTAGAAACACTGGGACAACACATTTAAAAACATGTTCACATTCAGTCATTTCAACTGCCGCTTAATTGTGAGGCCAGCCAAGGCAAGGAGGAGCCCTGCACTTGTCAAGAGACAGTCTGTGGTCAGTCAGCAAGCATTGGATCTCCATCTGGCATCCAGTGCAGAAAGACCTACAACAAAAGAAGTGTCAAATACACAAACCATGTTATTTGGTATAATCAATTTCAGGGATCAACTAAAGCATTTACTTATTGAGGTCGTATACAGAAGCTTTTTAGCATGTAGGCCTATTGCCAGGTGTAAGGAGTTTAAATGCAATGTTAATGCTACAGCATGTGAAGTGCTGGGTCATGAGCAGGTAAGAAATGCATAACAAAAAGTATCAAGGGATAAATTATAGGCTCAGTAAACATAGGCCTACTGTATGCTGGAATAACACAAAAACATGGAAGTCGTAACTGTCTACAGTAGGCCTACACTAACACTGCAATGAGATGGAATTCATGATGGAACTGAACTAAAAAGTGTAGCCTATCTACACAATTTATCCAAAATACATGGTGCACATATTTAGACTAGGCAGAATAAGAAGCACAAAGGTGTACTATAATTATTCCAAGGGTCAAATTAAAACATGCATCATAGGAAGATAACTTTTTGCAATTGTGTTACTTGCACAAAAGTATTATCCTTTGATAGACCTAGCTTCTTTTTTCTATTATAGGCCTACCAAGCACCTCACAGGCTGTAGCCTAATCTAAAGCGTTACCCATGCAATTTCCAGTTATCTACTACTATTATCATACTAAATACAATATGCAAATACCATTTATACCTGACATGACTTAGAAATCATGTAATCATAGAAATCACCACAATTTCTTGGCAAATCAATGGGGTAGATTAACTTTATCATGAAAATATAAGTTAGCCACCATGCTGAAACAATGCAAGGTTAGGCTAACTCGGTAGTCAGCTAAATATACTTGGATTAATTTTCAGCATTGCATTAGTCATAAATGTAGCCTACAGCTAACTGTGATCATAAAACATGACAATCAACAACAACTGCAAATAATATCACGTTCTAACAAGTAATTTGACCAATAGTTAAATTATCACATCAATAAGGTGCCACCACAATACCAAGTGTCTAGTTGAGCCCTTAAATCTATTACATTTTTAACTTCTACGTCGACATATTTAGCAAACCAAATATATAACTCACGAGGCCAACGTGTATACTTATGATATCTAACACTTACAACTGTAAAAAACGTTTAAAAATAAGCGTTTTCATCAACTTACCGGTGAATGTTGTTGACGAGCCATAGACTTCAATGTAGTTCCAGCGCTTGTTTGGAACTATTCGAGCCTCCACAACCCGGAAGTAGCGTCCGCCATTTTTTACAACGGGAGTCTATGGAAGTGTCGCCACTCTGTTTCTATACCGCTCTGGTCGTAACGTTAGGCCTGCCAGGCCTCTTCATTCATAAATTTCAGGCTACCGAAAACAAACGATAGGCCGGATTCTTGAACTCTACGAGCCCCCAATCTGTCACAGTCTGGCTCACGGACTGTGGCAAAAAGGGAGATCACACGAGGGGTTTCCAAAAAGTGACAATAATTTATTTACAAAAATATACAAAAGCGCAGATCCACGAACAAACAACCAAACAATGAAAAAAAGGTCTCCAGCCGGCGTCCGGCCTGTAGCGCACAGGCACAAAGCAAAGAGCCGGCCCCAGGGTGAAGAGAGAGAGTGTGCTGAAGATCTTCTGGTTTTTAACCGATTGGCCCACACCGGGCCCTGGTGTGAGCCAATCTGCCGCAAGCTCCTCTCCAGCCTGCTTAAGAGACACAAAAGAAGAGCACCCCTGGTGCCCTGGTGGAACTCTGCACCTCCGGAGGAATAGTGACACTTGAGCCCCACTGGGGCCGTGACACTTTCATGTCTTTTATCAGTGTAAATCACAGGCCAAATCTTCAGCTGGTCTAAATCAATCTTTTCTCTTTTTCATTTGAATGTTATGCTGACCTTCAAAGAGATGATCAAGGTGTTGTTGTAAAATATGTTGATGTTTTTATTAATGAAACTTTGGTGCTTGATGTTGATATTGCTGTTTAGGCCTTTATAATTGTTTTTAGAAAATCAGTTGAACAGACCTTATCCATAGCCTAGTTCAGGCTATTGCTCAACCCAATTTTAAAATGCTTTTATCAATGCAGACACCTCTCTCTTGTAGTCCAACAAAGATAATGCATATTGTTTATGGATACTTATTTAGAACTTCTGTAAAAATATGGTAATAGTTCACAGCAGCCTATTGATTTCCACTAGCATCTTGCAAAAACAAAGTTTGAAGTGTTAAAGAAGTGTAGCATTAGGTTGATGCCACAATTTAAAATGACAGATGCCTAATTAGGCTAGCCATTGGTTCACAGACATAGCCCACAATGAAATGACACACAGACAAACACTTTATAATCTTAACATTATATTCTAAACAGCAGTTTGTTATATTTTTGTCAGTAATTGTGTCGTGATATGTCTTGGTTTGGAAAATAATATCCAGTTTGGAGAGTAGAGCTATAGGCTTAGGATGATGCCTCTAGTAATATTTTCATAGAAAGGTCTTAAACTTGTGCATTTCGGCTTTTCCGACTGCGATGAAGCGATGGCCGCCATTAAACAGATCACAACAAAGCCTAAGATTGGACCAGGGATTCCGCGAACGTGATTGGACGGCCTCTGAGTAGCACCTCATTAATATTCATGAGCCTTCCAGAAACCACCTACGATTTGCACCATCGCTTCCAGTAGAGAACAAAGATGGCTGTTGTCAAAAATTCATCTGTCGTGTGGATCCTGGCCATCTTGCAACAATGACTGGCGCACAACAAAATTAATTTTCGGCTCTAAGAAATTACAGGGGTCCAGACCTCAGTGACCTATTTTGTAGCAACTAGCTACAGCCATGGTAGCGGTGACTAGGAGATTGGATGCAAGGCAACATTTTTGGGGGCAAATTGGTCCTCGGTTGGAAAGAAACAGCAGTTTCTAGAAAGGCCCACCTTTTTTTTTAAATGTGGGACCGGAAAATTTTACAATATTTAAACAAGAAAACAATGGGACCGTATTAGACCAAAACATGGACAAACAAAGCTCAGTCCTCCATGTACTGATGTCTTATATGATGAATTTCAGGTAAAGAACCCAAGCTACACACTGACATTCAAATACCAACACGTAAAGGCAATATAGTAAAAAAAAAAAAAAGAATATTCCGTTTTTCCGAGCTATATTGCCAAGTGTAGCTTTCAAGACTGCAAGGCTGCTTACACAGGCAAGACAGCCCTAAATCATGAGCTATAAAGATTGCCTTTCAGGTCATGCGGTTTGTTGTTGTAATACATAGAAAAATTGAAAAAAAAAAAAAAAAGAGCAAGCTAAATATCGTCGTAGAGACAAGATTGCCAGAGCGATCAGCAGCAGAGCAAAAGCTACTATGCAATGTTGCAAAAATACCAGTTGATGAAATCTAGCAGGTAACATAACAAGAAGCCTGTCCAAGGATGTCCTGAAAAAAATTTCATCAGAAGTTAAGAGCATTGGAAGACTTCACAACGATGTAATGCAGGAATTGATGGTGAGTCAACAAAGTATAAAAGAGAGTGGAACTCACTCAACAACATCAAATGGCTATCTGCAACACCTTCAGGTGAACCCTTTTGCAACACATTCGCAAACAGAGACAGGCCTTCGGATTTTGGCAGAACACAAGGAAACCACCACCAGTCACCCTCTACCTCGATACCACAAGTGGTCTAGTGCAGAAAGTGCCTGGTCAGAAAAAAATGCCCTTTGTTCTACCTGGGATGGGCAAAGACAAGCCTCCCCTACCAGTCACTGAATGCATCACCAACAGCCACTCTGTGCCGTCAATTTCTTATTGGCTTCTGGAATTCAAAAGACAGTTATCACACATCACCAATAGACGCATAGGACAGATCGAGATAGATTACAGTTGGGCCTTGATACACAGTGTCCTGATGGCATTATGTCAAATGAATGTCTGTATAACGTGCCAATGCCTATGGCATTGTATTAGGCAACACAGATACAGTCGACTTACCTAAGTCAGTCATTCACTTGTGTTCAGCCCACATCATGAAAGCCGCGAGTCAGGGATTTGGAAAGCAAACATAAGATCGAGGAATACAAGAGTACACCACCTACTGTTTTGCCCAATTACTCAACTGCACAACTTTACCTGCAGCCCATGAGCTCTTTTGACTCAGAAGTGTGCACGCATGTGGTAGAAGAAAGCGAAAGGTTCCTTGACTAGTACGTCTTCCGAACACAGGATGGGATAGACTTTTAAGACATAGAAGAGGGTGTCAGCAACAGTGAGCTGCCCACCAATGGTATTCTGAGATGGTCACCTTTCTCAACAACGTTTGACTGCATAAGAGAACAGGCTTTGTGTGATTTTCTTTCAGACGAGGTGGTCTAGAAGAGGCACTCTCACAAACCAGTGGTGGGACACTTACTACGCAGAGACAGCAGAGGTACCGGTATTCTAATTAGCACCCATTTGCTTGTATGCTTGTTTTGTTTGTTTTCAAGCATTGAGACGCATTGACCTTCTCTGCCGATGGCAGGGTTTCAACTGTGGAACGGACCTCGTCTTTCACTGTCCCAGCTCCGAGCTATATAGTTAGCATAGATTAGCTTGGCTACTTAAGTTAACTTGGTTATTGATAAGTAGGCTGAATTATTTTGTATTTTGTTTTACAAACTCTGGCATGTCCAGTAGGTCCACTAATTGTTTTCCAAAGTAATTTTTTAGGTGACGAAAAGAGACGGCCGAGATGGCAAACCAGACAGAGTGGGAGAGCAACGGCGTTGGCACTCAGGTAGGATGCACCCAGGTTAACGTGGGCTCCCAGGCAGCCTGGGAAACCGCTGAGACCGCTGGAAGTCCAGAACACCTGTCAGACCACTGGATTTGAGCAACCTGCATGGTTCTCCCGAAGTCCCATTATAAGCAATATATTAGTTTTTACATAGTGGGTGAAGGTGAAAATGACTTGTGTTGAGAAGCTGGACGGCTCTCTCACGAACCAGTGGTGGGACCTCACCAACACTTTCTACGCAGAGACAGCACAGAGGTATTCTACCAGTATTCTAATTAGCACCTATTTGCTTGTATTGTTTTGTTTGTATTCAAGCATGCCATCTGTGTCTAATTCAGATTCATTGGGTGAACAATTTTGCATTTTTCACTTAACACTTTCACTTAAGGAAAAGCATGAGCGTTGTGGTACGGTGGAGATAGTCACCTACATTTTGTATTACACCTAATACAAAACAAGAGGTTGACGCAAACAAATTGCAATGTGCAATCACAAAATGCAGGGCAGAGAAACAGCCCAGGGAACAGCTTCAACCACTAAACCTGTCTACCAATGCTGAGCATACTACAGGTAAAAACAACTTGCATGCCAGGACAACATACAGGACAGGAAAACAAGAGTGTTGCTGTGGTGATGGGGGTGGCGGTGGCGTGGTGAAGGAGGTGGGTTCTGAAGCCTCACCCTGTGGTCACACGGGAGAGCAACTGGGCAATTTGAACAAGCAACTCAGTTGCCAAGGAGGCGTGACTCGTATGAAGTTCGTTGCTACCGGCAAACACTAAAATATGCGTCTGGTAGCGACAACGTATATCGCTACAGATGTATTTTTGTGTTACAAAACCCATGTTTTCAGGTTTATCTTATCTCATTTGCCGCCTCGTTTTACAAAATATCAAGTCATAAATCCTTAACTTCTTAGTTTGGTACAGATAAATGGCATTTTAGCGTTAGCTCCGCCATTACAGGCGTCCGATCAAAATTATTTTTGAAAGTATGCCATCACGCATGGCTTCACTCTGATTGGCGTTTATGAAAAATCGCCTTGTTAAATCGCCCAACTTTTGCAGAAAATAGCCTGCATTTCTATTTTTTCCCCGCCCACCAGGCGATCTGTTGCTCAGTTGCCTGTACTAATCGCCCGTTGCCTACCGTCATTGAAAATGAATGGGAACTAGTCGCCCAACACCAGTGGTTTTGTTGCCCGTGTGACCAAGGGGTCAGGGAGTCCTCCATGGGCAACACACACTGCTCCAGTCCTAGTGGAGTAGGGTTGGTTGGTTGGTTAGCAGAAACACTGTCGGGTGAGAGTTTGGGTATGCGTAAGTGCGGTCTGGACTGGAACGATTGATGAACAGGATTCCTTAAAAAGTAACCAGTCTTACCGTTAGCAGTCCCGTGCCTCATTCAAACAAAGCGGTGGCAGAAATGGCTGTCTCTCACTCGTCAGTAGGCTGTGATATCCAGCCGTCTGAATTCGTTCTTCTTTCGTTTATTAGTTCTTCCTTCTGCTGTGGCTTTATCCATTTAACAGTTCACATTATGGTTATTGTATATCCACAGAAGTTTATGTCTTTCCCTTTATTTTGTCCCAAAGTCAACCAAAAGAGCTATCCTGAAACCGTGGCTCTATCAAATACATGTGGTGGGTCGCATGTCGTTGTAAAGATCTTTTTTATTGGCTAAAAGGTCACTTAGGCCTAAAAACCTGAACTTCCCATTGGTTTGGCTGGCAGTCAATCAAAGCCAACGTGGGTAATATAACGTAAAAACTCATGCTAGCCACGTGTTTTTGTAATGCCAGATATCAGCCTGATATCCGACATTACATCCCATGTTCACGTGGTGCACGGCATTTAACAATCCTCAACCGTCAGCTTGCGTCTGCTTTGTAAAACCAAATAATAACGGTGTTTTTAAAGACACAAAGTATAAATGGCGACATCATTACAAATGTGTATGTCACAGCATTGTGAAGGATAAAGTACACTTCCGCTACTCCCAAGTTTATCCCATCTTGGCAACTTGTGTATCAAAAGCTTCCGGTTCCAGAGCTTTAACCATGAAGAGGGAGGTTGCACCCTGTGTTACATTTTCAGACATGGGATAAATAATTCATTTATTCATATCAACCGAGCTAGCTTGCTTCTGCTGTAACAATTAGCTTCCATTATAAACAAAGTTTACGTTAGCTAGCTAACGTTAGCACGCCAACCGGTATCAAATAAAGATATCCAGATATTGTAGAAAGTGTATGCTAGTATTTTAGTAATGCTAGAAGTAGTTAAATAATTAAAATATAATTTCTAGTGTCGTTTTATTGCCATTGATTGTGTGTGTTACCAATTACAGACTGTGAAGAAGTTTCACGCATTGACCTTCTCTGCCAATGGCAGGGTTTCAACTGTGGAACGGACCTCGTCTTTCACTGTCCCAGCTCCGAGCTATATAGTTAGCATAGATTAGCTTGGCTGCTTAAGTTAACTTGGTTATTGATAAGTAGGCTGAATTATTTTGTAATTTGTTTTACAAACTCTAACATGTCCAGTAGGTCCACTAATTGTTTTCCAAAGTAATTTTTTAGGTGACGAAAAGAGACGGCCGAGATGGCAAACCAGACAGAGTGGGAGAGCAACGGCGTTGGCACTCAGGTAGGATGCACCCAGGTTAACGTGGGCTCCCAGGCAGCCTGGGAAACCGCTGAGACCGCTGGAAGTCCAGAACACCTGTCAGACCACTGGATTTGAGCAAGCTGCATGGTTCTCCCGAAGTCCCATTATAAGCAATATATTAGTTTTTTTTTTTTTTACATAGTGGGTGAAGGTGAAGATGACTTGTGTTGAGAGGTTGGACGGCTCACTCAAGAACCAGTGGTGGGACCTCACCAACACTTTCTACGCAGAGCAGCAGAGGTACTAGTATTCTAATTAGCACCCATTTGCAAGTATGCTTGTTTTGTTTGTATTCAAGCATGCCATTAGCCTGGCGAATGCCAAACTAAAATCACAAGTGATATTTAGTCTGGGGACCTACCTATTGCATTTCTCGTAGCGGAAGCATCGTTTACAATTGTCCATAGCCGTTTATTGGGCGCTACGAATGTCTATCATAGCGTCTGTACATACCTCGGAGCCAATACCAGAGCCACCACGTGACGTAAAATGCAATCGAGGGCCGTACAAATCCCTTTTTGTTCTGCGATTGGATACCGAAAATAAGCGAGAAAAACGGCCATAGTCACCATGCTCCTCTGCAGAGTGAAATGAAATAAGCGAGCAAAGGAGCATGGGAATTCCCAGGCTAGCATGCCATCTAATTCTGATTCAATTCATTGGGTGAACAACTTTGCATTTTTCACTTAACACTTTCACTTTAGAAAAAGTAGAGTAAGTTATTTTAGTTTTTTCATCTTCACTGCTCCTTTACCTGATAATTGTTGTGTGAATACATAGATGCTTTTTTCAGTTAAGGTACCAAGCTAGTTGTTTTCTATTTCTAGCGGTTCTGTGGTGGCATCATCCATCTGTCATCCCACCTCAACGCAGAGGCCAGGCTCTATCTGGAGATGGACGGAGTCCTGGTATTTTTGTTTTGTTTCTGTCACCTATGAATAGTTTACATGCTGTATACACATCTATTGCCATTAGCTCAATATAAATTGAAACTTGCTGCCATGTTTTTTTTTCCTCTGATCAAAGCGAGAACGAGGCTGCACTAAGGACAGTGGGATATGGTACAGCAGAAAGCATGCATCGCATGTATCCTTCAAAATTGCCCCCGATCGAAGTGCAGGTGCTTCAGAGCAAGCTTGAGTTTTTGACAGACTAGTTTGACGGTACTAGGCTTTTGGATGCACTGTAATATGTCCTGGTTTTCAACCATCACTATGAAATTGCCCTGATTTTCAACGTTGCATCAATGTGTGCATGCCAGTGTCACAAGTGACAGCCTTAAATCCAATGTGCAGTCACCGTCACATATTCAATACAATGTATCTGTTTGCAGGCCTAGACATTGTTGCAGCGTTTCCTGAATCACTGCAGCATACGCGAGAACAATGCCGGAAAGGAAATGTTCGTTTTCGAAGGATTTGAAAGTTACTTCTCAGGGTGACGAGCATGGAGCATACTTCTCACACCGCAAGTGTTCCCTTTTCATCGCTCATGGAGGTCGGGCAGATGTCCAATATCACATAAGATCTGCTAAACCCAACTGCTGGACAGATGCTGGTGCTAGCAGTGCTCAACTGAAATGGGCTGCTGAGGAAGGCACGTTGGCGTATCATCCTGTGAACCGTTGCCAAACAGTCTGTTCCAATTTGCGCACTTCAGCACTTCTTGTGCGTCGTTTTAGTGTGTAGTGCTATTTCAATTCAAAAGCAGCAAAATGAAGTGCGCCAGGGTCAGGAGACAACAGTATCCTGCCAGAGACCACTCAGACTCCCTCCCTCTAGTACTGTAAGTATGGAGGGCCAACAGAAAGGCCATAAATCAGATAGCATGACTTGGCACAAAAAGCTATTTCAAAGTGTCATCTTCCTTTGAAAAATAGTGCAGATGTTAAAGATCACATCAGATCCGCTAAACACAAGTGTTGGACGGAAACTGGCGCTAGCAGTGTGGCTTAATTCTTCAGTAAAGCTAGCGCTGGCAGTGCTCAACTGAAATGGGCTGCTGAGGAAGGCACGTTCGCATATCATCTTGTGAACCACTGTTCGTGTTTGCACACTTCAGCACTTTGTTTGAGTGTGTAGTGCTATTCCAATTCAAAAGCAACAAAATGAAGTGCGCCGCAAGTACCCGAATAGTGCACCTCTAACGGCTAAAATCCGACGCCATCTTGGCAATGTAATGGAAGAAGAATGACAATTGGCAACTTTTCTAAATTTATCTAGTGGATATTTACCGTCTGTATGCTTAGCTAGTTATTGCTAACAACAAGTTTAGCAATAATAGCTAGTTTGGCCTAAATTATAAGAAGCTTGCGGAAATGGCAACCTTCAACACAACACCGTTAATAATGTCACGATCGTAATGTCCGGTAAGTGCAGCACAAAGTGCTCCATTTGGGACAGCCCTTACCTGCCGAAATTCATGCACTTCCCCAGCAAGTTTGCAGTGATCATAGTGCACCCTACTGGAGAACACTCGCGAAATACAAGGATTGGAACACACTGAAAGTTTTTGGTCCATGAACTACACCGCTGGACTGATTTGCAAGTTTTATTATGAGCGCTTCACCTGCGCAAGAAAGAAGGGCGAAGCCGTCGTGATCTCCCCATGCCATGGACTTGTTAAAGGCAGATCGAGGAATGGCTCATTGTGTTGCCTTTATGGCATGTAATCTTGGGACAACTTATAGAATGTTGTCTTGACATTGATATTTAAATTAAATATTCTATTCCTACATTCTGTTATGATAAGAAAGATACGTAAACATTGCAAAGCATAGACGTGGACAGTTGATAAGCAGATCCAGAGGTGCGTTCAGATTCATCTATCATCAGCAAACGATCGTTGCAATAACATGTTCCCATTAATAAATGGAATTTGAACGATTTTGCATAATGTTTGTGTTAAACTAAACACTAATGGCAAACAGAGTAGAAATTACTCGGAGGGGGATATTAATGAGACTAAATTGGGATTTATTTCCAATCGGGACACACATCTTTTGCTAACCCACATATAGGACTGTTAGCGGAGCACTACTGTAGTGGCAAATTTTTCGGTTCTGTCTTAAATAAATTTACCACTTCCTCATGTGAGCAACTAGATGCTTTTCTGACGCGTATTCAATCAATTCCATCAATTCACCTTGTTAGCTTACTCACAGACCAAGTCCTTGCAACAGTTGACGTCTTTTATTGTCAGAAGGTTGTTCATCAAAAGCAACAGGGTCACATTAGTTGTAAATAAGTTTCCATACTTCTGTTCACAGGTGGAAAAACTGAAACACGATTGAACCACGGTCAAAAAGCTTTATGCTTCCAAGCTGCGCACATGTCTAATGTCTTCTGCGCATGTTAATTAAACTTTTAGTTAGGGAGCCAAGGTCTAAAAAGCTCAAGAAAATAGGGTTGAACCCGACACCGTCTGTTATACTTTTCATTCTTGTTTTTTTGGTTAGGCCCTACCTTTAACCCCAAGAACAAATAATTGGAGGGTCTGCTCTGCTGGAAATATCGCGAAAAAAAGTTGTCCCCATTTTAGTGTATGCACCCTTCAATATTTAGCAGAAAAATGTGAAAAACTTTTTCCCTTAAATCCTCAGTGGCTGTCAAAAAATACATTCCAGATGCACAGAATGCATGTGCTGACAACATTAATTGAAAAGAAAATACATTTATGTATGATTTCCCCTCCATTTAGTGCTAAAAGTAGGCATTTTCTCAATATTTCTTTACTTTACTTCATTGTCAATCAACTATTCCCAACTAACTTCCCAACCAACTATTATAAAATCCAAACAGAATCAGTGTAAATGGGATGATTACTAGTTGGGCTATCGACTAATTGGCAAACAACAAGCTCAACAAGCCATGTTTCCACATAATCTTTCCACATAGTCAAACTTAACATAGTCGTAGAAGATAATGCACACTGGCAAAAGATTAAACTTTGTATATTTCTACAAAACTCACCTAGTATGAATAACAAAAGTTAATAAATTTTGTTTCTAGGTGCCCTGGAAGTTATGCCACTTTGAACATAATGAGGACTTGATTATCAGCACGTCTTTATTATTTTATTTGTTGGTTTACAAAATTTAAGTATTCCTAGTCACATTTCCGACATGAAACAGAAAAAAACAATATGTAAAGGACTTTTATCAGATAGTGATATGATAGTGATTATAGGATTTTATATAAAACTGTATTCTTAATAGGAATATTAGGGGTGCACAATGACTTTTCCTTCAACCAAATTTTGTATAGTCGTCTGTGCTTGTCCTGTTTAGTGGCTGCTCCAAACCGCACTGTGATGAATATGCAGCAGTGTAGAAGACAGCAGCGTAGATGATGATGAAGATGGCCAATACCTCTTGTGGTGAGCCATATTTCCACAGTTCGTAGGAAGTATTACCTGGGCCTTTTTGAGGATACCGTTGAAGAATTTGGATCTCCCATTTTAGATTCTGGGAGATGATGGATCCCTGAAACTTGAGAGTCTACATGTAACTTTTGGTCAATAGCAAGGAGACGTCTTGTGCCCGCCTGACATGTGTCCACGCCCTATAGTTTGAGAGCAGAGCTATAGAGTGCTGAGTTCTAGGTTGTCCGAGGAGTTCTCCTGCCTGTCAGGAAGATGGAGAGCCACTGACAGATGGCAGGAAATGAACTCAGAGACTTTGGTGATAAGAATTTTAGGTATGATAATCCAAAAAAGGTATGATAGTCCACAAACAGCACTGTAGCACAGGCCACAGGCTGTTCAAGGTGTTGCAGAATGAAATGCAGCCATGTTCACTGCATCATCCACTTCCACTTCCCTATAGACAGACTGCATGGGGTCCAACTAATGACGTACAGTATGGTGATGTTTTTGAGATGAGGCAGTACTATTGACTAATTGACATTCAAAGGACTTCACAGTGAATGAAGTCAAGGCCACAGGTCCGTAATCATTCAATGGCGTGAAGGAGGGTTTCTTGGGAACTGGGACGATGAGCTGGTTAGTACTACACCATCCAACAAAGTCTTCCACAAGGCTCCTGTACCCCCTTTCCTGGCCATCTTTGAGACACCCAACAATTGCAGTGTTGTCAGAGAATATCTCATATGGTATGATTCAGAGTTGTACGTGAGGTTTGTGGTGTTCAAAGTGAACAGTGCAGGAAAGAGTGCAGTTCCACGTGGATTCCCTGTGCTGCCAACCATTTTAAATATCCAGTAGGCTATGCCTTTCGGACATTTCAGAGTAGCCTAAAATGATATTGAGGCTTTAAGCCTGTTCATTACAAACTAGAATTGAACTCATCGCTGATACCATAATTTTGGTTGAATTTTTCTAAACTTTTTTTATACAGTAACCTCTATGAGTATATAATTGGACTAATGACTGATGGGGGAATAGTTAATTGCCAGCAATGAAGTAAATATGAAAATATTTGGAAAAGTGAGAAAATCGACCATTTTTTGTACAAAACTGATGAGAAATCATATTGAAATGTGTTTTAAGATTTTTCTTTTCAGTTGATGTTGCCAGTACATGTGTTCTGTGCATCTGCAATGTATTTCTGGACAGAGACTGAGGATAAGAAGAGGGAAAAAAATCATTTTTCACATTTTTCTGATGAATAATACACTGTATACACTAAAATGGGCACAAATTCTTTTCGCGATATTTCCAGCAGAGCAGACCCTCCAATTATTGGTTCTTAGGGTCAAAACTAACAGAAAAATCACAAATAAAAAGTATAACAGACGGTGTCCGGTTCAACCCATTTTTGAGACCTTGGCTCCCTGACTATTTACGTTCTCATCATGTTTCTATCACATGCACAGCACAGGATCCACACACTAGCCAATAGAAATTCAGCATTAATAATCTAACCTAAATTCCACAATTTCAATTGTCACAAGTCTTAATCTTAACTAAATATGCATAAAATATTATTCTAATTCAAAATATTCACAAAAATATTACAAAAAATATTTCCCTTGGTTTGGCTCTAACATTTCCAGCCCCTAATTGGAAGGCAAGAAGACTGACAATTACTCAATACTCAAAATAGAGCCAAATAAATGCACACATTACTGTAAATGTGAATCAGTTAAACAAAGCTCACATCATGTACAAAAGGTAAGTACAGAACATGTAGAATATTCACATTCTTTTTTTTTTTTTTTAGAATTTTTTTTTTTTAGAATTTTTTTTTACATTCAACATTCAAAACTCAAGTGTCCATTTCACATATGAGGCACAGTTTGTCAACGGGTCTTTCTAAGGTGCTGGTCTTCGTCTTAATGACAACACGCCGCACAAGCAGTGTTGCCAACTCCACTGAGCGATAAGTAGCTAAAGGCTGTCCCAAAAGTCGCCAGAAGTAGCTAAATGACATCAACGGACGTGATGACGTAATAAAATGACGTAATGACGTAAATGTGTGTTAAAATTTGACAAAAACGATACATCATTTTGGTGGTTCAAGTTTCAAGCTTATTTATAGCACATTTTCATGCATAGCTGTCATTCAATGTGCTCAAAAAAGGATAAAGAATAAAAGTAATAATAATTAAATAATAATAATAGTAATAATAATAATAATAATACAATTGTGTGTCTTGAATGGCCACAAAGGCTGATACTGTGCTAACTGTATTTAGAGTTTTGAAAATCTATTGGTTGGAGAAATGCGTGTTAGCGACTCTAAACTGTAAAGTGAAACACTGGCGAACTTCATTTGTAGGCCTAGGCTATGCTCTATTTTGCATGAGTCAAGCGAACATTCGGTCAAAGAGAAAATGTTATTTGAAAAACTTCTCACGGTGGCCCATTCAAATATGGAAACCTAGAGTGCGGAGATCTGTGAAAAGAACCAGAACAGACACACTCCGCTGAATTTCGGCTGCTGTCTGCATCCTCTGTTTGGCTTTTTTAACCTGGGTTTGGACATTGAATCGTTGTCTTGTAGCCTATGTTTTATAACGGCAATCCCCGTAGTTGTGGTTAATGCGTACGTGCTCTACACAGTTTCACGTATCGTTTCACTTATTCATTTGTATTTTGAACATTTGCAAAACGTATTTTACCATCAGTTGGATCAGTTAACTATTCCGTCTGATCTGGAGGAACTAGCGTACGCTACTGCCAGCAGTTACTGTGTTCGAATCAGCCTCCAGGTGCAGACCGTTGTCTCTGCACTGCACTGAGCAGAGCGGAGAGAAAGTGAGAGGAGGGGCTGAGGGGGCGATCACACACACAGCACAGTCTGCTAAGGTGAGTAAAAAGCGATAGTACATCCCATCACGTTAGTCTCCGAAAGTCTCCAAGACTGACAGAAAAAGTAGCTAGATTTGTCGCTAGTCGCTTTTTCAAAATGAAGTCGCTGAGGGGGTCTGAATTCTCGCTAAATATGGCGACAAAGTCGCTAAGTTGGCAACACTGCGCACAAGTCCCTTGGCATCAGGAATGACCTGCAGAACTCTTCCCAATACCCATCGACTATCATCGACTATCTCATCGACTATCATGACAATGTCCCCAGTGGTCAGGTTTTTCTTGATCTGAGTCCATTTTTGCCTCTCCTGAAGCATGGGTAGGTACTCACGTACCCACCGCTTCCAAAACAAGTTGGCAAGATATTGTACTTGCCTCCATCGGCGGCGGGCATATGATGCTTAGTTTACACCTCCCCGGGTCTTCAAGAAACCGGGTATATTCCCCTCCCCCGAGTAAGAAAACAATCGCATTTACACAAACATCAAAAACAGCTAAGAAAGGCGGTGACAATTAACCACCACGTCACAGTTTTATCAAAGATCTTTCAAGGGAGCAACATCGTAGCAGATGGCCACAAACGTGAAGTGTTTCGGTCTGCATTAGCAGCAGTCTCACATTACGTCACATCATTAACATTTTCCCTTAGGAAATTGTAGAATGATATAATGTATGTGTGCCATAATATTGTCTGTGATCATTAATGAAACCAACAAATGACAATTCAATCGCTCCTCTGCAAAACACTGTTGTATGAACCAAGTGTGCTTTTTAGCTTTAGACAGAGAGGGTTTGTTTGGCAGTTACCATGATGACATAGCTATAGGCTAACTATAAGCTAGTCGTTTTGGACTTTGCTCAAACCTAACATATTGCTGTAAACTATGTTTATGTTTGCTCTGTCCACTTAAAATGAACTCAGTAATGTTACCCACAGGCTGTCAATAAATTACATCTCAAATATAAATGTAAAACATTACGTTAGCTAGATCGCTAGCGTTAGCTCGCTAACAACTTGAAATTTTAGTAGGCTATTTACTGCCTGGCAGCTTCATCTGATAGAAATACCAACAGTAACAGTTTACAACATTAGTCTTGAAATCATGTTAAACACTTACAGAATATGAGAGATACATGCCAAAAAACCTAATAACTCCAATAAGACGATTTATTGGTAAAAGTCCCGACATCATTCAAAACCAGGTGGTGCCCCTTGTGAAAATAGAACTACTATGCACAAACGTAGGTGCTTCTCGTTTGCTCCAACTGTCTTTGCACTAGAGCTCCGGTTATGGGTAGTTACACATATGTCTGAAGACGGGGTTCTCCGACATCTCCACCTTGCCCGGAGTTTGTGAGATTCTCCGTCTTCACCTTCGGATAAGTGTAACAGAGAGGTGCAACCGCAGAGAAACATGTGCGTCTTTATGGTTATCTGTGTTTGTGTAAACGGGGCCTGAGTCTTCCTCTGTCCTGAACAGTCCAGGCGGCAGAACTGGCTGCTTCTTCATCAGTAGTAAGTGGTTAGGGGTCAATGGCTCAGGATCTGTAGGGTCATCCGTTGCTGTAGTCAGTGGCCTGTTATTCAGCACTGATTCCACTTCACACATCAGTGTCATTAAACACTCATCATTGACTGATTGTTCTTTCAGCACAGACCTCAGAACTTTTCTCACAGATCTGATCTGTCTTTCCCAAATTCCCAGCGAGAGCCAGCGGGTGGATTGAATACCCACTGGATTCCCTTTTGCATGAGAGAATCTGATATCTTTGACTGGTTCCACTCTTGAATTGCTTCGCGTAGCTCACACTCAGCAGCAACTAGGTTGGTCCCATTATCAGAACGCATGACTGATACTTGTCCCCTTCTGCACACAAAGCGCCTGATGGCGTTCAAACAAGAGTCAGTGTCCAATGAGTGTGCTATTTCAATGTGCACTGCTCTCGTTGTAAGACAGGTGAACAGCACTCCGTATCTTTTCACTGTGCTGCGGCCTTGTTTCACATCATATGGTCCAAAATAATCGACCCCAACGCTAGTGAAAGGGGGTTCATCAGGCAGAAGTCTGTCTTTCGGCAAATCTGCCATTTTTTGTTCCAAGGCTTTGCCTTTCACTTTTCTGCAGACGACACATCTTGACAGAAACTTTCTCACTACTGAATTAGCAGAGGGAATCCAAAACATTTGGCGCAGCTGTGAGAGCATGTAAAGTCTTCCACAGTGTCCAATCTTTTCATGAGTGTCTCGCAAAATCAATGTGGTGATATGCAAGTCCTTAGGGATGATAACCGGATGCTTCACATGCTCTGGCATTGCAGCAGCAGAGAGGCGGCCTCCAACTCTCAATACCCCATCCTGCATCACTGGATCCAGCTTCCTCAAGTGGCTGGTTTTCTTCACGCTACTGCCTTTTCTTAGTGTAGCAGGGTGACTCTGCCTACCTGCTCATGGCCTTCACCCTCTCCCATTGCCCCACCCCCCTCGTTAACGGGCAGTCCAATTATTCCATCAGGGAGTAGAGGAGCTCTATTTAAGATGGCTGGCTGTGGGTCACACTGGAAGCTCTGCTGGTTGGGGTGGGTGTTGGCCTACAGTCAGGTATGTTACAGCCCGATCATGTAGCCTATTTATTAGTTGTTTTGTGCCTTTGTTGATTATTGTTCTTTTTCCATGTAGTTTGTGCCGTTTCTGCTGCCAGGTTGACGTCCCTATTGTGGGCCTACTTCAGTTGGGGTAGGTAGTCTACACCTTTGCCACTAACAATTAGCCTCCCCTGGCCTAACGTTTTTGTGTGTTTTCTGTAGGTAGCATGGTCCAGACCTGCTGCCGATGATGCGGGTCGAGCTGCTGTCTTGTCTTGTCTTGTTTTGGTTTTGTATTGTTTAATTTAAGTTTCTGTTACTTGTCTCTGTCTAGTTCTGTTTCCTTATTTTCTTTTCCCTTCTGTCTCCCCTACCAGAGGTGGCTTTGAGATGGCTGCTAGGCAGCTGTGGGTTGCTATGTATTTTGAGTATTGCTTGCTCTCTTTTGGTGTGGACTTGCTGTGTACTAGCTTAATGTGTTCTAACCCCTGCATGCTTGCATGTGCATTGTGTGTACTCCGCTCCTTTCAGTTAGCCTGCCATTTCTCCTGCCTCATTCTGCTGTTGCCCTTTTGTGTAATAAATATATAACTTTTTCTAACCCCCTGTCTGTGTTGTATGACTGCCAGCTTTACTTTCCTCATTTAAGTTAATAAACCTCTATTTTGTGGAATTCATGTCTCGCTGTACTTAATTCGAACCTGCAAAGATCTGGTTGTATTAATATATATAACATCTTAGATTCCCTGGAGTATTAGGCTCCCGGGTGGTGTAGTCTGGCTACAGGGTCTTGGCTTGTCAGCCTAGCCCCATACCTCACCTTGCTACATTAGCATGGAGATCTCCTCTTGAAAGCGTTGCCCTTGACAGAACTTGATGATCTCAGTTTCTGCTTGCATCAGGTCCTCCAATGTAAGAACTGTGCTTGCCTTTACTGGTTTGTTGTCTTGTCTGGTTCTTTTCCTACAGCGTTGTAAAAGTAGGTCTTTGATCTTGAGAACCCAGGCCACAGCTCTCTTCAAACGATGCCAGCTGGAGTAATGGTGGAGCAGTTTGTTCACAGCATGAACATCTTCAGCGGCGTTTGTAAGATTTACTGTGGCAGTGTGTCTCACCTCATCATCATCTTCATCAATCTTTGTTTCGTCCGGTCTTTTAGGCCAGTGACCTTCTGGTTCTTTCAGGAAAGCTGGACCATGAAACCAGCTTGAGTCCTTCATGAGCTTGGTTGGTGCTAGCCCTCGGGATGCACAATCAGCTGGATTAGTTGATGTGCCAACATATCTCCATTGTTGAGGCTTGGTGAGCTCTCTGATCACGGCGATGCGATTGGCAACAAATGTTTTAAACCGAAGCTTCTCATTCTCAATGTACTTTAACACAGTAGTGCTATCGGTCCAGAATGTTGAGTCGATAAGGTCCATCTGAAGCTCAGCTCTTACCATTTTGTCTGTCTTCACAGCAATCAAAGCTGCTGTCAGCTCTACACGTGGAATAGTGGTCTGCTTCAGTGGGGCGACACGTGATCTGCCCTTCACTAAGGCACAATGAACACGGCCATCTTCACCGGTCAACCTCAGGTAAGAGACCGTTCCGTATCCACTTTCACTTCCATCTGAAAAGTGGTGGAGCTGCGCTGTGGCAACAGGCCCAAAATCCACTGGTCTCACGCATCTGGGAATGGTCACAGCAGACAGTTGACATAGCTCCTGCAGCCAGATGTTCCACTTTTGGCCAAGCTGTTCTGGAATGTCATCATCCCACGCAAGTCCTTCTTTGCATAACTGCTGCAAGATCATTTTTGCGGGAATAATTGCTGGGGCAAGGAATCCGAGCGGGTCGTAGATGGAACTTGTGACTGAGAGAATGCCACGTCTTGTGATGGGTTTGTCTTTTGACGTTTATCCTGAACTTGAATGAGTCAGACTCAGTGCACCACAGAGCACCGAAGGCCATTTCCATAGGCAACATGTCATGGGTCAGGTCCAGGTCTCTGATGTCTTTGGCTCTCTCATGCTCAGGGATACAAGCAAGCAAAGCACGGTTGTTGCTCGTCCACTTCGTTAAACGAAATCCTCCACTTGCACACAAGGCTGTGAGGTCTTTGTACAATTCAACGGTTTGAGCTTCGGTGGCGACAGATTTCAAGGCGTCGTCTACATAAAAATTCTTCAAGATTGTGTTCACAGTCTCAGGTGTTGACTTACTGTGGTTCTCCTCAGCTGTTCTTCGAAGTGCGTAGTTCGCACAACTAGGAGACGAAGTTGCACCGAAAATGTGAACCACCATCTTGTACTCAGCAATGTCTTGACTGAGGTCTCCTGCTGGCCACCACAGGAAGCGCTGCAGGTCAGTGTCATCTTCAGGGATGCGGACTTGATGATACATTGCCTCGATGTCCGCAATCATGGCAACAGGGTTCTTGCCTGAAGCGTGTCAGCACTCCAACAAGCGAGTTCGTTAAATCCGGTCCCTGTAGAAGTTCACTGTTCAGTGAGACGTTCTGGTAGCTGGCCGCACAGTCGAAGACCACGCGCAGCTTCTTCTTTTGTGGGTGATATACCCCGTGGTGGGGAATATACCACAGTTTTCCATCTTGCCGGTTCAGCTGCGCTGTAGGAACCTCAACAGCATATCCCTTGCTCAACATGTCGAAGGCGAAGGCGGTGTATTCCTCATGGAACGCAGGATTCCTTTTCAGTTTATGCTGGAGATTTAGTGCACGCTGTAACACAGCACTTCGGTTGTTTGGCATCTGGACGCACATCTTCTTCATTGGCAGGCTGATGTAGTAGTGTCCATCCATGAGACGGGCAGAACTTGACACAGACTCCATGAAGCGGTGGTCCTCTTGAGACATTTCTGATCTCTCATCGCAGTGCCGCTCGGGGAAGTCATGGTTATACTGTTGTATAAGCAGTTGTTCCACACTGTCAACAGCTATTCTGTTCACAGCAGCATAAGATTGTGCACCATCATGAACTGCAGTGTCTGTCTCTCTAAGTGGCCCGTTCAGGATCCATCCAAGTGCTGTTTTTACTGCATATGGTCCCTTGTCCTTACTTGGGATCACTTTCCATGGCTCCAAGATGGTGTATTCTTTTGTTCCAATGAGTAGCTCCACTCCAGCGTCGATGTGAGGCAACCTGACCTCACTGAGGTAAGGCCACTTTTCAAGCTCCTCCTGAAGTGGAATGTTCTCCTTGGATACAGGAATGCCTTTCTGGGTAAAGACCTTGGACAGTGGGATGAAGTTGTTGTCTTCAAGGCTGCTGACGTCCATGTCTGTGATAACATAGCTCTCTACTTTAGCTTTGGAATTGATGGTGCTCAGCACAAGCTCAGTTCGTCTGCCTTGCACATTCAACTGCCTTGCCAAAGCTTCGGTGCAGAATGACGCCGAGCTGCCAGGGTCCATGAATGCATAAACCTCAACAGTCTTCTCACTCTTACAGGCTTTCACTCTAACGGGCACGATGGCAAGCACACAACTGTCTCCAGCCCCAGTACAGGTACTTGTCTCTTGCTCCTGAGGAACATCTGCTTGTGCGTTCACAGGACTGCTTTTGTTGAGCTCAGTTCCAGCTGGCTTCTCTTTAGCATCTTTTTCTTGACTTGAGAAGTGCAGCAGGCTTGGATGCTTGAGTGCACACACCTCACAGGTCATCTTCTTCTTACATCTTCTTCTTACCCTTCACTAGGCAGCCAAAGCAGAGTCCATTCTTCATCCACTCTGTCATCATTAGGTTTTTCTCTGATCTTACGACACTCAATTGCAAATGCATGGTTCAGTGTTTCCCACAGAATTTTCTGAAACTATGCCCCCCCCCCCCCAAAAAAAAAAAAAAAAAAACATAAATCAAGGGTTGCAGCTACTGAACATTTTTGGAATTGAGTAGTCGATTTTTCATTGATTTATCAAATAATCGATTAAAACAAATCTAATAAAACAAATGGAATAAAACAAATTGTTTTTAAACAAATCAATGTTATATGAAAGGTCTCTCTGGCCCAGCCATTGGCTATTATTCCTGACAAAAAAAGTCTCTTTCTCTCTGTCTCTCTCTAAACTCTTTTAGCTTATTCCAAAACTTTAGAACTTTGTAATCAACACTGTAAATATTTGGCTTACTGGCATCTAAACTCATTAAATCATCTTTGTAATATTAGGCTATGTAATGTTACATCAGTGTAACATCATTTTAGCATTTGGCACAACGTCAACTTATTGTAAAACGTGTGCCTTCAATAAAATTAAACTTTACAAATACAGGCTATTTGATCTTAGTTTTAGCTTTTAAACGATTACAGGCCTATCAACACAAAAAAATCACATAGGAATACAGAATAAGCCCAAATGCATTCACAGTAGCCTAGGCCTACATGCAAGACGGAGAGAGAGGAAGGGAGAGAGCATGTGTGTGTCTCTCAGCAGCATGCACCAAGCGCACTTGAGAGAGGGAGTGAGTGACGGACTGCGTTTGCTGTCTTAATTCTAAATATCATAGGCCTACATTAGGCTACCTATAACCGGCATCAAATTGTAAATAGCGATCGTAAATCAGCTAGAATAGACTTTCAGGCAACTTTTCGCGTGGTAAACTGCCTATACGGGCGGATAGGCTACTTTCTGCGCAGGTAGAGCAGTACTTATGGTAGGGTGCATTCGTACACATTGTTCTCTTTACCAAATATTATATCAGAGACCGTTTTAAAGTATCTCTGATTACATGTTCCCACGCTAGCAGCCTTCTATGCCCGCCAAGCTTGTTTCCGACATCCCTAAGAAATAACGCAGTTTATTTCTTGGTGGAACGCTATTTCACTACATGCCAACGGACATTTGATAAATAGATAAAATATATTTCTTACAGTCTTCAACTGACAATAACAGCCAAGTCATAGGCGACGTCTTAGTCATTTATTTGTAACTAATTTGTGGCTAACCTACTTCAGGCTTCGGAGGCATAGGTCTGCGCATAAGACTGATCTTTCAACGTGTGTCAGTGCGTGTGTGAGCATGATCGGAGAAGCGCAGCGCTGTAGAAAAAAGAGCTTTATTAAGAGGGCCTGAATAAGCGATAGGCCTACATAGGTAATTAAAAGCAATGCAAAACTAAAGAGACAAACTGAAACAGTGGTAGACTAGACTAGACTATATGTGTTGGAATAGCGGATTTATTTTTTTTTTTTTCCATCGCACGAACTATGGCGGCCCTCAGGAAACTATGGCAGCCCGCCATAGATTATTATATGTGTGGGAAACACTGCATGGTTTTTCTCACAAAACATACAAGGTCTTGTAAAAGCGCAGTTGAGTGACATCTCAGTCTTTGCTTTTGTCTCACTTGACTCACTTTCTTTGACTTGGTCAACTTTAGCAGCGAAGCTACTCTTTTGCTTGTCATCTTTCTTTACTTTGTTTCCTTGTGGAGACTTCTTTGCAGCCTTCTCCACTGATGCTACGTCAAGATCTCCAAAGAGTGGGTCAGACACTATCTTTGCTTGGCGTTCAACAAATTTCACCAGCTCAGTGAATCTTGCTCTTTTCTTTTGATGTTCTTGGAAGTCATAAGCATGAACTCTCCAACGCTCTCTTACTTTAAATGGCAATTTCGAAATGATGGCCCTCATGGGTTTATCCATCTCCTCCATGTAATCGATATCTTCCATGACAGACCCCCCCCCCCCAGCAGAGGGAAGGCAGTCCAGATGAGGGTCGTCCCCACCACACACACCCCCAGCAGAGGGCAGGGATACCAGAGGAACGTACCCCCCTCAGAGACCCCCCCAGCAGAGGGAAGGGAGTTCAACCAGGCGTACCCTACAGAGGCCCCCCCAGCGGAGGGAAGGGAGACTAGCCAGGCGTACCCCGCAGACACCCCCCCAGCGGAGGGGAGGGAAACTAGAGGACCATAACCCAAAGAGAACCCCCCAGCAGAGGGAAGGGAGTTCAGTCAGGCGTACCCTACACAGACCCCCCCAGCAGAGGGAAGGGAGTCCAGAGGAGCATACCCCCCAGAAACCCCCCAAGCGGAGGGCAGGCAGTCCAGCCGGGCGTCCCCCCCACCACACACCCCCCCCAGCAGAGGGAAGAAAGTCCAGATGAGGGTCTCGATCTCACACCCCCACAGCAGAGGGAAGGGAGTCCAGCCAGCCCCCCCCACCACAGAGACCCCCCCAGCGGATTAGTTGAGCAATGAGGTTGTTCTGGCCTTAATTTGTGTTAATCTGGCACGGGCCAGACCTGCAGGGCAACTGCACTCAGGAACACAGTGTTCTATGAGGTTCTAGAATCATTTGGGTTCTCATGGGACATTCTACTGATGGTCATCATGGTTGATAATTAAATGTGTGCACTGTGGAAGGGCTGTTTGAGTTCTGTGCAATTTTGAAAACATGTTCATGTGTTTGATTAATTTGGCATGGGCCACTCAGGAGCTCGGTGTCCTGGAGAATCGCTGCCGTTGTAGAATCATTAGTTCTCATGGGACATTCTATTGATGACCGTAATGATTCTACTGATGACCGTAATGGTCTCCAATTAAATGTATGCACCATGGAACGACTGTCAGACCCTCCAGGATTTCGCGATGTTGCGATTTGCAACTTCAATGCAACTTCAACCAATCCCCGCCACTTCATCGCGGCCATGCAATTTTGAGGAATCACCGCACCTTTCCCGCAACTTCCTGGAAGGTTTCTCGAAATATCACCAATCACTCGCGAGTGAAAGATCAACGGGTGTAGAGCTTTTCCTGCTCCTTGTTTTGCTGTGCAAATACTGTGCAAAACAGCTGCTAATCACAATATTCTTGATCATTTAGGCTATTGCCATTTACGTTACGTTTATGTTATGAGGCAAGTGACGCATTGGACTGAATGAGCTCTCTTCCGTTGCGCGCGTCTCTCTCTCTCTCCCTCTCCCTCCATGTGTGTGCGCGCGCGTGTGCATTCCAAAATCACAAGTTATCTAAATGACGAATTCAAGCGGAGTTGAGAGTTATTGCTAATGTAGGCTACACTAGAACTATCTCCACGAAGAATTCGACAAAATTGATTTTCACCGAGCCCCCTTTGTCACAGGACACTAAACGCACATTAAGTTGATTCCCATTCTTTAGGTCTATCAGAATTCAGAACAGCAAAAAAAATTCAGTTTGTGTAAGTTAGCCTGCATCTTTTCCATGTTTTAAGATATCAAATCCTGTTTTGGCTTGTGTGAAGTACAAAGCTTATTAGATGGCTTTTATATTTTTGCATTAAAATTAAGCTGATTTTTTTTCTTTCAGCCAAGTAATTGCCACGCAAAAGTTATTTATTGTATAACAAACAGTACAGCTCATGGCTTCTTGCTGTGGAACTACTTCACTTGTAGCTTCTAAATATATAAAGAGTGCTAGCTCCCTGGCAATGGCTTCACATTAGGTATACCACAGTTTTACTAATGCTTAAATACAGTCTACTCAGTGCAATCAATCAAGCCCAATATGATTAAGGTTATGGTGATGAATATGATGAAGCGGAAGATGATGACATGCAACAACCACTCCCTCCTTCTTTGCTTTAAAGCAGCACTTTCATCACTATTTCAGATATATTTTTAATATAATATTTTGCTCTGGTTTACAGATGAACTTGGATGGCATGTAGTCATATAAAGGGTTGATAACTAAAACCATAATTGCCATCAGCCATCCATGATGTGCATTCTGCAGTTGTAGATGGTAAACAACCTCAAGATAAAAGAAAACCTATAGTTGCAATATGGCATTGTTCACTGCATAGCTATAACCACCTACCATCATCAAACACATTTAAAAAAAAAAAAAAAAAAACGCAACTTTCCGCAACTTTTCCTGGCCCCCGCAATTTTCTCGCAATAAAATGCCTAAAATCAGCGCAACTTCTGCCGCAACTTTTCAGAAAAGCTGCCGCGAAATCAAGCATTTTTGATCGCAACAATCACAAAAAAGCCCCGCGAAATCCTGGGGGGACTGGACTGTTAATATGAGTTGGAGTTCTGTGCAATAGTGAAAACAAGTTGACTTGATTTGATTAATTTGGCATTGCCCAGAGCTGTAGGGCGACTGCACTCAGGAACATGGAGTTCTGGAAAATCACTGAGGTTCTGGAGAATCACTGAATCTAGAGTTGTATGAGTTCTGTGCAATTTTGAAGACCTGTTCAAGTGATTAAGTGATTTTCACTCATTAAAAGTGAACATGCATAAAATGTGTCCTTTATGGTTCTTTATACATATTTCAGCCAGATGTGAAAGTAGGCTAGAGCAGGCCTTTGCTACGCATTGGTAAGAGATTCAAAGCAAAATCCAAATCAGTGCCGTACTTTTCGAGTTATGTTGTACACACACAGACAGACAGACACGCCTTGGCGGAGGTAATGAGATGTGCGCAGCGTAGGGATTCTGCCACACCCCTCATTACCTCTGCATTGCAGTACTGTGATCAAGCCAGGGCCGGTTCTAGCCTTGTCACTGCCCTGGGTCAGATGTGAGTTTTACGGAAGAGCATTAGTCTCAATAGGAGAGATATATTTTGCAAATCTCTGAGAAATAAACTCAGAATTTTCGAGTAAAAAGTCGGAATTTTCGAGAAATAAAGTCAAAAGTTCTGAGAAAAAAGTCGAAAATTTAAAAGTCGAAAGTTTCGAGATGCAAAGTCGAAAGTTTCGAGATGCAAAGTCGAAAGTTTCGAGATGCAAAGTCGAAAGTTTCGAGATGCAAAGTCGAAAGTTTCGAGATGCAAAGTCGAAAGTTTCGAGATGCAAAGTCGAAAGTTTCGAGATGCAAAGTCGAAAGTTTCGAGATGCAAAGTCGAAAGTTTCGAGATGCAAAGTCGAAAGTTTCGAGATGCAAAGTCGAAAGTTTCGAGATACAAAGTCAAAAATATGTAGAAGGCGGGCGGAAGTGATATTTGCCGGTGGTCAGTGGAATGACATCAGTGAGAGGCTGGGAGAGGGTGACACCCGCTTCAGATGCGTCCCTGCCTTGTTATGATGCAGCTGGACAAAGTGAGAGTTTAGCCCCACACCAAGCACAAACATCGAATCCCTTGGCCAATGTTAGTGGTGGTAACAATATTTCAGGGGGTCGGATTGTTCATCGTGAAGTTAGGAGGCAAGTTAGTAGTGTGGGGAATGCCGGAGTTTATATGGGAGCACAGTGTTTTTATCGCGCTAGCCAGCTAGCTTCTATGCCTTCTGACCGTGCCTCTCCACAATCCGACAGTAACGTGGAGGCTGGAGGTTTTGACTAATGCCACTGGGGATGTTACGAGGTCATAGTGTTCATAGGAGAGTTAGGGTACAACATAGGCAGGGTGGGGAGTCGCAATGATAATGACAGTGTGCGAATTCTCTCCACTTTGCGTGCGCGCAAGGCGGACCTCGCCATGCAGCGCGCAGCAGGGTCAAAGGCGCTGTGCCACGGCATGTTTAGTTCAAGATAATGGAAATGCCGGCTTTGAGTACTTGGCAAATGAGGGTCAGTAGCCTTCCGTTTGATCAGCCAATTGGTTATCTGGGGGAAAGACAACTCGATGCACTTGATATAATACGAGGCAATGACTTTAGGGTCATTGCTGGTGGTATACACCTCCACCCACAACACATGCCCTGCATCTGTCCGTTCCCACTCAGTTCCTCCTGCACGAAGGCTATCACATTGTCGATGTCCGACTGATTTCGCCTCCTGCACAGTCCAAGTTCACGACACCGCCTCTACAGTGTCCGGATAGAAATCACAATACTGTGATTCTGTGCTAAGACGTCAAGGATCTCTCTGTTATTAAATCCAACCTCAAAATAACATTTGATTAACTCCTCCATTTCAGCAGCACCAGGCCTTGCAGACGAAGTCTAACAGCTCTGAATGACCTACTTCCGGGTAGACTAAATTTGTGACTTTTTTCTCAAAACTTTTGAGTTTTTTCTCGAATATTTCGACTTTATTTCTCAAAACTTTCGACTTTATTTCTCAAAACTTTCGACTTTATTTCTCGAAAATTTCGACTTTTTTCTCGAAAATTCTGAGTTTCTTTCTCAGAGATTTGCAAAATATATCTCTCCTATTGAGACTAATGCTCTTCCGTAGAGTTTAGCCTCCTTTTTCTTAGTAATAAAAACAAAAAACTAAAGCAAACAAGGTAATACATGTATTGTGATGCCCCCCTGATATTCCTAGAGTGATTGCTCTAGGTCAGGCACAGATTGCTGCACAGGCTGATGTAATGAGCATCTATATATATATAGTTATACTATACACATGTACAGTAGTCACCATGTAGTTCTGTGATGACCAGCATCCTCTCATTTCCACACACGTCCACAGTCCGGTTAGACTCCGTGACTCAAACTTAGTAGGGGCAGTGGGGTGAGTTTTTACTTAAAGTGACTTAAACAAGCCCATGTACATTAAAGGGGGGTTCAGAATTTTCGATGTTAAACCTCATTTCCAAGTAAGCCTGAGTGATATCTGTCATTGGAGACCGTTTTCAACTCATTTCATCCAGTCCTTCTATCAGCTGAGTTCGCTGGTGCTAGGCTAACGCAAGTGAGTGGGCACGGCTAGCCTGGCAATAAAAACAGTCTTACCCACTCTGCAGTCTCCTTTAGGCAAATACATTAATATGCCAGGTCATCGGTGTTGATTAAAAAAACATCGTAAAAGAAAAACTACCCTTGAATCGCCATGATAACATTACATTTTGAGGGACTACTTTCTCAGCAGCAGCGGAATATTACCTTGCTCAGATTAGTTGTTTGACTGTTTTGATGTCCAAGCCAAAGATTATCCTTTCGCGATCTCGGACTGGAAACTTATGAAAACTTTTAGTTTCCCATCTGCGGCGTTTACTTTCACAGCTTTTCACAGCACACCTGATCGGCATATTGCTTAATTCCTTGACATCCAGTGACTCAATCTATAGCGTTAGGTTTTGCCTTATCCCACTAACGTTAGGCTCTGTCTATCGTCATATTAGTCAAACAACTAACCTGAGCAAGGTAATATTCCGCTGCTGCTGAGAAATTAGTCCCTCAAAATGTAATGTTATCATGGCGATTCAAGGGTAGTTTTTCTTTACGATGTTTTTAATCAACACCAATGACCTGGCATATTAATGTATTTGCCTAAAGGAGACTGCAGAGTGGGTAAGACTGTTTTTATTGCCAGGCTAGCCGTGCCCACTCACTGCGCTAGCCTAGCACCAGCGAACTCAGCTGATAGAAGGACTGGATGAAATGAGTTGAAAACGGTCTCCAATGACAGATATCACTCAGGCTTACTTGGAAATGAGGTTTAACATCGAAAATTCTGAACCCCCCTTTAATGCTTTGCACTTAAAAATTTACCCATATTCCAAGATGCTTCCCTGGGAACAATGACTTTGGATCTAAATGATAGTTTTTAGCAAATAAAAAATAGTGGTGTTATTGCACAACTTTCCCCAGTGTGAATTAGGCACATACTGATTCACAGGGTTGATACTGTATGATCATAGCATCCTTCATTTCTACTGTGGAGTTGTGACAGTTCTTACAGTGACTTTAAAGCAGGCCCATGCAATGTTTCCAACTTAAATGTATATTATTATTTCAGAATGTGCTGCGCCCTGGGAACAATGAATATGGATATAAAATATAGTATTTAGGAAATAGCTATCTGAAATATTGGTGGTCCCATGGCATAGCCTGCCCCCTAGGGGTGAGGGGTAAGTGGTGCCTTTGGAGACACGTTAGGGTAAATTCTGCCATTGTTTATTGCCTACAACTATTCAGTACAAAACTATTTATGGTAATTATTATATTATTTTATAGTATCTAAGCACGGCATCAATGGTGAAAGGTGAACTATAACAGTATATATTTTTTAAATCTCAGAACTGGTAATATTAAATAAATGAACGATCTGCTAGAGTAGAGTTTCCATGAGATTAAGGTTTTAAAACAGATTTCTTGTACTTACTCAGCTGGTAGATATTAGGCATGTTTGAGATGTAAAGCCGCCTGCAGCCGGCTGCAGCCAAGCGATGCATTGTGGTTAGACGCAGTGTTCGACTTCCGGCTGACTTCACCAAGCTTGTGAATGCGTCACCAAAATACGCCCACAGCACGTCACTCAAAACTCGCGGTAACAAGGCGCCTGCAGCCGAATCCCGCATCTCCTTTTTCTCGGCTGCAAGAGGATGCATCCCACCCCCATGACGTAACTCATTATTCCGATTGGTTTGAAACTCCTCATGACAAATATGACACCAACCACGTTGTACTCACTGAAAATGGGCTTATTTGAATGAGCTGCTGCTAAGCAGTATCCAAGTTTTGCCCAATGGAATAGCCTTATTGCTCTCCAGCATGGCTTGGTTTGCCATCTCAAATAAGCATTTCATACCACATTACTATTTTTAACAAAACACCTTCAAACACAACTCTGTTAATCTTGCATTGCAACAATAATTTATTAAGCAACATTATATGATTTATTTCGCCAGTTATCACGTTCATTTTAATGATGAAATGAGGGGATTCAAGCTGTTTTCAGTGCAAACAAACTTCCGCGATATCTCCTGACATCACGTCCATGTTCACGTGTGTTAGGCTACAGCCAGCTGCAGCTGTGTTGTCCACCTTGTCCCCCATGCTTTTCCACTCCCACCGACGTATTTCCGTAGATCTCGCTGGCTCTGGCTACAGCCTGTAGCCGTACCGACTCTGAACACGAACGAGCTTGTTGTTTCGATCGTAGATCATACGAAAAGGAGATGTTGGTACTGGTTAGGCGGAAATAACGTTTTCAGACAGGATATTGGAAACGTTGGTGGTATAAACTTGTCTGTATGACTGTCTATAGGCCTTTTACTAAGCGGCAGCTATCGGGTGTTGTTTGGCTGGCGTGTCAGTAAGGTTGTTGGCTTGTGGTAAGTTTGTATTTCTCAAAGATGTGGTGAGTTGAATATGAGCAAGGATTTATTTTTGTGAAATAGTTGTTCATAGCGTCTTATGGAAAATGATCGTTACTATTGTTATGTTAGAGTTAAATCCGTTGGTTTGATGACATGTCTGTGATTGTAAGACTGTTGAATTTGTTTTAACGTTAATGTAGCTGAAGTTGCATTGATAATAGTTGTTTAAGATTTATCATTGGGACAACCGGTATCCGGCAAGATAGCCTACGGTTTTCGTCCACTCCTGTTTTACAAAATTAGGGGGATAGTTTGCATGATTCAAGACAATGATTGTTTGTTTTGACATGTGGTTTAAGTCCGGAGTAAGTTTAAGCATAGCCCTGCTGCTTATATTAAATGAAAGAATTTCGAACAGCAAAGACCTAACGCAAACACGAAACACTTAACATTGAGTCAATGTAACCTCAGATCTTACCTTTGGTTTCCAACAGGTCCAATTGACCCTTCGCTAAGCCCCTCCCAATAAGGGTAACTGAGCAATCCTACATATAGCAACGGTACCTAAAGAGCCCTGGCCTGTCAAACATTTGAGTAGCGGCAATATTCTACAATGTTATGCCTATGGCGTCGGCAAAAAATGCAGCATGAATCGTTCAAACTTGATAGGGAAAATGCTCTTTAGCCTTTCCTTTACCCAAAAAGATATCGTAGCTACGTCCTTGGTTGAATAAGTGATGTCTGTGATAGACCAAGTGGAAAACATAGTGACCAGATAAGCTTTACAATAGGGATTGCCAAGATCCGTCATAATCGGCGCCATCTTGCCCTGGAGATAGCCGTTAGTTAAGCTGTAACTTTTTTTCGGCCCCATCGTAGCTCCGGTTTATACACCCGATCACATTTTTTTTTCACCCGCAATTTTTAAAAATATTTTGCGAGTCTAGTCAGAGATTGTTGCTAGAGTCTAATTCCGGGGCAAACCCAGAATGCATTGTGTGATGACGACACATTGGGAATCTCTATAGTTTAAAAAGTTTGCTGCTGCTAACATGCTAGCGAGTTTCAGCACCGTATTCCCAAAGATTTCTCATCTGTAATCCAGCACTACAAAGGCACACCAACAGTTTAACTCTAACTAATCAATCACATAGCTCAAAACAATTTATCTTAGTTTGCTAGATTTTGTCACGGACATTTAGCGATAGCAAAATGGGTATAAAGCCTGCCTCTCTCTGCCTCCTGCAACGTTAGCTGTTTTTAGCATGTTGGCTAACGTAATATTTGCAGACAAGTACAGGATATTTTATCTGTTTTGGCACAGTTAAACTGTTTACTTACGGCAGTATTAGGAGGAAGGATAAATAGTCCATAATTTTTAAGTTGATTGGTCTTCGTTTTAAGATGCCTTGATGGAGTTTCGTGCTGGTTGATTTTGCTGTGGTGTTATATGGTGACTAACGTCAGGTCTGTTATTATATGAATTCAATAAATTTCCATTTAAACTGCAGTAAGCTACTCAAAGTAGACCTTTTTGTCAATCATTACATGCTATTAGAAATTGTTAATCACTTGCGGTTTATCTCTGAAGAGCCATTGTTTGAGGCTATGTTTTGCATTCATTCCTATGGACGCAAGTTACGTTTTTGGTTAGTTTTGACAGGCCTGACAACAATAACTAAGGAGGGCTGGGCTTAGTGAAGGGTCAATTGATTCGCTTCTGCAATCGCGTTTGGTCTCTGCTGTACCTAATTATTTTGTTCCACTCGCTAACTAGCACATTTAGCAAGCTCTTTCAGCAGGGCTATGCTTGAATCCACTCTGGTATTTTCCTTTAAGGTGACTAAAGTTTTCGAGCCCCTCCAGCCTATCAAATTTGATCATGAAATCGCCAAATAGGAAGTGAGTTCATATCTTGGCAACGCTTCAACATATCTTAACCAGAGCCCGTTTACGGCGAGCCATGGCACTCCCTATTAACGCCATTCAATTAATTCCAATTGCAAATCCGCTAGGGGTGATCGCGAGTCAGTGGGAAATCAATGGGCACCTATGAGGTATAAGGCTAAATGTATAATTTTCACATATTTAGCTCTCACTTCCGCATTCAGCAGTAACAGATCGCTAGCTAATTCCAATTTATTTTTACATCGTAGCGGCAATAAGTCCTCAAGATCATGAATGTTAATGTCATGTACCAATTTTGTAAAGGTAATTCGAAAGTAGGGGGGAGAGTAACGAACGTGTTCAGGCAAGTCAAGAGACATCGCTCTAAACTGTGTGCTGATTGGCTAAACCGTGAACGAACCGAGGTAGGCGCTCTATTCCAGACTGCTACGGAGGTAAAATTCATTTTAACGTAAGTACGCAGGGTGGCGCTGTCAGGCTACTGAACCGCATGCATGAATGCATTTATTCAAGAAAAATTTGTATCTAAAGAAATACTACATTTGAGGGTGCAGCTGCATAGAACCCAATTCATTCTTCACTTCCTCGTGCCGCTATCTAGGCGCAGTACCACCGGATGTAAAAGGGGAGTGCAAATTCTCCCCTATTAAAAGTTCTCTGTCTTAACCAAATTTGCTCAGTTGTCTCTCGGTCCCATCCTACGGGGCAGAGGTGGAAAAAGTACAGAAAAATTGTAACTAAGTAAAAGTATCTTTACTTTGCTTAAATTCTACTCAAGTAAAAGTAGCCATCAAAATATCTACTCAAGTAAAAAATTTTCATTATAAGTTAGTAGTTACTTTCAAGTATTGGATGTAAAAAAAAAAAAATCTGAATCAGTGCTTTAGGGTTGCTTGGTTAATTTAGCAACCCCAATAATTCATAAATCACCTGCTCAGCAACCACAATCAAACTTGTTATTATAAATGAGTAAATGTTTATTGGTCATTGGTCAATGACATCCATTTCATAGGGTAGCGGTTTATGGGATGGGGTTATACGTTGGGATTTTACGTATTGATGGTATTCTGGGTTACCTTTACCCTGGCTAGACCCAAATTGACCAGTTCATGTTCTGGATCACCGATCGCCACCGCAATTTAATCAGCTCTTGCTTGTCCCAATATACACATTGTCCGAAAATTTCATCCAAATCCGTGCAATACTTTTCGAGTTATCCTGCTGACAAACAGACAGACAAACCAACAAGACCGAAAACATAACCTCCTTGACATAGGTAATAATCAGTGAGGAAGTCAATGACATGCTAACCTAGAAGTTACACTGAACACCATCTACAAAGAGCCTGACACAATGCCCGGAAGTAGTAATGATGGTCAGATGGTCCAATTTGAGTTCTGAACTTGATACCCCTCCGAACGCGATACTGAGGACAATTTTAGATGATGTTTGTTAGCTTCATTAGCTTGCTAACTAGCCAAATTCATTCATCACCACGGTAAATATAGCTCACTAGTAGGCAAGGTCATAATTAGACAAAACGTCTAATATGGACTTTGTTCTATTTTACTAAGCGATCTATTATCGTTGAGCAACTTTTTCTACCTTGCCCATTCACCACAATGTTTAAATTGGCCTCTGTTATCCCCCACGCTGACTCCACCCTCGCATTTTGGGGGCTTTAACCGTACTTGCCGCCTGAATCTATAGAAAATGAATGGAAGCTAGTCGCACAACAGCAGTGTTTTTGTTGCACGTGTGACCATGGGGTTAAAGAGACTGACAAAAATTAGACAGCAACATGATGTGTATTATAAAGATATTTATTTCCTAGAATGGCCAGCCAATTTATTCTATTTTATTTTTTTTTTACTACAGACTACTCAACTGTGAGAGTGTAGGCAACTTCCTTAATGAGGGGACTCTGCAGGTTGACCAGGGCACAGCAGAGTTGCTCAAAAACGTTGGCAGAATTCCGTAGATGAGCAGGAATCAGATGCAGAATCCTGAATTCCTTCAGCCTGAAGTTCGCTCTCTCCACATGAATCCTATTCTTGGCAATCTCCCGTGTTGCCCTGACTTCACTTTCTGTGAACTTGCCCTTGTTCAGGAAAGGAGGGATGCTCGCTATGACACTCTCAGGGAGGATGTCCGAGATCAGGGAGCCCTTGTCAGCCAGAATAAGGTCCAATGCCCGCCACAAGATGCAACAGAATTCCTGACTGCTGCACAATCGCCTTGTTGGACACAGATCCTGGGAAGAGACGACTGCAGAAGTTTATGACACCATTTGGGGCCACTGAAATCAGGACATCTGCGAAATGCGCTTTGCATATGACCTGATTTTTGGATACAGAAGTAGATGAAAAATCGCCCCTCCTCTGCTGAACAAATCTCACCGACCTTTTTCTTTGGGAAATAGTGGACCCTCTGCCCAGTTTGGGGCGAGTTTGTACAACCACCACAGATACAGTAATTAAACATGATTAACCGCTAACTCTTTACCTGGTAGTTCTACCTGGACGCAAGTAGTTGTTGTCTTCTGTGGTTGATCACATCCACTGGTAGCTGGAGTAGGTAAGCTTTGCCTGGTCCATCTGACATGGTGTTGCCACTCCTAATTTTAGTGCAGGCCACAATCATCCTGCAGCTATAAGCTGATGCATGGAATAATGCTGGCATGCTGGCTTGATTTTTTTTGCCGACTGAGTACTTTCTGCATCATGGTCTCTACATAATAATATAATAATACCTTACATTTCTATAGCGCTTTTCAAGACACCCAAAGCGCTTTACAGTGGAAGGGGGACCTCACCGACCACCACCAATGTGTAGCACCCACCTGGGTGATGCACGGCAGCCATTATGCGCCAGAACGCTCACCACACACTAGCTTGAGGTGGAAAGTGAGGGAATTATTGAAGAGCCAATTACAGTGGGGGATGATTAGGGGGCTAGATTGAATTAGCCAGGTTGGGACTTTAGCCAGGACACCGGGAAACTCCCTACTCTTTGCGACAAGTGTCGTGGGATCTTTTATGACCACTGACAGTCAGGACCTCGGTTTAACGTCTCATCCGAAAGACGGCCTCTCCTACAGCACAGTGTCCCCGTCACTGCGCTGGGGCATTGGGATTGATCTTAGGCCAGCGGGAAGAGAGCCACCTACTGGCCACCCACCAACACCACTTCCAGCAGCTACCTAGTTTTCCCCAGAGGTCTCCCATCCAGGTACTAACCAAGCCCACACCTGCTTAGCTTCAGCTATTCAGCTGAGACAGGGTACCATCGGTCTGGCTGCTGGCTACATGGTGGTAGTAAACATGTCTCTACATGGTGGTAGTAAAGAGGAAAGTATTTGAAGGTATATTAACCAGGGCACAGCAAAGCTGCACAAAAACGTTGGCAGAATTCCGTAGATGAGCAGGGATCAGATGCAGAATATAATGTGAACAATAAACAATAACAAGTGGGAACACATGAAATCTGTCTTTGCTGGTGTAATGGGTGATATTCGTCTGCGTTGTGTTTTATAGATTTGATGACCAAGAACGATTGCTGCACAGAAACTGTATTCCCTGCACACATGTAAAAACAAACATGCAAAATTGGTCCTGGTTACGCTTAATCCTCCAACTCCTAAAACAATCAAATACCTTACAAACAAAAAAAGAAAAATCATAGCTAGTTAGCAAGTGCCTGCGTAACTACAACTCAATCTCCACAGTGGGGCTAGTTCCCACATGTGGCATGACACAAAATCATAAACATTACTTTAAGAAAAGCCATCTTGCAAAAATAACCCAAAAATAATGTACATAGAATATATACAGATAAAATAAATGCAATTAGACCAGTGTTTCTCAAACTCTTTCAGACCAAGGACCACTTTGGCAAAAAAAAAAATGTTTTTCAGGGACCACCTGCCCTTGTGCCCCCTCACCAAGTCACATGCTGCTACCCTTTAACCAAGTCATTAATAGAGTAGGCACTTCACATGCTTTAATAAAGAGTAAATTACAGGCCTGCTCTTATATTCAGTAAACAACTAATCTTTGGCCTTCAAATAATGACACAGGCTAAATTCACATATTTTTACGGTTATCAACTCGCGGACCACTTGAGCTTGCTCGCGGACCACCAGTGGTCCCCGGACCACACTTTGAGAACCACTGAATTAGACCTACAGATGGCACTTTTTAATATTAATTCATATTAGCTAATGTCTCCAAACCTACCTCAACCATAGGGAAACGAAACAGGAAGGAGGAAGAGGAGATAGCAGGGAAAGATAAGGCAAGGGGGGAGAGGAGCTACCAGGATTACTGTAGCAGTATACCATAGATACAGGAAAACTATATTACACAATTATTACGCAATTATACATTAAATATGCAAAGGGGGACCTTTCAACTTTCAAAAAGGTCCTTTCAACTTTCAACTGTATTGCTACCAAACATTACTAATTGCGATTAACATTCATGATTAGCCACACATAAACTTAATATTGTGCTGAGGTAATTAAGAGGAAATATACATCATCCTGCATATTTATAGAATAGAAATATTACCAACACACTGAAGTTGGAAATGAAAATATTCTATAGGCTAACCATTCAACAAAAATAAAGTTGATTCGCATGATTCGCAGCAATGATAACGGACACTTACAAAAGCTGGCACCAGAAACATAAGGTTAACATTGAGAATACACAGAAAAACCAGACGTTTTTAATCATTTGTCATCTGTAATATCACATCTTACCTGTGTGAAAATGTCTGGAGCAAACAAGCATGATTTTTGAGATTGTTGTTGAAAGTTATCTGTGTCCTCCTCACAGCAGCAATCCAAGCCTTCCAAAGGCATCACTAGATGAACCTCTACTGGGGCACGGGCTCCCACTCTCAACCGGACCTCTGTGTCCTCTAATGTAGCTACAGCCATGACACAGAAACATACAAGTCATAGGCCTACACTTACAGAAACTGAAACTATAAAGGGAATAATTACTCTGAACTGACATTTGCACTGTCAGTAGCACGTCTGTGAAAGTTCAAACTCACTGAAGTGCTTCACTTGCAGAGTTAATTTAAAAAGAAAATAATTTCCAGGCACCACATAGCCTATTGCATAATTAATTACTAATATACTTTGCCTGTTTGCTTGCTGATTGCGAGTAAAAAAGCAAGCGTCTGCATTTTCTCTCTGCGTCACTGCAGGGGATGACGGCACTAGTTATGGTGTAATGGTGGTTGCGGTTTGCCCTTTTTCTCATCTCCTCTTAGATTAGGCTCTGGTAAGCACATCTGGTCCCAGTGGCATTTTAGGAAAAGATCTGCTGAACATATGATCACTGGAGGAAGAAAAAAAAAAACTAGACCTTTAATGTTGGTCCTTTTACTGAATAAATAATGGCTAATTGCTAATCATTAAGTATTGGTTAGTGTTGCAAATGAGGCAATGACTAACTATCCAGGACTGTAATGTAACTGAAATGTGAACTTTAATGTGTTATTTTTCCTATTTACTCTAAAGAAATAACATTACTGGAATCCTTCAATTTAATAATGATGGTATTCTGCCATGATTTACACAGAGTGAATGATCATAGTACACGTAATATCAAAGGTATTGTATTTCAATATGATGTGTGCTGATGTGATGGCTTCTATTTTTTGCAAGAATGTGAGAATGTACTAACAAACAAACAAATAATGACACAGCCACCTAACCTTTTAATGGACATCCAAAGTTGACTGAACTCTGTCAGAGGTCAAGGTCACTTGCTTTTTTCAGGTGATATTGCTCAAACACAGTACAAAGTAGTTAAAATATCTTAAACATGTTCATGGAATTTCCAGTATGCTTACTGTACTTGTCATAAATGCTATATGGCATTTAGGAGCTGACTCATTGGGTCAAAGGTCAAATTATGGCAGGCACATACCAATCACGCCATGCTCTTTTTCTCGGGTCACAGTGGTAAATTGCTCTTTTACAAATATCTGAGGTGTAACCACTTCGATCACTGACCATCATATTTGATTGTGACACAGGTTCATGTCCAGCCTCAGCTCAAGTCAGTTACCAAGGCCTTCTTTAATTGGTCTGTGAAATACATACATTGGGGAATGTCACTTGCTTTCACACCATAGAATATAGTGTTTTAGTACTAAACTTCAGTCTCAGACTCGAGACTAAAGGGCAATTCAGATTGAAGATCGGCGACGAGACGAAACGGTTTTAGAACAGAGTTGCGGCGGTGTGAATGAATCGTCGCAGGTTGTTGCTGGCAGTTGCAAGCCGTCACAAAAGATTTAACATGTCAAATCGCAGTTTCAGAGTTTTAGAACGTCCAAGTTTATAGAACGTCACGGATCTTTGGTCTGGAGCTACCTTAAGAATTCTTGATTCATTCTCGGCCCACAGTGGGAGGAGAGTGGCCCTTAATTTAAGAGCCAGTCCTCAAAAACCTGTTTTTGTTGGGTGTTTTTTTTTTTTCCTTTTTCTTTTTTGTTGACAAAATCATCAATGTTGCCAAACTCATACTCATTGTTCAAATCTATCACTTCACGAAGTCCTCACTAACTGAGGAAATGTACAGCCTGATCTGTAATCATGATCACATTAAATTGGGTACAGAGACATTTTGATAGGCATCCACAGGTTCAGCCCCATGGATTGGGAAGGTCTATCACTTATGGACAGATTGAAATTTTGAGATGTGCGTCTGGATTTTCAGGCAATCGGTAAGTCCACAGGAAGTTGATAGATAAAAGTAAAGCCGTACCAGTCTGGTTTAGAACTGTAGAAAGCTACATTTTGCAGATAGGATGAACTCACTGTGGTCAAAGGAACACTTCAAGAGCATTTCTTTGAAACAGTCTATGGTTCACACAAGGACTAGCCGCAGTTATTTTAGTCTTTCAGTACCTTTCAGTTTTTCATTTATTTATTGCATCTCATCATTTGTTTTTCAGTTATCTTCCTATATTATTATTATTGTGTGTGTGTGTGTGTGTGTGTGTGTGTGTGTGTGTGTGTGTGTGTGTGTGTGTGTGAGTGAGGAAAGTTCTTTTTTACTGCCCATTTATGTCAGTCAGTCAGTGATTTATTATGGGAATTGTGGAGCACTGCATTCTTTCTGACCTCAATTTTCCTACAGCAACTGAAGTCCTTCACAGCTTGTGAAATATTACCACTTTAAATGCTGTACATGAGGTGCCCTTAGATTATACACAATCAAACTTTAAATAGAATACCTGTTGTAGGGACTGTGGCCAAGGATATTTCATTGTCATGAGGATTGAAATTCAAAACCTAAATGGTTTTACGTTGGAAACTAGGTCTTTTCTTGACTTCACTCCCCAATTTATTTTCATAAGCTTTTGCAATATTCTCTCTGTCACTTATGCAGCATAATAAAGGTCTTTGTCTCCTGATAGAAAATGCAATTTGCTTGACTAACTGAGGACAATTAAGTGGATTTTCTGCCTCCCAAATGTGGAGTGGGCCTCCTGCCCAGAATCCGAGCACTGGCCAATAAAAACTTAACATTTGGCTCTGCTATACATGGCTGGTAATTAAAGTGAGAGAAAGACCATCAGTTTCTCGGTAGAAGTGGAATTTTCAGCACCAATTAAAGAAAAAAAAAACATGAACTGGGGTTTCTCCTCTCTTCCTAGTGCAGTACCATATCGTTCATTCCACTGCAATTCGGCAGCGAGAATGAGGTGCTGTAATAATTTACGTTTTCTGTAACTGCATGTCTTTCATAGGGGGATTGTGGCTCAGCGTCTAGGGGCTTAGAATGTTTGTTTAGGGAGCAGGGAAAATAGATTTTCAAATCAGACACTAGGGGGCAGTGTTCCTTGGGTAACTCTTTTACAACTCCTCTGAAATTAGTTTTCCTTGTGCACATGAAGATTCAGAAGGAATTTTCCAGTCTTGTGAACTTTGTATTTGAATATCATAAAATATAAAAAATGACCTAATGTGCTGTTTTGGCCATGATTCATTTCAGGCTTTTAAGTCTATAAGTAGTCACATCACAGTGCACTGTTACAAGAATGCCAAAGATAGTTGGTCTTTCAATCCTCACATGTATATTACATGTTAGGCCAACATTTTCTGTTTGAAAGTCTCACTTTAGCCTTACTTGTGCATTTGGAATTTCTCACTTGAGCATTTATTTTAGAGTCTTAAAAGTGAGATCATTTCTATCTACCGACCAAGCTCCAGCCATATCACATTGCATCCCACAAAGTGACCACAAGAGGGCGTATGTCCTCAAGAGCACAGAAGCTCAGAAGTGTGGGAAAGAAAAACATATTTACACAAGGGGTTATTAAATAAGTCAATGGAGTAAGAGAGTGCAAACTGAGGAGAGAGACAGTGCACATTCCGTGGGGAAACCACTTTTTTCCGACGACCCCCGGCCCTGAAATATACCAGAGAGCTGGAAAGAGCTCTATGAATTTTCCGTGCAGGAATCTCCTCTGGCTGGATGGGTCCTCTCCATATGTCTGACTGGGCACTGGGCCATGGGGGTCAAAAAGGGCCGTTGAACTAAACAAACTCTGCCTCGCTCACAGACAAATGCATCACAGAGGACAATACTGACTGGTTGTCAGACCATATTGGAGAGCAACAGATAGATAGATAGATAGATAGATAGATAGATAGAAAGATATTGAAAAATAGGCAACTAATTATTATACAAGTTAAAGATATATCTTCGTAAAATAGCATAATATGAGCATGTATAATATTTAACATGTCAATAGTGCTACATTTAAATATGAGTAACAATGGAAAGACAGCATCATACCCAATAGTCAATATCACTCTGCTATCACTGGTTGGAGTGAAATGGACATTTTGTCTCAAATATCTTGTGGCAAATAATATATTTGTGATATAGACTATGTATGATATAGACAATAAAATGTATATGATTATACTAACACAGAGTCCACACAACGGTCTACACAGAATAAGTAGCCCTGTAAATGAGCACCCTACATTTGTTTATTTCCCTGGTATTTCCATGTTTAATTAAAGGAAAGTCTCAGAAGACTTAACCCAATATGATTTATTGTTCATAAATTAGATATGCTCAACCTCAGTGGCAGTGACTTCAGGGACATTCATTACGAAAAGAAATGTTATAAATGCTGAATATGTAGCCCACTAATAGTTGCTGCTCATACCAATTTAGATAATTAGGCCATCCTCAGCTTTCATTCCTTCAGAGTGAGATGTCCTGGCCCAACTCTATATTAGCAAATGCGACAGCACAGCACAGCAGTACCAAATAAAAAACCAACATCATAAATCAGATAAAAATACTATGTGCATCTGAGGTGAATAATACACTCCATTCGAATCATTTCCAATTTCATTTTAGAAGCAGTTCATCCAGACCATGGGATCAACTTTATACAAAGCTAAGAGACAAAGCATATAGGAGAACAGGGCGGTGATCTCGAAGTGTCTTGTTACTCACCGGCTCTCGGTTCTATTCATTTTTCTGGACTATTTTAGAACCGCACCGATGTGCAATTTCGCTAAACTAACTTGTAGGCTGCTTTAACCTCATCCCCTCCCTCCTCTCTCTTTGACTGTCTCTACGGCAACATTCCTGGAGCTGCCTATTTCAGAGTTTCTTATTTTTGTCACCAGAGCCTCTTCCTTGTGACAAACTGATTTTGACACTTCTCTCGAGGCCCCCCATCTCCTCATAGCTGTTCAAAGCCTTTTTGAAACCGTAGCTCTCACAGCTACCAACAATTTCTTAGTTAAATGTATTTGTGTATGTGTGTGTGAGTGCGATTGTGTGTGTGTGTCTTTGTGTGTGTGTGTGTGTGAGTGCGAGTGTGTGTGTTATTTTTCGGCCTTCTAGACTCCCCCCTCCCCGGGCATGCATACAACACAACCTTAAATTATGGTCAGCCACTCATGAAGTTAGTTTTGCTTGGGAAACCAAGCTGCCATCTTTAATATCATAATGTCTCCAAATTATATGGTTCTAATTATGAACTTTTTGATCACACTCACTCGCATCTGGAAAGCTCGACTGTGACCTCAACGAGGAGTTTTTTTTCTTCTTCTTCTTCTTTCTCCTTCTTCTCTTCCTCCTCCTCCTTTTTTTCCAAATCAAAAAACTATGACCTTTGCTTGCGACCCGCCGTAAATTAACCACGCCGCATTACTTTCTCAAGAACACAACCCCCCCCCTCTCTTTCTCTCTCTCTCTCTCTCGTCACACCCTACACACACACACACACCCCGCTCATACATACATACACACAAGTCAGTGTTTTTCATGCACAGCTCGTCCTCTATGTGGGTCTCAACCTCACACACAGAATGGGCTCAAACCAACATTTGCACAGTTCCAGGCCACATCACAGACACTCGGGAGTAATTGGGGAAACGTTGTGCTCAATTCGGTGCCGAACAGACGCACGCCGACATGGACCCTGACATCATTTTATACATTTGGCCCGCAGCATAAAGGGGGGGTTTTCCCATGATGTGTGCACAACAATGGTCTATGTTGCTCGCTACGGATGCATACACTCAGTTTGTAAATCTGTTGCCCACACACACACACACACACACACATACAACTACAAAACTGCTGGCCGTTACATCACACCAGTATTTTATCCCATGTATATGCACATGAACACTTGCAGGGGCCTCCGGTTCAAAGGACCACATTGCTTGGTGCAAATGAGCGTCACATTTATGGGCACCAGTCTTGAGAAAGCTGAGGTTTTCATGGTCGCCGACTGGAAGAAGGGTTCTTACTTCTTACTGACGGGACACGCATTAATCAAAAAACTTTTAGACGTCTCTCCCTCACTCCCTTTCTGTCAGTCTCTCTCTATAAATATATATTTATATAACTTTTTTCTTTTTCCCTCTCAATTCCTCTCTTCCTCCTTTGCCTTTCTTTTTTCCATTCTTTGCTCTGCCCTTTACTCTTACCATACTCTCTCTCTCTATCTCTCTCTCTCTTTCTCTCTCTCCCCACTAATCAGCACTCCCTCCAGGTGTGGCACTGTGACCCGCTGATCCTCAGCTCCAGCCGTGGGCCAATTACCTGGCAGGCCGGTCTCGCTCACAACACCTTCCCCATTAATGAGCAATGGAGGGCCACTTAGACTTCCTGTAATGTTTGCATGTTTTAATTGAGCCCTAAGTGTGTGGGAGAGGTGGCGTTGGGGTAGCGATATGGGGTGGGGGGGGGGGGGGGGATGACTCTGTTTGAAAGCTCAGCACAGCATAATTCATAAGCCCAAAGTCTATCGCCCCAGCCGCCTCTGTCTCCCACCCCTCTCCACTTCACCCTACCCACCCCACCCACCCGCTTACGTTTATGAGCTGTAGATGTTCCCATTACAGTAATGAGGCTGCGTCAGGCGCAGATCACAAAGTTAACGCTCTAACCACATGCTCGTTGGGGAGAATGATTGCTGTGTGTGTGTGTGTGTGTGTGCGTGAGACAGTGTGAGTATGTGTTTGTGTGTGTGTGTGTGTGTGTGTGTGTGTGTGTGTGTGTGTGTGTGTGTGTGTGTGTGTGAGAAGCACTTTGCAGCGCCGTCTGTGTCAACGAGGTTGCACAGAAACAACAACGGTCCAAATGAAGCGTATGGAAAATTGCTCTGAAATTTTGAGACAATTGAGCATATTTGCAGGACTGCTATTCCTGGCGCCATGCAGGGACTCTTTGGCGTGAGTGAGGCTGGGAAAGCGAGCGAGTTAATAAGCATCACCTCTTGGCCCTACTCTACATCTGGGCATAGCATTGTCAAAGGAACAATGTGGCAACTATAAAAGTGTGATATTTATAGCAGTTTTTGAGCACATAAATCTTGCCCGGTTTCAGCAAAGTGGGCTGTCTTGTTAAACTTTTTTTCTTAAAAAAAATAAATAAAAAATACTTGAAGTGAGATGAAATACTTTCACTCTTTATTCCTGATGAACTAAATTTAGTGCAGGTGGAAGTTTTCACCCAAGGGGGGAGGGGTGGAGGGGTAGAGAGAGAAAGAGAGAGAGAACAAGTCAGCTGTTTGGGCTCTCTCTGGTAAACAATCTGCATCCCTCTGGATCCCTTTGCGCCTCCCTCCCCCTTACAACCCTCTCTTCTCCACATAAAAAAAACAAACCCTTTCAGTTTCAAATTCTTCTTCCTTGCTCTCCTCCCTCCAAAGGCACCTTGTATAAACCCCTCTCCCCACTTGGCTTTATTTCCACCAAACCAGAGACTGGGGGTAAGAAATAATTCATTTGGGGGTGGGAGTATGTGTGTGTGTGTGTGTGTGTGTGTGTGTGTTTCTGTGTGTGTGTGTGTGTGTGTATGTTTCTGTGTGTGTGTGTGTGTGTGTGTGTGTGTGTGTGTGTGTGTGTGTGTAGGGGTGTCTTTGCAAGACGGGTGGTATGCATGGAGTGTTTTCCCTCGACTGTTATATTTTTTTTTCTGTCTCGTCTCTCTCCAACCCAGACCCCCCCACCACCCCTTTCCTACGAGGACAGTTTATTTTACCCTCCACATAACCCACTACACTCACACACACACACACACACACACACACACACACACTCCCACACACCCTGCACACTGTTTGGGCGAAGGGCCTGGATACCCACAATTCACTGGGGTGGACGGAGCTGATGAAGTCCAAGTTGACAGCTGCATAAATCACTGACCAATGGCGCTAATAGGTGGCTGTATAAAAATCAGGAGTGGAGCAGACCACCCAGGCCGCGCACGGGAATGGGTGCATCGAGTCATATCTAACGTGGGGGCCTTTACAGCCTTTCCTTCTCCGCAGCACTTAACCCCCTTCTGCCATCCCCCTCTTCCCTCTTCCTCCTTCTCCTTCTCCTCCTCCTCCTCTGCTGCTGTACTCTGAGGGGCTCTCTTAGCAACACAGGAAAGAGCAGTCTGGCATCCGGCTCTACAGTGATTCATATTTGGCACATCCATAAAGGTTTTTTTTTCTTTTTTTTCTTTCCCCCCCGAATTGAGGCTGTTTCAGCTCTCGGGCCCATTGTGGCGCGTTCTCCTCTCCAGCCTCCGTGGAAAAACCTATAAACATCTCAAGGCCTGTAACCAAACAAGAGTCATTGCTGCCTGTTTTCCCCCACACAGGGATGGACTAGGAGAGATGGAATGGAGTGGGGAGAAAAGGAGGCACCCCCTAGACACCTCCAACCATCCTGCACCCCAAAGGGGGAAAAAAAAAAAAAATCAAGGGTAAGGGATTAGGGGGGCTCCTACCTTGTACCATGGAAGTGACTTTTGGCTCTGAGACAAGAGGATATAATGATTTCATTTTGTTTGTGCCTGCCTGACTGAGGATGCTTTGCTGCGACCTTGGACAAGAGCTGGAATGGGATTCAGCTAAGGGCCCACCAAAAAGCACAACAAATCTCAAACTCAACCTGCCCCTCAATACCTTCTCAGAAGGCCACACATCTACCCCCTTTTCCAATCGTATTCCCCTTGCCATACATCACTAGCCTTGAGATCTAGATGTTCCCTAGCTGTAGCAAATTGTTTTGCTTTGCAAGTACATCTAGCCATCAGCCATAAGGAAGTGCTCATACAGTGAAGGCGGCTTATCACTGCAAAGCCCCTCTGCATGCATTGATTCTGTTGACTGTTCTCTCCAGTGCACTACATGCAGTGGAGTTTTTAACATTTGCTGGACACGTCTGATTCAACAGGACAAACTGGACCAATCAGTTTGGCAACAGAATGCCTATGATCCACTAGCGAGCTTCTAGCCTGACAAGCCATCCTATAACATTAAAATAGTCTGGCATCGAGAGACAGACCGAACTCAATCGTGGGCGCAACAATGCTGTTATCTTTCAAACTACATCTGCAAGCAATAGGCCTATGACCAATTAGAGGAACGAACAAGATGCAAACACCAATTCAAAAGGCTGTTGTTTTCTGTGAAGCCCGCCCTAAACCATATAGAGCGTTGTGATTAGGCTAGATGTTGCCAACGGCCTATGGCTTGCTACTAGACGTACTGGATGAGCAAATCTATTTGCCGCCGCTAGAGTACGTCTAGATTTTTAGGCTAGCAAGCTTCATGACACATCACTACAATGTGTGGCAATGCCCACTGGTAATGCATCCAATGTGAGGAAATTATACAATGACAGAACAATGCTCGTGAGGTCCATTGAGGTCCTCTGACAAGCTGCTCCCTGTTCTTCAGAGTCACCTAAATCACAAAGGTGACCATGCTTTTTCTATAGCTGGACCCAAATGGTAGAACAGACAGCCTCCCCATGTTGGATCAGCATTAACTATTGGATGCAATAAAGTCCTGATAAGAGACCATTTTACATGTGGAGACTAATTGTAGGGTATATACCGTATGTTTATTTTTTGTTGTACTTAACTTTTCTTCTTCTTGTTTACTTTTGTTATTGTTTTTACTGTTGTCATCATCATTATGATGTCTATTGTTTTTCCCTTTTATTTTAAGTACTTTGGTCAACCACTGGTTGTTTTAAATTGCGTTATATAAACAACGACTATGACTGTGGTCCCAAAGAGTAACGCCAACACAACCAGGTACATGTATTCGTTCCACCTGTGCATATTGATGTGTATTGATATTTTGTTGATATACCTGAAAAAGTTGTACTAATATTTATCATCAACCTGTGGCCTTGGCCTTGTTTACTGTATATGGCCCCATACAGTGCAATGCAACATGATAGGCCAATGGATTTCCCACTTTTTTGGGTTTTTTTTTTTTTTGGCTTCTTTACCTCATGTGACTTTTGTGCACACAAAGTACATAATGATCTTTAACCTGGTAATAAAACACTCACTCCTATCATATCGATGAAGGATTGAGGCATTTTGTGGTTAGCTTGAAATATTAGCTTTCCATTATTTTCCCATGTGAAATTAAACAGCGCAACAAGTACTGGGGGTTGATTAGTGCAAAAATCTGTGCAAAACAATCTTTACCCAAAGGGCTAAAATGCCCTTTGTCTGCTTTGGCGTGATGATGTTCCTGGCTCAATCATGATCAACTGTCATTACACTGCATATATCTAATAGCACAAGGGAGTGTTTCAACTTTTGCGTAATGCCTTCCGGGAAGAAACAAATATAAACTGTCGAGATTAAATAAATGCCTTTACCTCACTGGCTCCATAGAAATATGTCGAAGCTCCACAGATGTGGGCTATAGGATTTGCATTTAGGATGAGCTAACATTTGCGGTTTCTAGGTTGAAAGCACAACATTACAATTTAAACCCTGAAGCTGACAGGTTTCAGAGACAAAAATTAGCTCCATAGTTCTAGCACTAACCTCAACCACATGAACTATAGAAAAAATATGAAACCATTTAAGAAAAAAAAACATATGATTACCATTTATAGCTTGACATGTATTGTTAAGCAGCACATTGCTCCAGTAGGTCGGTCAGATGATGTTTGTCATGCACTTTCCCAATGCATGGGGGTGGAAAGCAAGAGCATGTCAAAGCATGCTGTATGGTGGAGGTGAAGGGCATTATAATGAGGGAGAAGGTGAATGTGTGTGTGTGTGTGTGTGTGTTTGTGTGTGTGTGTGTGTGTGTCTCTGTGCTGTCAGACCTTGGGGTCCCTGGAGGGCTCAGCTCCTTCAGCCTTGATTACAGTGACGCGTCTCCACCCTTGGTCCTTGTGAATGTGCCTCTTGTGTGTGAGAAGCAGGAGAAAGAGAGAATGAGTAAGTGAGAGAAATAGAGAGTGGGTGAACGACAGAGAGAGAGAGAGAGAGAGAGAGAGAGAGAGAGAGAGAGAGAGAGAGAGCAGACTGAAAACAAGCCTAATGACCAGGCTTTTCTGTCATTTCTGGAGTGACCTCTCTTTCTGGCACACTAAAAGCCCTTTGGAAAGTGTGCTTTACGGCCTATAAATGGCTTGAGGTCATAGCTCATTAAAGGCTATTTGTGATGAAATCACTGCAGGCTGCAGACGGTGCTGATAAAGGTTAGTGTTTATGGCAACCACTTGGCTCACATACACAGTCAGGTGAAGCCCTTCTTCGGACATAAAGACGGAGAATGAAAATACAACAACATGAAAACAAACACCATTAATCTTAAACCCATACAAACTCTGCCTCAGGCGAGAAAAAAAAAATCCTTTTACCCTTTAAGTATGGCCAGGATCTTTGGACGGGATGCAAGAAATCAAAAAGGAATGTTAAAACCTTCCATGGAAAAATAAATCACACTTCACACACACCCTCATAATTTCAGCAAGACTTGCCATAAAATAATACAAAAAAATGGTGTCTATAAAAGCAATAAAATGATAAAAATATATAAACTTTACAATTTATTTCATAGTTCATTATCTTAGGAAAGAAAAAAAATTAAACAGTGCAAGTCATCAAAACATAATGAACACAGATTGAGGCCCACATTTTTTTTCTCTCATCTGAAACTTGTTCTGATTCTCTGTGTGTTTCACCCTTAGCTGCCATATGTTTTTGTTCAGGCCTGATCCCGAATTCTGGAATGTAGCTTTAAGCAAACAGTTTCTCTGTTCATTACGCAAAGTAAGGTTTACGTCTCGCATTACAGTGCCTCCTCGCCCCTAAATTCAATTTCGACACTCAGGCCTTTAAAACATCAACAAACCTCCTGCACAGACACTGAATGATGTAAACAAAGCTACTAGGCAACTATCAGCCATTATTCACCTCGACAAGTACTTTACCTCCTCGCAGCCCCAACACCCCCCCCTCCCCAACACACACACATACACACTAACTTACATACACACCACCCTTGCCATGTGTTGATTATTCTGAGCCAGTTGCCGTGAGCCAGGCCACCAGTCATGTATCTCTGTGATGTAAACACGGTTGCAGGTATTGCCCGTGAGTGGTAAAAGTGTCAGATTAAGCGTGAGATTCTGCTGAGGAAGCCCGAAGTGCTGACGGCCTTCCTACAAACACATGCAGCAGCGCTGCCAACTTGGATTCCCAGGCAGGAACTGCCGAGTCACACACACACACACACTCACAGCCACTGTAAACACATATCTCAGAAGCAATCACAGAGAAAGAGACAGGTGCCCCTTGTATCAGACGTCTGCCTCAGCTGACTAGGTTCTACAGAGAAGGTTCTGGTTCTGGCATGGAGATGGGAGTGAGGGATTGGTTTATAGAAGTGGCCAGGGGCAACAACACTGTGTAAAAGTGATTTTTTTTAAAGATGGTTCTTCAAATAGTTTGCCCTCTCAGGCCCCATTAAGGGATTAACAGTATTTTTCTGGTAGAGGTAAACCGTTGATAGAATAATTTAAAAAAAGGCAGATGTTCGATTTTAAAGCTGGCATTAAGAAGTATTTTTGTAGTATTATTCAATATCACATATCACACCCATCATTCATATAGGCACCCTGTATTCCTGCTGTACTCTCATTTAGTGAGACCACTGTCTCATGTTTAAATAAACAGCCTCAAGGGAGAGCTCTTTTACTTTCAAACAGCTGAGAGTGTTGGGATATGGAACAATACAGACCCCCAGACCATTTCAAGAGCAGCCTGTGGAAGTGTGAATATATCATTCCTGCCCCTCGCATATCCAAACAAGATGCTAAAAAGTACGTCTACAGTACATGCACAGGACTTGCACATTCAAAAGAATATGACCAAATCTGTTCTTGATGAGTTTGCCATGGCTTTCACTATTAATCTGACTCATGTAAAGACTTCATCCTGCGACCATATTTTCCCATTTTATACGTTTTGTGTATGATGTCAAAAATATCCTGAAGGCCCAATTATCCTTGACATGATGCTGTTGTCAAAACACTGGCAAAACTTGGCGCCAATGTTTCATTTAGGTGGGTCCGAAACAAATTTGTGTGTTTTTCAGTTTTTAGAAGTGGGGGCACACCTAATTTTGCCCTTAGACATGACTGCAGGCCTGGTTTTTTTTTCCTTTTCTCCATTTTTTTAGAGAATGCATCAAGCTACACACACATTGTCACACACACACACACACACACACACACACACATTCATGCGTATTGAGGCCTTTTTGCGATTGAGGGACATTTTAACCCATAACATTTATGTAGCCATTTTGACTTTAGTGAAGAGGTGAGATGAACTAAATTGAACCATGGATGCGTCAGAAAAAAACAGAGGTTAGAAATACAGAAAGTTGAAACAAGCCCTGCATTGTTCGGAAGAGAACAAATGACATGTTTACATTGGGGCAGACAGTTCACACAAATCTTCTTGAAGACTCTCCATCTGAATGCATGAAAGGGTTTTGTGGTATTTGTAAGCTGAATTATGTGCATGGCATTCTGCAGGGGGAAAAAAAGAAACTGTTATTGCATGTTTAACTCCACTGTCATGACTTTTTCCACAAAAATAAAAAATAGGCGGCCTCCCCTTCCTTCTTTGGCCTGAATATATGATCATACTATGGCAAAATTAGTGTTGAGAGCACATGGAGTGGTTGTGGTTCTCTGGGTGAGACTACACAAGCGAGTCTTGACGTGAAAAACGCAACTTTGCCTCAAACATCAACATTTCCACAACAACTTTCTCTCCACTCTCCCAAAAGCAGCATAAAGACCCAATTGAGATGTAGACTGAGTTCATGTAGACTTTGTATGATGTAATGTATTTACTGTTCTTGCGTCACTATTTAAATTATGTATGAGAACATTTTGGCATGACGAGAGAGACACATTGAGTTAAGAAAATACATGTAAAGACAAACAGCATGGAAAATCAAGCTAGTAAATGCAGGAAGGTTGCAAGGCACTTACTGTGTATATATATTCTTTCATCATCAGACTTACACTTAAAAGGACCACCAAAGCTGTCTACTGTGTGTAAGATGTGGTATTGCATCGGCAGTAAATCAATCAACATTGGTAAATCAGTCATCACTAGCAAAGCATCACCCACAAATCCAGACCATATTTAAGACACTTTCTCTTGAAGACAGTTATTGAATGCATGAATGCAGCCCTATCAGTGAGACTAGCCTATTCTTAGTGGATCAATCCATGGCTCCAGTATTTGTCTTTTTAATTGCCACCTGTACAGAGTCTTGTGCTTTTGCCCAGGGCTCAGTACTGCTTTCTCTGAGCGGACTGTCAGATTGTCTTTGGAGCGCGCGCTCCCAACCTGACAAACCACTCCGCGGCAGCGCCAGCTTGCGGTGTTATTTTAATGTGGTTGCGGACCCTGGACTTTGACAGCGAGCGAAAACAACTTGTCCGCGGAGCGGTCAGGGAGCTCTCGAGGAATACGGAGGCACAGGCAGCCCGTGCCTGCCCGGGGGCTGACCAGAATGACCACAACTGAATTACGATGTGCCGTAATGAGTCCCAATTTGGGACTAACGGTTTTCCATTTGCATTTCTCTGCGCCCATCTACCTGCTGTCCAGGCCCTAATCGGGGGGGTGCCTGTCCAGCATTCAGCGGGAACAGAGAGCGGGTGAACAGAAACCCATCTGGGGGTCTTCCAATGCCAGCCCTAGCCAAGGCTGCACTTGATCGGAGAACGTCTGTCTTCACTGAGGCACTTGTCCATGGATATGTCTGCCATTTACACCGGTTTAATTAGACCCCTGTATAGTGGGCCAGGAGCCAAATGAACTAAAATAATCTGCTCTTTTAATGAAGAAAGGGCTTTTTAAAAAGGATTCCTTAAAAAAAAAAAAAAAGTCTGTTCATTAAGACTACTGTTTTTTTGTTCCTTTCCCCTCTGTCTCTTTCCTGTGAATACGCAGATGAAATGGTTTGACACAAAGACCTCGCCACTGGAATGTGCCAAACCACAAGCACTGTTACGGATATTTCGAGGCAAGAGTAGCCCAGTCAATCTTGAGTTTCCACTCCAGAGGCCCATGGAATATACCTCACTCCTTACCCCCACACACTTACACACACACACACACACACACACACACACACTCACACACACACACAACCCTCCTCTCCATACACACGCCTCTTTGTCCATGTCCCCCTCGCATATATATTTTTCATGAACTCCCGTTGAATACTTACGACCCTGTGACCGAATGTTAAATTTAATGCCCAATTTAACACGGGCTCTTTGTTGGACGCCCTTTGTTATGTGGGCCCTTCTAATCCGCCAGCGGGGAGCTGGGTGTTGTTGATGGCCCGGGTGCAGCAGCGGGGCCCCCATTGTGCCGCAGTGACAGCGTGTCCCGGAGCTGTCAGGTCTCACTGTCACAGGACCCAGCAGGCAGGGCACGGGCAACCCAGAGAACAGCCAGGGGTCCTAAAGCCAGCACTCTACCGAATCGGTCCCAGGATGCCAACCCATCCGTTGAGTAGCAACAGGCACCGTCGGGGTCCGTGGGGTTTTTTTTGTGTGTGATGCTCCACTCCACTTTAGTTTGACAAGGGTTGCTTTTGGTGAAGCACATGCTATTAACCATAATTTCTCACACATGAGACACTGTCTTGTTTTTTGTTTACAAATGTACAGTAGGTACAGTAAGTATGTACTGCAGCTGCAATCAGAACTATGATGCACCATGAGTGTGCTACCTGAGGTAAAAGTTAATCTGTGTTTCGTGATATCCCCTTCTGTCCCCAGTAGGACATTCATCAGGTCTCTTTCCTTGGGTAGGAATATCACCTCACCCCAGTGCTTGGATACAATGGACCACAATCCCACCCCTCCAAAAAAAAAAAAAAAAAACATAAAAGAAATACATGACAACTATTCCCACCTCTAAAAGTTCTGGTCGGGCCAAAAACATCACATGCGATCATGTGACCGTCGGTGGCGGTCCTGCCGCGCCGTTCACCAGGAGGGTAATGATATAGGTTACGCCAGGCCAAGTACCCAGAGTGGCCCGTGTCACGGGGGGCCGACATAGCGCACGGCGCGTACAGGAGCTTTCGTGTCACAGATGAATGAGTCCCCCCCCCTCCTCCTCCTCCACCACCACCTCTTTTCTTTTCATCTTCTTACCTAATCCTTTGTTTGCGTAGCTCTCAGTCATCCTGGTGCAGTTTATTTAGGTTCTTTGCCAATCGCAACTGTAACCATTCCCCCTGCTTTAAGTATTACAACCCCCTAAAAGCTCATTGGTGAGAGATTTGTGCCCCTTTTTCTGAAGCTTTTTGAAAACCGCAGTTGTATTTGCTTTGTTGAAAATGATTAAGGGTGGAAGAACCTTTTTTTTTTGTTCTCGTCTCTCTATCCTCTCTTCTTTTTTTCCTCCTAAAATGTGTTTAAGCTATGCTACGCTTGTGCGTGGGGGAAAAGAAAATGCTTCTGTGTGACAAGAAAGGCTGCACATGCCCTCTGCTTTTCAACACTTGGCTCAAGCAATTGAAAGAACAAAGGCGTGCTGAAAGTTAGCCGTCGCGGCAGGGGAAGCTGCTGGGGTTCGCTCTCTTCCCCCAGCCACCACTTCTGTTTTTGTGTCCAGGGACTCAGGTTTGGTTTCCAGAAACCAGGGGGAAAATGACAAGCCGGGCAAAACCCTCCCTTTATTGTCTCAAACAAGCCTCTATGGGTTGGGGTTGCTCTTGAGCCAGTCCTTGTTGAAGGCTTTTTTTTTTTTCTTTCGAAATGTATACGTAGTTGTGTACCACAACTGAGCGGTTTTTTTACAGAGAGGACAAGAGGCCGACGAACCGCATAACAAACAATAAAGCAAAACAAAACTCTAAATGAAATGGCACAAAAACACTTTGTTCGACCGCGGGAAACAAATTGCACATGCAAAGCGGGAGGAGAGAGGTGGTGTGTCCTCAGTCTGAATCACACACTCAACACGCACACACACACACACACACATAGACAGGCCTAACCCTGCCGACAGAGCAGAGGAAGGCAGGAGGGAATTCTATTCTGTCCGAGCAGCTATGGCTATGACTCATGCCAGAGCGTGTCACAAGTGATTGGGTTTTGACAGTTTAATATTTACGCTGTCAATTACAAGAGTCTAACCCCTGCAATTACCGAGGTGACCGTGGACAGATGTGGACGAAGGAGAAAGGGGCCTTTTGTCTCTCCTCGTGCGGAATTCCGCTTTCCCTGCCAGGAACAATGGCATGATGCAAAATGGCATTTTCACAAGGGAACTCATAAAACAGGGGTTCACAGTGGAAGCACGAGCTCAAGCTCACCTGAGATTTTCCCAAAAGATGTCTGGATTTCATTAAAGGAAAGTCGGAGTAATTCATAGCAGCAAAGCAATCCATAGAGTCAGTCCTGACTGCAATAGGATTTATTTGAAAGGTACTGGAGCTTTCTGGAAAGATTTTTATGTCTTATTGATTGTTACAAAAACTGTACAGTGATAAACTTTCTATGAAGAAGATACAATTTTTCACTGTATTTATTCTTGTGGAAAGTTGCACCTAGAGTGATTTAGTTACACTGCACAATTTAATACTCAATTTTTAAATAAAATTTGGAACATTTCAAATCTAAACATGCAAAGAATTTGCCCCATCTGAAATGATACTGAAGCCCTTCTTCATCAGTTGTAACAATACTGCAGGAACATCTGATTACCTACGTGCAAATTATTCCAATTTACGCCCATGCATCACTTCCTGAGCGGCAGCCAAGTTTCACCCCCAGGCCTCGGCCAGGTACGCCAGCGGAACATTGCATCACCCGGCCCTGCCGCTGGCAGTAGTTTTAATGACATGATTCCAAGTGCGGCCCAGTTTCCGTGCTCAACACGGGGTGGGTCTCACTCTTTCTCTCTCTCTCTCTCTCTCTCTCTCTCTCTCTCTCTCTCTCCATAGCATAGCGTGGCGTGGTGTGGTATGCTGCAATGCAGCCCAGCCAGAGGTGGGTGCGGGTAATTATAGGGAATTGAAGAGCTGTTTCACCAGAGAGAGAGAGAAAGAAATAGAGAGACAGAGAGAGAGAGAGATGTGCCGAGAAACGCCACTTCCACCTGAGACCATGTCATTTATGTCTGATGCATTCACCAGTGAAAGGATTCCTTGTAAGCCCGAAATAAATTTTAATTGCGGTAAGCTGTTTAACACGACAAGCCCCCCCCTCTTCTTTTCTCTCACTCCCACCTCCTCCTCCTCCCTCTTCTCCTCCTCCTCCTCATTCTACTCCACCAACATTCCCACCTCCCATTCCCCCTCCCCTCTCCACTTTCCTCCTTTCAGCTGGGAACTTTGAGGGGATTAGGGATGGGGAGTGGGAGACATTTGGGAATGGCTTGGGACACAGTATGGCTCCAGCCCGAGTCACACAGCACTGCTCATTATTTTGCGTCAGGTTTGCATTTTGGACACAGCTGTCAGGGGGGAAAGAAGGCCCACTAATACACATTTGCTTTAATAAGGAGCAGCATGGAACAAGAAATGGTTTGTTATACATGCAATTAGCCAAGTCCAGCTTTGGGTCCACTGTCAACCCCAAATGTAGCATTAATAACATAGCTCATTTGTTATTAATGACCATATAATGTAACCTCACTTTCTCTGCAGATACTATGCTACTGCTACAGAACGTAGCACTGTAGCAACAAAAACATCCATAATTTATAGTATTTCTCAGCGACTTGTAGCGAACAGGTTTACATATAACTTATAGCTCAGGCCATAGGCATGTAATAACAGATTGATGTGTTTTGTAAAATACTTTCCCCTGAAGTAGCCTTTAGCAAAATGACATTCACCCCGTTCTTGTCTTGCTTGTCAAGTCATGTCATGGAATTTATGAGTTTGGAGTCTTCTCTTTGTTCCTTTGTTTCCCTATTTAAAACTAATTCTGTGTTGAGCCATTTTGACGTCTCTAGTAGTTTGATATGTGGATATTTCCGGAAATATATGCCATCACAATGCTCGTCAATCTCTCATGCACAGTAGAAGCAGAGACGGTTGATGAAAGCGAGACCATTCATTAGGAGCTCCTTCCTGTTTCCATATGACGTTGGGTTCGAAGCTGACACGCCCCTTTAGGAGACCGGTAGTAGACAGACCTTCGTTAAACCCAATGTGGAGTTCGTGGGATTTTACTAGATTTCTCCAATAAACTAAATTCCCTTATTTGAGGAAGGGCTTTGGACATTTTTATACCCCTAGTCACAATGAGCAGGTAATTGTTATCAGAACTAGCCTATAGATGAGAAATGTAAGTTAACTTAATGGAAGAAAACGAACTTTATTTAAGCCTAGGCAGCTAGAAAAGTGCCCTGCTGTCTGATAACAAGCTGGCTAAAAAGCTAGCTTGATGCTAGTCAGCTGCCAGCAGTCATCTTCCTGAATCCAACCTGTACAGGCAGACCACCATATAATAGCAGCATCATGCTTCATCGTGGTGTTATTGTGTCTTTACTGCTTGTGTTGTTCTTCCCATATTATGTGCAAGAACTCACAGCACTGGCTGTCACTTCAGCACTGGCTATCACTGGGTACAGCACTGGGCATGACTTGTTTTCATAATACAGCTGATGGGGATCACTCGAGTTATCATGCCAAAGTGTTTTAACCAGGGCAGTCTGTGGTGGTAAGCTGGGTTAACTGGCTTTGTTCAGTTTCATCACAATGCAACCCATCACTGTCAAAGTGGCTGAAGTTAAACTGTTGCAAAAAGAAAAAATATTTCTTTCTGATGTGGTCCTATGCTCTTAGTGGAAGGAACTGCTGTTACTGTATCAACCTTATTGTGGTATTGGTCTAATAGCATTGATTGCAGTCTCAAACAGACAGATGTTGCTATGTTCCTGTTTGCCAAGTTGCAAAAAAAAAAAAAAAGTTAAGTCATAAATCAGTTATTCACCACCAACAACAACACAAGTAAACAAAATGGCTATGTCTCCGGGGAAGCAAAAAGGAAAAGCCCTTTTTGGGTTGGTAAAGACGGTATGTTTTCGGCTAGCCCGGAGGGGGATGGATTTCAAAGGCTCCAGCGCAGGTTCGGGCCTGCTTTTTTGGGCAGATAGAGAGGGGTAGTGGAGCGGGTGGAGGGGTGGCAGCCCAATTACTGACCTTGGAGGGAGTCAGCATTCCTTAGATTAGAGTCAGCAAGCGTTTGCCTCACAAGCCCACTTCCCATCATTTAGCACGGGGCCGGCTCCATTAATCTGACTGGGCTAAGTCAGCAGGAAGATATGTCCGCAGGGCTGGGCTCAAGTTATTAACGAGGACATTAGCTGAATCACTAATTGGAAACAGCAACTTTTTTTATTTTTTTATTTTTGGGAAGGGACGTATGAAAAAGTAATAATGGACACAAGTGCTGTGAGTTACAGTGTTTGGGGCAAAGGTAGCACACAAAAAGTAATTTCCTTCTTTTCCCTTGCGGCTGTGGGTTTTTTCCCTGTTGCTATGTGCGGGCATGACACTATGTTGAACTTATTCAACCTCTACTTCAAATCATAAGTATCCTAAAAAAAAACATGGCATAGCATAAGACCACAGCATCCATACACAGATTCCCCCATACATGCCACAGCCTCCCGTTCCCAACATTTGCCTTGTGCAACAGGAAGAAATCTAATGGTTCAATTGCAAACATAAACAAGGAATCACCGTGCTAATGCCATGGATCTACTGTAGGCAAACAGGCCCTGAGCAGCTCCAAGGGAACCAGGAGAGCCTCGGAACAGAATTGGTGGGGGGTTGGGGGGGGTGAGTTGGACAGACTTGGCCCCTGTGTCTCACTTGCATGTCAGCATCTTATTCCCCTAACCCCACCACCCTCTACTGCCTTCTGCTCTCTCTCTCTCTCTCTCTCTCTCTCTCTCTCTCTCTCTCTCTCTCTCTCTCTCTCTCTCTCTCTCTCTCTTTCCTGCAGGAACAGGAACACGGCTCGGCGCACATCTGCTTCAGGTTTAAATCAAAAGAGAGCTTGCTGTTGTGCATACGAAACTGGCAATAACACGAGACATCCATTGTGAGATTTAAGAGCATTGAGTCGGTGGTGTGTATGAGTATTTTCTCGAAACTGGGGGTGACTTTGTTTTTGAGGCTTGTGTTTGAGATTGTGCACTACAGGGTGGTCGCAACAAGTTTCGGGACGGGGGGATTTTTAGTGCATGTCATCCCAATTCTGTCAAAATATTTTAACATCATCTCAAGCAACAGGTAATAAATACTGCATTTGTATTGCAATGTTTTGTAAAATGATTTGCACGGATTAAAAACGAGGCATTGAATGAAGCAAAGATGAAATGTGTCATTTGAGTGCCTTTCAACATGTGTCCCAATGAAATGTGAGGCAGACAACGGAATAAATAACTTTTGATGGGAGCAGTGAGGACAAATGACCCCCGAATTAAGAGGACATCCATCGCTCAGTAACCTGATCCGCCCATCTCCCTCCCCTTCCCCCTTCTCCCACATTACACACACCAGGAACCCCAGACTGCTCAGCCGTCATTCAGCACCTCTCTGGGTCACCCGCCCAGACGCATGGCCCTCGCGTTAACCTTTACCCATGTCAGGTGAGACGCTGTCCGTCTAAAACTGCCATAGGCCAGAGCCATAGAGGCAGCAGCTGCCACCACTGGATGAAGCCATCGATAAAGGCCGGGGGTCTCCACATCAGCAGTGCCTCCAGCACCATCCTTCAGCAGGCAGTTGAGGTGGCAGGGAGAGCGGTGTGTGTGTGTGTGTGTGTGTGTGGGTGTAGGGGAAGGGGAAGGGTAAGGGGAGGGAGCACGTAGACAGACCTATTCATCCGTGGGGCGGCTCCGGCACGTCTGTTTGGTGTGAACTGGTTGCTGCGAGCCTTGCACCCTGCCTTGTAATCACACTTCACTGCACACTCACCTCCTCACCGCCCCTCTCGCAGACATCAGCCCGCAGGGACGGAATCCGGTGCAGAGGTGTGTTATGGCACCATGACACCATTATACAGGAGACTACATCAGCATTACTGTAAAGCAAGGAGCTAGCAGCGTGACAGGCTACACATGGAACTAGTGTCACTCACTAACTGTAGTATATGTTCAGACCGCAAGTGATAATAGTCTCTGTGTTGCCGAAGAATCCCAAAATACTATGGTGGACACAATGAGTATTCGGTCATGTTGCTCAAATCGCTCAACATGTGTCCACTGACATTTTGTTTAATGCCGAAACATGTCATAGCTAACTTGCCTAAATCTGCCCTGGTTTTAACCTTTTTTATCACTCACGTTGTCAGACTTTATCACTCGCCGTCTGTGTCGATTTCTACATCAATTCCTTCAGTCGCCCTTGTTGCCTGCATTGCTTGCGGTTTGCACGGACAGTAAGTTGTAACTGCACCGTTCAGCAACATCCATTGACGTCACACACACAAACAGTGTGTCTTTTACCTTAACATTTGTATGAGTAAAAAAAAGACAGAAATGTGTAATTCCCCCTGATTATACTGCTCTGTGGGAACACTGTCGCAACCCCTGTGTGAAATTAACTCATAAATTGTTCGTGATGAATTGCATGGCTCACACTTGCATGAGTCAGAGATGTTCCATCTGCAGACATTGGACTAGAGAGAGCTTCTACTTAAACTGTAAATCAATGACACCAAGAAGTGCTGTCCATTCAACAGACAACACTTTCAGACAATCCATGTTGTGGTGGCCATAAAAACTGAAATAGTGTCAGATGGTGCTTTCCAGTCAAGAAGATTATATGGACCCATCCCAAAACAACCAAGAAGACAACAAGAGAAGTGATTATATCTTGAAAAGTCTGATTTGTGGAGAGTATTATTCCTGGATGCCATGTCATTGATGGGAAAGGCTGGAGACAGACACTGGGAGGAGAGGAGAGATTCTGGCACTCATGATGGATCTTGTGAAACATGAAGACTCATGGCTGACGTGTTTTCTGAAGGCTTCCAGTCAGATCCGCTAATGTCAGTCAGAGCTGAAGCAGTTTAATCATTGTTGGATGTAATCGTGCCAGCTTCCCCCAGAGGAACGATTTGTATCCCATGTCACCTCAGCCCCGAAGAACAGCTTAGCCGAATCCCGGAGCCCCTCTCGGTTTACCCGCGACGAGTTTCAGCGACGGAGGCGAAACAAGCAGACAAGCAAAAGATCATATCCCACAATCCTCTTTTGTTCTCAGTCACGAAACACCACTCTTCCCTTCCTGGAGGAGGAGAGGCGGACGGTGGCTAGAACCTGCTTAGGTGTTGTTTTGCGCTTCGCGTCTCCGGCAGCGTTGGATGTCGGTGTTGGCGGAGACGTAGGTAAAGAGGTGACAGGGGTCGGAGCGGGGAGGGTGTGTTTGGGTAGAGAGGCCCCCTCAAGTGAACTGGGATCCGTCCTGTACAGGGAGCCTTGGTGCTAATCCAGCACACAAAGCACTGCTTTGATAGCCCACCATCTTCCAAGGTGTGATGGCAACATCACAACACCTCTTTTATGAAGTTTGGGGACAGGTGTGTGTGTGTGTGTGTGTGTGTGTGTGTGTGTGTGTGTGTGTGTGTGTGCATTCACATGGTTCACAGAACTGACAGTTACATATGGCTCCCAACCTGTGGACTGTGAACTGTGTGGTAGCTGTTTGGGTCTCACTGATATTGATTGATGTGGGTCCATTCAGTAAATGAGTGCATGCAGGAAGGAAGGAAGGAAGGAAGAGGAGTGGAGAATGTGTGTGTGTGTGTGTGTGTGTGTGTGTGTAAAGGCACTAAGTGTGTCAGAGCCCTGGATAAGATGTTGCTTTACCACCCCCATCACAAAAAAAGAAAAAGAAATAAAAAAGAATCATGTTGTCAATGCATCACTGACAACATTGATCAATGTTCACTAACTTAGACATTAGCAATTAGTTAAAATACTACATATCTATAGCCTGGCGAATGCCAAACTAAAATCACAAGTGATATTTAGTCTGGGGACCTACCTATTGCATTTCTCGTAGCGGAAGCATCGTTTACAATTGTCCATAGCCGTTTATTGGGCGCTACGAATGTCTATCATAGCGTCTGTACATACCTCGGAGCCAATACCAGAGCCACCACGTGACGTAAAATGCAATCGAGGGCCGTACAAATCCCTTTTTGTTCTGCGATTGGATACCGAAAGCAAGCGAGAAAAACGGCCATGGTCACCATGCTCCTCTGCAGAGTGAAATGAAATAAACGCGCAAAGGAGCATGGGAATTCCCAGGCTAACATATCTAGAGAATATCTACTTGAGAATAACCACTAGAGATATCTAGAGAAACTAGAGATATCAAGCTCCGTCAGTATCTGGTGGCAACAATGTTTTGTTTCATTAGCACTGCAAAAAAAACAATAAAAGTATAGTTTGATTAATGATCCTAACTTGAGCTTGAACAACTTGAGCACAGAATGTCATACATTCACTTTACTGCGCTGCACTGGATGAAGTCAAGTTTTCAGTCAGTTTGTGCAAGAGGTATTCAGAGTTCAGAGGTGTTATATCTAGTATCAGTGGAACTAGTGCTTTTTCAGTTCTCTACCCACTTTACCAACACATCACTCATAAATGAGGCTTACGTACAGTATAACTGGAACAGTAGTAAAATCAGTACACATTTTAGAACAAAAATCCAATACAGTAACCATTTCGGAATGGTTATGTGACCAGATGGCTACCAACATGGAAGTGCCTCTGAAAGCATTCCCTATTCCAAAGGAACTTCCTCTTGTCTGGTGTGTCGTAATGGAAATGTTGGCATTTTCAACGCTCACCATTGCATGACTACTGTCTGTTCATTATCCAAAACAGCTGGAAGGTTTGTAGCCATGGAGAGAGGAGGAGGAGGAGGCCTCTTTTCCTCGTCATGCTGAACTGTCAGAGAGGTGATGTTTAGGACAGATCTTAATCGGGCCGGGCCGGCCCAAGGTGAGAGGCAGGTCGCGCAGGTGTTTCAAGGTTCACCACAGGCACTCATGCCACAACACATCTGTTTGTGCGGATAAGGAAATACACGGATGTCTTTATGACATTTTAATCCATAAGTAAACAAGAAGCACTGTAATCATGTTTCTAAGCGCTTTTGTCAAACAAAAGAAAGGTGTGTGTGTGTGTGTGTGTGTGTGTGTGTGTGTCTCCTGCTCAACAGGCAATTCTCTATTTTTTTCCATGTCATCTCTTTAGTGAAACTTCACGGAGCACATATGAAATCAAGATTGTTGTCTGTGGGTCGACAGCAATAACAACATGTTGTCTAAAGATGCGGGAGATGAGCTCATGGAAACAGAACAAACTCTGCCTCCCCAGCAGAACAGATGTCTTCAACTCCTCTCCTATCGTGCTTGTCGACCTGCTGGGATGTTGCGATGCCATGCAGAAGATTCAAGGTAATTATTCCCGAAAAAACAAAAGCCACAGAGACTTGTTATACACGAAAGGAAGGGTTACTAGCTCGGAGCGGAAGACCACACTCCCACTCTTTTACGGGCACCTGTAAATGACTCAACAACAGTCTTTTCAAACAGCCGGTAAGACTATACACAAGTACCGTGGAATGTTTTCTTTTTTGTCTTTTTTGTGGGTGTGGATGGGGTTGGGGATGGGTTTGGGAGGGGGGGTGCATTTTTTTTACCAACAGCAAGGAAGATGCAAAAAGAAGCTGACACTTGGGCGTAACCAAAAAAGGGCCGGTCGGCTAGCTGTCAGACCTAATAGAGCGGCAGAAGCCCTTTAAAACCTGGCCATGTCAAGCACAGTAGATTAGCTGGAAGAAATCAGGTAATAACTCTAACACGTGACATCTTACCACTTTCCACCAGCCCCTGCCCACTTCAAAGGGAATATGGTCTTTATTGATGGGCCCATAACTCAGGATCTTTTAAAAATGGTCAGGTTTCATTAGACAAAGCAGAGAAAATGGGAACCAGATGAGCAGCGGTCCCAGTTCAGGATGGGGCTTATCTGTGGAGGGAAGGGCAGTTCTGGGTAAGGGTAGACCCCCCCACCCGACCCCCTCCCTACCTACCCCCAACCCCCTGGTGCTACAGGGCCCTGGACTCCAGGGTTGGGCCGAGAAAACCCCCTTCTCAGTTTTTATAAGCTCAGAAAAAAGGTTCACAGCTTTTGAATGCAAATCGTTTGGAAACAAACTCCTCAAGTGAGCATGGGAGCTGTTAAAGCCATTTGTAACATTTGACACCAAAAGTGAGAGGCGAAAAAAAAGAAAAAAAACAAAACATTCATTTTGAAGTCAAGACGCGCCTACACGTCATGTGTTTAGAATAGATTACCATTAACATCTGCCTAGTCAAAATATGATAAGTAAGTTGTAATGTAAACCATCCCTTGTCGTACATGTCCCATATATGATGCATGGTTAGGTTCTCTCTGAAGCATCAGTTTATACGTCCATGCAGTCTGCATTGGACACAGTGACATATATATATGAGCTCTGCAACTGTATACTTAAACATGTCTGATGAACAGTCTCTGACCGCTCTTTGACTTCCCAACATGTTCTTAAAAAACATACATAATGTGTCTAAGTCAAGAGTCTAGAGGTCAGGATAGATAATGCATAATTTCATTAAGAGGAATATAGTTACAGAGAAAAGCTGTGGTACATCAATAAAGGTATATATTTATCACTGTTTGTGTTGTTATTACATGATGTTTGACTCATAAATATCTATCTATCTATAGACATTGTACATGTACATTAATGTTGCATCTGTGTGTGTGTGTGTGTGTGTGTGTGTGTGTGTGAGTGAGAGAGAGAAAGTTCTTTAACTTTGTATGCCAAATTTTGTCTGTATTTGTTGGTGTGTGTGTGTGTGTGTGTGTGTGTATGTGTGTGTGTTTGTTTGTACAGTATGTGTCTGTGTTTGACTGCATGCTATGTTTGTGTATGTTTGTGTGTATGTTTGTATTTGTTGACAGGGGGGAGTGATGGGGGTGTCTGCGATCCTCCTTCAGGAGCGTGGAGCAGATAGCTGCCGCTGCTGTGGGTCATACTCTGGCAGAGCCACAAGAATGCATCAGGAGAGATAACAAGATGTTCTCATAATGGCGGTGTCTCTGGATAGTGTTCCCTCAGGGGGGGGGGGGGGCAGAAGAGGTGGGGGTGGAGGATGGGGGGTGGGGGATGTACTTACATACCAATTACTCCAAAGCGAGATGAGAAACCAGCTATGTGCTTTTTGCGAAATTGCAGCCTATACATGTACAAAGTGATTCTACAGTACAACGGTTTGCTGATACAGTATGTCATGAATACCATGGTAGGTCATTGTGTTAGGTACGGGGAAAGCCAAGTACTTCCCCCATCAACACTTTCAACAATACAAAATCTACCTCACTTTTTTTTTTACTGTCATAAGAAAGTAGTCAGCTGTTGTTGTTTTGTTGTTGTTACAAGGGAAAGAAAAAAAAAAATCATTGTCACCCACAATCCTTAGTGGTCCCCAAGGGCAGAACTTCCATTGCTGAAACCTTTCCAACATTCCTCTGTAACCTCCCTCTTACCCTCCACCCAGCTTTGTTTGTGGTACAACACTCACAACTACCCTAAGCAAACAACCGACACGAGGGCAAACCTCAGCGCCACATTGGGAAGCATCCTTGTTTAGCAAGCAGCACACACACTCACACAAACACACACACGCCGTCACACACACACTTCTCCTTTTTTTGCTCTTTATGTCCTCTGCTGCTCTCTTTCTCTTTTTTTATCTCTGCATCGTGTGTCCTTTTGTTTCCCAGTTGAAATCGATGCCATAGGTTTCTTTGTGGTGAATTATCCTGCCTGTCCAGGTCTCCTCAAAAACAACTGAGTAAGAACTGAATCTTTCAACCTCGGCAACTTTGTAAACAACTTGTCCCATTTTCCATAATTCAATCCAGGACAGATATGATCTTTTTTTTCTTACTTTCTTTGCGGAATGTTGGATGCATGGGCCTCAAAGCTCGCAAGCCGAGACGATACCGCTCTCAAGATATTCCCCCTCCAAGATATTTACTCGATCCATATTAGATTTAAAACGTTCGCGTCAGGCTTTTCAAACGCTCTGCTGACTCCTGGATCAGACCCAGTATCTCTCTCTCTCTCTCTCTCTCTCTCTCTCTCTCTCTCTCTCTCTAGCTGATATCAATTTTTAACACATGGAAAACCCCCTCTGGGTAAGGTGGTGTAGGAACTGGGTGTTTGGGTGGGGGGGGGCGGGTGAGGATGGGATGGGGAGGGGGGGAGGTTGATGTTGATGCTTGTGCAGGGGTCCAACACGCTCTGCCTTTTTGTTTGATGAAAACAGGGGTCGGCCTCCTGCGCTAGCTGGCCCGGCGCAGGATGTGGACGGGGCGCGTGATCGGGCGCTACAGATGCTTCTTTTTACACCGTTGCCCCCGGTGCCCAGGAGGGCCGATACCCCAGGAGAGACGCTAAGGTTACACGGCACAGGCTCTGTGCGCCGAGGGGCTGGGGTTTGAAGTTGGACCCGGCCGGGAGCCATATGGATGCAGTTATGAAAAACACTCAGGATATGTGATAGAGGCCCTAACACTCGATTGGGACATCTGTGCCTTTAAAGTCTCTGAAAAGTGCTAGAAGGCAAAATTTTCTTTGCAGACACTTTTTTAAAGGCAGTGAGCATTGATGTTTGACTATGAAAAATGAAAAATAAAATCCACTCAGAATTCTTTTGACTGGACTCTGCTCTGGTCTTTCTAAGTCTGTACAATTACAGTATGTACAAAGTCTTAGTCATTTTGACCAACATTTTAAACAACAGTTTCACAGACATATTCTTAAACACAATCACATAAACAATCCATATAATCTATACTATAATATCTGTTCAATCTAGTCAGTATAGATCAGTATTATTCTGTTCCCGGAGTCTCTCAAAGCAATGCCTGAAATACAACTTGTTGCAAAGTAGCTTATGCACACAACCAAGTCACGTTCAGTCTCTCTCTCTCTCTCTCTCTCTCTCTCTCACACACACACACACACACACACACACACACACACACACAGGGTCACACACATACTGTAAGTTGTAACAAGCTGTAACTTTGTTGCAAGTGCGAGTTTGAATGCTCAAACAAACGAGCCTGTGTTGGCATGTCGCTCTAAACGGCCCTATCACTGTGAAATAACAGGAAGTCTAAATTTTCCTGTCCCCACAGCTTCATGCCTTTGCACAACACTGACCCCTGGAAAATGAGGGATCAATTATAAACTACCCTCTAATGGCCCTCATTTAGAATGCCCAGATGTTGTGATTATCAGCTGTCACCTGAAGCCATTTTGTGTGTGTGTGTGTGTGTGTGTGTGTGTGTGTGTGTGTGTGTGTGTGTGTGTGTGTGTGTGTGTGTCTATTTGACTATATGATTAGAGAAGTAATAACTGTTTGCCCAGCGCAACACACTCAGACATCAGGAAATAATTTAATTTAAAAAAATAAAAATAAAAAAAATAAAAGGGGTTGTGAGGAGGTGGAATACCTGACTATCTGGAAAAGTAGGTGTGTGTGTGTGTGTGTGTGTGTGTGTGTGTGTGTGTGTGTGTGTGTGTGTGTGTGTGTGTGTGTGTGTGTGTGTGTGTGTGAGGAAGACAGCATAAGCAGGGGTCAATAATCTCAGTCCCAGTGTCCCAAACCAATGAGGCAGGAAAAAACTAAAGTAAATGTTTGGTTTCGCCTGGTAATGGTTTTCCTAAAGATACAGCGATTCCAGAGAGCTGACACACAGGCATTTGCTTAAAATTATCACTTTCATATCGACTCTCTCTTCCTTGAGGCTTCTGCACTGGTAAATTTTGACACAGTAAATTATTTCTTGAACATGTTTAGTCTTTTGAGCATGTTTATAAAAGAAAACAATTGTTGACAGTAAGATTGTGTTGCAACAATTTTGGCTTTTCTCTCCGACAAAGAACAAAGACAAAACTCTCTTTGTGAAGACAGAATCTTTTTGCAAAGACAAAAGTATTAATTTCATTTCGCAGTCTGGAGCACCAATGCATCGGAGTAATTGGTAATTCCTGGTGGGTCAGAGTTCCCACTGCGGCATGTGGAACACAAGGCAGTGCTTTGCAGTGTATTTAAATAAATGCCCTTATCCATGTGAACTCTCCCGCTCTCCGGTTCCAACTAACCACTCTTCTGGCACCGCTCGAATGCTAGTGGAAGAAAAGTTTATAAGCTTTTTTGTTTGTTTACTGTGGTTTTCTGCTCATAAAAATAAGAGTGGTGGACTGGGCCAGCGTTCTGCCTCTCTCTGGCTCTGTCTATAACTCTCTCTCTCTCTCTCTCTCTCTCTCTCTCTCTCTCTCTTCTATTCTCTCCATCTCTGTTTTTTCTATCTCAGTCTAGATGTCCTATTTCAGCCATTTTCCCCTTCTTTGTCTTTGTTCTTCTTTCTCTCTCTCTCTCTCTCTCTCTCTCTCTCTCTCTCTGTCTGTCTCTCTTCCCCTGGCTCTTTATTCTATCTCTTTCCTTTCTCTCTCTCTCTTGGCAGAGGACTTGAGTGTCTCCTGTTCCCTGCTCTCTGGTCCTCTCCTGCTGGCCCTGCAGTCGTAATCTGACGTTTATTTCACACCCCTCCCCAGGCCCGATCAGGGAATTAATTGCCATATGAAAGTAGCCCTAGCAACCATCTTTGCTGTGCGGCAAAACACTTCAGCAGGTTGTCACTTGCGATTTCCGAGGCTCCGTCCGCCGCGAGCTAAACGAGCGCTCGGCCAGCGAAAACGCTCAGAAGTGATACGTCTGTGCAGGAATGTTTATGACATCATATTCCATTTCACCAGGCATGATGAGAACCAATCAGTGGTGAGGTGCCTTAAAAAAATGATACTTTGTCGAAGTGGAGACAAAGGTAAAATGATATCTGGCCACGAAGACTGATAAAAATATTTGCTGTGGCTTGTGTCGCATGGAAAAGAAGACAAGGAAAATTCAGCTGTGGCAGTGAAGTAGTCTTTTTAATGGCTATTGATTTCAAATTAATGGATATACTCGTTTCACTATGTCCTCTGTGATTAGAATAAAACGGCTAAAGATAATTGCTGCGACAGAAACTTTGGGTTCAACTCAAAAAGAAAGAAAAAAAAGAGATGTATGGCTTTCTCATATTCTGCCCATGATGGCGGAAAAAAATATATCACAAATATCTGCAGTATAGGCACTGAATGCCTTTAGATTTCTCCAGAGAACACAGTACTTCTCCTCTATCAGACAAATAATTCATCATAGGTCTCAATCTGGTTTTGACCAGACTCTATTAACATGGCAAATGGCCTCAGCCACCAGGGACTGTCCACTGTCACTGTTTCTGAGCCTCCAGTCAGGCCAGTATAGTGGAATAGCACATTCCTTTTGGAATGTGTATAAGGGAAATTGAAAATGGGGTTGCACATGGAGATGGCCAGGAGGAAATTGAAGAAAAAAAAAGAAAGAAAGAAATGAGAAAATAAAATACAGACAGATCCTTCTCCAGACATATGGAGGCCCCTGCGCTAAATCCGACAGGAGTTTTCATTAACTGGTACCTTTGGACTTAAAAAAAAAAAGATAGGTTACGAATTGCAGCTGGCCAGTTCTGCCTCTGGGCAAGCAAATGTCAGGAATGGGCCATGCCTTATTCAATTATAGCTGCCGTTTACAGCTGTGACAGGTTTATAAATGTCGATTCAGCAGCAACAAACTGTTTGGAGAGCGCAAACAACGAGTATATTCATAGCCAAGATGACTTTAAGGACGTGAAAATGCCATTCACAAATGCACATACCTGTACTGTAATGTGTAAGGCTCGGCTTGGGGCATTGTTGCAGAGCTTGCTAAATGGGCTACAGCTCATTTGAATCTGAAAGTTCCAGGTTTAATGAGATGTGACCTTTGCCACAAGAAAAAAAAAAGTATCAAATAAACTAATTCCTTTGAAGAAAGAAAAAAAAGGTGGTGAATGTGGGAAATTATGTTTACCAGTTTTTCTCGATTGCTAAAACACAAAACTCTACTCCTTGAATTAGATTCTCAAATGCCTGAGCACACTTATTGAATGAATCTCCCTTCTGGCTAAACCATAGAATACTTTCACCTATATAGGCACATTTGGCAAAACTCTTTCACTCTTTTTGCAAAACTCTTTTCATACTATAAAGCACATTTTGCATAATAATGCACTACTTTTATTACTAACCAAACAAGGCAGAAGATGAACACAATTAAAGCACAGATGTCACTCTATAAACACTACAATTCAAAATTGATAACACTTCCATCTATGTCACAATCAATCTAAGCCAGTTGAGAGTTGAAACAGGTTGATTGCCACAGAGAAGTGTTTTTCTAGAAATACTGTATGGAAACCAGAATTGGAGTGTGTAAAAGGTGATCAAATAGAGTAATAAAGATACAGTACAGAAATGCCACAATGAAAATCAAGCAAATGTGATTGTCACCAAGTTGTTACTGTATGAAGTGGCTTTCAGTATACAGTATTTCTCTATGTGAAGTCATATTTGGATCAAAGATTTATATAAAGGCATTCATTTCGAATATTTTGTTGTCAAATTTTGCATTTACTGCTTTACAAATAATGAGTATTGCCTCTCTGGAGTTACATATCCTGAGTACTGTGTTATTTATTTTGTCATGTAGTGTCTAATGACTGCTATGAGGTGTTAAAAGTTTTGAGTGACCTGATAACACTTTTGAGGTGATTATTTAGTTTTGAGCACAGTTTCAACAGTTTTGAGGTGTTTGAGATGATTTTGCAAGAAAAATCAAGGGTTTTGTGAATCTTGTTTGAAAATTAGGAGTTGTGTTTAGAGTTTTGAGAAAATGAGAGGAGGTTTCAGGAAATGTGTTTTAGTAATTGTAAAATACTGTAATCTTTACTTTTTTCTCTGCCGTCTCCCAAATTCTTACATGAGTTCAGGAATTTCACTAGTGATGTTTTGCCTTCAATTTCCCCCTGCGGAGTCGACATGCAAGTCATGACAACACCCCAGCACTTTTTTTTTTATCTTTACCTTGTCGCTCTCAAAAGAAAACGCCTTCTGCTGTGTCAGTATATGCCACATGACAAGAGAAACAGACTCATACAAGTGCAGAATTACGGAACAGTTAAAAATCTTAACACTGGTCCCAACAACCCACTGGTTTACAATGAGCTCACCGGCCCATAAGAAACAAACACTGTGGGCCTGTTGGAGTTGTATGGCAATGAGGTGGCTGATAAAGTCACCTCTGATGCATATCAGCTGAAACCAGCCTATGCCTTTTTTCCTCAGGTAAATAAACAACCAGCAAAGGAGCAAAGGAGTCTAGGATTGCGCCTTTAAAACACTCCCTCAGCGTCTGCTAACGCTAGTCCACATCTCTTTCTCTCTCTGTGAACCTCTTCCTTAATGGGAAGCTGGAGTTCATGAGATCATCCACCCTCCTCCCCCGTACACACACACACACATACACACACACACACACACACACACATACACACTCACATACACACACACACGCTCACACACACACACACACACACACACACACACACACACACACACACACGTCCCTGGTGTCTGGAATTGTTCTGGCCAGCCAGGCCTCCTCGTCTGGCCCATGTGGACTCACTCCTCTGGAGCGTGAGAGATACCGCAGGAGCGCCTTGGGCCAGGACTCTGTGGAGCGTCACACACAGACCTCGGCACAGCAGGGTTGTGCTGCCGGCCCACGGCAGGCTCCCAGCTGACTGGTGCACAGGGAGGAGATCCTGAAAGAGACGCAGAGAGAGAGAGAGAGAGAGAGAGAGAGAGAGAGAGAGAGAGAGAGAGAGAGAGAGAGAGAGAAAGAGAGAGAAAGCAAGCAAAAGAGTCTATGAGAGATAGAGGAAAAGAGGGAGAGAGAGAGTAAAAGTGTGAGAGAAAGAGAGATAGAGAGAGATAGATCAAAAGGGTGAGAGAGGGAGAACTTTGACATTACAGGGAGAGAGAGAGAGAGAGAGAGAGAGAGAGAGAGAGAGAGAGAATAAAAGATCTTTGACACTTCAGGAGATGAGCCAAGCGGATGGTGTAAAAGAGGCTTGTTAGGGAGGGCACACGCATCATGTACCTTAACATGAGGGAAGAGCATACCAGCACATCCATGCTGGACCCTTATGCACTCAGCAAATACCCATATACCCTCCAAATGAAAGGAAAAAAGAGAGGGGGAGAGAGAGAAAAAAAAACACCCCTCTTTGAAAGTATGCAGTCCAAACTTTGAAGTTTATCAAAGCTGTGCAGAAAAAGCCCCTGGCAAATGACCAGTTGTTTGCCTGACCATGTAATGCAACACAGACCTTTCTCAGTGTGCTTTCCATAATAAGCAATAACCCAATGATACTGCATATTACTCACACATGCACACACACACACACACACACACACACACACACACACACACACACACACACACACACACACACACACACACACACACACACACACACACACACACACGCATGCACAATCATAGGCATGTAGAGGCAAATAAAACACAAACACAACACACATGAGCTGTTTAAGTTATCTTTATCCTCAAACCGGCTGGTTGTTTTCATTTCCCACCATGTGACACCGTCTCGTTTTGACACTAATCACGAACATCTCAGACTACTAATATGTGTACCATATATAACTTTCGCTCGACTGAAGAAAGAATGCTTTAAGGGAAGGATTGCGGTAATTATACTGTTGTAATTAGAAACTGCCAATCTAATAAATCATTTCAAGTTGCGCTCCTTTGTGGTGCTATACTTACTCATGAAAGCTGGCGCTAAACGTGCAATTAAAAAAAAAACGAAGAGCTGATAAAGATTTAGGGCGGGGAAAATAGGGGATGAAAATCACACATGCTCACGGTGGCACATCCAAACCCGAGGCCGGAAAGCTTGCGGCCGCCGAGGGAGAAAAATGTCCATAAACACAGGCACTGGTTTCCCCTTCGGCGGGAGGAGGTTGCTGTCTGCCTGATGGGTGTATAAATCTTAGCCTCGGTGAGGGCAGTAGAGCTGGGGCCATTGTGGAGCGTCTGAGGAGGCTTAAGCTCTCAGCAAACATGTTTGTTTGGGATGTGGTGGTGGTGGTGGTGGTGTGTGGGGGGTCTGTTTCTGGAGCTCACCGTGCCTGGACCATCTCCCCTCTTTCCCAACATTGGACAAAGCCACTGTTGGAACAGAGACAGACAGACGGACAGACAGACAAACACTCCTCTGAGGCCCCAGACCATTTCCTCTCTCTCTCTCTTAAAAAAAAACAGGGATGCTCTCTCCCTGTCTTTTTCCTTCCTCCCTTTTCCTATCTGACCCAGGGCCAGCGTAATGACCATCCCTGCACAGTCAGAACTCTTTCGAAGTCACCGTTTCTGAATCACAGTTTGTCAGTACCACACCGGAACAGCTGTTTCTAGTTTCTCTCTCTCTCCTTCTCTCTCTCTCTCCCTCTCTCTCTCTCTCCCCCTCAGCCATTAGTTTCTCTGGAGCAGAACCAAGGGTCAGTAATGCTAATAATCTTAAGAGGAGTATGTATCTCATAGAGCAGGCCGCAAAGCTAAGGCAAACAGGATTGTGGTTTACGGCCTGGTATTTAAAGCAGTCCATCAAATTTTGTGGTGGCCAATATAAACTGGCAGTAAAACCACCTCAAATAATATTCCTTTATATGCGATTCCCCATTTTTTAATAGTTGGTTAGATAATCATCAGAGCCACTAATACATTCAGCCAAGATGTCACATAAACAAAATCACTTTAAGCCCAGGCCGGCACATTGATGTGTTTTCTACAGCAAACATACAGGAACACTTCTTGAGAACAAGAAACAGACTTGTTCTGTGTACATCAGTGAGCTGACCAGGAAACCACTGGAGGAAAGACAGGAAGAATTACAAACTCTCCTCACAACTGGTTCTCCTTCTTGTGTCCCTTTGTTTTGCCGAAGCACAGAATTCTGGTATTTGGTCCAAAACATGCTGACTTAGTGACAAGTAACATATTTTCAACTTTGTCCAATAAAACAGGACAAGCTGTTTTTTTTTTTTTTGCTTGTTGTTAGGGATGATCGAGAGTTTGCAGGTGTTCAATATGATATCAGCACATGGGCTCACATTACTGGCGTGTTTACTAACATCCGCCGTAATATCATGTTCACGCTGCATTTCTGCGTGACGCAGAGACGCCCCTGGGACCGTGATGGATATCCGCACAGTCGAGCTCGAATACCGCAGGCGCTGCGCGTCGATATCATCTCGTCGAGGCCTCCATTATCTTGCCCATTTATCACTATGCGTTTAGGAGTTTACACAGCACATGCTTGATTTGTGGCCCAGGCAGCCCTGAGACACGGCCTGGGAGGAGCAGCCTTCCATTTGGCGACGTCACCGCAGAAAGACAGAGAGAAACGAGAGATAGACACAGAGAAATTTGAGAAAGACAGAGAAAAAGAGAGAGAGAGAGAGAGCGAAAGAGAGAGAGAGTGTTGAGGTCCCAACAGGTACATAGAACTCCGACTAAAAGCTATGTGCGAATGTGAGCTATGTGCTCATGGAAAAGGCGAGAGAGAGTGAGAGAAAGAGAAAGACAAAAATAGAGAGAGAAAGAAACTGATAGAGAGACACAGGGAGGGAGAGGAAGAAAACCAGTGTCAGAGTTAATATGTATCACTGGGGAGATTTGAGAGGGACGTGCCAGCGGTGGGATCACCTTTGGCCTTTTGTCCTCGGTTCACACGCTGGGGCTCCTCTGGAGCCGTGGGGCTGGTGCTTAACAAGTGTTCTCAGAAGGAGAGTGTGTGCAGCGCGACTGCTTCCAGCCAGAGGTGGAGGAGAGCTCTGAATTATGGGTCTGGGGGTTAGAGACAAACCCTCCTTTTGGCAGTACCCTGAGCTGCTCCGGCCCGAGCCGAGCCGAGACGTGCATGCTGCGCCGCTCGCCAGCTCCTCAGCAATACTTCAACATCAACGTCTGGCGTTGTTTCCCAGCAAGCTCTCCCACCAGTTTGCACTCAGACTGACCAACCCTAAAAAGGCGAGCACCTAGGGCTAACTCTGGAGTTGTTGATCCTTAACTGCTTCGGCCTATTTGGAGCATTCATTTATTTATTTTTAAATTTAGTTTCAAACTAACATTTCATATAACTTTCAAATAACAAAAATGTGTTGCTGATTGTTTATAAAATCTATTCTTTATGCAATATGTATTACAAAGTAGTTTTCATTTATTATTAACCGATATGATATATAGATAACTTCTATTAACATTGCAGTTTCTTACAAATAAAGTAATATTCAGTTGTGAGTTCAACTGACCAGGTAACCTTGAATGAATACATGCTGTCTTGGTGCGTGAAAGTAGAGGTTAGTTCAGGAATCCTCTTAAAGAAAATCCGCACTCACGAGCTATATCTCATTACCACCATGTCCAATGCAGACGCGTTTCGGCCTAAGCCATCATCAGTGCATGATACGATAGTTGATAGTTCAGAATCCTACAACCACGGCTCATCACTGCAATCCAGCTCTGCCAATGTGCTGGTCTAACGGTGCATGTTTTGAGCACCATGTGTTCCCTATACTTACAATTTATAACAATGGAGGCAAATCAGGCTCGTCTCTGGGGAAAGTTGATGGCACAGCAGTAAGAGTTACGTGAGGGGAGCCGTGAAATATATGATTTTGTGCATGAGACTATGCTCGCAACAACAAGTCCAGCACTCCCCTACGGACTCCTCAGACAATTTGCTTGGAGACGTGCAGCCTTGTGAAACGCAATGAAATGACTTGCCTATGCTGCTCAAAACTAAATTTATTTCATGGGAGGGGAGAAAATGTGAACAAGTTAGAACGATTTGTACCAAAGTAAAGATGGCATCAGCTTAATATTTCCCTGCCAATAATAAAGGAGGTCAATTCTATCACCATCAACTCAGTGAGTAAGCAACACTTATTGTACATAATATCTGTATTTGCTTTTTCAGACATAAGGTAACAAAATGTTTTACAAGCTAAGTGCAAGATATACAAAATATCAGTGAAGCAACCATCCAACTGACTATGACTTCACAATGTTCTCATTAGCCACGTGTTTGCATTAATGCTCTGGGTGCGGCTGTGCGGCAATTTCCACTACCTCCCCCAGTTTGATAAATTCAACTGTGTTAATGTGTATATAATATTGTGTGGTATGATTGATTCTGTGAAGGTGTTTTTTCTGACTCAAAAAGTTGCCATGGAGCCCTGGATGGGTAAAAAGTGATCATTATTCTTCCTGACCTGTTATATCTCATCAGAAAGGAATACATCCTGTACACAGTATGGCCTCTCAGACTGAACAAAAACAATCAGTTTGCAACTCTTATCCAGTATTGGGTTAGGTATTATACAACAGCAGACAAGGAGTGCTGCTGAACAAAACCAATGTCTATGCTGATGGCGTCTGTATTCAAGAAGGTGGTCTTGTACAAGCTTCATTTCAAACCCTCATTTACAACAGAGATGTGTTTGCTTGCTCTACTTATGGGAATTTAATGTGCTAGTTTAATTTCACTGCAGGTTACACCCCGTGGTATTTGGAAATGAATGACACGCTTCCAGACCAGATTTTTCCCTCCTACATTCTTTCGCGAATCGGGCTGTTGATGATCAGGCTAAACTTGTAACCCACTAAGATAAATCGGACTTTCAAACCTGCTACTGGAAAAGCATCTGCTCGCTCCTTGCTCCTTGAACTTAAGCACACACAAACAAAAGAAAAGTGTTTATTTTGTTCTTAACAGCAATGCTAACATTAGCCTCCTTCAACTTGTTTACTCTGTGCATTGTGGAGGACGCGCGGCGGCGTTGTGGCGAGGAGGGGTCACGGCGTATTAGTGCTGTTAGTGTTTCTCTGATGACATAATGGCTTGAAGATGCTGCACGGCTCGGTCGCTGTGTTTGACTGAGCAGCTGGCGATGTCTGCCACAGAAACAAACAGAGCAAGAGCTCTCTGAGCCTGCAAATGTTAACAATAATAAACCATGTGAATGGAGCAAACAGACCACAGCTACTCACTTACACAGGCAGCACATGCAGGGTGGGTGGAGGCGGGGGTGGTGGCTGGTGGAGGACACACTGTTCGCGTGCTCACTCCTTATACAGAGGATGTGCTTCTTTTTGGGTTTTATCATGCCACAGATTTTTTAATTTAATTTTTTTTTGCTATATTTTTTTTTATCAACACCAACATATGCTATAGGACATCAACAAAATTGCAAAACAGGGTTCTCTTACTGTCACACATTATTATTATTATTATTATTATTATTATTATTTTTAGAAAATGAAATAATTACAAGTTTCTAATTATTAGTTTGTATATACTGAACTTTATCGTAGACTTATAAAGATCAAGATCAAGACTTATAAAAGGCTCTCTTATTGTTCCATAGCATGTACCCCAGAGATGGTAAAACTACATCTGTGTGTGTGTATTTTATTATTATTATTATTATTTTTTTGTTAAACAAGTGAACTAATAATAAACTATTTAAATAATAATATTGGGAACAACCCTGAAGAGCTTTTCGAAATGCAGAGTGCTTCTGAGTTCAAGTGTCTGTTATTCACATTCTGTGATTCGAAAACACAGTAAATACCTTGGAACGCATTCTGGGGAGGCATGTGGGCCTTGGAGACATCTGCACCTTTTGGCACAGCAAATGGCAGTGTGGGGTCGATTTCCAGCAGCCAAGCAGAGCGCCTCTTTCCCACCTCACAGCAGCTGAACAATCTAGTTAGTTATTTCACAGATAAGAGAGGCCAACTGACATTGTATGTATCTGTGTGTGTGTGTGTGTGTGTGTGTGTGTATGCTGTGTGTGTATGCTTGAGTAAACTCCACTACCCAAAGGTTAAGTGTAGTACTTTCTCTAAACAAACTCTAAAGGCAAATAGAAGCAGCCAGCCACTGGTTTTGTGGGTTATCTTATGTATATGATTCTCTCGTGCCTTTTCCCACTAACAGAAAAAAAAACACCACCACTTGTGTGTTTCTCGTGGTTTAGTGAACAAAGTCCCTCTTTCGCTAACAGATCAGCGCTCGGGATCTGCTGCCAAAGGACGTCTCAGTGTGCTTACTGCTCCAGACTTAAATGATTACACTCTGTGTGTTACACACCGGCAAATTAGGCCTTTATCAAAAGGTAGCGATTACAACCGGCTTACCCAAGGGTTAGCAAACACACAAAGGGATTCCTCTATGTAGACAACGGAGGCCTCTGTAAGAGTATTCATCAGGATTATTGCATTGAGTAAATAAATAAATTTGGGGGTTTTGTTGAGGATTTAGCAGATAGAGAGGAGGCTGTATCAATTGCTATGAAACACACACACATCACACAAAGCTGGAGAGAGGGAGGCTTTTCGTCTCTGTCACCATGTTTAATCCTCTGGAGCTTTCTCCTGCCCGTCCATAATTACCGTTCTTGAGTCAACACACAGCCATACACACACAAACATGCGCACACACACACACACACCACTAGCCTCTCAAGGAATAGAAGTCTGAGTAGCTCTTTAAAGTGAATATATGTGTGTGTATTTATATTCTCCAGAACTACACATATGTAAAGCATATGTTTACTGCATGAATGTGTGTGTTTGTGTGTGTGTGTGTGTGTGTCCAAAAGAAACTAGGAAATAGAAAGATGATGAGAGATGTGTGTGTAAATAAACACCATGTGTGTGTGTGTGTGTGTGTGTGTGTGTGTGTGTGTGTGTGTGTGTTTGAGGGTTGCATGAGTGTCAGGAACACCCATGGCATTGCTGGCGTTGCATGGTTACTGTATTTACAGTGCATCGCTTCACCTAGCAACCAACTCCTCACATTTCTCAGGATGCATCACAGACTCACATGCTCCCCTTATGAAGTCATGATTAGGCCGATCCCAGAGCGAGACTGGACAACTGACACATTACAGACTCACATTGTCCCGTATGATGTCATGATTACCCCAAAGCGAGACTGGACAACTGACAAGAGAAACAGCAACTAACTAACTAACGCACAGAGAGCCAATGACTCACCGTTCAATTATATATTCTCTAATGCATCATAAATTCCACAGCAGTGACGCCACGGCACGTCAGTTAAGTCTTATCATCAGATCATCAGTCCACAAGCCCACAAGAGTCATTTCCACTATTCACAGTAGATCTACAGCACTTCTCCCATTGTATTCCTTTACAATAGCAACAGATGCGGTATGTTGACATTATCTCATTGTCTGAGATTGGTTTGATTGTGGGAGTGTGTCTAATTAGTAGATGGCTCTGTGTGTTAGTGTGTGTGTGTGTGTGTGTGTGTGTGTGTGTGTGTGTGTGTGTGTGTGTGTGTGTGTGTGTGTGTGTGTGTGTGTGTGTGTCGTTTGTTAGGCCAAACATGAAGGTGTGAAAGTGGAAAACCAAAAGGGTAACTCACAGCAGGGTTTGGTCTTGCATCTAAGGAATGCCAACAAGGGCAATACAATTGCTGCTATTATACTCATTTGCATGTGGAATGCAGTCTGGTGTTGCCCACCAACCACAAGCCTTGTTAATAGCAACTGCTGTTGGTTTTAACACTGCTAGGTCATTTCAAGTGTCGGTAATAATTAACTGATAGGACTATTGTTTGAAGAGAAAATGAACTGAGAACAGTGTTGAGATATATGAAATCCCTTCAAATTATACAGAGCCAATGTGGGTCGCGGCTGAAAGAGAAGCGGGATTACGAATTAAGTCTTGTAGAATTAAGAGATAGGGAAACATTTAACAAGACAAGAGTTGGACGGAGTTTTTTCATCCCAGCTGTCACCCTTCGTCTGACGGTTGGCGGAGGTGGCAGTTTGGGAGGAATGTCACTGATCTCACTGGCCTCATCATCTCACTGCATGCGCTCACAGGGGCTCACTGAGGCCTGGGCCAAAGCTGTGAAGCGCCCTCAGGGCCAAAAGGAGCCGTGCAAAAATAAACAAAACTTTTACAAAAGACAAAAAAAATGTAAGGAGGAAAACAGGTGCTCTGGAGCAAAAAGGGGGAGGGGGAAGATGGGGAGGAAGGGAAGTTGATGAAGGGGAGGGTGGAGAAGGAGGGGGGGGGGGGGGCAAAATCAAAGGTTGGAAAAGCAAATGTGCATGCTTCCCCTCTGACCTCCCCACTCTGGGTCTGTTTGGTTAAGAACGTAAAACCAGCGAGAGCTTACAAGTGTTAAAAAGACCCTTCCATCCGTTGAGTTGAGTGGGGAACACTGCCTGTGCTGCTGTTGAGCAAGCTTCTAATGATACTGTTCATATAGACCTGCTCGTCATTACCTACAATCTTCAATACTTTTGCACACGGTGTGTTTTTACCCAAAGTTGACAAAACAGTGACCCAAAGGGCTTTTGCTTTTGAACTGACTGTGAGGTAAACCCGATCTTAGGGCTGTAATGCCACTTAACCTTAGGTAAACACAGGGGCCAGACTACAGTTGCAAGTAACTGGCCAGTAATCCTCTGTGGTATTGCATCTGCTTTTGTCCTGCGCCACGTACACCATTATAGCAATGCCCTTGCCCTCGCATTGCCCCATATCATAACACCATCCTGCTCCCACAAGGGGAAGAACAATTATGGGATGTCCCATAGGAAAAAGTCTATTTAATAGGACTGTGCAGTGCCACAAGTGATATCAAAACAAACTACTTAACAAATCTATTGTATGGTATTTGACTCGAGTACAGGAAGGGCAAAGCATGTGCCGGCAAATACTTGTCTTGTGAAGTATACAGTATAAATTTGTACTCATAAACAGGATACATAGTTGGGCAAACAAATGTAGCCTACAATGGATAGTGTTCAACTGGGTAGTGCATGCGTAGTATAGGCCTTAGCATTTGAATTATTCAGCAATGGTAAGGTGACAGGTTTTTCTCTCGATCAGATTAAATTTAGTCTGCATGTGGAATTTTTATGCAAATTGCATTTACCAAGCATTCAACACAATTGTCACCTTTCGACATGCCTCTAGAACAACTTTGTGACAAATAAACTCATGCAACGTCTGCATTGTAGCCCATTAGAATTATGAGACCACAACATTATCATCACAATTAAATTCATGTTCACCCTCTTGGCTAGCTAACATTAACATTAGCAAAGTATCTGCTAATTAATTCCATATGTAACAACATAGTGGAACTATGCTGATTACTGGCTAGCATGCTAGCTAAGTTTGTATGGTAAGATAAGCGAAAATACAAACTTATCTGTGGTAATTTTCACAACTTTGTTGTATTGCTTCTAAGTTAAACAGTGTGTCTGTTTACAAGCGCTACCACACATTTATCCCTACACATGCACGAATTGGAAATTCTAGACCTGAACTGTGCCATACTATGCCAGATTGAACTCTACAAATCCAAGTTCTAAGGCTTGGTTGCACAAAATAATCCCAGGACTTCAACTTGGACCATCCGTGTCCCAGAACACATAGATGGGACTCCGGTCTGCTGAGTTTGCAGGGGTGAGTGAAAGTTGTGGTTTTTCCCACAGCTGAGGAGGGAGACATGCGCACAGCATATCAAAACAATCCACCGAGTCATAATTGCTGCACCAGCCCTGGGTGACTCTGTAATTAGTTTGTTTGTTTGATGTTGCTTTTCCCTCACCAGAGGGGGTTGAGAAAACCATTTTATGACACCTCAGAATCAATTAGGCTCACACAACCTCAAGATTTGTAATGCATTTGAAATCATCATCACAGTGTAGCATGGCCTATATAAAGCCACGCTATCGAGGAATTGACGCTGCCAGCTGAACTCATTGCACTTGGGGAAAAAACTGCTACTATTACTAGCTTTCTCTAACATTAGCAAAAGACACAATTGGATACTTCTTGCCTGAAGGGTTGGGGACATTTAAATATCCCAAATACACCCAAAATGATTTTCTGTCAAAGGCTCAAAATGCCCCTTCTAGTAGCCATCTCTAAGAATAGCAACAGACACTATACTGGACAAGATTATCACCTTAAAGAGGCTCATTTTAGTGTTGTGCGCCAATATGTGTTGTTCATCAGGACAGCCCACATCGTCAGAGACCGTTACACCACATGACATACAGCTGCAAAAATGTTCTTGTGAGCAGACGTCTTGTCAACCCAACCTTGGGCAAATGTCTTTAATCAAAAGCCACAGCAGTATCTGTAACTTATTCTCCACTTTCCAAAACACTACCAGATTTTCCTGGATGACATCACCGCATCTCAGGGGGAGCTGACATGGTCGGGGTACAGGCTAATAAAAAATGTCTGGAGGTAAAGCCCGAGTTATGAGACCCAGAGCTGGAAGTGCTTGAGCAGAGATGCTATCTCAATAGAAGGGGCGGGCGAAAAATGAAAGTTACACGTAGCCAAAGATACACTGGACTGAACATACACATACATTTCCCGGTTTTATGAAAGTATGCAGTGAAATGGAAACTAGAGACTGTCAGTCAAAATACTCTATTCTTCATGCGCCAAAACAGCTATAGGACACATCTGAGACAAGGCAAATTTAGCTGACTGTGTCTATGCTGAGGAAGTGAGAAAATATGAGGTGCTATGTTAGCTATCAAGCTAACCACAGCCTGGAGGAACTACTGGACCCCTGAAAACAAAGTGACAAGGCCATCACAGACACCCATTGTAGAGTGTTTCTGGGTAAGCTCAGTGTTTGTGATGTCATGGTTTCCTACTCCATCACCGGAGGAGGAGACGCCCCTGAGAGACTCTCGGGTAGAACATGTCTGCACTGGCAGTAACTTTATCTCAGTAATGAAATAAACTAGCCAATACCGGATTGGATCTCATCCAGAAAAACAAAAGAATGGGACACACCTGGTCTCAGAACCAGGACCGGCTGTGACGAACGAGAAAAAAACAAATCTCTCGGGAGCATGTTGTCAGGGACATTTGATTAAAATTCCTCCAGGAGCTGAAATTTTCCCGCTCTCTCTCTCTCTCTTGTCAGGTGCATGGTGAGGAGGGGAGGAGGCAGGTTTGTGTTGCAGACACAGTAATTGCGTCGGATTCCTCCCCCGTCCTTCATCGGATGCCGTAATGAGGGCTGAGTGAGGTTGGACTTTGGCCGGCCGGGGCCAGTGCTGCAGGATACAGGGCCCATGCTGAAAGCCAACACCAAGGAGAGAGAGAGTGAGACAGAGAGAGAGAGAGGGAGCGAGAGAGAGAGAGAGAGAGAGAGAGAGAGAGAGAGAGAGAGAGGGCAGAAGGGGGAAAGTTGTGGATGGAGCAGGGGGAGCATAGGGGTGGGGGTGTGTTCACCAGTCAGAGTTGTCTCCACGGCAACAGGTTCTTTTTCAAACCCTGATGCAATTTCATTGGAGAGTGTGTGTGTGTGTGTGTGTGTGTGTTTCTGTGTAAGTGTGTGTGTGTGTGTGTGTGCGGTGGGGGGTTAAAAAGTTTCTGTGAAAGCGACAGCTGCTGTTGCCTCCCCCTTTCTTGGGTAAAGTGCAAGGGCATTCGCCAAAAAACTGATAGCCAATTCAGGGTTGAGCAGATAAACAGAAATACCAAAAACATGGTGGAGCGCAAACAGAGCCAAAATGTTAATTTATTTTCCATGTGTGTGTTTCAGTATGTGTTGGAAAGCCCCTGTTTTAACAACAAATCACATTGCAAATAGTTTTCCAAATAACGTTGCTTTTACCATTAAAGTGAAAAGAAAACAACTATTAAAACTCAAGATATATTTAAATACTGAACTCAAGTCACAACTTTTACCCATTTATTTATCTTTGTCTTTCGTCTTTGCCTTTTAAAGTCAATGAGAAGTGTTTGTGTTGTTCCTTGAGAGGGTGCAGCCTCTGGTGTTTTGGTGTGTGTGTGTGTGTACGCTCTCTCGCTTAGAGTTTGTAGAACCATTCAGCCTTCCACTGTCAGGCTTGGGAGTGGGCCAGCTGGGACCCTCGATCGGGAAACGGATAGATTTATTTCAGGCTGAGGTTTTACTCCTCTGTGAAATGTGATAAATGAAGCATTCTCTGGAGAACCCATTCAGACTGCAAAGGGCCCTGGAGGAGGAATACACAGGACATGTTTTTTCATCTCTACCACTCAATAGAATTAAGAGCGAAGGAAGTAAAAGAAAAAAAGAGAGAGTCAGAGGGGGAAGGGAAGGGAAAAAAAGACTTAAGTCAAAACATTTTCCTTAGCAATCAAGTCCGTCTGCTGGGAAGACCATTTGCAAGCTGGAGAGCCGAGACATTCTTTTTTTCTTTTTTTTTTCTTTTCTTTTTCTTTTTTTTTGCCCTTGTGCTGGACAGGAAAGAAAGAGTGGAGCGGTGTCTCTGTCTCAGAGCTGAGAGAAGGTCCAGGCCAGGCCAGGCCAGGCTAGTCTAGGCCAGTGGACTGGATAAGAGAGGAGGGGAGGGGAGAATGGAGGAAACATATGAGCCGAAGCCTGTTTGCCTGTCTGTCTCACCCCAGAGGACGCGAGTCTGATGCAGCACAGCTGGGCCTGGGAGGCATGCATTCCAGCTGCTTACCTGTCTTGGGTTTCTGGACCAGTGACTTGCTCAGTGCTCGTTGTTCGGCCCTGCATAGCAATTGTGTGTGTGTGTGTGTGTGTGTGTGTGTGTGTGTGTGTGTGTGTGTGTGTGTGTGTGTGTGTGTGTGTGTCAAGACCTGTCAGAGTACCTTAACATAACTGTTCATGCTTGCACGACTGTGTGCTCGAACAACTGTGCATGTGTATCTGTGTGGTGTGTGTATGTGTGTGTGTGTGTGTGTGTGTGTCTGTGTGTGTGTGTGTAAAAGAGACAGGAGTATCAGCTTGTCTGTATGTCTATGTTTCACTGTGTGTGTATCTGCTATGTGTGTGCGTTTATAATCGATCTCTGTGTGTGTATACTATATCTGCATCTATTTGTATGCATGCTTGTGTGTGTGTGTGTGTGTGTGTGTGTGTAAGTGTCTACTTCTCTTTCAGGCCGGCACCAGTCAGTCCACCTCTGGGGTCTTTCTTCAGCCCAGCCTGTGTCATTCCCAGTCGGTGGTGGAGCCTTGGTGCATCCCAGGCCTGTAATCCCAGCCTCACCCTCTGACCCCTCTCCCAGCCGGAGCCCAGCCTGCCCGACGTGATCTATCGCCGGAGAAAGAGAGAGGTCAAGCTGGCATTCATGGCTTGCTTGAAGAAAAAAAAAAAACTTTCTGAGAATGCCCCCTTCCTACAGAAAAAAAGCCTCAAAAAGGAAAGGAAAGATTAATTGATTAAATATTTTGAGACTGGATTTGTCTCTCTCTCTCTCTCTCTCTCTCTCTCTCTCTCTCTCTCTCTCTCTCTCTCTCTCTCTCTCTCTCTCTCTCGGGGCAAATTAACAGTGACCCAAGACAAGAAGTCCTTGACTGGAGTGTGAAGCGGTGCTTAGCAACGTGAAGTGGCAATTAATGGGTTATTAACAAGTCATTATTAAAAGGAAGACCAAGGGCTTTAAGTCAACGAGCCGGCCTCAAACAATTGTCTTGAAGCAACAGGGAAACGGGCGGTCTCCTTGTGAGTGTGGAGGGCAATTAAGACTTCTCTCTCTCTCTCTCTCTCTCTCTCTCTCTCTCTCTCTCTCTCTCTCTCTCTCTCTCTATCTCAAAGTGGCCAACCGATGAGTATAGGGCGCAGATTTGGGCTAAGTGAGTTTCAGAAGAGTCAGTAGAGAATTAAATTGGACCAATAGTATATCTACCAATACCAATAGGAATATGGATAGATATGAAGGCAAACACACACACACACACACACACACACACACACACACACACAGAAAGATCATGTCACTTTCCAGTTGTGATGATAAAGACACATCCCAGTGAATAAAAAGGCCTCTTCAGACTCACACAATGGCTCTCAACTGTGCACATTTCATTCATTACTTTACTCTCTGAAGGCCCATTTGTGTTGGCTTTACAAAGCCACTTAAACTCATGCAGCAATTTAACATATTTATAACCTCTGACTTTTTCTCTCTTCTCTTCTCTTCTCTTCTCTTCTCTTCTCTTCTCTTCTCTTTCTCGCCACTCTCTCCTCTCAGACTGTACAGAGTTCCCACTTCAGACCCAGGGGTGCTGCAGCATCCCCCCCCCCCCCCCACCCCCACACCCCCCTCCTCATCCAGATGAAAAGAGAAAACATAAAGGAGGAAGTGAATGTGTGAAGGATGAATACTCTCAAGACAACAACTGGGTGCAATTTGGCCCATGGCCCTCGAGGTCAGGTTAATAGAGTAACACCCCCGGCCCCCATTGAGTGGATGGGAGACTATTAACTCTTAACAACTCCCTGTCTTTGAGTAGGCTGGGGGGGGGGGGGGTTCTTGGATGGGGAGGTGTTCATTATTTATTCTCTCATAGCACTTTTTTCCTCTTTCGTCTTTCTTTTTTTTTGCCTGCGTCCTTTCATTCACTGTGGTGTCCTTTCATTCACTGTGGTGGTGACTTGACTTGACTTGTGTGCATGTTGCCATATATTGTTCCACTAATGTTTATTTTCTCTCTCTCTCTCTCTCTCTCTCTCTCTCTCTCTCTCTCTCTCTCTCTCTCTCTCTCTCTCATTCTCTCTTCCTTTTTTCTCTCTCATTCTCTCTTCCTTTTTTCTCTCTTCGTTTATCATATGTTAGTGCCCTGCTGTTGCTCATTTGAGTTCAACATGGACGTGTGGCCATAAAGCCTGTGGAGTTTTTTTTTCTTCCTCTTCTTCTTCTTTTTCTTTTTCAAGATGACAAAAGGTTAACTGACTGTCCCCAAAGGATGAAGCAACTCCAGGAGATCCACTAGATAATCAGAGATTGATCACAGCTTAGCCAAGCAAAGAACCAAGTGCTTTTTCCATTAGGTGAAACTTGAGACTGGGCTGTGAAATGATCATTCTTCATCCTAGCAATAAACTGTTGAGCTGAGAGCCATGTTGGGTCTTGGGTCTGTGTGTGTTGTTTATGATGTTGTCTTCAGTGGGGGCTGCATCGAATTCCTGTTTCTCTCGGATACCCATAAAAATGAGCCGGAGAGGAATCACAGAGATGTAGAGCATCTCCACGCTCTAATCTCACCCTGTATGACCCAAACATGGCCGACGCAAGACACACAAAAAGTGTTTATGAGGGAGACAAATATCACATCAGCAGCATTGACAACCATCTTAAATGCAGTTGAGAATTAAGTGAAAGGACGGAACTTGAAACTAAGTGAACTGGGAATTTAAGACTCTTTGTTGTACATATACTCTTTCATTACAGTTATTCACTGAGCCAAAAAAAAAGAAGAAGAAAAAGAAAAGCCTGCATAATCCATTATTATGATCCATGAGATCATATGTGATCATATTACTATAAACAACATTTTTGTATGTGTAACTGTGAGCGAGAAAATGGGGACTGACACTCAACTAAAATGATGTTACACACATTTGCTTTGCACGATAGAACATTTGTGGACGTCTGAATGCATTTTCAAACATAGCTTCACAAACGTCAGTCCCAATTTACTTTTGGCATTGTGAGGCCCTTGAGGCCAATGCAAAGGAATTGGGGGGAGTTATTAATAAGAAATGAGAGGGGCATGTTTCTTTAAGACAAGACCATAAATCGCACTGGTCACCTCCTCCTTTTTCGAAGCGGCTCGACGCAGACTGAGTTTCCCTTCTGGGTCAGTGGAGCCATTGAAGTTTTAATGGTCTGCCACGGCCGATTACACCACACAGCTGTCCTGGCACCGTGGAAATTAAGTTATGCCCCGTGTCAGCAAGTTTTGTGTTTTTCCTCTCCTTCCCTTTCTCTTTCTCTCTCTCTCTTTCTCTCTCCGTCCCGCTCTCTCTTTCTCTCTCTCTCTCTGTGCCCCCTGTTCTCTTATTGCTATCGGTCCCCTTATTTTCCCCTGGAGAGAAGCGTCAAGGGGGTTGCCGTGACGAGGAGGAGTGTGTGTGGGGGGGGGGGGGTGTAGTGGTTATTGTATTCTGTGTTGGTAAATAGAACTAATGGCCAAGAGCCGATCCCCAAAGTGCCTTTGTCCCCTCATCACTGAAGGCTCCTTCACTGAGTCGTGTCTTCACAACCAACCACAACTCCCACTACCCCCCCCCCCCCCACACACACACACACACTCTAACCTACCTAACTCATCCCAGCCCTGCATACTCAATGAACAAACAGCTCCACAACACATCATAGGAAAAAAAACACTATCACTTTCTCTGGAAGTCTCCACTTCCCCCCAAGAACCTACTCTTTCTCTCTCTCTCTCTCTCTCTCTCTCTCTCTCTCTCTCTCTCTCTCTCTCTCTCTCTCACACACACACACACACACACACACACACACTTTAGTGCTCACATCCCCCCACCTCTCTCTCATTTTTGCTCCTTGGCTGTGATACCCCCTTAACCCCCCACTAACACACACACACACACACACACACACACACACACACACACACACACACACACACACACACACACACACACACACACACACACACACTTCTCACTGTTTTGGGGCTCATGCAGTGATTCCACCCCCCCCTCCACTAGCTAGCATTCTTGAGCTCTGGCTGTTTCTGCTTGTCTGTGGGAAGGTTTGTTTGTCTGTACCGTGGTCTGTGGTGGCGAGGATGCAGAAGGAGTGAGACGGCTTGGTGACAGACAACGTGGGCTGCCCGGCAAAAGCTAAGAGCATGCAGCACTAAAAGCGCTAGGTCTTTAACCCTTCAGGTGCTACACACACACACACACACACACACACACACACACACACACACACACACACACACACACACACACACACACACTGCTGGGCATTGAAGCAGGGGTCATCCAGGGTAAGGACTGCTGTAGTAATCTTCTTCATTTAGTCAGATCATGTTTGGACAGTTTGAGTCATGACTAAAGCGAATTAAACAACTCACCACATTAACTTGGCCACACACTTGGTAATGTTTTCAAATGAAATTTAATAGCACAAGCATTATTGCAATGACAGAAATGTTGCGGTGGCCGGCCTACTCATCACACAGCCTGCTCTTCTGTCCATGTGTTAGCTTTTATAGGAGGCCTCTTGAAGGGGATTTGTTTTTCACAATAGTCTACAGTACTCTCTGTCTCTCCGGGCATCCTCTTTCACTCACCTATCCTCCTCCTCCTCCTCCTCCTCCTCTTCAACCCCTTGCGCTGATCCTAAGCCCCCCTGGATACGCTCTTCTCCATTCCTCTCTTCTCCACCTTCCCATTGCCTGTCACATGAATTATATGGCTGCTCCTTTTTTTTCAGGGGCAGAGTGAGAGAAAAAAAATCACCTCTCAGTACACACAGATCACCTTATTATTCGACCCCTCTCTCCTCTCCTCTGGCTATTGTGAAAAAGGGGCAGGCAAAAAAACTCTCCTCTCCTTCACCGGCAATTGTTCCCACCACTGGGGCCTGATGGAGGCTGGGAAAGAAAGGGGACTCTCCCCTCCCCCGCGTTATGCCGATTACTGGAGTATTGTGGAAATAACTAGCTCCTGGGAGAGTGTTGTGTTTAGCTGCCTCAAGTTACTTTATTCAGTTGGGGCTGTTTGGAGTCTCAAAGATGAAGCATGCTGAGCTGTTGATTTCCTTTTAGTTTTTTTTTTTTCTGAATTGGGGCTGAAGCATTGACTCCAAAGGACTAGCTGTAAACATGTTCCGTCATTTAGCTATCTCCAACAGATCAGCTGATGAAGCAGCTTCCCAAGATCTGAGTGGTGTTCAATAATCAATCACTGTACAGCAGTGAAATGACCAGCAATTTTATTTTCCATGGAAATAATAAACACAACACTGGAAGGAACTTTGGATAAATGTCTGCTAAATCTAATTAGGCTCCGCTATTATCACTAATCACAAGGGAATACTTTCGGATAGGATTAGAAAATATTTTTTTTTTCGAGGGGAAGCTCCCTCTATTTAATTTTAAGGGAGGAGCGGATGCTTTAGTGGGATTTGTGTATTTTGTCTGAAGAGGCCCTCTGTAATTGTGTTGCATCCAGAGGAAATGGTCACTTTCTTCTCAGTATTGTGTGCATCAATATGCTAGTATATTAGCTATTAATAAACATCTGGGTATGTGATTGATTCCTTAATAACTACAAAAGCACTCGGAGAACACAGCCCTCAGCCAAGGCAATGTGGTCACAGACACAGTATGAATTCCAGTTGGTGTTCTGGATCACCGTTCACCACCAAATAATAATAAGATAAGGGCCCACTTGGAAAAGAGGCAACTGCCTCAATGTGACTACCCTAGTAAAATAGAGGAGAAATAAAATCGAATCAGTTCTTACTTGGCCCAATACAAACGTTGTCTGGAAATTTCATCCAAATCCGTGCAGTACTTTTCGAGTTACTGTATGTTGTACACACACACACACACACACACACACACACACACACACACACACACACACAGATAGACAGACGCTGGCGAAAAGGCCTTATGACATAGATGTGAAGATATCAGACAATATGGGTAAGCTGGACCTCTCCTGCATGGAGGTCACCAGTTGGACACTTTCCATGTCTCACTACCCTGTATTGGCCTCGTATTTTTGGCTTTGTGAGTTCCTCCTTGCACTATCCTTCAGGTGAGAGTTCTTCCCCTTTGTGTTGCTGGTAATCCCACAGATCTGGACCCCTCTGGGGCCAAGCGGGATTCAGGTCCTTTTACTCATTTCAAAGGGTTGTGAACTCACCAGAGGCCTGAGGTGATGGAATCAAAGTGGCAGCTCGGATCGGCAGGAGGGGTGAGAGGGTGAGGTGTGGGGGGATAGGGGTGGTGGGGTGGGGGGTCGGATTTGGAGCCTCAAGGCCAGGACTGGAAAATGGAACAGTCTGAGAGAGAAATCCCAAAAATGACTACTTTCATTTTTAACAATTCAGGGTTTCTTTTTTTCCCCCAAGAAGTGAGTGAAAATGAAGGGGTAGTCATGATTATAAATATCGACAAAAAGAAATGCCAGAAAGAGCATTGCAGGGCTATTCACTTAACGACGCAGTTCCCCAAAGAATACAGTTTTTTTTTTAAAAAAATGAAATAATAAAACACTCTTTGATATTTGTGCTAATGAATACAAGATACATGTCCATACAAATAATAAAAAAAATAATACCAGAGAACCACTGAGGGCCTCTCCCTGCCAAACCTCATTCTGTCAAATTCCCAATGTTAACTTTAAAGGATTATTCCTAAATCCCATCAAATGAACTTTCCATCTCAGTGCTCCCTCCTACGTTTCAGCCATACCAACTGTCCAGCCTTTTCTCCATCAATTACCAAGTAATGAGCCAATGAACTGAGGCCAAAAAACATATGCCGCGAAAGCAAAGGGCCAATCTCGCCTCTCTGTGTGAGTCAGGGAAAAAAATATATAGGCCTTCTAAACAAACTGAGAGCTGCTTATCAATAGGGGTTATTAAGGAAGTAGGCAGCAGTTTGGGAATTATGATGTGGCGTTATAATGAAAATCTGGCCCGTGCTAAGAGGTCCTGGGTAGATTTTCCATATTTCAGCTTGGGAAAATGGTTTGCTACTCCCGGGCTCATGCCAGGAGTTAATTGAAAACATTTTACAAGGGAAAGTCAAGTTAGGGGACCTAAAATGGCATTTCCTCATTATCCAAAAGAATAATAAAGTAGCTATACATGTATTAAAGTTGGGTAACACTTTTTTTCACTAGCAGTGGGTCATTCGATTGATGTGTTTTGTTGTATATAGTGTAGTTTGTGTTTTTTAACTGACATTGAGTGAGCTGGATGGTGTTGCCTTTCTTTGTTTAGGTAAGCTGCTGGCCTAAGTAATCTCTGTAATTGGCCTGTCATCGGGCACTGGAGTTTACTGTGCTTTTTCTTACTTGAAACACATTGGAGCTAAATATTACAGGCCCACACGATGAGCAAGCCATTTACACAAAGTGCCAGATCCATTTTTTGGAAATCGCTTCTCTTGAAACACGCATGCAGCCTTTTTGCGAGTTGTGCAAGGGCTACGCGTTGAGCAAAAGTGAGCTGCTAAGGCAGACCATATGTTCATTTTGTGTAGCACAAGAGGGGGAACAGAATCTGATGCCGAACCAGAGTAGCTCAGGCAGAATTGATGGCAAAGATACCTTTCACATTCAAAGGCCTGGAACACAAACAGCACCAACCGTTTTGTAAACCATGTGCACTCTACTATGCAATGATGAAGTGACCCCCTGCTACACCAAAGAGGGAGGGAGTGTGTGGCTGTTTTCTTCCCCTTCTTTTCATTATTTCTTTCTTTCTGCTATTCTTTGTGTCTGTCTTTTTTTCATGTGAAGAGAGAAGTGTTATGGTAGTGCCTTGTCTATCTCCGGATGCTTGTTAAATCATAAATATTGGCACCTTTCCAATAACTTTATATACATGTATTTATATATATTTAAAAAAAAAAATAACAGAATATGCTCATGTGCTTATGCATAGGCCTTAACTGAAATGAATCTTTCAAAAAGTAAACCACTCTTCTGTGGGTAAGTAAATGCAGCAGTATCTATAATATATCCCTAAACTGGAGGTTATCGCATCGCTTTCCCGGGTTCTGCATTGGAATTTATGTTGATTAATTTACTTAGAATTCATATTTTGGTGTCACTTTCTTTCTACACGGTTTTCCATTCCGTTGTCCTCCCCATATAATTTCATACAACACACTTCTGTGAAAGAGATGAGGGAAGAAAAGGAGAATGCCTTCCCTCCTATACGAGTATGTGCAGGGGCTCCATGGCAGACAAGGGCCCACACAGAGGGGTGTGTGGACCCGGGGCCAGCAGATCTTTCCCACATGCTTCCCTGCGGCTTCGTACTGAAGAGGTGTCAGCGAGCCTGAAAGAATGAAGTGGCTGCGCATTGTGCGGCTGAACCATTATGTGCTTAGCATTACCATGACAAAAGTGCCACTCGACTTCTCCTCAAATCATTCAGCTGGAGAGCCCTTGTCCCCGGCTCTAATAAAACATTTTGCAGCAATCACCCAATTTGAAGTCCCCAAAACCGATTAAGAGTGGGAGAGCAAGGCCTGAGTTTGGCAAGTTTTTTTTTTTTTTTAAGTATAACATGGCACAAAGTGTAGTGGCTAGCAAACAAATAGCGGGTGAAACACATTAGAAGATTCTCCAACCACAGTCATCATAGATTTCCTTGAAGGCAAATGTTTTTCCACCGATCATCACCATGACACATTTAGGAGAACATTTTATAATGACCTCAGAAAAACCACATGGTAAACACTTTAGTATTAATGTTATACCGTCATGAAAAATAATATCATGAAAACTTCAGAGCATCAGGGCTTCTCAAACTTTTGATACAACTGGGTCTTGTAATCCTACTCTTCTTCAGAGTGAAGTGAGGACAGAGAAATACCAAACTTTGGAAGCAATGTGGTGGACGTGGCATTGTGCTCAAACTATCTCCTCTCTTTCCAAGCATATGTAGTGTGAACTCAAATCCAGAATGGCTCTCTCTGTTACCAGTCTTGTTTTTCACATGTTTAAATAACAATGAACCCTACTCTCCACAAACTGTTGACTATTATTTGAGGGGGCACCCCTGTCTCGTGGGAAGGGGGAGGGGGAGTTGATTTATCCCAGACAGATGCGTTTGACAACAGCTAGTTAAATCAAGGCCTGCTTTATGGTGGTAGTTAATTATTAGTTCAGCTGCCCAGCTAGAAACCAATCGTCCCAGCAATATCTTTACCATAATTCACCTCCACTGGAAAAATGATGTCAGCTAAAGTCACTCCCAGGAAGAAGAAGGGGGATTTAAAAATGGACCCTTCAAAGAAAGAGCCTTGCTGCCTTTTCCTGAACATGGTGTAATGTGCTGCACGTATCAACAAGTGTGAGTGACTGAACATCGAGGGTCAAACAAACTGTAAACAACATAATCAGTCTTCACTTTCTGCGTGCTACTGTCTGCCTTTTAGGGGTAGCAAGGCTGCTGCTGTGGCAGCTATTTGTGATGATGGTGCTAAGTAAGGCCTTTGAGTAAACACAGTGATTGAAAAATAAATAAACTTCTGTCTGTCTTGGCACAGTCGGCATGCGAGAAACCCCAGGGAAAAGCACTCCCTTTTGTGTCTAATGTTCTAAAAATATCCAAATGTCAAAGTTTATTCCTTCAGCAAACACTTCTATTTACAAAGTCAAGTGTATCAGTACTTAAAGCTGCTTACGAGGCCCATTATTTATCTAAACTCCCTACTACTGAAGCAAGTGTCTTTTTGAAGCCAGATTAGCCAAGATAACTGATCCACACCCGTCATTTCACAGCATATCCCTACAACAAAAACCGCAAACACAAAGATAGATTTCTGTAATTTCTCTTTTATGCCTTCTATAAAAGTACACCATTGAGGCAGTCATACAGTGGATTTAGACATTTCTACACAGTGAATAATTCATCTTTGATAACATAATTAAAGGATTCTCTGAAAATCTATATAATACACTGTACAGTTTTTCTTCAAAGGAAAATAATATATCAATTTCCTACTTTCCCTTTACAACTGGAATATATTTTTTGCCTTATTGTTCACTGTTTGGTACACTAAGTGTACAGTGATTCATATTTACAACATATTTGTAGATGACTTTATTGTACCTTAGATGGATTTTGAGTCTATCTGCATTTCATTCCAGCATTTAATAGACTAGAGATGTCTATTGTCCACTTATAAACCATAGGCACCTTTATATAAAAATACATTTACAAAAAAAAAAAAAAAAAAAAAAAAACACTAGTCCCATATTGGCAGTGCACAGCTTTATGATTAAAACCTGCATTGATAAATCTCTATGTATCAAAATAAAATATTTTTTTGCACACATTTGTCCAACATTTGTAATCAGTGTGACAAATGCAAGCTACAGGTTGTGTCCTGGGACACAAACACTTTGATGACACAAACCTTTACTAGCCTATACTTTAAGGCAGTAGTGTTAGACCAAGCTGAAGTATTTGGTAGCCACGTCGTTATTGCAATGTCAGATCATTTGCGTAAAAATAAATACTGTGATATACTGACAAGGCATGTTTCCCCTGGGCTAAAACAGTTAGGCCTACACTTGCATAGACAATCACAGCGTGTTGGAAGTTAACCCCACCACATTAACTCATATTTGAGCAATCAGTCTTAGAATGCGGACTTCACAGTCTACTCTTTGGAGCCGAATGCATTCGACAGTTTGTTTGAAGACGAAAGAGAGCAACAGAGGACTCATTTTCCCTCAGAAAACAGTCTGACCGAGTAACTTGCCCATCAGAGAAACGGCAGAAGAACCAAGATGGATGCCACCAGAATCAAAACACCCCGAGCACTCTGTGAGCAACCAGTGTCTCTTACTCCGGTAGTCCTGGGTTCTTCGTAAGTAGTCTCTTCGATATCACAGTAAGGATCATCACAATCTGCACTACCGTCCACGTCATCTGGAGGTGGTGATGATTCAAAGCATAGGTTTTTCATATTATGTTTAATGTACTCACATATAGTTCTTTCGCTACCATCGCAAACGCAGGTATCCAAGCTTTGAGCCTTGGGTATCTTGCGCATCTGGGCAATCACATTCCGACAAGCGTTCGTACAGGTTGCTCCACTAAAAAGTTTACCACAGTGTATTAGATAATCACCCATGGCACGTTTGCATTGGTCGTCTCTTTCGCATCGGCGCCTTGCCTCTGTGCACCCCATGCTGCTAGTTTTAGGCATGCAAGGCTCGATAGCGCGTTTAGCGGACAAGCAGTCTATATCGGAGCCACAGCTGCAATCCTCCAGGGCTGGCCCTTCTTCGGTAAGATTGAGTTGCACTAAAGACGAGATGCAGTGACTGGGGCACTTCTTCTTGCGTCCGGTCAGTATAGGTTCACAAGCGTGAAAATACTGGTCATATGCATATGCACACCCTGGCTTATTTTGACAGATCAATAGAGCTTGCCAACACACTAACTTGTGTCCACGAGTAGGTGAGGATACACATAAATAACTGAAGCACACTATGACTATGCAACTAAAGGGCCATAGATGCTTGTAGGCGCTCTGTGCCAAGCCGGCCAAAGTTGCCATTGCGACGGCGTCAGGGTTGCGCTAAACGTCGAGCCCTTATGGCACATGCGTAATTTATACATCCATTGAAGTCAAAGCTTTCTTCTATACACAGTTTCACTGTTGTTGAATATTCCTGTTGGTAAAATCACGAAAAGTTCTCCTCCGCAGCTCTTCCTCGAGAACTAGTTAAACTCCAGTAATGGTCTGCGTCAAGCACGAAAAGAACGTGCCAAGATAAAAACAGGTAAAAACACAATCTTTATATCACCACATCATGGTAATATGGCCTTGATTGTAAATGCGTCTCATGGTTTTCAAGTCCTTGCTCGACAGACAGCGCTTACAGCCAAGCAGCCGATGAGCTGTCCTTCTCAAGTAGGCTACAGGACCGTGCACACTCCGTTGTAACTTGCGCTCAGGCCTGCAAACAAACTCTGTTGCTCTCCGGTTAAAAAGGATCAAACTCACACGCAAACTTAGTCGCGGGTATACACTTCTTATCCGTCAAAAGAAGAGCTATGGTCGGTAGTGTTGAAAAACAGCAACGCTGCTGGTTCGCATACTGGCCCCTTCTTCTCTCTCTCATTTGTCTTTATCCACTCTACCCTCTTGCCGAAATTTTACGGGCTCCTATTGGTTCCACCATGTGTTGTTGTAAATCTCTACGTCGATCATTGGGCGGGAATATGGAGGTGGGGCGGGCTTGGCAAACGACCCTAGAAAGTGAGGGGGTGAGCGGTAAAACTGTGAGAAAGAAAATCGTGGACTGTGGTGCCTTGCAGATACGCTGTCAAGCTTTAGAAATTGAAGTTAATACAATTAGTTTGAACAATGTAATGTCTTCAGAGTGAGGTGTACAGCCACATTAGACAACAGAGTAGGCATTGTTAATAAGAAACAGAACAATGTAAAATAGTGAAGTGAAGTTCCATGCATTAGTCATGATTTTCTGCTTTCTGATGGAATAATGATAGTGAAATGTCTTTTCGTGGATTGCTTGATTACTTTTTTCAATTGTAAATAATATAGGTAGGATAGCATTTTGTAGTTTATATCAGTCAGTAACATTTACTTGAACTTTTATTTGTGTCAACATTACGTTGGCTACTCACTGAGAAAAAAAAATAGGAAAATAAGACGAATAAAGATCACAGTAAAGAGGAAAATTCAGTCAGCAGTGGAGAGTAGGCCTAATACATTTCACCCATTTCTGCAACTGACAACCTCAACTAAGCCATTTTCCCATACATAGCTAAAGTGTCATATTCAACAACTGGGAATAGCATCAAGTCCGGAGCCTTTTCTGCCATTTGCATCATCCATTTGTTCGGCAAGAAGGGATTTTACTTTTGAAAGTGATCCTTTCTGGCAAAGGTTCCTTTATTTCAGTGCAAGAGAAAGCAGCAGTTTGAGACGGCGCCATGAGGCAACTATCACTAACTGTCAATATTTCTGCCGGTGCATGTCAAAAGTGTTACCTACTAAAGTGAAAACTGATATTGTGCACATTCACATTGAACATAAAGACTGTTTGCTGCAGACACTTATGATGCGGGTTCAGGTGGCACAAAGGTGGTGGTGGGGGCTGGGGGTTCTCAGTTTCAAACAGTGTTCTGATCTCAGGAATGTACCTTTAGGCCAAAGCAGTGAAGCTCCAACCAAAACAATGCACTCAATGTCAGTTACGGATGGCCAGAGCTGACACTGTTGGTCCTTCCTTGAGATTGCACTAGTCCAGAATGATGAATGCATGGAATTCAATACTCTCCAACAGTCAATCAAGTAGCAAGTACTGAAGTCAACAGCTTTAGATTATGGACAACATTCAAGTCCTCATTGTTCAGTTATTTCGGTAACACATGCGCTATAAAGGCTACGTGTGGTGTTCATCAGTATGTGAATATAGTTTGAGAAAAAAAAGAGTGACAGTTTATTCTCTGACTTCAAGAAAAGCTGGGTTGAAGTTCAGAGAAACACTTACACAAGAAAACTATTTTCTTTGGCAGCTTTAGGGTGCATATACCAGATGTGTCTAATAAGAAAGCTGTATGCCATTACTTTGAGTGAGCCAATAAATGTGTGTTCATGCCCCAATAATGCAATTAAAGGACAAACACAATGAAGTCACTTACATTAAAAATCTCCCCTGCTGATAATGAAAAAAAAGGTTTGATATCCATTGGAGAGGAGCCTGTTTTGAGCAATGGAACCACTTAAATGTAAATTGTTTTTTTAGAGAGATTTTTTTCTAAAGGAACCATTTTCTTGTCATCTAGTTTTTGAGTACATTCAGAAAAAAGATGGTAAGATTTGTTCACCCATGATTCACTGATTGACTAATGAATATTGTGGCCTATAATTTAATTTTAACTTCCTTTGATGATTGCAGTATTTAAACATGTATATGGAAAATCCTACATAATATGTATAACAATATTATTGTAGTCCATTCAAAGTGTACACATTTATGTTTTTTCAAATTTTCTTTAAGGATTTCCTGTATTTGATTCATAAATGCTTCTCTCTCTCTCTCTCTCTCTCTCTCTCTCTCTCTCTCTCTCTCTCTCTCTCACACACACACACACACACACACACACACACACACACACACACAAACAGTATTCGCGCATGTTTGTGAAGAAAAATATTTGAATGCAGGAAATGAGACTACAGGAACTATCCATTTATATGGATATGGAACTTCCTTTTTGAGGCGCTTAGGGAAATAGATAATGAAGTGAAATGATAAGTTAATTGAAAACTTGCCATAATTTGAAAGTCCTGTTTTTCCGGAGCATTTCCTGTCATCTATACATTCTCTCTCTCTCTCTCTCTCTCTCTCTCTCTCTTCCTTTGCCGAGAGGATGTGTTTATTTAATTCTCACTTTGGGGTTTCCAGAAGCTGCCAGTCATTGTTTAATTGACTGTGGGGGCAAGTTAAGGGAGCCGACAGGCCAGCTCCTTTTTTGATGTTATTGTCCTGTGGAGGAGGGACTCTGATGTTTGAAGTCACTGATCCATTGAAAAGGCCTTGTTCCCTGAGGCAATGGAGATCAGCACTGATCAGCTCAACTGAGGATTCCCACAGCTATTAGATTTACCAACAAACTTAAAGAGTGAGTCTTCAGTTGCCATTGTTCTCTTTGTCCTCCTTGTATCACAACACCTTGACCTTTGAGGTCACTGCTCCTTTTGCCTGAACTGGTCTGCAGTATGACCCAAATTCATACAAATATGAGTTGATTTTGATATAACAACACAGCTGCAAGGAAAGCGGCGTGTTGGCGTGTCAAAATTGAGGCGTGTTTACATGTTTTCTTTAGTAAATGACACAACTGAAGTTGTGTACAGGGAAGACAGTGTAAACTGTTTAATGGGGTCATGTATGGAGACTTCAGCGTAATGTTTCAACACACTGCCATGACTCCACTCTACATTTGAGTCATGGGAGGACTAGGGGAAAAAAAAGAACAAAAGAAAACATTCTTTGAGGTTTTCCCAGAGCAAGTCATTAATGTGGTCTCCACACTTCTCCGTCCCCAAGGTTCATGCTATCGAAATGATATGCTTGTCCTTCCTTGTGGACAGAGACAGCTGCAGTCGGTCTCAGTGCAGATCCGTCCCCTTGCAGCTGTTGCTCCTGGTATGGGTGTCTAATCAAGCTGTTAATGTCAATGCGCGCAGGCAGGATTGATACGCCCATTCAGCTTGTTGGTGATATTTCCTGTGCTAGAGGCTATGGGCTTCCAATCTCACTTCAACTCCAAAATAAGAGATTAAACATAACCAGCTGGATTACACATCAGCTAAATGTCTTTGTAGTAATGGGTTGAAAGGTCTCAATGACAATGTCTTGGAAAATGTTGAGTACTGTAGAATTTTTTTCTTTTGTTTTGATTTCTTTAAACAAACATTTTTCACTTTGCTGTCCAGAGTGGCCCATATAACCAATATGAGAACGTTCACAGTCTGTATCCTGTTGAGCTGTTGTACCAATGAATCAACCAGTCGACTCAATCAAACTGTTGTGTTTTACAGTGCAGCGGGGAGGATCGTTGCGGCATCTTTTCCCCTCGGTTATGAGACAGTGGGTAGGGAGAAGACGACCTGCTGAGAGTGTTTGAGACTCAGGGGCACGTCAAACCCACCAGCTGTTACAACACATGAGAGTGTGCCTCACCATTCCGACAGAGCAGCCTATTTATACAGGCCCAAGGTCCTGTCATACCACCGCCAATGAGCAAATACCATAAGCGCACATGGCCAATAAAGACGTTTCCCTTTGCAGACATGTGACCTTAATCCATTAAACATGGTACACAGCAAGAAAGAATTTAACAACAGAAGACACAACAAAGCTGAACTGTAAAATCAGTTTCACCACAAGGCATTCCACATACCAGATCTGTTGTGAATCAGGCTTTTTGGTGTGTTATGCCTTTGTCAATTAAGTGAGATTTGCCCATTCAACATCAGTCAACAGCTTATGTCAACAGACATCACAGATTTTTTATCATTGATTAGGATCTTAAAGGAAATCCACAAATATGATGTGATGAATACAAGCAATACTGACTATGTAGCCTGACTGCTATACTGGTAAAAGCTTTCTTTTATGCTTACTTTATGTTTTGTCCTATTATTTTATTCACCTGATTTCTTATGGGACAGGGTATTATGATCTGGGATGTAAATTCTGACCATATACACACAAACTGAAAGGAACTCCAGATGTGATGCTAAACAGAGCAATACCCTGATATCTAATGTGAAGCAAAATATATTCTTAGTTACACCCTGTACTCACGGAACACCCATCTCATTATGCTTATCTCTGGCATCCGAAGGTTCTTTGATAATCTCCACATGAAGTACAGTAGATATGTGAGATCTGTGGCTATCTGGAAAAGCATGGAAAAATCACAGTGGTGGTATGCGGTCAATGGAAGTAGCATGGCATTTGTGGCAGAGAGAGAGAGACACAGAGAGAGAAAAAGAGAGAGAGAGAGAGAGAGAGAGAGAGAGAGAGAGAGAGAGAGAGAAAACCTTCCTATGTAGAACTGGCAGATGTCCAGGACCCCATCACCCATTAAAAAGATTTGGGCCAATGAAAGCACACAGGTCGCTGATAAGTCAGCCTACCTCCCGTTCCCTTGCCTTCTCACCTCACCTCGGTTACAGAGTCGTGAGCGAGCGAGGAAGGGCAAGGCGAAGCGAAACCCTGGTGTGTTCCACGCAGTTGGCGCGTTCCTGAAACCGTGGCCACTTCACACGAGCATAAACTGTGTATTTAAAAAGCCGTCATTGTGGGACTAACACTGACCGGAGCTGTAGGTTGTTAGAATAACTGAATGACACAATGGTTTCTTCTGTAAATAAACAGATGTGGGTAGGTTGTTAAAACTTGAGTCTCTTTTTTTCCTCTCTCTCTCCCTCCCTCCCTCTCTCTCGCTCGCTCTCCTTTCCTGCAGTCCCATCTGTGAGTGCTTTTAGTCTTTTTTTTCCTCCCTCCCCTCTTCCTTCTGGCCTTGCTCTCCACTGCAGAAGCGAGGGCCTGTTTTTTGGGAAAGCGGAGCGGAGGCGAGTCGAGCCGAGCAGCTGGCGAGCACAGACTGCCCTCTATTCCTGCCCCTCCAGTGAGATGATATCTGCCATCTACTCAGGCCCCTTAATTGCATGTCATTCCGGACTCCTGGAAGGAGAGAGCAGCAACTAACCCCCCAACCCACCAAAACCCCCCCCCCCCATCAGTCCTCCCACGGTCAGCACTCAACAGCAACAACAGCAGCACATGCAGAGGAAATGGGGCTCCCTTCACATCCCTCTAACCCCCCCACTCCCACCCCCACCCCACACCCCTGCCCAACCCTCCAACCCAACCCGAACCCCCCCCCCTCCCAGCATCACATCCTCAGCAACAGATTAGGCTGGCGTTTACTTCCCATTATGGCTGGGCTTTTTATAAAGTGCTCTACAAATTACTGAGGGAAAAAGCTGGGAACGAGGTGAAGTCCGTCCCCCAGCTCCTGGGGTCTGGGAAGATGAACTTGTTGTTGGATTATACGGGTATTTCTTTGCACAGAACAGTTTGTGAAGTTTGAGGACATTTGAGTCTGAAAGAGTCTGTTCCACTTTATGTAGTGTCTGTAATAGTGCCTTATTGGTTTGCATGAGTAGTTACTGTATGTGTTAATCTCACTTTACTTAGAGTATGCAATAAGCACTTGTAACTCCTCATTGGCTTGTGCAATTTGGCAGATAAAAAGAGAGTTAACTAATTGAGGCTTTGTAATGTGACACTTCAAGTTGTAAAGATTCATAACACTATAGTGACAGTGCAGTGCAGTAATTAGAATGTATAAACAGTTATGAACACAAATGACTAAATGAATGCATTACAATCCATTATGAATGTGTTTATAATGCTTAGATTTTATGTACAGTGTTACCTAAATCTAACTACTTGTAATACACTTACAGTATAATGCACCATTATTGTCTGTCCAGAACTTTTATCACACTCCTGCACACCTCCTCATCCTTAGTAAGGTGTTATAGCTTGAATGTCAATCCTCTTTAGCTAAGACACTCTGACTCAGTTTCAGTTAAAGTATAGTAGATTATATATTCATGTTTTGTACTCAATAGTATAAGATGGTATACAACTACATGACTTCTTTAAGCTCATTTGCAGCATGTTGTGAATCAAAAGTGAATTCATCCTTGCTTTTTGCATGGATGTTAACAAATTGAGAATTAATCCATCCACACTCTTGCATGCATGTATATTTGCATTATACAGCCATATGTGAATTTCAGTTGCTTCCAGTACGACTGTTTCATGTGAATGGTTAAAATTTAAAAATTGAATGGCAAACCAGCTAATGTCATCAGTCGGCAAAACATCAATGCATTTCTGTGGTGTCTGTTGACTTAAAGTCAAAACACAATCCATTCAGCACGCCATTGTTTTGTTTGTGTTCAGGACTCTATGCTCTCCCTTGGGTTTCCGCTCTGGCCCTGGCATGGACATTGTCAGTAATAAGCAAAAGAACAACAATTCTTCTTTCACTAGCATTGGATTACCATGAACACCAATAACTCTGTAATTATTATCATTAGACTCAGAAGAGAAGCCATAATGGTGCATTGTTAGATTTCCCCAGGAGCATTTTACATCATCTCTCCCAGCGCAGTTTGGCTTAGGCATTGTCTCGTGTTCCTTGTGGTTCTCTCTCCCTCGTCCACGGGCTTGCGGTTTTGGACTGGACAGAGAGCAACCCCAGCCCTGTTACCAGTCACAAAGATACATTTTGTAAAAATATCACAGATGAAATAAGACGTTTGCTGTAGGGCCAAATTGACCAATAGCACGACAGGATATACTCAGAAAAGCATTGTATCATCAAAAACTGCTAAACCACATCTATTTTGAATCAAGCAAGGCAACAAAGGGGCAGCCGATGGACGCAGAGTATTGTTGTCATCGACTGAGTCCAGATGACCTGATGAGGCGGTCTCTCAATTCAATCGCTAGGTAACACTGAGCACTGAAGACTGAAAACACACCATGCAATTATGTAAATCAAAATATTTGATTTCTGTGCTAAGACTCAGTAGCAAAAGGCCCACCTAGGTGTTGTAGACCCACCTAGTTTTGCTTCTCTTGTGCCTTGGTATTACAAAAATTCCATGCTGGCATAAACAGTGCATTCATCCATGATTCACTGGAATGCACCGTTTTTACCCTATTGGATTTGTAAATTCAGTGAGATTCATAAAAAAAAAACCCAATTGTTTATAACAATGTTCTCTGTGAGATACAGTACGCCTTAAGGAGACTTGAGGACAAAGAGATCTTTTCCAATGTCTGTTTCCAGTTGTGAAAATGTTGTTCATCTATTAAGTATTGTTTTACTCATTTGAGACAAAAAAGTTTCCATCAATTTTTATATGGAGTTATACAGTAGATAGACTCATTTTTTTCTTATCTCAGTAGCCATTTTGTGCTTGGAATGCTTTGACTGTCTCCTATGTATCCACCGGTGAAAAATGGCGTGCACACACACACATACACACACACACTGAAAAATGGTGTGCACGCACACACACACACACACACACACACACACACACACACACACACACACACACACACACACACACACACACACACACACACACACACACACACACACAAAGAGCTTTCTAGATATGCCAGATGTCAGATAGTTCGCTTCATCCACTCACAAATGACTAATGGAGAGCTCAACCACTGATTCAGCATGTGTGTTATTAGTGTCCCAGACTGTAATGACACACTGTCTCCAAGAGCACCATTAAAGTTTTTGTATCGTGGAGCTAATCTAGGACAGGCAACACAGGAGATGGTCGAATGGGGGCCAAAAAAACGTGACTGAATTAAGTCCAAGAATGTGGAGTGAGGTAATCACGATCATATGTTGCCTTAAAAGTTGGACATTTACTCCTTGCTCCCCTCTGAGTTTAAAACATTGTGTGTGTGTGTGTGTGTGTGTGTGTGTGTGTGTGTGTGTGTGTGTGTGTGTGTGAGTGTTATAAAAAATATGTTTAGATCATAATGTAGGTTTATTAGCTTTGATGAGTTTAATCAAAAGCAAGAGTCAGGATAGTAACCTTCAAGAGAGGACAGACTGGTTTATATTTTATTCATTTACCCATCTTATTATACAAGAAATTTCCTCTGGTATTTTCTGCTGCTGGAGAAAATGTTTCAGACATGAATGTTAAACAAAAAAGACTTCATGCTGGTATTTTGCAATAATACACCCCGTCGGTGTCTAGTTTCAGCCAATAATACCCAGCTTATAATTCCTGAGTCCCGCAGATGTCCTCAGACATATTAATCACGCTTCGCCTAAAGGTCAGAGCAAGGTAATCCATCAGGAAGTTATTGTAAATCACAAGACTGGACTCTGAATCAGGAGACATACCTTTGTTTACTCCTCCATGTCCCCAGTTCAGCTGCAGGTTAACGCCCATCCGTCACAATTTATGTGCAGTTTCAGTGTCCCCCCGCCCCCCACACACCCCCCTTCAGTGCCTTGGTGGTGTGTTATTCTGTGGTCAAGGTAAGTCCCTCTGTGGCCCATCTGTCTTAGTGAATCCTCATGACTTTTCTTGGGGGGGGGGTGCGGCAATAAGACACAGAAAGAGCTGGTCTTTTACTTTTGTTTCTAAAAAAGTCAGTCACATCTCTCCTTTTATGTATGTATGGTTGGTTCTATATATGTATTTATCTACTGCATATATGAATATGAACACTGCACATACATATTCATATTGACCCTCCTATCCCCCTCCATGGCATTCATTCTGCACCTCTGCTCTCTTACGCTCTGGACACCCTCCTGTACATCTTTTTTAGACTTGATTGTCAACCCTCTTTTGTAAGTCGATTTGGACGACACCGTAAATGTAAATGTACTGTATGTATGTACTGCATGTATGCAGTGTTGTCAATAAAGCCTATATGTGATGCTGTATATAATTTATGTATGTATGAGTTCAAATGCAAGTCCATTTTCAGAAAGATGCCAAATTTAAGAATTTTAAGAATAATTTCCTTGTAGTCTCTCTCAAACAGCAATGTAAATATCATTATCAAGTAAAAACAAAAAAAGCCAAAGTAATTCTGTTGGAAGTCGACTAATAATAACATTTATCAATATGATATAAATAAATTTTCTTATAAATGAATCGCAAATCTTCTCCTATTGATTGACAGGACTACTATTGTTTCCCTGATTGCAGATATACAAATTATGAAAAGTGAGATGAAAATGCTTTAAATCAGGATGATGTGTCAGGTGTCAAATCCAAGTTAAACAACCATTATGTAAGGGATAATGTTCGTTGAGGTGGTCATTATCGTGGAAATATCACCATAATGACCACCTCACCGAACGTTATCCCGCTTATTACACGGCTACCTACTGTAGATATTATTAACATGCGACGAAACCTTGTTTATCACTACTTTAACGGCAACTTTTGTGATAAAGATGGATCATACAGTCTGCTGAAAAGACGCATTCTGTTAACTTACAGATCAGCTGATTGGTTAAGGCCGCGTT
>JAODXP020000019.1:18453376-18468376 GCA_027497455.2 Sardinella longiceps
CATGCAATAATGGGTGTCAGAGGAAGAGCCGAGGCTCCATGGGCAAACACGGATGCCCCCCCCCCCACCTCCCTTGCCCCCACCCCACTCTACCCCGCCCGCCTGCACCCTCTCCTCTGTCTGGAGTCTGACAGTCTGAAGGGTGTTCAGGCCTCGGCCAGCAGACAGTGGGCACACTGTCACGCGGTCCCCGCCACGAAAAACAGACCGCCCCGGCCAGGGAGCGCGTTCCGTCTGGGATAATATTGGAACAATCTGGGTCCTTCTTCTGGAGCCCGTCACTCCGACATCCACTCTGTCACTCGCGCCTCGGAGAATGGAGATAAATGGGAATACCAGTGGCGCGGCTTATCTGTCAACATTGGACCGCATAGATGGCGCGGATGACTGGATAATGTCGGATCGAGACATTTTGTTTGCGCCCCTCCTCAGCTCTAACCCCCACAACCCTCCACCCCCACCACCCTCCATCGCACCATCACCATCCCCCTCGCTCCACCCTAAAGGACTTGCCACTGTCCTCCCCTGTCATTCTTTGTCATTGCCCTTCTACTGATCTTTGAAGGCAGAAACCAGCCAACCCCACCACTACCCATCCACAGGCCAACTACCCCCCCCCCCCATTTCCACCACACACACACACACACACACACACACACACACACACACACACACACACACACTTCCACAGGAGAGCCCTCTCCACTCCTGGCAACCAGTAAAAAGGCTATTTCTGTCCAAGACTGAGGGGCTGGTTTGGGATAAGGGTCCTTCAGCGGTAATCAGCGAGCAGCCTGTGATCTGACATTATTGCTCCTGTCAAAACTTGTCACTGGACGAGCGGACCACTCCCCGAGCTCCCTGGCCCGCGATTGCAGAGATAGAGCCTGGCTTATCATGAAAAGAGCGCATGGAGGTAGCACTGCAGAAGGTCAAAACAACACAAAAGAGCTGTGTTTAATGTGTGTGTGTGTGTGTGTGTGTGTGTGTGTGTGTGTGTGTGTGTGTGTGTGTGTGCTTTAACATGGCAACACTTCAGACAGAAGCCAGTTTACTTGCTAGAAGATCTTGTATGTCAAACTCTCAATGCTACTTTGCAACTGCCTAGTTTGCTGAAACGGGTCTGTTGTTAAACAAAGCGAGCTCTGTGTCCATATATGAACATGAAGCTCATCACTCAGTCCCCTTTGATGTCCTTGAGAGAGATTATACAGTAAAATACAGACTTTCCAAAGGAAGATAATCCCAACTTTCAATTAACTATTCTATTTAGTGCACTTAAATAAACCCCTATTTGATTCTCATGTTATTATGTATTATTACATAGTAATAAGCTGAACTATAAGGTTAAAACCCAACATAACTTGCATGGTGTACACAATGTCCATTGGTAACAGAATATTGTTAAAGGAAAATTATAAATATGAATTATCAACACACTGTATCTCATATACAAATCTAGCAACATGCAGAGGGGCCAAATCTTTTTCTTTTTCTGTATTTAGCATAAAAACTGTGGGCTGATTCTGTATTTAGGACAGCTATGTAAAGTCCAGGCTATGTGTTTGGCAGCAATCTCCCCTGGCTCATGAGCTCTAGGGCCCTGCATGGTCCTGGCTTCTTGCTCTCATCACCCATCAAGGAAGCGGCTGAAGTGCCTCCGCTTAACAATGATCTGCATCCAAGTCATCTGTGACACACCATTCAGGAGCTCTTATCATAAAAGCATATTCAAAAGGTTGAGTAAGGCCCTTGGCCAAAGCGCGGCTTTGAACTTGAGATAAGATGGCCTCCACATGGTGAGCATGTGTGTGTGTGTGTGTGTGTGTGTGTGTGTGTGTGTGTGTGTGTGTGTGTGTGTGTGTGTCTGTCCCCTTTGGAATTGAGATCAAAATCATGCAAGCCTTGGAGAAATTATTCTCTTTATACTGTATTTACTATGTTGGAAGTATTCTCCGGTTTCCTGTGAAAACACTTAATAATTCTGGGAAATAAGTGCATTGAAATTCAATGGGCTCATGCTTCACATGAAAACTATTCATAACTTAAAACTTACTTCAACCATTTCTTCAATGAATGTATTCTCAAAGTAGGTTTCTTAGCTTGCTACCAAAAAAAAAAAAAATAATAATAATAAAAAAAATTCCAAACAAATAGTAAAGCAATTTTGAATAACCAAATGCAAACAACAGTATAGACTATCCAAGGCCAGTGAGCGAAACCTTGATTAAGTTAAAGGACAACTTCTTGATTTAACTTGCTTGCTTGAGTTTCGGGCCCCCGGTGATAAACAGTGTTGTTTTCGCACAAGCATATGCTGAGGGGATTAAGGAATAGCCCTCCCGAGTGAGACAGTTAACAGCATTCCTGCAGGCCTTGTCCGTGAGTTTGTGCGCCTGTGCGCCTGCTTTCCCCATCAGACCTGGGGAGGGAAGGCATAGGGAGGGGAGGGTTTGAGAGGGGTGGGGGTGGAGGGGGGCTCTCCAGGCCATGGTGGTGATTTACCGCACAGCTCTTTACCTGACAGGCACAGCTGCGCTCCGTGACGGATTGGCCGTGTCATCCTCAGGATTCCGCAAGCGCTCTCCTGCACTCAGCATTTCTGTCAACACGGAATATGATGTTCTAATTTTACCAAAGGGAGGGAGGGAAGAGGAAGGGGGGGGGGGGGTCACTGACACAAGCAGACAGTCTTGTCACCCAGTCCCCCGTCCCCCAAACCCTCTCCTCACCTCCACACTCACCCTCTCTGTGTGCCACTGCTGCCATCGAGGAGGCCTGGCATGTTTGGCGCCCCGGAAAGGTAATGTCCATGGCTCCGACTCAAGCCTAAGTGAGAGAGCGAGAGGCATGCAGCAGTTAGAAACCCAATGCCACAGGCCAGCCATTCCACAGCCGGGCCTGCGAAATAGACACAGCCTTTCCTTTCCAACTTGAAAAAGAACACAGGAAAAAAAAGGAAGAAAGGAAGAAAGAGAGAGAGAGAGAGACAGACAGACAGACAGACAGAGAGAGAGAGAGAGAGAGCAAGAGAGAAACATAAACGACAATGCCAGAAACACAGGAAAAGGTAATGCATAAAACATGAGCCTGATAGGCAGGGCGCACCAGTCAGCTTTTTTGTGGATGGAAAGGATTGAAGAGGGTGGTGGATTATGTGTGTGTGTGTGTGTGTGTGTGTGTGTGTGTGTGTGTGTGTGTGTGTGTGTGTGTGTGTGTGTGTGTGTGTGTGTGTGTGTGGAGGAGGGGGGGGACTCAGGGTTCTCAAGTATCAAGGAATATGCAGCACTTAATTTACTGAACATGACATGGCTGCCTTTCCTTTCCTGTGGGGGTGGGACCTGGATTCCTGGGGAGAGAAGGAGAGAGAGAGAGAGAGAGAGAGAGAGAGAGAGAGAGAGAGAGAGAGAGAAGAGAGAGAGAGAGAGAGAGAGAAAGAGAGAGAGAGAGAGAGAGAGAGAGAGAGAGAGAGAGAGAGAGAGAGAGAGAGAGAGAGAGAGAGAGGCAGAGGGTAGCCTTATCTCCACTCTGATATATTATCTCCTCTCCCTTTGCTATGGAACGGCGTGCCTCGCCTCGCACTGGATTGTTTTAGCTGTTGTTGTGTCCCGCATATTAACTCCAGATGTTACCCTGATGATTGGGACTGGGCCTCTGGGACTGGGGAGAGACAGAGAGAGAGAGAGAGAGAGAGAGAGAGAGAGAGAGAGAGAGAGAAAGAGAGAGAGATGGAGGGAGGGAGGGAGAGAGGGAGAGAGAGAGAGAGAGAGAGGCTGTAAAATAAAAAATGGCCTTTCAGGAGATGATGACCCTTCCTCACCCCTGGTGGAAACCATGGGAATGGTGAGGCTTTTCATGGCACCCTTGGCCTTTCGTTAACACCGCTCAACTGTTTCAAACACCCCCAACACCACCTCCTGTTTAAAACACCCCCACCACCTCAACCACCAACACCACCACCAACACAGCTTGGCTTTAAAAACACCCCTTTTCAAAATGTTTGCGTTTCAATTTTGTTTTACAATATCAAGACTCACCATTGCACTCAGGGATTTGTAATTCTCTCCCTCCCCCCCCCCCCCCCACACACACACACACACACACACACACAGAGAGAGAGAGAGAGAGAGAGAGAGAGAGAGAGAGAGAGAGAGAGGGGTAAACACAACAGATGAAAAAAGAAAGTAAGACTGCATTCAAAAGTCCCAGCACTTACAAGAGTAACAAGAGTGAGGAAGATATCACCATAAATGTCCTCATCGCAACAGTATACTGTCAGCTCTACTGCTGATGTTGTCCTAGAGTGCAGATGTTGGCATGGGGTCTAGTGGTCTAGATGTGGAGCCCAAGAGCCCAACAGCAGACGCCATGGGCTGCAAAATGGCTACGCATTGTTGCCCACCCTGTGGCTCTTTTTCTCCAGCTCATTGAGAAAATAAATGAAATACAGTATTAACCAAGTGGGTAGTCCAAGATGCTGGATAAACCTAGCTTATTTAACCTAGGGAGAGTGTTAAACCTGCTAATAGAGTAACCTGATGGGTTTGGGTTAAGAGTTAATTAAGATTAATTAAGAGTTAATTAAGAGTTAATTAAGAGTTAGTTAAGAAAATGAAGATTTTCTATTATCAGGTTTACGGCTATCTCAAGTTTAACTTACCCAGGATTATCACTTAATCACCTTTTTGGAATACCCCACAAGTTACTGAATGGCTCTTCAGTCTAAAATATTCACATTATGAAGTCTTTTGTTATGTTTTGAGTTGTTTCAATGGGAGGGGATGGAGACTGTTCCAGACATGCTGTTTAGGTGGTCAGAACCTGAGGAAGGAAGTGAGAGTTTTCACAAACGGCCACAGTGCAGCGCAGGAGATCACCATAGGAGATAATCTACTTTAAATCCTTTGCGGTCACAAAGGTTCTATCGCTTACCCCATCTTCCCTTTTTTGTCTTTCAAATCCAGTGCAAACACAGAAATCGGTCTGGGCAAACAAGGGACTCTAACTCAACAGTGAGCTGTGGCGGCAGACAAGGGAGACTGTGTGTTTGCCTGTGTACTTCATTTCTGAAGAGTGAGGAAAACGCTCAGTCATATGTTTCATTTCTAGGATCGGATTACATCCACTCTGTGAGGGTGTAGGAAGGAAGGGGGAGGTTCTAAAAACTCAATTAAACAGACAAAACATCAATCAATTGATTATGAAATTTCATTAAATAATTAATAATGCATTTGTCCTCACCAAAGGGGTCTTCACCGAATGTAAAAAGAGCTTTTTTTTTTTTTTTTTTAAACATACAATGGTGTGATGAACAATGAATGTATTCACTGGAAGTGGAAAATGATTGAAAATCCCACGGTTAGCTTTAACTTTTTCAGCCATGCAAACCTTAAAGACACTTAAGACACTCAAACTGCAGTACAGTTAATCGTTTTTGGCCTTTGCAGCTTTACCTTAGTTAAAAAAGAAAATAGAAACCATATTGGATTAATTAAAATGTTAACTTTTGGCATCAAATCTCAGCCTTCTTTATTTAACTGATAAAAATGGGTCTTGTGTCTGTATGTTTGGAACAAAATATTTCAAACTAAATATTTTTGTTCACTTAAAAGTTGTTGCCCTTGGATCTCATTTTCACTAGACCTTGACTCCTACCCCTAGAGTTTGCATAGACAAATACAGACAAATGATGAAAAAATGTTACTGATAAGATGACTTGGCTTTTTAAAACACTATGAAAATGAAGCTTTGAATCTCAATAAGTCTCCATGAGAAAAACAGTCCTGAGATCGCATTGATATACCATCTTATTTCACAGGGACATATTTCTGTTTTATTTCTCCCAAGTGGAACCAGCCACTTTTTGTCACAAAAAAGCTATTATTTGGCAGGCAAACTCTTTCAGAGTAACTTTATGAAAATATGACGTAATTGTGTTTATAAATCCTTCCATTCCATAACCATAAAAAATAATAAAGCCATACTTTAACTTGTTAAACTCGTTAAAATAGGCATAGCACTTTACGACAGGACATTTTGGAAATGTAAATGCCTAACATTTGAAATGTGTATAGGGTAAATGATGTCCCATAAATGTACAGGGCATTTTTAACAGTGTGCACTTTATGAGCTGATTTAAGGACATTTTTCCCCCTCGCTCTGGGTGCACAGCAGAGAGAGCCATTGGGTGTGGGGTTGGACAAAACAGAGATGACAGGGCCTGACCTTCAGAGAAAATGCTGCACTAAGCAACAAGCTGTCATTGAAGCAACAGCTTAACCAGAAAAACCTTTGCACTTAAAACATGCAGTTCGGATAAAACAATGTTGATATCTTAGGTCAGTTGCCAATCTATTTACACCTTCCATCACAGTACTCCTAAAGCAACTTGTCAATTAGTTGGACCTTTTAATGGCATGATCAATTTGATCGAGTTGAGGGGTTTGTAAGACATATTGTTTTTTTGTTTTTTTGTTTATTTGTTTGTTCACAGAGCAAGGACAACTGTGAATACTGGAGTTTTATGAGTGCACAGGCAGTCTCAGGCCTGTGAGGAGAATTTGCTGTGAATCAATGACTAAGACCATTTTGGAAAATAGTTTCATACCGACTCTTAAGTGAATATGTTTAGATACATGTGTCATTAAAGAGTTCAGAGTAACTAAACAGCATGCCTGTTACATATTCCTATCTGATGTATTAGGAGAAGTTTTGCATTGTCACAGACCTGTCATCACCAGGAAACACGTCTTCATTATGCAAATCTTGAACTTAGATAGGCCTACAACCAAAAGCTCAGCTCAACTGTGATGTAATACAAAGTAGTTGAGATATTGAATATAATTTGATAATTTGCATGTTGTTGTCAAAGAAATCGACATTTAGCCTAAACAGATCATTTTGATCCCCAGCTTAAAGGAGAATCAGTGTAATATGGACCAAAAGTTTAAGTTAAGTATATTGCAACATCATGACAAGTGTGAACGTTCACAGATTTATTTAAATGTTTAGGCATGCTGGTGAAGGCAGCTAGCTATTGGAGGCATTGAGGTTGGTATTATAGGCCAAATCACTGATTTAAACCATAAAAAGGCCCAAAGTTGTGTTTACATTGCATCTGCACTTCCAGTGGCATTAGCATTTACTGTATGTGCCTCTTTAAAGTCCTTTACTATAACACAGCTACTATGGCCCAAAAGTGTAATCTGCACATATTTGTGTCTTTGGTGTGCCACTTGCCTCAATGTATATTTTTAAAACTTGCAAAGCTGTGAAAGTTCACTGCTCTATATACAGTTCCTGCAAAAGTAGCAACCTCGTGGTCTGTGGCTTGGCCTGACAGAAGGCTTATCATCATGCTGCCTTGAAAGAGATGGCGCAGCAGATCTGGCGAAGTGATGTCTGTCATTTTTCCCTTGAAGCTCAGAGAGTATGGGTTGATCTTGTGAAGAGTTGAGGCTGCCGGCTCCCCTTAGATCTCACGATACCCATCTTAAGAGTCCCAGGGATTCCACATGAGCCACTGTGTAAATCCTGCGGAAAAAATAAAAATAAATAAATAACTGTGATGAAAGTTGAATGTGAGAACACAAGTTAATAGAAACACATTAATTTCTTCATTACCACAGCATCCAAATGCAAAAGGAGTGGGAAAAAATGATTGCTTTTAATTTCACCCTTGTGACTCATATCCAAACAATAGGCTGATTTATTGTTTTTAGTTATGGCTGCAATTGTGGGAGCTTGCATGAGAGTTATGCAAATGGTTTATTTTTTTCCCACTCCATCAGCGTTTCTTTTTTTTTATTATTGCCACAAATTCCACAGTCCTAAGGGGACATGGGATACTCCTTTCACATTTTTCCCCACATTTCCCATCCCATCCCAGGATGTTCCTAACCTATGTCCACATGGTGATCATCATCAGAAGCTGTCCATGTGACTCTAAACCTGTCCAACAGGCAGGTCTGTAGCACCAGGTGGCCCTGGAGCTATCCAGACACTCCCAGGATTGAAACCCCCTCCTCCCCCCACCCTCTCCATTCCCTCCGTTGTCCAATGGTCAATAAATCAACGAGAGAAAGTTCTGGGCACAGTGCCAGATTGTGATTATGCTGTCCAGATATCTGCATCTTCATCATAGACAGAGGCTACAACAGACATCTGGGAAGCGTCTGGTCCAGTTGCTTTTTAGCTTTTCCTGCTTTTGGGCTGACTTGAGGGTAATTCACTCTTTTTTTCCCCTCCCTCACCCAGTTATCGGCTGTGCAGATATCTCTGATGGTTCACAGGCAGAGCATTGAAATAAACAAGAGGAGACAGATTCCTGATGCAATCGAATGTGCTCTTTCGCCACATTCATCATTCAGATGATCTTCCTGCATCCCCTTTCTGATTTGGGGATCTGTTTTGATCTGTCATAGCTCTGAAATGCCGTTTTAATTCAGAACGCTATCGTCTTTGATATCAATATATCAACATGAAGTTTGTGGATATTGTAAGCCCACAAGGCCAAATTATGTTTTTACTGCAGTACATATCACACATTGAGCCAAATAAAATGCTGCCCTGCCAGGTGGGAATGTAGTGGAGACTGGAATGATGTACTAGAGGATGTGCATATGGGTGGTTCGGGGTGAAAAAAAAAGAATTCTTTTTGAGCAGGAGCATTACTGATTGAGAACCCGCTGAGCTCTGTGACCTTTTCAACCTGTAACTTCAATCTACCAGCAGCTGTGCACCCGTATAGAGAGGTTGCTCTGCCTATGAGTCTCCAGCTGAGACGCCCAACCAAGCACCCACCCCATCCCACCCCACTCCACCCACCCAGCCCTGCTCCCCTGCATAGCCTGCATCCACTCCAGAGCCTGTGAGCGACAGCCACACTGAGCCATGACAAGTGTGCTCAGGCCCAGAAGCTGCTGCTGGTGGTGGTGGTGGGGTGGTGTTGGGGTGGTGGCCCGGGTGGAAATCTGGCAGACTGCACCGCATTCAGACTCAGGTATTGATTTGAGGAGAGGAGACAGCGAGAGCGAGGAGGCGAAGGGGTGTGTGTGTGTGGGGGGTGGGGGGAGATGGCGGAGGAAACCTGATGCCTCTGCGTTGTGATAATGGCCCGCTCCCTCAGGAAATACCTGCCCGGGTTGGGAGAAAGAAGGGTGGAAAAAAAAGAAAAAGAAAAGAAGGGAGAGAGGATGAGGAAGGAGAGGTAAGCACCCAAAACAGCGTGGCCATTGTTCCGCTGCTGGAGGTTCACGGGGCCACGGTGACAACCAAAAACAGTGGTTGCTCTGAGAAACAGAAACAAACCAGATGACCCAGAAGGATCAGCAGCCAACCTCACTCTCTGCGGTAACATGAGGTTTGGAGTAAGAATTATCATTGGACAGCACTACTGCTTTCTGCTGCCCTGTGCAAATAATTAAATATATTTGGCGACTTGGCGGACAATAACATGCATTAACTGAATTTGTGCTGGGAAAAAGGAAAAGTGGAAGTAGTCGATATGGTCATGTGAACGTATGAGTCTGTGGCAATATTACTTGATCCTTTAACAATTTCTTTATTTATATCGTATTTGTTTCTGTAGCTAATATCCTTGTAATCTTAGTCTGATGCAGCATTATGAAGATGTCCCGCAGCCTGTCTCTGTATAAACAAATATGTCTGGTACTAACAAAAACGGCTGGAAATTGTTAAGTGTTATTTGCTTGTCTGGTTTCTGCTCTTTTTTCCCAAACCTCCAGCAGCATCTACAGGTGGGCTAACCATAAAGTGTTGACTGAAGACCTTGAGTAAATTATTAGTTTGTGTTCCACTATCACTGCAGCTGCCAACAGCTAATTTCATCTCACCCTGCAACCTATATATACAAGGGCTTTAATCATGGTCATTAGTGAGTCCCGCTTGTCAGAAACTGTGATATTGACATGGTTATAATGACTCTACCTTTGATCCTGTGCTCAGAGCAGTGATTAATGAGCTTACTGATGTCTCTATTAATAGATGCTCAAGTGGTAGCCACAAGAGTCTTGTACTTGTGTTTTTTTTTTTTTTTTTTTTTTTGATGTGGCCAACCAGTGTAACGTGAGTTGTGCACGAGGGAAAAATAATTCCTAAACCACTATTATGAGTTACTGCATGTAAAATATTGAATTAATTTGTAGAAGATGGAATAAGGTTGGGTAATATAGGCTTCAGGTTAAATGTTTCCTTTCATGGTCTCTTGCAGTAATAGCTTAGCCAAGAGGTCAGTAGAACAAGTCCTGGAGTACGGAGCAGAATTATTGTGAGAGTCTCTCTCTCTCAAGGCAGACTGTTGTCTTATATTAATGGGAGCAGCAATTACTATCCACCATAAAGTAATATGATACCAGCATGCTGAGCCATGACAGCTGGTGTGTGTGTGTGTGTGTGTGTGTGTGTGTGTGTGTGTGTGTGTGTGTGTGTGTGTGTGTGTGTGTGTGTGGGTGTGTGTTTTGAGAGAGGGAGAGACATGTGTGTGTGTGTGTGTGTGTGTGTGTGTGTGTGTGTGTGTGTGTGTGTGTGTGTGTGTAAGCAGGAAAGCCTAGATGGAGGAGGAGAGTGCAGTAGGGGCAGATGCTGTTACAGCTGCAATCTACTGCATGATGATGATAGGGGTCAAATGGCACATGTAATGCTGGTTCTTCTGTCACACAAAGGTACACACATCCACACAGCAACAAACACGCCGATACACACACACACACACACACACACACACACACACACACACACACACACACACACACACACACACACACATGTGCGCGCACACACACAACCTGTTCTCAAAGAGACAAGTAATAGAACCAACCTGTTAAAATGTACTGCCTTTACCAGTTTTTAAAGCACATCTTAAGTCTATTGTGGAAATCTACCAGAACATGTTGCAGCCTGCACAGCTATAATGATCATCCAATGGCCTCTCTTTTGGTCTTGTACTTAATAACGGGGTAAACTTTAAGAGGGAAGGCACATCTGCGCCATTGTTTCCAGGCCTTCGTAAAACAGTTTATCGCACGTTCCTCCAGCCCCACTGCTTGTAGCCAGCAAAGGCGCAAAACAGAAGGGGGAAATTTGTGAGGTGTTTTTCCAGGGAGTGTAACTCAAACCTTGGCTGGCTCAGGTCACCTGGCTCATCTCCAGGCCAGGCCTTGTGTTAGCTTATTTATGCTCGCGTATGGCATTGTTCCCCAACGCTAGCTACTAGCACAGCATAGATGCTAACACTCCACTGGAAAGGGGGCGGGAAGGGTTGGGGGGTGAAATAAAGAAACCCTTCAACCTTACACACACTCACACACACACACACACACACACACACACACACACACACACACACACACACACACACACACACACACACACTCTAACCTATTGTCTCTGATCTTGTTCCTCACTGTACTGTGGTTTGTAGGAAACAGGTGATACAATACACATAATCACAAGGTTTCTCTCCGTGAGTTTCTGGGGGGAGATTTGCTGCGTCATGTCGGTGGAAATTGCCCGCAAGCACTGGCCCACATTGAGTTGGTTGTTTTAACCAAAAACGTTAATGATTGGAAAGACACGAAACACCGTCCAAGAACTGTTGCCAAAGCCAACTTCGCCACGGTATGTTGACCCTATTAAGCTGGAATCTGAACTTGGTGGCCATTCCTCTGGGGTCTGACAGAGTTGCCTGCCTTCATCTGAACTGAAGACTGATGAATTTGGCTGTTTAAAACTATGTGTAATGAAGGAAAATACTGGCCCAGAATTCACCTCACAGTTCCAAGTGAGCCGACATGGGACACCAGGTCAGCACACTGCAGATTTTGCAATATCATGTATCATGTTAGCCAACTCAATCATTATGAGGTTTTGCACAAGTGTTACAGAATGTTACCATCAACAGCCTAACTTCCATTGACAAGAGCTTACTAACATGCAGACCTATGTCTTCGAGCAATATTGTTGGCAAGATATTTTTACAGTAACTAACCTGACTTGATTACAAATGATTACCTCTAGGCCTAGGTCTAGATACCTTCATCTAGGTGGGCTCAATGAGCGTAGATCAAAATGTATCCGTTGGTTGTTTCATGTGTTTGGTTTGGGGTTCGAAGCCTGCCTTCATTATGTTGGGTGTAATAACTTGTTTGGTTGATTGGCTCTCTATTCTGGGCAAATAAAATGTAGGACAAGTACGTCTGGAGGCAATACTGAAACACAGAGCACAATCAAATTACTCACAGATCAGGCTGGGTTTATTTGCTTTTTCTGTTTTCGTTTTTTGTTTATATGTTTGTTTGTTTTTTGACAGGTGTTTATATGTCCTTAATAGGATCATATTCACAAACATGTTCCGTAGCACCGAACCATAGCCTAAGTGTTTTGCCACAAACATTGAGAATTGTGAATTGTTGCTGTGTACAAAAAGTAATAAATCAGTACTGCAGTTCTCTCTATAAAAGACACACAAGAAATTGCTGAAGGCTGAAATATAACAACTTGTCTGGCAAACTCTCTATTAATGAAATATTACGCAGGACATGTGGTCAGCAAAATGTCCAGTGCTGGACTGTGATCAATAGGCCTTGATAAATGGATGGAATATGTCTATGGACGTTCATCAACCTGACATTTTCACATAAAACAATAATATCCAATCATCCTCTTGGAATGATGATTGCTTAAACAATATTTCAACAGTAATTAATATCTAGGAACACATCATTGAATATGATACCACCCTTACAACAAAGGCAGAATTATTTTCATTTATAAATAAATTAGTGATTTTTTGCAATGCAGTGCTTATGTTTTTTTTTTTTTTTTTAAGATGTTCTGAGATGTCCTTAATATCTTGATGCATTAAATTAAAGCAAAGTTACAGCTTGCTTCGGTTAACCAAAAACAGCTATTCTTTTTTTTTAAAAAAAAAATACTTCTTCTACTACTCAATTAGAAGCGTAGCCCGGATCAAGTCACCTTCTGGGAGTTAAGTTAAGTTCTTCTCCCACGTCAAAGCCCAAGCCGAGAGTGGACATGGCTGACTCTGGAATCCAGATTGAGAGAAGCCATAACCCTAGACAACCCAGCACAGGCTGGTCCCTAGGGAGAAAACTGAGGCAGAGCAGAGGCCAGGGCCCCGGGCAGTCTCATGCATGTCATTTGTCTTGCGTGAGCTCTCTCTTTGATACTCGCCGGACTTCTCGTGTTTGCCTCTCTCGATGTCTCCCGGAGGAGAAAAAAAAAGAAGAAAGAAAAAACAAGGGAACATCAGTTAGATAAATGGTTTTGCATAAACTCCATATGCTATTGCTGCTATCTTGCATGTGTGTCGAAGTGTGCTAGCGACTTAGGCAAAACATGCTTCTGCTTTAAATCTTTAGCACTGTCTCAAGATTGATGACGTTCATCAAAATGATGTTGATGCAGCATTGATTCAAATTCAAGTGCTGCGGTTTGACTCGCACCAAAGCTGTCAGCGACTGACTGCTTCAAATTCTAAGTGCACAGATTTACTGTGGACCCATGAAACACAGACATGCCAGAGACACAGCGCATTTTTGCTGACAGGTGATTAAAATACAGCTTTTTAAAACATCTACGCTTGTTGTGTATTTGGGAAGTACATCATTAAAAGAGACATTAACACGTGAACATGCTGTGATGCTATGACTGCTCAGCTTAAAAAAAAAAAAGGAAAAAGAAATTCAGATTCAGATTCATTTATTTTCCAGACACCCGTTGCTGGGCGTTTTCTATGTTTAGGCGAAGGACTTTTCAGTATAATGAATATGTTGATGTTTAAATTTCAGCTGATGGTGAATAAAATCTGCTTTGTACCGGTTTTGTACTCCAACTTTCACCCTCACAATAATAATCCACACACCTCATTTTTGGAAATTCACCATGGTGTAACTGCACAGTGTAGCGAGACAGCTTCACAAGGATCTGCCAGGTCTCGCCTGCATGGAGTTCATCATGGTGCTGAGAGGTCTAATTTAGCCAGGAAATGGACCTGGGAGGGGCGATGACTGCCAGTAAGCCAAATCCAAATCACTGACTCTCTCCGTATTTTTCGTTTTGCACGCGATAGAGGGGAAATAACTCTGGTTCTCTATGGAGATTTCCCTTGCAGCAATAAATCAATTGATAGCACCTGTCTTTTTACAGAAGATCTTGTGCTATTAACAAGAATACAACTCTATAAAGAAAAGGTCACCAGGGGTATTATTTTGTGAGTATTAGCATATCAACTAGATCAGTGGGGCTTTATTGTGTGATAATGACACTAATAATTTGACAATAATGCTTTGCCTAACAGGTTTGAAGGTGGGTCAGAGTTTGTGGACATGTTCTATTTTGCCTAGCCAGAGTCTGGACATGACATACACCAGATGCAGTTAAGGCAGCCGTTCCCAGTTTATCACCCTAATTATAGTCCAAAGAAGGGGTCCAGTGCAGAGGCCCATGCTACAGTGCAGCGAAGCTGGGAGGGTGGCGGTGTCAAGGAGCGAGGTGAGCTACGCCACGCAACAATGTGCAGAATTTACGGTTTATGAAAGGCCTGTATCCCAGCAGGATTCCTTTTATTAGCTCGCCTCAAATGACCAGGTCATTAAACATCAATGAGCCGCCATCGGGCAGGCGGCAGCCGCGGGACACTGCCGAGGGAGAAACGCTGTTCGAAATTTAGGGGCCGGAGCGCTGCTGGATGTTCTCACCCTTCGCGTGGCTTTATTTGACACTGGCGGTGAGTGTGGACAAGGGCTGTTTCGAGAGACAATAATCACTCTCTCAACTTAATGGGGAGACACAATAGCACAGGCTCAGGCTTGGGCTTGGGATATGTGAGGCTGGTGACTGGTGGTGGTCCAAGGCAAACATCTCCAGCCCCGCTGGTCTGCCACTCTCTGTGCTACAGAGCTAGAAACGCCCAGCAGTCTCCAAGGGCCTCTGGTACTCTGGACTTTAGCTAAACTTCTG
>JAODXP020000019.1:18473376-18545876 GCA_027497455.2 Sardinella longiceps
TGAGCACTGCCTGCCTCTTGAAAAGCTTATCATTTCCAAGGGCGAGCATTAAACACACACACACACACACACACACACACACACACACACACACACACACACACACAGAGAGAGAGAGAGAGACAGGCTTGCTTCTGAATACTTCTTTCTTGCCTGCGACCTCATTGTTCCTCTAATCTTTGCTCCCTCCGGTGGATCTGGAGCTGAGAACAGAAGGACGCTATTAGGACTGATGAAAAGAACTGAGGAGATATGAGAGGTGGGCTATGTGTGTGTGTGTGTATGTGTGTGTGTGTGTGTGTGTGTGTGTGTGTGTGTGTGTGTGTGTGTGTGCATGTTTGTTAATAGGGTGCAGGCGACTGAGGATAACATATCATCATTAGCATTGAAAACTCAACCTTTGCCCTGTCGGAGTAAGAGAAGGAGAGAGAGAGAGAGAGAGAGAGAGAGAGATGCTTATGTGCCTGACACACACACACACACACACACACACACACAGGGTCACAGGTGAGGACCTTCCTCCCATAAGAAGAAGAAGAAGAAGAAGAAGAAGAAGAAGAAGAAGAAAAAGAAGAAGTGGGTAAAAAGCCATCACTAGGAGCTGGTGTTTGTGTGTGTGTGTGTGTGTGTGTGTGTGTGTGTGTGTGTGTGTGTGTGTGTGTGTGTGTATGTGCGTCTGTATGCGTTCCTGGGGACAGAGACCTGAGAGGGGACACAGAGAGGCTCTGTTTTTCTTTTTAATGTGACCCAATCAGGTTCCCATGAGGGGGATCCCTGCACTATCCTGACTGTCAGCAAAAGCACTAGGGAGGATGAAGGGGGTGTGTGGGAGGGTGAGGAGGAGAAGAGAGGGGAGTGTGTGTGTGTGTGTGTGTGTGTGTGTGTGTGTGTGTGTGTGTGTGTGTGTGTGTGTCGGGGGGTGTATGAATGACCTATTGTCCCCCTTCCACTCATCTCTCTGGAGAACCAGGGTCTCGGCAGGCACAATGACACACTCTCTCTCTCTTTCCCTCTCTCTCTCTCTCTCTCTCTCTCTCTCTCTCTCTCTCTCTCTCTCTCTCTCTCTCCATCCCTGGGTCCCCCTTTAGCGGCCCTGGCTTTGAACAGAGCTCTCTCTGGATCGGGCCTGGCTCGTCAGCACGCCCTGAAGAAATTCACAGGGGAGAGAAAATATCTGAGTCTTAAGAAGATGAAGACTGTGGGAGGATTTGGATATGTGTGTGTGTGTGTGTGTGTGTGTGTGTGTGTGTGTGTGTGTGTGTGTGTGTGTGTGTGTGTGTGTTGTGTCTGTGTGTGTCTGTGTGTGTGTGTGTGTGTGTGTGTGTGTGTGTGTGTGTGTGTGTGTGTGTGTAGGATGGGACAAAGTGTTCCTCTGGTTTTGAATGGGATGCAGATTATGGAAGTTGGACGGCATCAAGGATGTTCTTGTGAGCTGAAGAGAGGGAAAGAGAAAGAAATAAAAGGAATGAAGTATGAAGGGGAGAAAATGTGTCCTTGTAAAGTGTAGAGTGAGAGACAAGAGAGAAAGACAGGAGGAAAGGAAACATGAAAGGAAGAAAAAGTGAGAGCTGCAGAAAAGAGTCTGGCTGTTTGTGTTAGAGCACTTGTAATGCCAGGTTTGCTTGTTTTTGTTTGACCCCCGACAATGTTTTAAGAAGTGTAAAGCGGAGTGCAAAAGTTCAGCCGAGGTTGAGCACAAATCTTTGCCGTGGGGGTGCCTGCTCACACAGCCTGGACAGCCCAGTTGAGAAAAAGTCTTCATTAATGCACTCCGCTGTCCGCTGTGATGAATATGATCTTGATCTGGTTATTATTACATTCCATGGTGGCCTCTGTACACCCCCAACCCCCTCGCCTGACACACACTCACACTCACACACACACACATACACACACTCTCTCTCTCCGATTTATCTCATTTCTCCAAATTAAAGTGTGTAAGCTCTGGCCGACCTGATAAGCGGCACCTCTCACAGCAATTTTTTAAATATAAACACCATCTGACAGGCACATTTATCTCCCTGCCTTCTGGGCTTCACCAGAGCTGTTTTAGTGCTCCAAGCACTCCGTCCAGCCACCACGCCTGAGATAAATAGCCTAGGCTTTATCCTCACACACTCACTGGGCCTTTCACTTCAACATTTACTTTGTCATCTGTGGAGATGCAATCTTCTTTTATTGATTATTGTAAATCAGTAATAACAAACACACACACACACACACACACACACACACACACACACACACACACACACACACACACACACACACATACACACACACACAGGCATAGATGCAGGATATTAAACGGATCAGCAGGAGCCGGGCCAAAAGACGTGCATTTATTTGAAAATCAATAAATAAAAAACATGGAGTCTCTTTCGGTGAAGGAATTTCTTGCGCGGACGAGCACCGGATGAAAGCTGGGCGCCTGCGATGCGAGTACTGGCCAATTCATGATCCACTGGAGAGCATTTCAAAGCCACAGAGCATATTTCAAGGGCAGGAGGAATGAAAGCTGAGGTTTTCTGGTTTGGGGTCATCTCAGAAGTCAAGAACAAGAGTCCCTCGAGAGGGCCCAACAGGAAGTCATCGTGAAGAGGGCAATTAGGATGGAAGGCCCATTTCATGTTCATGACAGAGAGTGAGAGAGAGAACGAGAGAGAGAGAGAGAGAGAGAGAGAGAGGGGACAGACAGACAGAGAGAGTTAAAGAAAGGGGCAGTGAGAGAGCTAGCCTTCCCAGAATGAGAGGCTCAGCATTTCCGTGTGGTGTGTGTATTAATACAAAATGCCCTGCTTGCAGCGACAGACACATTGTCTCGGGGCTCTCCTTAAATAGCCATCTCAAATGCCACAAAACAGCGAGTGCAAACCATGAGCGCAAAGTTCACGTCAGACCAAGTTTCCAGAAATAAACGAAATGTAAGGTTTTGAAATGTATACTCATGCCACATGTATATAAACAAACTTCTTCTGAAATGAAAAAAAATAAAAGTTTTTTCAAGATTTAATCAGGCCTACAGTAGTTAGTAGCAGTTCAAAAACTTCAGACGACGGTGGAGAATCATATTCGTGATCTCTCACGACCGCCATGTTTGCACATCCCAAATATTTTAGACTGATCCCAGAACAGATAAACACTGAAGCGAGCTAGAGAAGACATAGTGCCTGTATGTGACAGCTTGGAAGATTCATGCCGCACGTCTGCCACTTTCCAACACCACTGTGAGGCCGATCTGTATACACGAGTACCTTTTTTTTTTTTTTTTTTTTTAATGTGCACCATCCCCTGGCTCTGGCCGCCTGTTTAAAGTACTGCCTCAGACCCACCACCATCTCATGCCATCAAATCTAGCAGGCCAGAACAGGGCGAACAAGGCGTCCCATATACCCTGTACTGTAAATATTTCCATAGCTGTGCATTTGTCTTATACACCCCCACATCTCCTCAAGTGGTTGCCATGTCGAGGTGTGCAAGCGTGCAGGGGCAAATTTAAACAACAACGTGGCCTGTTATAAACTCTAATAAAGGAACATGCTTGAAGCAGGGCTTTATCGTTGGGTGGACCGTGACCGAGAGCCACCGGTCTTGTCAGTTCACCACACTCAATTATACGCACATGGGAACGCAAACTCAACAGTTCTCACAGCGTAGCTCATCAAACGCTCTGCATCTGTCGCCGAAACTGTGGACGGCTTCAAATAGTATCGTATTTACTGTACTTATGGTATGTATATACACCCAAGATTATGGCCACGTATAGATTATAGGACCAGTAATGACGTGCTATACTATAACATAGAATTATGCCCTACCTGAGAGGATCTAATGGTGGTAAAAAATTGTTTTCGTTTCAATGCCAGAGAGGGGAGTTCTTATGAGAAGCAGGAATAGCACTGTCACATCGAATAAGCGTGCAAATACTAAGTATGAATTCAGTAATGACACATCTCTGACACGTCGGCAGTATTTTTGCCACAGGGACTTTGGGTGGGTGGCTGTGGCTTTTCTAGTGCGGTGATCTTCGCAATTCCACAATTCAGCCCCATAGGGAGGGAGGAGGATGGGGAGATCTTCCCAGCATGCTTCGGAATGTAAAAGTGAAAACGTCGGCTGACTTTCTCCCAGCCGATGGTACTGTACCCTCCACGATGCTGCGTGTGTGACTTTCTCGAAACCTTGTGGTCTAGACTATCAAGGCCAAACCCTTTTCTCTCAAACAAACACACACACACACACACACACACACGCACACACACACACACACACACACACACACATACACAAACATATATGCACCTTCATGCAAAGGCAGACCTCCTCCAACCATAGGCCCTTGGTGAAAACAACACAGCCACATGTGCTGGTTCAGATATCTTTTACTGTATGTCTATATGACTGCACAGATTATGAAACCCAAGCCTTGCTGTGGGTTTGGGTCGTAGGGGTGGTGTGTTGAGGAATAAGGGGGGGGGGGGGCGGTGTTGGGGCACATGGGGAGTGGAGTCGGTGGGTGGGGGGGCCTGAGTCATAACTGATCTTTGAGAGTAATGGATGCTGCCTGGCACTGAGGCAAGGGCCCCCATTCCCCAGTGAGACAGTGTTAACATTTTTTAGTGTTATTTGAGATGCCCTCTTCTTCACAGAGGGAGTAGAGCGGGAAGCAACACAACAGTTGAGGCCAAGAGAGGCGGCGGTGGGGTGGGGTGGGGTGAATATGTGTGTGTGTGTGTGTGTGTGTGTGTGTGACAGAGAGAGAGAAAGAGAGAGAGAGAGAAATTGGATGTGTTTGTGTGTGCGTGTGAGTATGTGTTTGGAGCTCTATTTATCAGACTTTTTGTACTGATGAACGCAAGACATCTTTCCATGAGGTGTACATTAATATTCATTAATATTTCAGAGCAAATGGGAATTGTTTGGTATTTGCTTAATGTGCCTTGGCAAAACAAGCAGAATCACAACACTGCAAAAGAGGGGCCAATTTTCTTCCTGTATTAATTTCGTTCGAAATGGAATTCCTGATAAATAATTAGTCCGTGTGACTGCGCAGGGGGAAAATATGATGTTACCACAGTGGAATGTGTCCTCTGTTCTTGCCAAAAAAATAAGATGGAAACACTTAGCAGTCGAACTACAAGCTCCGAAACAGATAATGATTTGCTTAAGGAAGCCACATCTGGTTTGCTCACTACAACTGAGGTTAAGAGACTGACAGTGGTAGGCCCCTGTTCTCTGCCAGCCAGTGGCTGAGAATAGGCCCAAATGTTAAACAAAAATCTTAACTACAGGAAATGGGCTGTTATCATAACACAACCATTTACGTTGGCCAGCAACCAGTGTCACACATAAAAGGAGCTGTTTACTCATTTTAATAAAGCCAGAAGTTTACATGTAAATAAATCACACACTCTCTTGCGCAGGCAGCTCCCACTCTTGAGAGTTTGTTTTGAGAGTCTTATGGCCAAAACTGTGACAAATTTGCAGAGCGGGCGTTTAAAAAAAAAATGAGAGATAAGTTTGTTTTATGTGTTATATCAGCTGTTTGAGCAAGCAAACTTGATGATCCCTGAAGCGCAATGCCGGAAGCACCTTAGTGTTCACATTCAAAATGCAGAAATAAACCCGGCATAAACAGACCACAACCTACTACATACAAAATCTAGGCTACAATAAGCTGCTCCACGGTCCTGGTAGAATTTCATCAGATAATAACAGCCAGTAGACAAATTTATTTACATAGCACGTTCAAAACAAGCAGACTTTCCAGCAGTTTAGAGACTTGGCAGGGTAACTTCAATAACACTAAACAGAGGTAAACAAAATTAAGCGCACAAGTCTACAATATCACTGTTCATGCAAAACCATGGAAGGGAAACAAAAAAACGTGTGTGTTTCTGGACCAAAGTGAATGTGGGTTATTAGGGGTGATGTGTTGAACTCCAAACAGAAAATGGTTGTTGCATGAATTTTCTGATGTTATGAGGCTGACACCAGGATGAACTCAACTCTTGTAGTGGGCAGCTTCGTAGTTGGGAGGACAAGGGGGTTGTCAGGACAGGGGGATGGCGTGTGTGTGGAGGAGGGCAGGGGGGCAGTGGGGTGAACTCAAACACATTTGAATGTACTTAAGATTCTGTTTTCATCCCCGTAGCCTGATAGAACTCTGAAACTTGATACTTGTTCGTTTCTTAGCCACGGGGTAACACAGCGAAAAAAAAAGTGATCTCCTGCAGTTCTTATATTTACAGAGGGTGAAGTCAAAGCAAATTACAATATTAAACAGCACCTCAACTTTGCCCTTGCTCTACTCCAGGAGGGGACTAACCCTCCAGGCCAGGAAAAGTTTCCAAAAAAAAGGAAAGGAAAAACACACACACACACACACACACACACACACACACACACACACACACACACACACACACACACACACACACACACACACACACACACACAATATGGGATCTAACACTTGGCATTAAAGTAAAGGGATTCTAGTCCCTGAAAGTCTCCTAAACACTGTTGATAACAGCATGACCTGGGCAGCTCCACGGCTCAGTGGCTTTTTGTGGCAGAGGGGCAGGGGTGGCGTGGGTGGGGTGGTGGTGGGGTGCCCTCAATCAATACAGTGTTTGGCAGAGACCCTTGGCCCCCGTGATGTAATCTGTGTTGGAGTCTGTGCACTGCAGAGTAGCGGCTCTGCCCCAAAAAACTGAAGGGGGGGGGGGGGGGGGTGGTGGTTGCTGCTAGGGGTGGGGTTTGTGTGGGTGTGGGTACTAGAATATGCGGCCAGGCACTTTGAGCTTATTAAAGTCGAAGCTTAGTCGCCGTCCACTGGCGCAGTGATCTCTCGATGTGCGTCGTGCTAAATAAACCTCGGGACCCCGGGACGGCGCGGCACCCTTGTTAAGGCAGGGACCCCGCAGAGAAAAGTATTACGTATGGGCCGGGCCCAACAGCTGGGAACACTTAAACCGAGTAAGGAAATTAAACTTCGCAAAAACAAAGTAGAGCTTTTCTTGTGTTTTCAATTCGATTGGCTGTGAAGGAAAAGAGGAAAAAAAAGAGAGCCAGAAAGAGAGAAAGAGAGAGAGAGAGAGAGAGAGAGAGAGAGAGAGAGAGAGAGAGAGAGAGAGAGAGAAAGGAGTGGCTACTTCAGGCATGTTATGTGTTTTGTCTGCCAAGTTTTTGCTTTACTTTCAGTTTTTTGAGGGAGTTCAAAAAAAGAGTGAAAAGTGAAAGTCAAAGGGGGCGGCGGTGGCGGTACAGAGGGGATAGCGATGGGCACAAGTCCGCCTCGCAAAAGGGTCAGAAAGGGAGCGGCGGGATCGCACCGGGGTTAGCATGTGACATCACGCCAATTATCCTCGGTGAAATCAGCCACTTCCCAAAAATCAGGCACCAATCAAAATTGCTCTCATTTGGCGTTATCTGTACCGCCTCGGCCTCTTTGATCCCAAAAGTGCGTCTCAATGATGGAACAATTTGGAGCCTCCAATGGCGATGACCAGACGATTATGAATGGGGTGGTGGGTGGCTGGGTTTGGCAAGGCGCGCCAGCTTGATGCCAGTTCGCCTTCCAGTAAGCATGCCTTTGTTGACTTTGCTGATCAAAAGAGAGGGCAGGAAAGAAAAGATGGGCAAATCGTTTAATGTATGAGTTGGTTTGCTGAATGATCTCCATAGAAGTGGCTTTGTTACTGTTACAAAGACAGACAAACACACTCTCTCTCTCTCTCTCTCACACACACACACACACACACACACACACACACACACACACACACACACACACACACACACACACACACACACTCTCTCTCTCTCTATCCCTCTCTCTCTCTCTCTCTCTCACACACACACACACACACATAATGTATGAGTTGGTTTGCTGAATGATCTCCATAGAAGTGGTTTTGTTACTGTTACAAAGACAGACAAACTCTCTCTCTCTCTCTCTCTCTCTCTCTCTCTCTCTCTCTCTCTCTCGTTCTCTCTCTCACACACACACACACACACACACACACACACACACACACACACACACACACACATAATGTATGTGTCGGTTTGCTGAATGATCTCCATTGGAAGTGGCATTGTTACTGTTACAAAGACAGACACACACACTCCCTTTCTCTCTCACACACACACACACACACAGAAACAGGACTGGACATCTTCATTAGTCACACACACGCAAACGGTACATCTGTAGCACTTAATGACAGGCATGCTAATTGTTTGGTCAAAATATTTTTGTATGCGCCTTTGGAACAAAAATAACATTTTCCCCACACAATCATACACACACACACACACACACACACACACACACACACACACACACACACACACACACACACACACACACACACACACAGTGTTGACTCCATGGTTGCTATGTGGTTTGATGGGATAGCCTGAGGGTAATAGTGTTTTTCTTTTTTTGTAGTTTCTGATGAGGCATAGTGATCAGTGTCTCGTCTTGAACCGCCAGAGAGGAAAGGACAGAAAAATTAAAAGTCTCCCCAGAATGCCTGCTGGTGCCACTCTGGTTCTCCCGTCATCCTCATCATCATCACCATCATCATCATCATTATTATTATCGTCAAACTATTTGCTGTTGGCAAGATGTTTCTCCTTCGGGTTGGTTTTTATGACCATATGCTGCCTTTAAACCGCCTTTGTCCCTTAATAGCGTATGAAATCTCCATGTTGGAGCGGGGCCACATTATAAACACATTCTGGGTCGGCCTTTTTACATGTGAACCTCTTATTTGCACCAAACCCAGAAAAATCACAAGAGCGCCATTATTCTTTAAAAAAGAAAAAAAAAAAAAAAAAAGGGGGGGGGGGTGCTATGGGAGTAAACAAAACAGAAATGTGTGTTCAAATTGCGATACTATCTTGCCATCGGAGGGAATGTATAGCTGGAGACTTGGATCTGGCAACAGGCCCCTATTAAGCCTTTCTCTCTTGCTCACTCTCGCTCCTTCACTCCGTTCTGTTTTTTCTTTCTTTCTCTTAAACCAATGAATTCCAGATGTGTTTCAATTTCAGTGAAAATTGAGTTTGGGGGTGCAGTAAATGTACTTCCTGCTTGTTTATCCTGTATCGATCACAGAAACAGTCAGATAGAAAAAGAGAGAGAGAATAAGGTGGGAGAGAGAGAGAGAGAGAGAGAGAGAGAGAGAGAGAGAGAGAGAGAGAGAGAGAGAGAGAGAAGAAGAAGAAGAAGAAGAAGAAGAAGAAGAAAAAGAAAAGGGAAGTCATCCTAGGGACTCTTAGTACACTTTGAATTCTGGGACACCGAACACTTGAAGACTGTGTGTGTGTGTGTGTGTGTGTGTGTGTGTGTGTGTGTGTGTGGGAGAGAGAGAGAGAGAGAGAGAGAGAGAGAGAGAGAGAGAGAGAGAGAGAGAGAGTGTGTGTGAGTGTGTGTGTGTGTGTGTGTGTGTGTGTGTGTGTGTGTGTGTGTGTGTGTTTTCACAAAGCACATTTTGTTACTCTTTGGAGGAGGCAAATGCCTGCCAAAAAAATGCAGATTCATGTGAGCTGTCTGCTTGTAGCCCTTGCGAGACCTCACATCATTAAGTCGTCTCAATGTCAACAGAAGAAACTACTGACCCACTTTTGTCCTAAAAATTAATTATGTGCGCTCTAACACATCTGTATGCAGGCACCAACAGACTAGAAGTGTGTTGTCCATGTCCACGCACATACATTTTCATAAGTATATATTTTTTTCTTTTCCTATTGGAAAGATTTGTCATTCAGGTGCTTTTGCAGTCTTGTTCAAAACTCATGGACCAGATGTTTTTTGGTAATACATTTCTTGTGCACGTCAAAAGTCTGATTTTAATTTTAAATGAAAGGGAGGAATAAAATAATATGATCATAAAATTTGTCTGTGTATAGTTATGTGTTTGTATGTATTTGAGCCAGTGTATGTGTGAATGAATGTGTGTGGTGGACCAGCTTTTGTGTGTGTGTGTGTGTGCACGTTGTGTGTGGCTTGTTTTGCGCATATGTGTGTGTGTGGTCCGCTTTCTCGGCATAACGGAGTCAGGAATGGAAGAAATAGACTGCTCTCTATTTTTAATAAATCTTAAATCCCCGCTGCCTGAGGGCCAAGGCCCCAGCTTGACTGGGGTTCCACTATCGCTCTGCAGTAATGAAACAGACTTTCTCTTCTGTTTTCCTATGCAACTAGTACTTCCACAGCATTCCTGGAGCGCAATTACTACTTTCTTCCTTGCATTCTTTCTCGTTCCTCTGCTTTATCATCGATCCCATGGCCCAGACTGCCGTGTAGATTGTCTTTGATGTTTAGTTATACAATATGCTTTGGAGTTTTCCTTTTTTTCTTTTTCTTCTTTTTTTTTTTTTTTTTTTTTGAGTGCTACAAGCACTTCCAAATAGTTGAATGACAGATATATGATGGTCCATAAACATCAGAAGAGCTGTGCTGATGTTCCCGCAACAAACATTAAGAGTACATTTGAGATTAAAGGAGAGATATGTGAACGAAAAATGCTCTGCGTTATTAGAATTGACATGGAGAATGGCAAAATTCTGTGATTTTACCATTATCATTATGCTGCATGGAAAAATAAACATTGAGACAAAATTGGTGACCAAATACTGCATTTCAATGTCATAATGGATCTTGTGGTATTTTAATTGAGCAATTATGTATCCAAAGCGTGCTTAAGACACTAAACACTTAAGAAGTCCAAACACACAGGCACTTAAAGATTAGTATAAAGCGTATTATATGAAACATTTTCTATAAGGGGACTCCCTTGCCCCAGCTTTTTTCACTCAAACTCGTATGCTGTGGCACATGTTTGTTTCCACGTATGACATTGGCAGCAGATGTCAAGACGCGAAAAGCAAAACAAACAGGCCTCTTGCGATCTGTCCGCAGAAGCTAAATATTGACTTAGCGACCTGTAATCAGATTCACGCACACATGACAGAATGGAAATAAACGGCCACATGTGCGCCACGTTTATTCGTTCGTTCGTTCGCTCATTCGCTTGCTCGCTTTGCTCCCTCGCCTGCCTGCCCATGCCCCCCATCTCACCCAACCCACCCACAACACACGACGGCTGGGAGACGCGAGCGCAGAGTCTGAGGCCGCCCAAGGGCTGTCTGCCACACTAATCCAGTAATGGGCTCTGTTTGAGGTTTTTCAGGGAGCCCGGAGAATGGAAGGAGGAATGGCTCAAGCAGAAGATAGACATATATAACTGCTATGTTTGCATTCAGGAGTCACTTTTTTCCCCCTCAAGAAATTTACATACTTTTCCATAATTAGTTTGAAAGAGTTACGCAACGGAACAAGTGACTTGATTGCCTGGCAGAAGGTTTGAGGATCAGTGAATTATGATGATGTCCATTAGGTGCTAATGGATATTAGCTTCTTAGAAAGTGTTGGCTCTTATTGGGCTGCGCTAATATGCACTAAGCTTCTCAGGCTGACCTTGAAGGTCAGTCTCCATAAACTACTATGCATTTTGCTAGCGGCAGCACTAGCCTTTCTGTCCGTCTAAGCTGACCTGGGGATTTAAGAGTGTCCTTAGACCGTGAGAAAATGATTTGAGATGTTTTCTTCTCATGTAATGGAAATAATTTATCCTAGCCTTGTCGTAACTCCTAAAATGTCTAAATTGCATAAAATTTTATACAGTCTCAAATACATACAGTATACCATGGATTGAGTTAATGCAGGACCTAATGCTTTGCAGATGTATGGTTCTAAAGGCATACGGCTGACATAAGACAGTTTAGTGTTCAGTGACTTCAGAGATGGGGAAAAGGTTATGCTTCCATGTAGCATTCAAAACAGCCAAGTGCTGTGTTTCAGACCCCGGGCCTTTCATGTGGTTTTAATCATTCACAAGGCTCATGAAGGTGTCTGGACTCTTGATGAAAGACACACAGAGGAAAGATGACAGTGTAAGATGCATATTAGAAACAAATCAGCTCGATCAAACAAAGGATCTATCAACGTGTCACACATTTGCAGCTTGTGTTATTTGTTATGTGATTGTTTCATTAAACTCCAAAGGCTTTTTTGAAGTTATAATAAAAACCGTAACGGTAATTTCTCGAAATGGATTAATCATTCTCTATGAGGTGCCATTGGCTTACATTGAGATTTGGAGTAGGCTAGGTATGAACTTTTGTATCACAAACCTTCATATCAAGAGTATCTGCCTTACCAGATACTCACACCCCCAGATGTCTCCAAACATAGACTCTTCATTTCTCCCTTAAGACATCTGCTTGTCATTCCTATTATTCCCTGCCTCCACTGAATTGTGCATCCCAAAGACAGAACTGAAGTTTGGGGCCTTTTTTATCGCTTGCCAAAATATGGAATGATGAAAGCAATCGACTCTTTTAACTAGCGCCGACATTTTTGAAATATGGCGCGTCAGTCCTGAGCCCAAGTGCGCGCCATATGAAAAGGCATTGATCATAAAACTGGGTAGATGTGCAAGCACGTCGCTTTTGAAGCTCGCTCAGCAAGTTCGGTCCGTACTTAATATCATCCATTCTGGACTTGGAAGGGCTTCCACGAGAGGAAAAGAGGAGTGTCACGTGACCTGCTTGTAGCCAATCATGTGTGGGCCTACTGGGCCAATCTGGAACAGTTTTAGTGCAAGGTTTCAATTTGCATGTTCTTTTCCTCCCTGGAAAACACACAACACACATACACACACACACACACACACACACACACACACACACACACACACACACACTCACTCACTGTACACTCCTCTTCCTTTGGTAAATATATAAATAAGTCAAAGTTAGAATTGCTGCTGCCTTTGTTTTGGGGGCTGTAATTGTGGGAAGCCTGCATAAACTGTCAGTGGAATGAGAGCTCTTGCACAGCACATCCCGGCCATGCGTTCATGGGCCATTAGTCTTGCGTCGATGCTAGCACATTTTTGGCTCCACAACACAGGACGTGAGATAGCACGCGGACGACGCCAAGCGCAATCACAGCAACTCTCCTTGGCCTGCCACTGGCAAAGCAGACCGTATCACTATAGCCTGCGGCCAAAACAAAACGAGGAGGAGGAGGAGAAGAGAAGGGGGGGAGCAAAGACAGACTAAAACGAAAGAAGAGAATGTATCGCTTGCATGGCTCGTGTAGTCAGGGGGTGGAAGTTTCCCCCTCTCTCTCTCTCTCTCTCTCTCTCTCTCTCTCTCTCTCTCTCTCTCACACACACAGCCGACTGGAGGCCAGAATGGTGTATGGGGGCTAATCAGACATTGTGGTGAGATCCAGAAGGGGGCTTCGGGCTCCATTGCAAAAAAAAAGGTCTGTTAACCCAGAGACGTTGGAACATGGACCACATCACAAGTGAGGCACGGGCGAGGCTCCTGTCAGCTATAGAACAGGGAGCAAGTTGTCTGCAGAAGCCGCAAAGGCCTCAGGAGTTCCTAGAGATGGAATTTAGCCATTAGGATTTGCTGACTTCCAGATCCTCATCTTCCGTTAAAGAAGAAGACAGTGGTTGAGGAGGCCATTTGTTCTCCTTTAAAGGGGTATCCCAGTGCATTCCAACCCCCCAAAAAGATAGAAGATTTTAGACAACCCCATAGACCTTTCACACAATTAACTGTAAATACAATACAATACAATACAATCGTTGTAGGACTCTTCACTTCCCCACTTATTATTTGCAATTATGGGCAACAGAGGTTCCCATGTTGCCGTAGCGAAAATATATTGTTTTTCTTCATAGGGTTGAAAAGCATTTTTCACCTGAATTCTCCCTAGCTACTGTATGTTCTTGTGTTTGAAAGGTTTCTCCTCAACAAATATCTTTTACAACTATTACATTCTTCTAAGCCAGTGTGAAATAGGTCAAATGGTTACCTTCAGCTGCTGGTTTGGCTAGTATGAATGTGAACTTTAATGTGGATGTTTGAATCCTCTGTGGTTCACAGAAATGTCATAGCTCAATATATGTGGCTTTGTAGAGATTTACATAGACTAAAATAGATTGAGTCTTTTCACCTAAATTATTCTAAGGCATCCCATACATATCCATATGACTAAGAGTAGTGTATCTTTTGATCACTGTACGTGCTACAATCCAAACACAGATGTTACAGAGTCTGTCTGTGGTGATTTGTTCAGTGTTGTAGTGTGAGAATGTGTGTGTGTGTGCTTTTGTGTGTGTGTGTGTGTGTGTGTGTGTGTGTGTGTGTGTGTGTGTGTGTGTGTGAGAGAGAGAGAGAGAGAGAGAGAGAGAGAGAGAGAGAGAGAGAGCATCTTTATTGGCCTGATACTATCTTGTGTCACACTTCTTCGCACTGGGTGGCCAGTGATATTTCAATATCCCGGATCAAGTGGCCTAATCTTATAGAATTCCGCTGCAGGCTATGTAATATTACAAAGATGGGAGGATGTTGCACAGATGTCAGAGAGAGCCGAGGGTATGGGACAGAGCTCCACTATCTACCAACACCCCCAGGTCTACTGTTTGTGTTTCAGCCCCATATACTAAACTGCTGGTTGGCGTCGAATTTAAAATATCTAGATATTTGCACGTAACATAACGTAACGTTATACTTCCACAGGCTTTGTTTTGATTTAGGCTTAGAAATATTTCCTCTTTCGTTGTACTATATGAAGACAACAGCGTTTGGTAGTGATCAACAGAATCTCCATAAAAATGACCTTAGGTGCACAGCTTGACACATTATCAGAGCCTGCTTTCATGTGCGGCCTGCTAAATGGCTCACGTTGTCTGTCAGCGTCAGGCCTCAATGTCTCTTTTTCAGGAAACAGTGGCCTCTCCTGAGGACCTTAACTGGTAGGCAGCGGAGTTCGCTCACAGGGCTGGAAATGCGTCATTATTTCTTCCCTCGGCCCTCGCACGTTTCTCGGCTACAGTCGGCGGACTATGTGTAAGGCTCGGACCCTGACGGATTACGATAATTAAGATGAACAGAAAAGGGGAGGGGAGAAATGCGCAGCACAGAGAGCCACAGTCAGGGCTGTGGTCCACCCTGTTTCTCCGTTTACCCTCGGTAATTGCGTTTCGATGTAATTTGGGCCAGTTTTCGTTCTGGCGAGAGGTTGTTTGTTGTTTCAGTTTAAAGTCAACACAAAGTCAGATCCAACAGACTGTTTTTGTTTGCCTTTCATTCGCTGTGAAGACTGTGTTAAATGTTGTCCTTTGTCTCACACTAGTCAGGTATGATAGACTGTAAACCTAGACGGTGACTTTCCAGTAACTGGGGGTACTATTTGGGAAAACGTGATAAATACACTGATGAATGAATTCACAACTCATGATATTGTGCATTTATTTCTGTGGAGCATCGCCATGCAAAAGTGCAACCAACTATCTTCTGCAGGCAAAATGAAACAATGGTGTCTGTAAACTGCTGTTTATTCTGACAAATTCCCACCAAGCTGGTGAAGAAAATCCCAGACAACGTTCCCATTGTGCAGACACAGACCTCCTCTGTGGGGAAAGTTTCAAGTCCCCTTCTGCCCAAATAAAAAAAAGAAAGAGAGGAAAAAACTTTCAAATTAAATTAACATGTGTGTTATTATATTTCAGTCTCCAAAACATATCTGTCAGAATGTCTTAAATTTAAGTCAGTTCCCAGAAATCTGATCTGCCTTCCTGATGACATGGTGGCATATTGCAGACAATGCCTTTCAGCGACTGATTGGATTATGCCCTATAATCTGTAATCTGCCTTTGAAAGAGGAGGAGATAGCTTTCAAATGCCATCTGATTCTTGAACAACGCTATAATGGCACCTCTCCTGGCATTACTTTGTGGGAAAGAAGAGCAGTAGAAAAGGTTACATTTTTATATATTTATATATAAAACCTGTTGCTACAGTGATATAATCTGTATATATGCTGCTATGGTGACGTTATGTTTTTGTTGTTGGTTATTGGCTATCCCAATCGCTGTGACAAATCTGACTCTGCCGTTGAGTACAATTCCCTGTTTGCCTTGGCACCTGTGCAAAATCCTCTCAATTCCCTCACTTTCCCTCTCTCTCTCTTCTCAAAGAGAAAAGCCCTGTAAACACATTAGCCTCTTTCTCCTCCCTCTCCTCTCTCTCTCTCTCTCTCTCTCTCTCTCTCTCTCTCGCTCCGTCTCTCTCTTTCGTTTGCGCCTGGCTCTCAGGGTTCTCAGACACGACTGTGGTTCTGTGGGATTCTCACATGTAAACAGTCATGTTTTACCGCAGCCTCTTGCGAAACCCCAAATTTGTCAGTTACACAAGTAATTTAGTGTTTGTGGCCTGCAAGGTGCAATGAAGGTACTTGGGGAATAAACCATAATCTAACAACCCTGGATGAAGGAGCTGTGGTCAGTGGCTTGCGGCAGAGGTATCCATGTCTGAGGAGCAAGTCCTTCTGCCATGCTTTTAAAAACGTATGATCAGAAGGATAGGGAGTGAATGAAAGAGGACAGCCATTAATAATAACGTGTTAATCCTTGCAACCATAAAAAAAAATCTGCTAGAGGCATGGACTTTGACAGGAAGCTCTCTGAAGCTTATTTCTGGTGGTTTTCAATGATTTACCCTTTCAGCACGGTTTTGATCAGATTCTCTCACTTCCTCCCACCCCCAACACACACAAACACACACATACAAACTCTTCAGACAAGGCTGACAAGACGAAGAACAGACCATTGATGTCACTTTCCGGGACTCGTCACAAACAGCAGAGCTTGTCCACAAGCAAACCAGACAACACGCTCAAGGCCTCTGACCGCAAAGTCCACATGCCCCCTCCACCCCCACCCCCCCACCACTTACTAACCCACACCAAAATGACCAAAGGGGAGGAGAGATGTTTGGCCTGCAGGCTTGAAACTCCAGTCTCCCCCGTGTATGAAAATCTTGCGGTGGAAAATTGTCACCCCTCCGTGCTGGTCCTGTTTGTTCCTCTTCTTCTCCACGCATGCTGCATGCTAACCAGATGCTTCGGGGTCTGAGAGGAAACAGAAACAGACAGAGAGAGAAAAAGAGAAAGAGAGAGAGAGAGAGTGAGAGAGAGAGAGAGAAAAGAAGACACATGAGGAATAGAGGGGGAAGAAAAAAGAAAGGGAAAGAGAAGAGTCAGTAGCCTCCTTCTCCTCCTCCTCCTGCTCTTCCTCCTTCTTGTCCACGAGTGAGTGAGGAAATGGCGGAGGCCCTGGTGAAATACTGCGGCGGCATCTGAATAGAGACGTGTGTGCATGTCTGATGATTCACACCTGCAGGGAGCAAGGGCAAGGGGGTCAAGGCAGAGGAGTGGGGAGGTAGGGTGGGGAAGGGTGGACGTGGAGGTGGAGAGAGCAGGGTTGAAGGGTGGAGAAGGGTGCAGGGCTCCTCTGTGGAGCTGAAGAAAACACATGCTATCCTGCCCCCCCCCCCCCCCCCCCCCCAATCCACCCCCCACCCATCCACCCACTGATATCTGTGTTAGCTGCTCCAGCACAAGGGCCTGTCCATACAGGCTCAGTGCAACTTGGCTTGACTGCTCCCTCCCCCACCCTCCAGAGCCCTTGGGGCACCCAGTGTCAGGTGCAGGGTTACCAGTCCTGGAGCCTCATTGGGTGTGCCTGGTTCTAGGGGGGCTAACATAGAGGTTAGCTGGACATACCACTAGGAAGGAGATGATGGCTGAATGAAACCCGCTGTGTCGTTAAGCCTTGGGTCAAGTGAAGTGGTTGGTATGTGAAAAAGATGGAGAACTCAAAACGAGCCAAAAAAAAAAAAAAACGGAAAAATAAAACAGCGATCTGACCTTTGCTGAATACACCGTTACTAAATAAGCCAGCCACACGCGACTGGGGCTGATTAGAGAATGTGCTGACACGAATAGGCACATCACCAAAAGAAGAGAGAGGATGTGTGTGTGTGCGTGTGTGTTCATATTTAATACTGTATCTATTATAGAGCAACATATTCTGCAAGGGAATGCGAGACAGAAGAGTCAGAGAGGGAGAGAAACATGCTGACACTTGACCTACCATGTGTATTCCCTGTGCCTCGTTAATGTGACAAGTGAATTAAAATCTCAACGATGATTTCAAGCACAGCGAGAGAGAGAGAGAGAGAGAGAGAGAGAGAGAGAGAGAGAGAGAGAGAGAGAGAGAGAGTGAAAGAGAGAGAGCGCTTAGATAGAGTGAAAGCAGATGAAATGTACCAACACCCAGTGTTCTCCAGCTGTCTATCTGAGCCTCATTAGCCACTCAAAAAAAGAAAGTAAAAAAAAAAAAAGAAATGTCAACCCCTCAATGTCCTCTCAGCTCTTTTTCTAAACCAGCAAAAAGAATCACCGTCTTTACAACTTTACCAGACACTTATACCCCTCCTCCCTTTTTACTCAAGTTTTTTCTCCCCCTCCTCTTCTCTGTCCATGTCATCCTTTCATTCACACACGCTCATTGTGCTGGCGGAGCGGAGTAAAGGATTGTGCCAAAGGCCTCGTTACCCACAAGCCCCTTCAGCTTTGACACCAGCTGGCTGTTCACCTTCTCTGTCTCCACAGTGTCAAAGGGGCCTCACTGGCTCCTGCCTCAGGCCCCAGACCTCTACTCCATTGCCAGCAAGAGAGAGAGAGAGAGAGAGAGAGAGAGAGAGAGAGAGAGAGAGAGAGAGAGTGAGAGAGAGAGAGAGGGGAACAAAAAGAGAGGGAGGGGAGAGAGTGAGAGAGCGAGAGAAACAGCTGCCCATCCCAAACTGTGTCAATGAACACAAGATTATTTTAAGATGGGGGAGGTGGGGGTCGTCTTTGAAGTATTGTCACTCAGCCTGTAACCAAATACCTCCTTGAGCCTGGCAAGATTTATGGCTCCGGCTCTCTTCATCGACCTCGCAGCTGCATTAATGTCTCTTTCCTGTGATGTCATTACTGGACATGTGCATCCATTGCAGGAAGTGGAACACGGAGATAGAGCACTGCTGTTCTCCTTTTTTAACAGGAGCCAACATAGCAAGATGTCATAGACAACTAAGGCCTCGTAGTTAAATAGTCCCATCTCTGAACATGTGTGTAATGTGTGTTTTTCTTAAAGTTATGAGTTATTAGATAGTTTAAATCCCTTTAATGCAAACACTGCCCCTTCAATGGAAAAAGCCAAGTCTGTGTCTCATAATCTCATGCAGCTCACAGGAGTAGGCCTACTGCAGGGTAGTTGGAGAAATCTTTATGAAATTTGATTATGAGCGTACTTTTCAAAATGACATTCAGCCTTTTCACAATGTTGATTAATGGGAATAACAACTGAACTTTAGTAATATCTGTATCTGCCATCTCGCTCCAGGATTTAGTCAAATCTGACTCAATCAGAAACGGATTTGTGCACCAATCCCTTTTCAATATTTTCAGAAAATGTTAAGGCTCCGACAAAGAACATATCAACATCATCATTATCATCATCATCATCATCATTATGAAGTTGACGACCAGCTGGAGTTTCAAACACATCCTCAATTCTCCTCCAGCCACAATCTCTTGATATAGACTTTTTGACATACATAACATAAACCTACAATTGGCTGCCCTCTAGTGGCTACTGATATGGAAACAAGCAACTAGGCCTTAAAGTTTGCAGTGGTTAAAATTTATCTAATTTCATTACAAGGATTAACCAAGTGTTGTTTCTTACCAATCTCTACAGATAAATAAAATGTCTGAGCCTTTCAGGAATAAAGTAACCTGGCAACTGTTTCTGGAGAAATCTGTTTGCTAATCGAACTAACCCTAAGATAAAGAAAGACAGAAAAAAACAAACAAACAAACCAAAAAACATATAAAACAAACTAATAATGTAGGTGTACATTGTTTAATACTGAATCTATGTATCTTATACAAAAGTTCTATAGGAAAGTAAACCTGCATGCCACAATGATATGTTATGATTAGTGTTGATATAGGCTACAATAAATAACCCATGAACTTCACCTTGACTGTGTTCTAGTAAGCCTATAGTTTTCAAAGAGTGCGCACTTGAAGCTTGTAACATTTTTTTATTTACCATCATAATCCCTCTGCAAGGAGAGCTGCCACATTATGACTCACCTAATCAACTCCCCAAATCCAGACTTTTGTTTGGTTTGTTTTACCTGACAGATTGTGGACGCGTACAACACCAACATGCCTTCTGGAGAGGGAGGAGGCATGGTTCATTTGCTGGCATGGGGAGTGAGATATCCGCGGATACCTGCTCGTCTGTCAACGGCTCCTCATCCTTCATTATGAAATGTATACGGAGGGCTCAACTGCCTGAGAGCGAGAGAGAGAGAGAGTGCGCCCGTTTGTCAAGCAGCAAGACATCAGTCAGCCATAGGCAAACAGGAGGCGGGTTCAGACGTGGGTTATGTTGCTGTATTTTGCCCCGGCGTGGCTACTCTGTCTCTGTGGCTGTAACCAAAGCGACAGATAAAAACAAATCCAGGAGCCATCGTCAGTCTGAGAGGGGGACAGCCACGGCTATGCTAGTTACCTAACAATTAAGGAACCTCAGCAGGCTGTTCATGTGTTTAGCTAAAGGGAGACCACACAGAGTCTACATGTTTTGATTCAGTGATTCTGCTTTAGGCTCTTGAAAAAAAAAACAGTAGAGAGAGAGAGAGAGAGAGAGAGAGAGAGAGAGAGAGAGAGAGAGAGAGAGAGAGAGAGAGAGAGAGAGAACCTCTCTCAACCCCCAGGTGACTGAAAGAATAACATGTCAGCTGACTGCTGGGCAGAATGTGAGCACACACAGAAAGTCTAAGGAAGTGACATCATCTTCCAGAAAGTGACCAGATGGTGTCTGGGCTGTTTTGAATTTCATGGGCCTAACACGAATGTTTTAATATTTTCCACCAGTTTTGGTTATAATAATTTATCTTCCTCTACCCCATTCTTTCATGCCCTTTCTATAGTCATCTTCATCTATAATTATTTATTACCAATCTACCAATGATGGTCGCTCTGCTAATTTTGCACTACACTACATAGCCTTCCTCACTACTAATGGATTGACTGTTTGTGCTTTGTCTATGTCTTGTCTGTCTTAAGCGCTTTTGAGTGGCCGTAGTGTCGAAAAATGTGCTACATGTATATAAATAAATGAAGTAAACTGAAGTATTCTGAATGGCATTGACTTCTCAAATAAAACAGTAATGATGTTGAAGGAAAATAATGATTGAATATCATTAGTAGTAGCATTGTATTATATTCTATTGTTTATGAGTTTATCAATTTGATTGAGTCTGTAGACAACAAGAGGGAGTAAGGTCATGAGAAATAATGTTACTAATAAATAGGTGGGTATGATCTATGCTAACTGGTTTCCTTCACTCATTTTTCATGTCAACTGGAATGATTTCCCCTTCGCAACCATGGGCAATTACTCCAGGAGGAATTCCAAGAAACTCAATTGAGAGTTGTGAAAGCATGGATCCCAAGCCCACTGGGGACCTCAATTAGAGCAATAATTGGACTACACTTAAAAGGCCATTATTTCAATTAGAACACAGGTTGATGAGAAGTTGTGCCCCTCTTGGGAAAAGACCACCTTCCTCTGTCTCGCTTTAGAGTGTGGGGGAAACACATTATGTGTTTTTAAAAATAGTGTGTTTATTTACCACCATAAAGTTGTATGCATGTATACCTGCCCATTAATTGTATGTCAGTGTTTGTTTATACATACGTGCACATGTGGCATGTATTTTGATTTAGTAGGCAGGACTTGAGTTGAGTTTGTCTGTATGTTCGTTCATGTGTGTGCACGCGCACAAATGTGTGTGTGTGTGTGTGTGTGTGTGTGTGTGTGTGTGTGTGTGTGTGTGTGTGTGTGTGAGTGTGTGTGTGTGTGTGTGTGTGTGTGTGTGTGTGTGTGTGTGTGTGTGTGTGTGTGTTTGTGTGATTGTGCGTGTCCTCCTTACTTGGGTCTTGATAAACATTTTCTTCCTCTCAGCTGAACTCCCTATGGCTTTGACCTCCAGTGCCTGACAATGAAAATCAAATTAGAATTAATTGCCACTCTTTCCACATCCATCAGGTTTGCCAGGCATAACAGTGAGCAGAGAGGCATTTACTTCAAAAAAAAAAAGAGAGAAAAGAATTGAAAAATCACTGAAAAGAAAATTTGAAAAAAAAAGATGGCATGCCTTGGTGGGGGGCTAAATTTCAGCTTCATTTTTCATGATGGCTAAATGAGGTGTTTGTTGGCGAGTAGCCGCTCTGGGATATAAATGTGTGTGTGTGTGTGTGTGTGGTGTGGTGTGGTGTGGTGTGTGTGTGTGTGTGTGTGTGTGTGTGTGTGTGTGTGTGTGTGTGTGTGTGTGTGTGTGTGTATGGTTCAGCTCAGTCCAACCTGGGAATGAGTTCACCCACCTCGTGAGGTCTGGTGGTTGTGTTTGCTCCCCATGTTTGGTTCTTGAGTTTTGCAGGGTTCACTGGTGGCACAACAGTGCTCACAAGACAAATCATCTGATTCTCGTTCCCACACCTAGTGCAGAAATCCACCCGCCGCAATGCAGTCTGAACCTGTTGAAGACAAAATATTATGAACACAACACTTTCTATGAACCCCATCATCATGAAGCATTATAAACACATTCATAAAGGGCTATACTGCATTTATAAAGCCTAAATACTGCCATCAGTTACATAACAGTTTATAGATTCTCATCATATGCCACTACCATAAGCCATTGTTATTACATAAGATTTTAAAACTTGTGAAGTGTATCATTATAAAGCTTCTTTGGTGTTTTTAATACTAGGGAAACCACATTGTTGTCTGTAATTGTTGCATGAGTAATTATGCATTCATCTCAAGTTTTGTGAAGTGAGCGTACTTGTTACTGGGCATTGAAAAGGAAAATTATAAATGTAAGCTTTATACCTTTATTTTGTAAAGGCTCATAATTTAACATTGTAATGCTTTATGTGTACAGTCATGACAATGTAAAATATATGAATAGTGATTAGTTATAAAGTTTTATAAACACATTATAACCCTTTATAAATGTGCTTATAATGCTTTATGAAGACTGCATTCATAGTGTTACCATTGTTTCTTCTTAACATCTGGAATTCCAACGATTCCAGGAGGATGCCTTCAATCTTTTAAAAATGATTCCAACCCACTGAGGGACTAAATTCCAAGTTAGGCCTACAATTCCACACTTATGAAGCCACTGTGATGACAGAATGGCGTAGTCTAACACGGAAATCAAAGCAATGTGCAAAAAAGCTACAACAACTTGGTCTCCGAGATGTGAAGTTGAGTGCCTGTCGTTAGTGTGCCTAAATACACATGTGTGAGTCATGTTGCTCTGTGCTGTTTTAGGTCTACAGGGACGAAGAGGGGGGAGAAATCCCACACCCCGTGAAAATTACACACTTGTGTTTTCAGAAAAGCATAACTTGTTACACAAATACGCAAACAAACAAAGCCGAGGCAAAGCTAAGGTCTCCAAATTGCTATGTGTGTAACCATCAAATTACAAGGTAACATAATAGTTTATATAGCTATAAAAGCCGTAATTATGTACAGTGGGTTCATAAATACGTTGGATCTCCAATTTGGGTCTCTCGGAAAGTCTAAATACCTTTCTGTTAATTTGCTCTCTTTCTTGTTGCCTTTGATGATTGCGCTGTGGCGAGATTGAACGTTTAAAAATAATAGGGTTCCTGATTGAAACAGTCGACTGGGAGCATGCGGGCATATCGAGGAAAATTATTTCCCCTTGCGTTCGGATGGACGGACGGATTCAGGGCCAATAGTAAAACACTGCTAATCGGAAAGGAAATGTGGAGAAACCCAAATGGATTTTGCAGCAAGGGCTTTTTGAACTTCTGCTTCATTAAAACTCATATTCTGTTTTTGTTCAGGCTCCATTGACTGTACTCAAACTTTTATATATATACGTATTTATATATATATATATTTATATTTATGATTTCACTTAGTAGTCTGTTGTAAAAATAGGATTGAGCATTAGTCCATGCCAAGTTGCTGTATGCTGCCACTTGGCATAGACACACGTACAGTATCATAGACTATCTATGAGTAACATGAAAAAAAGAAAGTTCATCCATCTACTGGGCCTGGTTGGTTGTGGGCACTTATCCATGTCTCCCTCAGTTCTAAATAAAAATAAAGCTCAAATCCAGTCAAAGAATCAAGAGGGTGGTTTCTTTACTGTGTATTATTTAACCTTCAGAAGGCTGGCCGCCATTGTACCCTCCCGTGTGCATCTGTGCCAAACGAGCGGCCCAGTGCAGCCCTGTGCAGTTGCACAGGGGGGGCAAGTAGCAGTCTCTGGAGGAGATTATGGATTTTATGAAAGCGGTGTCAAATCCCATTGGATGTGACGGTGCTTTTGAACACTGGAATCACTGACAGGAGCAGAATGAAGTTAATTAGATATAGAAGTGGTCCAGCAGTGTGCTCGCTGAACTGTGCCGCATGGGTCGCCCACGAGCTCCCCCCCCCCCCTCCCTTCTCTACTCCTCTCCTCTCCTCTCCTCTCCCAATTCAACTCATGGTTACGTCCAACCACAGACACTCTCCATTCCCCATGTCTGGATAGTTGTATTGTAACCATGTGTGAGTCTTTTGAGGAATGAAACAGAAATTGGTTAGTGTTTTGGTGTGTGAAGAAAAGTGAAACCACATTTCGCTAACACTTGTGCAGTGGGTTTGGTGCACTTATGCATGGCCTGGGCTGGGGTATTATACCATATACCAATGCAAATCTAGTGGGTCATCTACAAATAAAGATGGCTTTAAGGGATATACTGGGATATATACACATTGCCTATATATCACTCAATTCCATACTGTATCCAGGGCTGTTTCAAGGTACTTGGGGGCCCCAAGCAAACAGGACATAGGGGCCCTTCACTCCTCGTAAATACTTACATGAACCACATTGTTATAATTTTCAAACATCATCAATAGAATTATTTGTATTGTACAGTTGTCCAACTCCAGTTTAAAGTCATTTTTGTTGAAAAACACCTCCAACTTAACTACTAAAATGATTAAACAGTCAATCTTGGGGGCCCTTTTCAGCCTGGGGCCCTAGGCACTTGCCTGGTTTGCCTGCCTTGTTGTGACGGCCCTGACTGTATCCCTTGTCACTACTGTAACCTGACACATACTGTAATCACTAACAAATAGAGATACACAGGAGTGTTACAGCATAGTTACAGTTTTTGTCATCATACTGTGCAAGCAAAGCCAGTTGCCATACACAGCCGCAAACATGTAGGCCTAGACATTAGGAAAAATACCCCTGATCAGACTCTAGGAGCGCTGGATTAATATGCGCAGATGTGGAGAGAGGGGCACTTGGTGGGCCGGGCATGGTGTTGTTGTTGTTGGGCGCCACACAATATTCCATGACTGGGTTGCCATGGGAGATATTGGTGGTGGATGATGGGTGTTGGGTAGAGGAGGGTGTGTGGTGTGGTGAGGTGAGAGGTGGGAGTTGTGAGGTGGGGGAATAGGGGGAGAGTAGGGGCGGGGTGGAGAGTGGGGTGAATGCTGCTACACCCCTGCTGGGGTTCAGCATTCTGCTGTTTTATTCCCTTCCAGTCCCCCTGAAAAGAACCTTTCAAAACAAGGTAGAGCCACAGTCAGGGGGCCATTTTGGCTCCAAACCTCTAATTTCCCCCAGTTACTTTTACTCCAGTGGATGTGAAAATAAGACGTCAGGTATTTGTAATCGTCTTGCTGAATGTAACAGCAATATAGTGTTTTGGAGCAAACCCAGTATAACTGGTGGGGGATAACTTGTGTTTATCCACCTTCCTTATGAATACGTTGTATCTAAATTAATCTGAAGATGGTACCTAAAGGAACTGTCATATAATTGTATGCCTGAGAAAAAGGTGAAATGTCACATAGTTGTGCTTTAAAAGATTTGACTCTGTGGTGTTACCTTTTGAATTGTTGTATCTTGGCAAAAATGGTTCACATAAGTCTGTTCATCATCAAGTTGATCTCATCTGCTGGAACACTGAAATCACCAAGGATTAACATTTAATTAAGCCAGAAAGAGACGTTAATATTCAGTTACTTCTTGGGGCCTGATATGGTACATGAACCAAACTGAACCAGGCACATGAGCAACACTACCTTATCTAAAATAGCTCAGTGCAGGGGAGTATCATCAATCAAAATAATAAACCAAAGAATTCCAAGTGAAGCAGAAATTTGGCTGGCCTTAGCTCTCCTGGTAAGCAAGAGAGGGGGAGGGGGGAGCGGTAAAAGCTTGAACACATCTGAAAGTCAACGCTTTGGGCTTCGCCCCGCATTCTTCTCCCGTTTCTCAGAGCTTGAGTTGGCCAACACCACTGGCTCCTCCTCGCACGCCTCCACACACTACACACCCGCCAACTGTGATCAGTTTAAGCATAGCCTAGATGTGTGCACTGATAGTAGTCTCCTAAATCACTGAGCAGCCTTGGTTACACAACCACACAATCACACACAGTAGGGTAAGATAGGTCCTTGAGAAGTGGAGTTTACAGAATCAGAATGAATTTTATCGGCCAAGTATACTTGCATACATTCATACATATATATTGACTTCGGTAGGTGTTAACTCTTGATACACTTAACAATAGACATGTAATAGTATTGAATAGAGTACTGAGGGCAATAGAAAGAAGCTGAGCTAAATCTAGATGGATCACTTACATCACCTCGTCTCAGTGTTGGAACAGAATTTCAGAGTCCAACTCGTCAAAGGGAAACCAGGTAACATTTTCCCAGGGTGAACAAAGGCTCTCTCAGCTCCCTGTACATGCAGCATCTTCATGCACTTTCAGCACTTGAAGGATGTCAACGACACCCTGATGTACAATGAAACCGAAACAGAATAAAACCGAAGTTGCGCTTATTACCAACATAAATCAAAAATGATCATTGTCATTGTTGGTTCCAATTCTTTGGTTTGAAAACTAATCAAATCAGCTTAGAGCTAAAGAAGCGAGCATGTCTTTGGTTATTTAGCGACCATGCAATGAGGCTACCTTACATCCTTACATTAGCCTGGTCATAACCAGCTCCTCATTTTACGCTTCTCCTCGTGCAAGGGTCTGGAATTCTGGTCACTGACCTCGTTCGCATCGACCACATCGACCCAGAGCCAATCAGTGAACTTAAAGAATGCAAAGCGAGAATACGAAGACTATGAGTAAAGGGCTGATCCACTCGTTTCCAGCAAGCAATCGTTTCTCAATAGCCGAAATCCCAGACCCACTTGAATACATCACTCCCTTTTCACTCTTGAAGATGTACATTTGTATGATACATGTATTACTTTATTATGTCCTTAGCGGTCATTGGTCTTTTTTGCCCTCAACGGTGCCTCCCAGGCAGCTCTGCCTTCAAGGGTTAAGGTGAGAGTTGAGGGGGTTATAGGATTTTGGTTAAGGTGGTGGCTGTGCCTGGAAGGTGCCGTTGCCGTGTTCTGTGTGGTAAATTTCTTCAATGAGACTGTGAGCATGTTTGTCATGCTCCTACACAGACTTGGAAAACAACAAACTATCATCAAGATACAGCTTACAAATTCAGTACTTTTGGACTTATATCAGAATATCATAAAGGGTTGCCACCACACACAGACAACTGACATAATTGTATTACAGTACAATATACTGGTGAAATTTTACACTAATACCCTGCCCTCCCACCTATGCAGCTTACTCAAATCACATGATAAGCATGATTTACAGACCAACTGAGAAAAACAGCAAATGCTTAGGAAGAGCAGGCCACTTTACCTCTGTTGCCTGATCGTGCTGGAAGATCTGGCTGTACCTAACCCAATATGCAACACAGCTCCTGGAACAGACATTGGGTATCTCTTGCCTTGGCTATTGCAATTCCCTCCAAGCTGCGAGACCATTACAGATGATCCAGAATGCAACTGCGCCTCTGGTTTTCAACAAACCAAAAAAAGCATGTCACAATTCTGCTAACTGTTTTGGCTAGCTGCTGTCAACCTATTCAAATCAGTAATGTTGGCCTTCAGAGTGAACCTACCTTCCTAAAGCCATATGTTGCCCTCAAGCTAGTCTGTTCCTCTGAAAAACGTTGTCTGGCACGGCCATTACCTCACACAATGTCATCTTTTGTTCCACACTGGTGAAATTACTTTCCAAGTGTAACAGCAGACATCTTACGCAGTCCAGCCCAGCACACGCACTTGAACCGGCGACCAGCAGCAGCATAGACTGGGAGCACAGCAAGCTAGCGAGTGAGCTAAAACCACAGAGTGCCAGTCATGCACCATGTCTGTTAGGCTTTCAGTTCGGGAGGTTTACTAAAACCTAATTTACACTGTCTTGTGCAAGTGCCGCGCACTGTTCTTTCGCGGACCCCCCTGTCGCGCGACACTTTTACCTCCCTAAAGGGCCCTTACCCCCAAAACTCACTATCATCTGGGTCACGTCCCAGGTGTAACAGTGTTCTTCCTGCATGGTCCCCAACCCAAACTCTTGGGTGCCAGCCTCTTGCAACATTGTTATTACTGTACCTCCGCCAAGGAGGTTATGTTTTCGTCCGTGTGTGTGTGTGTGTGTCTGTGTGTCTGTCTGTGTACAACATAACTCGAAAAGTACTGCACGGATTTGGATGAAATTTTCGGACAACGTCTGTATTGGGACAAGGAAGAACTGATTCAAGGAAGAACTGACTGGTGGCGATCGGTGACCCAGAACACCATCTGTGACCACATTGTCTTGGCGGAGGTCTGCACTCTCTAAGCGCTTTTCTAGTTATTGTTGTTAACGTTCTACACGTGTAGCTAATTACAGTAGCTGGCATCTGTTGCACAAGTAGCCTACCGCCAAATAAATGGGTATCATCTCCACCCTCAAGAAATTGAAGACGCAGAAATTAAGAAACTAAAAGACGCAGTTCTTCCAGGAGTACCTCTACCTGGAACGCACTTACTGCTACAATGCACCCCAACACTCTTTTCCCACGGTAACTCCACTCACATTCCTGGACCATCAACTTCTGTCATTTCAATTTCCTGTTAGCAAGTCACATTCCATCGTAATATGGTTTTGTGTCTTAATTGTTTTGTAGCATGGATGTTATATTAATGCTCTTTTTGCAAGTCTCATGGATAGAAGCATTTGTTAAATATAAATGTAAAACAAACATGTAACTGCATCTTGCCATTCCTATCAACCCAGGATTGAGGACATCCATAAACCAACTGCCACTTTATTATGGCATTATGAATATGCAAAACAACCAAACTTGCATTTGTTTGGGAAATGCAGGTGCTACAGTTCTGGTTGGCATTTTACAATCAGGGTCGTCCAGGTTCTGCTTCTTCTGCTATGTAACTAAGATGGAGGATGCTGAGTGGGAAAAGTATAGTGTTGATACAAATATTTGTCTGTAATCAACTTTAAGGCAAAAGTTACTGACGGATTGGCATGGAATTTTTTTTAACAAAGGTGTGTCTTTACCCAATGAAGAACCAATTACATTTTGTTGATGATCTGTATCAGAATCTGGCATTAGGAATTTTTAACGGATTCGTCACCACTGACAGTTATCAAGTCCATCAAATCAAGAACTCTACGGGGTGTCAGAGACCATATTGCCTTGGCGGAGGTCTGCAGTCTTTGAGTGCATGTCTTGTTGTTCACTGTTTTAAAAGTTACAGTATGAGGGCACTATACCCGTCCTTCTAGTTCCTACAATTCCGCCTTTCACAATGTGACTGGACCAGACAGTTTTGGGGTTCCAGATCGCAATGCAATTTACATTGGTTCCCATTGGGATATCTCTAGGCTACAGGAAAGAGGCACCAGGTCACATTTGGGGAGTGAAAACTGATTTCCCTATAAACACAAGCTTGCCTCTAAAGGTGACTGATTTGGAAACTCTGGGAGACCTGGCATGCCCAGACCTATCGTCCTCTTGGCAGAACGAGTCATATTGCTGCAGGGCATTGAACATTTAAGGACGAGGTCCACGAAGGATGGGTCATGATTACTGTGTGTGTTGGTGGCATTGCTTGTGCACTGTGTGTGGTTGAAAGAGTATGTGAGTGTTACCGTGTGTGTGTGTGTGTTAAGATGTGTGTGAATGAATCAAACGGGCAGGAATCAGACTGTGTGGAGTATGTGTGTGTGTGTGTCGGGGGGGGGGGGGGGGGGGTATTTTGTTGTTGTGAGCAGCTGCAAAAACAAGTGTGATTTATGGGCACACCTGTGCCCTGCTAATGAGCGAATTGACACCGGGTTGCTGCTCGCGCCCCAAGCCACCCCTCGATTACCCACTACCACCCCCACCTCTCCAGCTCCCTGGCCCTCCACCATCTCCCTTCTCCTGTCATAGTAATGCACTTCCTCTGGCCATGTTTATCAAACACTGAATCATCTGTGTGTGAGAACAGAAATAGATGGATGAAAGGTGTTATTCTGAGACTGGATTCACTGGATTGGTCCACAAAAGTCTCCCATTTGACTACAGGACATGAAAGTTTATCTACTAACAAACATTTTGCCACACATCATGTCCAGTTTACTTTTTTCACACAGACTTTTATTAGTTTCCACTACATGTTGAACCATAGGTTATGTGTCACTGTCAACCATAATTGTGTGTGTGTGTGTGTGTGTGTGTGTGTGTGTGTGTGTGTGTGTGTGTGTGTGTGTGTGTGTGTGTGAATGAGTGTGTTCTTTGGCATTCAGTTATTCAGCTTTGCTCTGTGGCACATGCAATGTTTTCTGTCTCCATGCGTGTCAAAGCTGTATTATAATACTGGTATTTGAATCATGTTCATGAGAATTGTGATTGGTTGATGTGTATGCATCTGTGTCTGTGGGTGGTGAACTATAGGGACAACATATTTAGCCATTCAAATCTCCAGTCTAAACACACATAGTGTGTTAAAAAAAAAAAAAAAAAAACCTATGACGGCATGGCTGATGATAACTTATCACCAGAAGTGTCTTTTGGGTTCCAGCGAAATTATTATGTCTCAAAGGCGATGAAATTTTTATTGAATTTGGTTCCGTTAATAGATATTCTGGGCTTGGATGAAATTCCCCCTGGGTGAGATAGCAGGCCCAAGACAAACAGCATGAGCTATGAGGCAGGTCTGAGAGCAGCCTGCTGGCTAGACTGAGGGTGAGAGAGAGAGAGAGAGGGAGGGAGAGAGAGATGGAGGGAGGGAGGGAGGGAGGGAGGGAGAAGCAGGTGTCTGTGAAAGTCTGTGTCTCTCCAGGTTAATTAAACAAAGCAGCAGCAGAGACCACACACAGCTGGCTCACAGGGCAGCAGCACAGGGAACAACTCAGAGAGAGAGAAAGAGAGAGAGAGAGAGAGAGAGAGAGAGAGAGAGAGAGAGAGAGAGAGAGAGAGAGAGAGAGGAGTAGGGCAGGGTGTGGGTGGGTACGGGTTGGGGTCAGTAAAGAATTAGAAATTGAAAAAGAAATAGAGGAAAAGATGAAGTGTGTGTGTGTGTGTGTGTGTGTTAGACAGAGTTGGACGTGAGAGAGAGAGGGTATGTGCACACAAATGAAGGGGAAAGCTGCAGGAAAGAAAGAACAAATCATTTGGAGAATGCATCACTCGCAGATGGGTAGGGAGAGAGAACCGGTGTTTGGCTGAGAGACTGAGTGAGCAAGAAATTCCCTTCCAAGACACAAAAGGGACTGGACTGTGTGAACTGTGTGAGTTTGTGTCAGCTCTCTCTGTGAGAGAGCTGTGTGTTTGCGTGTTGCTCAGTGGCATATGCCATGTTTTCTGTGTCCATGCATGTCAAAGCTGTATTATAATATTTGAGTACTGCTCATGAGAATTGTGATTGGTTGGTGTGTATATGTTTGTGTACATGCATGTGCATGTGTGAGTGTACATACTGTACATGTGTGTGTGTGTGTGTGTGTGTGTGTGTGTGTGTGTGTGTGTGTGTCAGTGTACGTGTGTGTGTGTGTGTGTCAGTGTATGTGTGTGTGTGTGTGTGTGTGTGTGTGTGTGTATGTGTATGTGTATGTGTACGTGTACGTGTACGTGTGCATGTGTTAGTGTACGTACTGTATGTGTGTGTGTGTGTGTGTGTGTGTGTGTGTGTGTGTGTGTGTGTGTGTGTGTGTGTGTGTGTGTGTGTGTGTGTGTGTGTTTGTGTGTGTGCATGTGTGTGTCTGAAACGAGAGGAGTATGTATTAGGCCAGACTCCTTACAACAGTCAAAGCAGCACTGCTGCCAGGCCTGGGGAACATTAGCCAAAACCTCAGGGGGATAAGGGGATGGAGAGAGAGAGAGCTGTTTCTAAGAAGGGCCTCTGGAGTACTGATCCCACGCCAAGCTTGCTCAATAGTCTCTGTATTCCAGAGCCCCTTACAAGCCATGGCCTTTTATTTAGGTCAGGTTCTCTCCCTACATTGCACTTCTCATGACATCTTGGTAATTGGAACAACATATTGTTTCAGAGATGAGGTCAGTCTTCATTGCCATCATGTCCATGTTGTGCACAGCATACATATTGCAGCTGAAGGCCTCTGCAGTCCCCTTTAATTTTTTTTAAAAATTTTTAATGTACTGACATATTCAAAACACAAGAGGGCGCTTTGTCTCTATTGCTCTGAAGTGAATGACGGGCAGTAACTGTAGAATTGAAGTGAATAGTGGGCAAGTTTACACATTCAAGAATAAGAATAAGTAATAATAATAAGAAGAAGAAGAAGAAGAAGAAGGAGAAGAAAAAGTAGAAGAAGAAAAAAAACGTTTGTTAATGAGCGTCTCATTCTGTACACAATGGCCTACTTTATGAAGAAAGAAAAAAAACGGAATTGTGCTTGTGCACCCTGGTGCCTAGCAAACCTTCTTCTGACATCTTCATGACTCATTTGTCACACACACACACACACACACACACACACACACACACACACACACACACACACACACACACACACACACACACACACACACACACACACACACACAGCTGCCATCAGCTGCCTCTTCCCTGGCCTGACTGTGCTCTTCCTGAGGCAAAGAAAAGGGAACGGTGCCATAATAACAGAGATTGGCCCAGCTGCCAGCCTACAGCAGCGATGTGTGATGACAGAGCCGCCACTCAACACTTAAGTCACGGGGACTTAATTATGAGTTATTGACGTTAAAGTACCACTCTCGAAACATGGCAGAGCACCACAATACAACTTCCTGTCATCAAAGTGATGAGAGGAAGTTTTGATATTGACAACACCATGTCAAGACAATCTGTTTGTTTTGGTTACAGAGGAGCATCCAACCTACCTCTCATTGCAAAACAAGTCTTTGTACACACAGGCAGAGAGATGCAAGGTGCCGACATGATTTATTCGTATGTTAGGTAATTGGAGGTTAGAGGACGTGATTATGTGTGTTGCGGCGCGCAATTAAACACAGATTTAATGGTTCACACATAGACCTGCTCAGCCACAGCAGAGAGGTTGACTCACTCAACACCTACACACACTTGTCAGGACTTACCCGCTTGACAAGCACTGCTGAGGGAGTTGACAACACTCCCACACACACACACACACACACACACACACACACACACACACACACACACACACACACACACACACCTCCACACTCACAGGAGCACTCAGTGTAAACATAATTATGCACTCAGAATGCTTAGGGTCTCTATCACCCTCTCTCTTTCTCTCCACATATGTTTCTATCACCCCCTTTCATCCTTGGTCTCTCTCTCTCTCTCTCTCTCTCTCTCTCTCTCTCTCTCTCTCTCTCTCTCTCTCTCTCTCTCTCTCTCAAACACACACACTCACACACACACACACAGACATACTGGCAAAAAGCCACTACATGGACACTACTGTATTCACTGCTATACATGGACATGTATCCAGTGAATACCGTAACAGACATCAACGACAGAGGATATACTTTATAGAATAGTAAGAAAGAATTTCAGTTTAAAGATGGATAAACTACTGCTAAACTCGTGAGTGAAACAAATCCAGGCCCTGTAAAGCCACAAATAACCCACTGTACAATAGCATTTGGTCTGTAATGTAAAAATCACAACACATATGCCACAACATTTTACCACCATATGGCAGAGAATCAATCCACAATTTATACTGGCTGAATTGTACTGTGGGGCCAGGAGATGGCGCTATTGCATTATAAAACCACACCATTAATGCATCTACTGTGCATAGATGCAATTATATTGGTTTTGACTTCAACCATCACTCACAATCCAAGGTGTAAATGTGCAATGTTATTTGTGTTGTCAATGCAATTTCAGCATATGTATACATACCACATACTTAATACTCATAATTCTACTCATAACTTTTCTTACAACTAATGTGTGTATCTGGACTAAGAATCTTACTAATGTTTGGTTCTTTTCACAATGTCTTTTCCTATGGCATTGATTGAATTGATTCAATACTAGCATTTGATTCTCACGAGGCACAGGGCTGAATGTGGGATGCTCTCTCACTGAACATGACAGTAAGAAGAGGCCCTTTCATCCTCTGTCAGCTCCGGGGAAAAGGCCACCACTGATCGGCATTGTTAATGCTCAGCCAAGGTGAAACACACCATGTCTGACACCTTACCCCAGCTCCCTGGGATGACTACCACCAGGCTTTGCATTATTATTAACCTTTCCATGTTTTGGAAAAGGGGGGTGATATGTAACTGGCGCCAGTGGTTGAGCATGAGACAAGTAATTCCTTGACTGACTGCATCCCTGGGAAACCTCGCAACTGGGAATATGGACAGTGAGTCTTCATTGGGCTATTTACCAAATTGATTCTTACTGAGAATACACACATTAGCTCAGACTCAAGCAAGCTGAGTTTGTAGACAATGGCCCTTTTTCCACAGTGAGTGAACATTAATAGAGGTAATCATGCTTAGCATAGCCTTATGCGTTTTCTTTTTTAAAAGCTTTTTTTTCCCTTTTAAAAGTCTTTACCCACACTTGCATACTACATTTGTATTCTATGTAAAGGTATTTTGTTATTCTAGCCTGTCACCTATTTGTGTTTACTCCTATGAAACTTTTAAAACATCTTCATTCGGCCTACATACAATGTTATACTCTATGGTGGAACAATAAGATCATCAGAGGTTTACGCACAACTATTCAATGCCTACACAAGGATACTACAAAGTATTGGATTTGCTTGAAATGTATGCTTGGCTTTGTAGTGGGGTAATAACTTCCCATCAACTCTATACCGCCTCCTTGAGACGAAAACATTTCGCCACTGGTGTTGCATTACACATTCGTCAACACGCACACACAAGGCGGCACACACACATCCACGCACTCACCAATAGTAGGGCTACATTGTTACAATCCACCCATTTCCTGTAACATTTTGCTTTCATGTGGCGCACGGAGCAGTCGCTGATTTTGTCGCTTTGCACTGGAGTTCACCTGCCACCTGAGCACTGACGTCTGCAGGGAGTAAAAGGTAGGCTACTTTTGAATTTTATATTGCTCATTTGAATCCCTAGATAGGGACAACGTAGTATCGTGCCAAGAGAACTGAAGAACGGGTTCCATTTCGCTTCGTCAGGTTGGTTTTCTCTTTGGATGTAAACTGTGTTCCATGCCAAAACAGCGCTGGACCTGAGAAAGATAACGTTATTATTTGTAACATTATTGGATGTGCTTATGCACCTGCTCTGTTTGTAATTATTAGCGGCGGACATTGCACAAAGAGCTCAGCCTTACTAACGTTGGTGTTCACTAGGCAACGCCAAGCCATCAACTGCATTGCTTGTTTACCCTGTTACTTGTACGGTTTTTATACACTATTAATTTGGAAATCTAAAGCCAACTTAGAACACGGTTCAGTCTCAAGATGTTTTTTATTCGCGAGTTGTTGAGATAGGCTATCTGTCTCCAGAGTGACTGAGTGAGTGGGAGTGTGGTCGTGAACGAAAGCTCTCCTGAAGTGCGTTCTACGTTACCCGGCTTCTTCATTAGAAAACCAGCTTCGCACAACTAAAGCTAACAATAAACACTGCATTTGTGTGGACTTGTGTTCTGCATTTTTACCGAGTTTTCAGAGTATAACGCCCATGCCTTTGTTCTCTTCTATAAAGCAAACATGAGAGGGGTCCGCCGTAAACTGTCAAGAGGTTGACAGAGATGGGTTGCTGAAAGCGGGGGCGCTGATTTGGGAATCCCAGGGAGTAGGAAGCGCCCATCACCATGACTGTCTTTAAACAGGAGAATGTAGAGGACCAGTACGAAATTGGAGAAGAGCTCGGAAGGTAAGTGATTATTAAAGTAATTTCTGTTCGGTTTAGATGGCGGCGGAAGCGGGGTGTGGTGTATGGATTCTGGGGTGCAGAATTGGCTACGCGAGTAGCGCACATAGGTTTAAGTAAGCGTGGATGGTCGCTGACTATACATTAACTAAGGAACCATGAAACTAGCTATAAAGTTATCGCTATATGCATTTGTTTCTCAAGTCTTTCCTCGCAGAAGGCGGTGCTGACCACTTTGCCGTCTGTGTAATCATGCACGCCATGCTGACATGATTGATGTGACTAATTTGGGTTACCATGACAAGTATTCTCCTATGTGTTTATCAATGCCTTTGGAGAGTAATCTTAGTGAGTATCTTTCTGTGGTCATCCATCACTGGATAGCATATTAATTCTCTGTGTATTCTACCGGCGTAGAAATAAGATTTGTTAGTCTCGTAGAGATATTGCATTTGGGTAGTGTGTGTCTGATCGGTGTATAAACCACCTCCTCCATTGACGAAACTCAAAATAATCAGACTGTTCTGCTTTTGAAATAGGATGATGTATAACTGTACACTCTTGGTTGGTTGTACAACAGTATGGGCACTGGTCTTGCTTGGTTTGTAGTGGTCCAGATTGAGTTACTCACTGGAACATGAGAACACTGTGATTTGGGGTCCCCTGACCACAAAGTGCTTCCTGAATGTTTCTATGGGATTTTGTTATGCCCTGGATGTCAGGCTCTCTTTCACTTTAATAACTGTAGGATAAAGGGAGATTGTGTGTGTGTGTGTGTGTGTGTGTGTGTGTGTGTGTGTGTGTGTGTGTGTGTGTGTAGAAAGGGTGTGTGTCTGTGCGTGTGTGTGTGTGTGTGTTTTCACGCTCTCCAGTCCCTAGTGTCCTGAAGCATTGCATCCAACGTGAGTCGTAATGGAGAAGCAGGTACTGTAGCAGATAAAGTGGATTGGGTTGCACTTTGAGGCAGAGCAGGAGATGTCAGTGGACTAGGATGGTTTAGAATACTCACACATGGAGATGACCCTTTTGAGAGTATTCAGATTAGGATTGATCATGCGACAGACACATGGCCCTGTAATTGACGTACATTTACATATTGATCATTTCTCTATTGATTATTGAACTCTCCTTGTCTAATGCCTGTAAATATGTACGAGCTCTCTTGTCTTTGTAGACATTTCTAAAAAAAGCAAAGAGAGAAATGCATTCATCCCTTCTCATCTCAATATATTTTTCCAGCCCACATACTTTCTTACCGCAGATGAGCCAGTAGATGTTTTGTTTTGGATTTTACTCAGCCAGTGTGACCTGGTTCCTAATTCCTCTGTATACTTGAGACCAAAACAAAACAAAAAAAAGCTTCCAACCAGTTGGTATTCAACCCCTGACTTTGTCTAAGACTGGCAACCTGCCCACTCAGAGCGGGAATGGAAACTCTCCAAGCAGAGAGAAGAGTCCCTGGTAGTCAAGTCATCCATGTTTTCATTAAAGAGCGAGGGCTTTTCTAGCAGCCAAGACTGACTGGGCAGAACACATTTAATTGCCGAGGTGGGTCAGCGCATCCCCTTAATGCATCTGTGACAGGCCTGCTTCGATTTCCTTTGACATCCTTACGATGCCTCTGGAGAGTATAGCATCTTGAGAGTGGAGAGAAGCACTAGAGGAAGAGAGACTACCTTACTCCTGTCGAAGATTCTTCGACTTTCTAAGCCTTTTTTCCTGCAGTCCTTCTTTACAATGACTCATCATGAATCTGAAAGATATCGGGGAAAGAAAAAGTAGATCAAATGGCGTGTAAAAAGTGTGTCATTAGGCCACCACTGCTGGGTCTTGGGGACGCACTAGTCAGTCTGCGACAAGAGAGGTCCAGGACTCTGATCTTGTCTGGGAGCAGGCCTTGGATGATGATGAATGGGGACATTAGCGGTGTGTCTGCTACGTTGCAGGCTGCACTTTTTAATGGATTAGCATTAATTAGGCTAGTGTGTGCAGCAAGGCTGGTCCCATTTTGTTGGGTGTAAATCAAAGCAGAAACGAGACTCCCGTCCCATTTCAGATTATTCAGAGCCAGCACTGGCTCAGCACTCTGAGATGTGTTAAGTCCTTCTGAGTGGAACAGGGTGGTCTGTCTGTCTGTCTGTCTGTCTTTCTGTCTGTCTGTCTTTCCGTCTGTCTGTCTTTCCGTCTGTCTGCCTGTGTCTGGTATTGATCTGGTATTGAGTGGAAACCATGTGTAAGAATAAGTATTTGTTTTGGATACAGTGTTCTAACAAAATGAAACTTGTTAGAGTCAGAGCCCTATAAAATATAAAATATTATTATTAAATATAATGTTGTTTTGAACGTTATTGCAACATTGCTAACCAAAATAAATAAATCCATGCAGTTATATATTTCTGTGTGCCTTAGTCCCTGCCATGCTTCTCAACAGCTGCCTTAAGTGCATCGCCTCTCCCAAAATTTTGTCTGAAAGTCTTGAAATGGGGTATTTCTTCTCTCTCTCTCTCTCTCTCTCTCTCTCTCTCTCTCTCTCTCTCTCTCTCTCTCTCTCTCTCTCTCTCTGTCTCTATCTCTCTTTCTGTTTTCATGTTTGTGCATTTGTCTGTGTGTGTGTGTGTGTGTGTGTGTTTGTGTGTGTACAAGACCTAGTATGTGGTGGTCTAAACTGATTCATTCTCTTGTGGAGCTCTGAAAGCGTTTAATGGGCCTACAGCACATCACAGACGGGCTTGTGTGCCGCTCGGGCTGAGGGGTTAAACACACAGCCCCACTCGATGGGAGCCCCGAGGGGAGGCTCGGGCGCTGGAGAGGAGGAGGAGAAGGAGAAGGAGCGCCTCTTTATTTTTGCCCTGCTCTGGTGCAAGGGTGGTCCACATAATAGAGGCAGGGGTTTGAATGGGGCGTGTTGGTTCGCATTGGCAACGCCACAACGGCTTTTCCTCAGCAACTGAAATACACTGCCACAGAATAGAACAGAGGGTTCATTTTGGGAGTGAAGTGTGTGTGTGTGTGTGTGTGTGTGTGTGTGTGTGTGTGTGTGTGTGTGTGTCTGTCTGTCTGTCTGTCTGTCTGTCTGTGTAAAAGAGAGGGAGGGATAGAGTCTTTGTGTCTCTGTGTATATTGTGTGTTGTGATAACCTAGGTCTCCCGACATTTTGCTTTGCTTTTATCATTATTTTTTTTTTTTACTCCAAACTGTCAGAATTTGACATTTGTGCTGGTTTCTGGCCGTGATTTTGAAAAGGCCCCTCAAAATGCTTTTTAAAATTCATACCGTTGCCACCCACCAGCCAAACGCTGGACTGATAGCTCTGTGAAAAAGGTTGTGCTGTCTAGAAGCAAGTCATTATTGCACACGAAAGCTGCAGTTGCACACACACACAGACACAGACACACACACACACACACTCGCACTCATGTGCAGTCTGTTCATGGAGAGCCCTCTGTGGCTAGCTGGCAGCGTGTGGGTGACATTTGCAGAAATGTTTACTCAGTGACTCTACTTGGAGCACGCCTCATTTAATGCTCCCAACCAGTGCTAAAGAAGCCAGCAAAGGACGGCGCCCGCTCCAGTCATTAGTTGAATTATCAAAAAAGCTGAAAACACACACACACACCACACAAATCACACACACATTCACACGCACGCACACATGCACACACACACATACACACACACACACACACACACACACACACACACACACACACACTAAAGCATTCATACATACAGCCACTAACATACCGTACGCCCGTACATGCGCATACACACACACACTCCCCACACACACACACACACACAAACACACACACACACTCTCTCTCCTTGTCACACACACAGACCCACACACCCTTATTTGTCAGTGATATCTGTGTTACAGTGTCAGTAGGAGTCTCTGAGGCGTGGAGGAAGACTGGCTGCTCGCTCGCAGAGTGTCCCCTCTCCTAATTGGTTCCCCTTTTGTGTCTCCTCCTCGTTGGGTTCTGGGATTGGGAGAGGGAGGGGTGTGTATGTGGCATGGGGTAAGCAGGGGAGGGGGCAACGCTGCTGCTGCTGCTGCAGTCTCCCCTCTCTCTCTATGGCTCAGCCCCCAAAAATGTAGGCTAGTGGCCTGAGCTCCACTGAGCAGGCTGTGGGTGTGTGTGTGGGTGTGGGTGTGTGTGTGGGGGAGGAGTGTATGCCACAATATTCAGGGACACTCTGTGTGTGTGTGTGTGTGTGTGTGTGTGTGTGTATGTGTGTGTATGCGTGTGTGTTTGCTGCCCAAAGTTGAACTGTTCACGGGGAGTCTGGCTCTCCAGGAACGCAGTCGTTGTCCCCAAACTTTGGATTTGGATGTGTCGAGGAACCGGCCTAATAATGGTATGCGAAGATGCAAAACACATTTCCCTCTGTGACCTAGATTTTATCGGCTGATACTTTGTGTGTGGCTGTCTGTGTCTGCCTCTGTGTGTGTGTGTGTGTGTGTGTGTGTGTGTGCCTCTGTGTGTGTGTGTGTGTGTGTGTGTGTGTGTGTGTGTGTGTGTGTGCGTGCGTGCGCGTGTACGTGTATGTCTGTGCCTGTGTGCGGGTGTCTGTACTCTATGTGTCTGTACGTGCTTGTGTGTGTGTCTGTGTGGAGGAGGGCAGAAATTGAATATTGCTGCGCTGAACTGTCATGATGGCGACTCATCATGATGGAGAACTACTCCCCCTCCCCATCTCTATCCCCACCCTCCTTACACACACACACACACACACACACACACACACACACACACACACACACAGACACACACAGACACACACACACACCAAATCCATCTACAATTACAGAAATCAAAGCGGGGGCTTTGAGTGATCTGAATGTGTTGTCAAAGTCAAAACGGCGTGTAGCTTTAATGAACATCCCTGTTTGAAGTTGCTCAAGCCCAGAAATCCCATGTAATGGCTTAACGAGGGGGGGTGGGGGGGTGACCACACCAGGAGTGCTTGCGCAGAAAGTTCAGCTTTTAAGCTTCAAGTGGTGCCTAATGAGATCGATGGGAGAGAGAGAGAAAGCGTGCGTGTGCATGTGTGTGTGTGTGTGTGTGTGTGGACAACAGCAAAGGAGAGGCATGATGGAACGTGAGACAGTGTAAACAAACCCCACTGTCTACCCATCCAAGCAAGTCAAGGCAGAATATATATATATATAGAGAGAGAGAGAGAGTGAGTGAGGGAGTGAGAGCGCGCAGTCCAGATATCATTCTTCCTCCTCCTCTTCCTTCTCCTCTTCCTCCTGCTCATCTATGATTGGAGTCATCCAGTCTGTTCGAGGCACATGCTGCATCACACACAGTGTCACACTGCAGACTGCCGTCTCCAGCAAAGACTACATCAAAGCTGTTAGCTGGGATGGGTTTGGAGTAAGGGGGGGGGGGGTCATGTACAAAGGTTAGGTTCACTGTAGTAGCCTACACTACTGTAGGCTTCAGTCCACTGCTCCACACACACAGAGGCCCATTGTATAACAGAAAACACACACACACACACACACACACACACACACACACACACACACACACACACACTTGCAACCACACACATACATGCAACCACAAACACACACAGAGAGGCAAGCATTGCTTTTTTGCACTGTTGGCATGTGTCTTTATTTACTGAAGTATAATTACAAATACACAAACATGCGCACACACACACACACACACACACACACACACACACACACACACACACACACACACACACACACACACACACACACACACACACTCAGACAATATCAATTGATTTTGTCCGTATCCTGCTTATTATCTACACCCCGCCCCCACTCCCCACAACCCCTTCCTTCCGTCACACACACTCTCTCACCCACCTTAGTCCCCCTGCTTGTGTTGTTGTGAAGCGAGAGCGGAGTTGTGTGTGTGTGTGGGTGTTTACTGGTGAGCGGAGAGGAGAGGAGAGGTGTGCTGCTGGACAGGGTAAACTCACTGTGTAATCAAAGCCCAGGGTGCCGGCCATTGTCTGCGCCCGCGCTCCTCTCTGACAAATGGAACGCTGGCCACAAAGGATGGCGTGAGCCGGGGATGGAGGGGGTGGGAGGGGAATGGAGGGAGGTGTGTGTGTGTGTGTGTGTGTGTGTGTGTGGACGTTGGGAGGTGTGGGTGAACATGATGGGGGGATGTGTCCTGTGCTGTCCTGTTGTGTTGTGTTGTGTCGTGCCTACCCAGCTCTGTTCACATTTGTGTCGTGGTGGCCCATTAATGGTCCTGTACCATACACTGAGGGGCCCAGAGTCAATCATGGGAGACACATCGTGAGGATGACCTGTCATGCAACCAGTGTGTGTGTGTGTGTGTGTGTGTGTGAACTCGCATGCACATAATGACTGGTATTGCACACATTCTGTATGAGAACTTGTACTTTACCTTATTGTATTAGAGCATGTAGAATGAAGAAGCCTATATGTTTTCAATATGACTTACAGAATATGGGGGAAATAGCACTAGTACACCCTGTAACAGGCATTAGTAATTTCACTCTTTGACCAGGAATTTATCCATCTTAAAGCTGGATTTTACCTCTTAAGCATATGTGGCATTTTGTGCTGTAAACATAGAACTTTTCTTTCTTTCTTTGAAGTGGGATACTTTACAGTATGTGTAAAAGAAGAACTTTAGTCCATGATGTCACTGATGTCCATATAAGATTATCCCATATCACATAGTATCATAAAACCACAACACTGGTGACATCACCTCTCTATGTGTTAAAAATACACACACATACACCATGCATATGAACATGTTCCTTGCAGTAAATAGAAGGGTGCTCAAACTTTGTACTGTGATGTCACTACTAGATCTTTTAGTTCTCTAGTCTACTGCTGTTCTTCAGGTGGATTATCTGTGATGAATGAAATTAAAAGACGGACGTGGATGGAGCTCCTCTGTTCTTGCCTCTTGTAGACATACTCGATACCATGACTTAAAAAGAATCAATACTTGTTTTACAAGTCAATACTTGTTCTACTCCCCACAGTTCATCTCCCATACATGCATGTATGCTATCTCCTGAAAATTGTTGTTTTTCAGTACTTAAAAACCAGCCAGCCCACTGACATAGCCCACCTGTTTCAAAGCCGACCCACCCTTTGGCAGTTTTCCCGCCGGGTTCATCCCTCATAAGGCCTGCTATAGGGCTGGATATTATCATTGGAGTTGATGGCCAAGGACGAACAGTAATTTCCCTCCCCGTCTCGGTTCAGCGCTCAGATCATCAAACGTTTAGCCACGGCGGTGGAGCTGGCCGTACGCTCCCACCGTGACAACTCACTTCACACACCTTCTCTACCACTGCCACTTCAAATGGTGGCGTTTTCCATATTGCTTTGTGTGTGTGTGTGTGTGTGTGTGTGTGTGTGTGTGTGTGTGTGTGTGTGTGTGTGTGTGTGGGGTGGGTGGGATGTCTTTATATGCGCCATCGATGATGATATGGCCACTCAATATCTGTCTCCCAGCGCACAGCAGTGCTACATCTCCGCCTCGGCTGTTTTATCGCTGGCAATGCAAGGTTTATATTCATCGTACACAAAGGCTGGCAGTGAAAAGGATTGATTGCTCATACGGTCTGTCAGCCAGCATCTCGGCAGGTGTCAAGAGAGTGATGTATTGTGGCGACCATTGACACGCGTGGTCACAATTGATGCTCTTCCTCCTCGGCTCTCCACGCGATTTACTGTCCCCCTTTAAACCAAGTCAAACATGGCTCCCCTGACGATGGTGGGCTTTACCCCCTTGGCTCTATGTATTAAAATTCATGTTGAGGGACCGAGAGAGAGAGGGAGAGAGAGAAAGAGAGAAAGGAAGATGGGGTCCTTGAATACGAGTGTCATTGTTCGGGCTGCTGTCTGCCACTACCTTGGCATACTGTCGTTGCCTGGTTACTGCCATGCTCTTGGCAAGGCCAAATTTCTCCCCAGTTATGCAAGTTTTCATTGTGGCAGTGAAGATCTCGGTTGTGTTTATCATGCTTCTCCCACTGGCTTCTTCATTCCAGAGTGTCTTCTTGACTGCAGTGGGTTTTTTTTTTCAGAGTCGAATTCACTCTGTATTATGTGGACATTCTTTTTTTTTTTTTTTTACTCCTCCTATATATTTCTCCACAATCTGGACGTTTAAAATGGTCAAAATGAAAAATATGTGAATTTTTGGATTTTTTTGGTTTTCTCCATTAATTGGACACACAATGGGATCACATCAGTAATGACATCAAATACAATATTTGTGGTATTTGCTTCAGCACATTGTATTCCACTATATTAGTGAGTTACTGGAAAATCAGATCATATTTCGGGACCAATTAATGCAGACAGCCAAAAAAAAAAAAAAAAAAAATGGATGAATTTTAATGTTACCCATATTTATATTCTGCAGTGTCCCCATTGTGTTGGCAGTGAAGGACTGGACAGTGTCAGCAGAAAAAAAACAACAACAACAGAGGGCCATGAAACTAAGCCTTCAGGGGCTCCTTGTCAACCGTCCTGCATGTTTTGATAGCAAGCAGACCAGCCCGAAACTGGGTGAATGTCAGTATCACTCCACATAGGGGCCCTCTCAAGATAGGACAAGGTGTGCACTCCAAGGGAGGGGGATTGTAAAGACTCGTACACACACACACACACACACACACACACACACACACACACACACACACACACAGTTTACACATCCCCGGTTGCTATGGTAACTGTCTATTTAACTTGGTGTGTGTGTATGAGCGTTAAAGTGTGACTGCACATTATTTGTGTATGTCTCACTTGGATCTCTCTCTCTCTCTCTCTCTCTCTCTCTCTCTCTCTCTCTCTCTCTCTCTGTGTGTGTGTGTGTGTGTGTGTGTGTGTGTGTGTGTGTGTGTGTGTGTGTGTGTGCGTGCATGCGCATGCTTGTGTTTAAATCAGTTGGACCTGCTTGTCTTAGGTATCTGTCCATTAAGCACACTTTACTTAATGGGGCCTGATTGACTGTGTGACAGACCAGAATGGCCATCACCCCCCCCCCACACACACACACACACACCTCAACCCCAAACTGCCCCCTCCAGGAGGCACAGAGGGGAAACTGCTGAACCATCTCCCGCTGTGCTTTCTACCATTAGTCACACTTATTTGATTAGATGACGAATGGACACACACACACACACACACACACACACATATAGACACACACACACTCAGACACACACACACACACAGCCCCCCAAACTGGTTTGACCAACTCTAGTTCTATTACTCTATTCCTGGTCTGCGTACTTGCCCCCACTTACCTTTGCACACAATGTCGCTTTTGTACTCTTTTAATCCTCAGGAAAAGAGTAAATTACTCCCCCCCCCCAGCACACACACACACACACACACACACACACACACACACACACACACACACACACACACACACACACACACACCACCCCTTCCCCACACATACCACATGCCAACATTAGTAATCAAAGAAAAACCCAAACATTGCGTTCTCTCTCTCTCTCTCTCTCTCTCTCTCTCTCTCTCTCTCTCTCTCTCTCTCTCTCTCTCTCTGTCTCTGTCTCTGTCTCTGTCTCCTACCTTTTTCTTTGATTTCTGTAGAATCATGGCTTAATTATTTATGTGCAGCTTGTTCTGTGGTGGACAGGCTTGGGCAATTTCAATGCATACAGATGAGTGAGATTCAAACAGCAGGGAGCAATGAGGAACAAGACGTGAGCTGACAGCCTTACAATGCCACCGCTCTGTTGCTGGGTGAGCGGGGAGGAGAGAGAGAGTAAACAACTAAACATGACTTGACTGCAGGTGTCTAAAACTGAGCTTCTCAGTAGGCTGTAAACACACACTGTTGTGTTTGGCGCACACACACACACACACACACACACACACACACACACACACACACACACACACACACACACACACACGCGCACACACATATACACATACACACACACATTCTTCCACCTTGCCTGGAGATGTGAATTTCCACAAGGTCTCATTAGTTACTTGGTTTGTGGTGAATGTTTTGTCACTTTTTGCAAACACACACACACACACACACACACACACACACACACACACACACACACACACACACACACACACACACACACATTGTGTACCTGAAGCGATGAATTTCAGCGATGAAAGACAGAACATTGATGTGCTCCATACAAAAGTTTAGCGTGTGACCTCTGACCTCTGAGACGGCTAGTTTCACTTCCTGGAGCTTGGAAAAACAAGCATGAAACGAGAGAGGGTGGTGAACAAAAAATGTCCATGTCTGAAAGGCTATCCCCCTCCACCCCCCACCCCCCTCTCACACACACACACACACACACACACACACACACACACACACACACACACACACACACCAAAACACACTACCCCCCTGCCAGCATGCTCACAATGTTGTTGAGTGGATGTCAGGCTCTGGTAAATTGTGGTGGAATTAGGGGGGTGAAGGGGTTGGAGGCCCTGTCTGCCTACTCTCAGTCTCACACATACACTTAGCCTCTCACAGAGACTTATCATAACCATAATATTAAGGTATATAACAATTGAGAATTAATATATACAAAGAGACACACTAGTGTATGCACACACACACACACACACACACACACACACACACACACACACACACACTTAGAAATCCAGAAAAAAGCAAACATATGCAGCCGTAGTGCCTATGGTGCATAAATAAATAAATACATACATACACACACCCTTTTCTTGTCCCCGTCACCACAACAAAACAACCCTTGCAGAAGCATTAGCAGAATAATTTAGTCGTAGTGATTCCAAACACACCCCAGGCAAACACCTCCCCTCCCAAGTATCCTTGGCTCAAACCTTGGGAGTGCATTCGGGCTTGTGGTAGTGCTGTTTCCTTGGTTACTCTGGCGCGGTGCGGCGAGGCAACAGCAGCGGCAGCGGCAGCAGCACCATTGTGGAGCTGTTGCATAACGCGTGCGGTTTCGGGCTGATCCAGATTAGTGGGCTCGGATGTCTCTGAACTGTCCACCCACATTCATTTTCAGCTAATAAACACAACGCTGACTCACACTGCCATTACCAAGCAAAATTATGCACATCTAAATAAGTGCGTGGAGGGACCCCTTTTTTTTTTTTGAAGGGCCTGCAGAACTGTGCCCACCTGTGTGTACAGTGTGTGTGTGTGTGTGTGTGTGTGTGTGTGTGTGTGTGTGTGTTCTACACCCTTAATCTAGGGCTGTTTGTTTTCTAGATTGCCACTTGGCAGTTCTCACATCACGACTTGTTTGTATGTTTCCTTTATGCATGTGTTGCTTCGTGTTGTTGCTGTCTGCCTTGGCAGGTGTGTTCGGAAGAAGATAATCCAAAGCCTTATATTTCAGCTCTGTAAAGATTATTACAGTATATATTATGTATGGCAAACATGTTTTAGGATACAGAACGCATGGCAAGGCGATTGGTAAATCATTAAATGCAATTAAAGTTAGCGGAGATAAGCATTGTGTGAAAGAGATAAAACAGGTGGAATGTGGCATCATAAAACGTAAATCATAAAAAGAAGTGACACTCGTGCATAGGCACAAGGACAGTTAAGCATATGATGGTTATGAAGGTAAATGGTTCGCTTAAAGATTCTGGTTGTGTCTGAACTTGTGTAGCTCTAAGGTCATTTACCTCATGTTGTCTTCTATGGTATGTGTTTTTACAATGCAAAGCATTAGCTTATTGCTATGTAGAAAAAAAATAGTGTGGCCAAAGAGCTCTTACACTGAAGCTCCTCTTGAAGAGAATGCACTTTAATTTCTGTCTGGGTCGTCGATGCCCAGAAGGACATTTGGAGAAATGTGTTTTCTTTTTTTTATGAAATGTTTTTGTTTGTCTATTTTATTATTTCTTTGGCAGTGCAGATGCTGCAGTGTTGCGGCCTCAGCCAAATGCACCCATCCATCCGTGTGTGTGTGTGTGTGTGTGTGTGTGTGTGTGTGTGTGTGTGTGTGTGTGTGTGTCTGTGTGGCCGACACAATTCAATTTGCCCGCTAGCAAGAAAATCCCTGCTCTGAACATAAAGCCATCAGTGAAGTTGGCCCGGCGGTGTCGTCATTCGACCCAGTAGTGGCTCTCCTTCCAGCTTTGTTTGTAACCTTTAGACAAACAGCAGCCCCTGATTGGTCTTGTGTGCCAGCTTTTGTCTTGCTGAGGGCCGCTGCAGGTTCGGACGGCATATAGGACTGCATAGAACTAGAAAAGACACTTGAACTGCGTTGTTTTTTTTAAGCGATTATCTTATCTTATCCATAGCCTTGTACCCACAGTATAGAAGATGTTTTATTTTTGAGAAGAAATTAATATAATGACAATATCAATGGTAGTCATGTTAAATGTGCAAACACAATTACTTTCTCTTCACCCAGACTCATGTCAGTACAATAGTTTGGGAATACTTGTTATTTCACTTTTATTGAGTCCGAGACCAAGGCATGAGAGGGGAAAAAACATTGTTTACCAGTGAATCTTTTGGCTGTTCTTTTTTTCAGATTGTACTTTTCCCTTGTGAGCAAAACAATGTTGAGAAATCAAGAGTACGTTGTTGCAACACAACAGCAATCATTTCACTGAAGTTGCTGCGCAAACTGTCTTGTTTGGTATGGTATCGTCCGGGAAGCAAACATTACTTCTGCTTGTTTCCACACCGTGAAAGGCTTACTTCCCCATGTTATGTCTCCTAGCAATAAGCATTAAGTTTAGCTGACTCATGGACAAGGCTGTAGACTCAGTCGATAGATGCACAAAGTTCTTTTGTATGTTTTTTTTTTTTTTTTTTTACACTGGATGGCAGATTTGCCAAATGACGCAGAACATGTTTCCATAACAGTCAGGCCTTGTCCATGTCTGAGCTGCTAGCCTGGTTTGGATCACTGTCTCCCAGTGGGCCTGTTTGAATGATCTGGGTCTAGGCCTTTATTGATCTTCACGTGACCCTTTTCTCTCACACACTCTCTCTCTCTCTCTCTCTCTCTCTCTCTCTCTCTCTCTCTCTCTCTCTCTCTCTCTCTCTCTCTCTCTCTCTCTCTCTCTCTCTCTCTCTCTCTCTCTCTCTCTCTCCCCCCCTCTCTCTCCTAATTCTCTCTCATATACTCACACACAAACACTCACACACATTAACAGAGAGCATATCGACATGTAGTGCACACATGCAGGCCATCTGTCATTGGACGCTTTTGTTATTTAGTGTGTGTTATTGTGTGGCATCTGTCAGTTTGGTGGGAAAACTACACTAAACCATACATATTAACCTAGAGACTACTGTAAGGACACCTAGCATGGGCTGTGCTTGTGTGTGTGTGTGTGTGTGTGTGTACATTAAGATATATATACCTAGTGTGTGTGTGTGTGTGTGTGTGTGTGTGTGTGTGCGTGCGTGCAATGTGGTAATAATTGCTGAGCAAACATTCCCAGAGGGTGAGGTGGAATTTGGTGAGAAAGCGTTTGAGTGGAGACGTTGTTTGTGCGGAGATCTTTGCTTAGGCTATGAGCTCATACCCAAGGCCCAGCTCTCTCTCTCTCTCCCTCTATCTTGCACCAGAGAGTGCAAGACAAACTTTCAGCCAGATAGCAGGGGCCTCCCTGATACACATTACCGACCACAGTCACACAGATTTGCTCTGCTTATCAGCGGGGCCGGGCTTTGAAAAGTCGTGAGAGAAATTCTGGCAGAGACAAAGCGGCTCCCGGAGGAGGCGGCTGCCAATGCCGCAACTGCCTGCTTTTAATGATTTCTGTCAGACTGTGGAGAATATCACAGCAAGCTGCTCAGTAGGAGAAAAACCAAGTGTGTGTGTGTGTGTGTGTGTGTGTGTGTGTGTTGTGTCTGTAACGGTGTGTAAGAAAGAGGGAGTGACTCCCAGGTGTGTCTGTTCTTTGCTATAGAAGAAAGACAAGAGATCTGAACACAACACATCCTCCTGCAGACGTACTGTAGCGTCTCACAAAAGGCATTGTCATCCTAATTCCGAGCATCCCTCATTGTTTGTTTATCTGATCAACTCAGATTAGACGATGAATAAACCCGGCATAGGGCACCTCAATCCAGATTAGGCTAGGATATAAACCCAGCATAGAGCACCTCTCTGTGAAATGTAATATAATATTTCTCCCCATGCCTTGGCTATAGAGAAGCAGAGCCATGCCCTTGCAAACTTAAACAGTCTGGCAGCCCCCTTTGAGTCGGAGGCTGAGCCAATGGCAGCGCAGCACAAAAGCTGCTTTGTAACGGAACCTTGCAGGGGTCGAGGCACAGTCGGCGAGATTACACGACGGAGCCGTTATTATTGCCGCCGGACTGCACCAAGCCGAGTGTACAAGCTGAAATGTACTCTAGTGTTTGCGTCCCAAGAATCCGCAAAAGGGGAGGGCGGGGGGAAGGTGGGTAGCGCCTTTCTACCGGAGGCCACGTGGGCTAAACCAAAACCAAAAAACATAAAGGCTGCACAACCATGGCTGGATCAGTTATATTGTTTGCTGTAATTCTAACTTCAGGGACAAAAATAATAACAACATTGTTCTCCAGCAGATTTTAATTGAATCCATGTTATATTAGACCCAAATGATGGTAATTTCATCCGATTTAATTTTTTATTATTGCAGTCATTATTCACTTTAATTCAATTTAGTCTTATTTATTTATATACCGGCACGAACAATGAGCGTTATCTTAATGCTGTTTACAGAAGGCCCATAATTGCATGAGGCGATCTAAATGTGGCTGGCAGCTGATTTTGGCTGAGCAGCAGGGATTTGTGGATGCAGCAGATGAAGCTGGTGGCTGGTGGCTGGTAGCGATGGTCCACACCTGCTCCTCTGAAGCTTGGCCGGCGTTAGTCAGCTCCAGACCCACAGCCGAGGTTCACCCCCAGCAGCCTGTCGGCTTCCATCGGTGGTGTTAGTAGGCCCACTCAGCTTTTCTTCCTAGCTTTTCTTTCCAGCTCATTTTCACGTCTCTCTCTCTCTCTCTCTCTCTCTCTCTCTCTCTCTCTCTCTCTCTCTCTCTCTCTCTCTCTCTCTCACATTCTCGTTATCTCACGTTTCCTCTTTGCTTGGGGAGTCTGGATGACGTCAACTCTTGGTGAGCCACGAGGTGAGATTGCACCCTGGCTCTCCTGCAAGGTGTAAACAGGGATCCTTTGCCTCTGAGCGATAGGAGGAGCCTCTCCTCTCCTCTCCTCTCCTCTTTCCTTTCCTTTCCTTTCCTTTCCTTTCCTCTGTCTCTCTCTTATCTTGTGTCTCTCTTCTGCTTCCCCCATTCTGATGGGGGCCAGTGTTATGCTGTGATCCCAGTGCCTTGGTAAGCTGAGCCTCTCTGCGTGACAAAGGTGGCGTGGGGCTACTCGTTATCAATCTCTCAGGGGCCTCTGCATGTCATAACCCATCCGCATTGTTACTAGTGCAGCTTCGCTTAATTGTGTGCAATTTTTTTTTTTTTGTCTTTACCCATCCCCCCTTCCCTCCAACACACACACCACACACACACACACACACACACAGTCCGCTCGGCGCTATTTTTCAATTACTCACATGAATGAGCCAGCCGGCTGCTCTGAATGGAGATGGCGAGATGAGAGGGACATCCCCTGAATCTAAATGCAACGTCTCAAGGCCCCAAACGGACCCCCACACAAGCAGACATACGCAGCGTTTTTTAACCCAATTAAAAGCAGCGCCGTAGTAATGAGTGCATGTATCTCCCATTGGCTCGTGACACCCTAGACATTTAATTACAGACAAGATTGCCTGTTTGCACTGGGAACAAGAAGACATTACCAAAACGCTTGTGTTGATATTTTATGAGGCACGTTTGTCAGTTAGCCATTAGGTGCAGATTATTATTTTGAAGCCTGTGCACAGGAGCATTGTGTGTGTGTGTGTGTGTGTGTGTGTGTGTGTGTGTGTGTCTTTGTCTCGGGGTGTGACATATTTGTGGGGTGGGTTAGCAGGGTCAGGGCCCGGGATCGGCACACTGACTGACATTTTTAGGCAGAATTAGAGTGAGTTTGACTGATGCGCCCATCAGTCATACTTTTTGCTGGATTATGCCAGGATTGAGGCCAAAGATTAGGAGGATGGTTATCTTCCACCCCCCTGCATCTCTCTCTCTCTCTCTCTCTCTCTCTCTCTCTCTCTCTCTCTCTCTCTCTCTCTCTCTCTCTCTCTCTCTCTCTCTCTCTATCCTCTCTCTCTCTCTCTCTCTCTATCACTCTCTCTCTGTCACTCTCTCCCCCCAGCTGCTTTGTCCCCCTCCCTAGGCTCACTGAGACCCCCCCCCCCCCCCGGCCCCTAGAACAGCAGTCATTGGGCGAGAGAGGGGGGTTGGTATGAGGTTTGGGGGTGGATGTGCCTCTGCTAATGAAAAAATCCATCCCTGACAATGTTGTGTGACTGGTGAGTCTGTCAATTAGAGTGTTTCACTGATCTAATGTTATGCACTCACACACCTCTCTCTCTCTCACACACACACACACACACACAAACAGACACACAGGCACGCACGCACACACACACACACACACACAGACGCCGGCTTATGTACAAAGCTCACTTATGTTCATTTAGTCAAATAAAACATAACCACTAAAACACACCCACACTAATCCATACAATCTCTGTCACACCTCCTACATCTACATCACATGCAGACACGCATACGTTAATAAAATCACAGATGCACTAGCAGACATATTTTATTACAGTAAGCGCTTACCTACTGTGAGTCATATGTATTTGTCAGTGGATGATCCCAAAGGGCCCTTTAGAGATGAACTAAACTGAACTGAACTGACCTCCCCCTTACATGTGTCTCAGGGTAAGACTAAAGTGAGGTCAGTGAAAGCATGGGATTCAGGTGTTTTAGTTGGTGTAAAGTGCCAATCACTCGTGCACTAAGTCAAGTGCGAGACCTCCAGGTGTCTCTTCTCTATCCTCCTCCCTCTGCTGCCTTCATTTCCTCCGGTTACTCTCTCTCTCTCTGTCCTCTGTCTCGTTTCTGTGTGATCACCCTCCACTCTCTGTCTCTCTCTCTCTCTCTCTCTCTCTCTCTCTCTCTCTCTCTCTCTCTCTCTCTCTCTGTCATCGCCTATGTGTATATCACTCACTGCATTCTCTCTCTCTGTCTCTCTTTCTCTGCTCTCTCTCTCTCTCTCTCTCTCTCTCGCTCTCCTCTCTTTCACTCTCTGTCATCAGCCTGTGCTGTATAATGCACCCTCCACCCCCTGCCTATTCTCTCTCTCTCTCTCTCTCTCTCTCTCTCTCTCTCTCTCTCTCTCTCTCTCTCTCTCTCTCTCTCTCTCGCTCTCTCTTGCGCGCTCTCTTGCTCTCTCACTCTCTCACTCTCTCACTCTCACTCTTCCTGCATTTGTGCTTTTGTGTGCACTCTGCAGTTTGGTGTAGAATTTGGGTGATTGATCCAGCTAGCTTGTTGCATCAGGAGCCGTGGAAGGTTTTCTGCTGTCTTCAAAATTTTTTTAGATAAAAATACTCAAAGCCACACTGTGTAACCTATTGATATTTTAGGTATCCTTTTTAGCCAGCTATTTGGGTCTTGTCTCCAAATTGGCTTTGATGCTGCATAGGCTGCATGAATGTCTGACAACCACACGTGTTCCTTTCAGCTGCTATCCAGGATATGCACTGAGCAAATCTGGGTGGAGGGCAGGAAACCATTACAAAATAATATTATGAAAGCTTTACATGGCATGACATGACAAGGTTAGTGTGCCTTACATGTAGCTAGTCCACTAGTTCATCACCAGAAATCCTACCACTACTACCACACACACACACACACACACACACACACACACACACACACACACACACATGCACATACGTCATCCCAGATGACTTGCTGGTCCTCCTCCGATTAGACAATGACATCTGACCAGAGATCCCTCTGATGATGATGTTAATGCGGCTCACATCCCCCCTCTCCCCCCTGAACTCTTGACTACACAGAGGCACCAGGTCAGGGCTTATGAGAGGAACTGGGAACTGGAAGCGTTAAACAGGAAGCTACTCTTTTTTTGTTTTGTTTTTGTTTCTACAGGCCTGAGCAGTAAAGATAACTGGATCGTCCACAGAGAATTCAGACAGCTTCTAAATGCACCTGCCAATCAGAAAAGCGGGCTGGCAAGGAAACGCTTGCAGTGATGGTTACCTGGCAGTACAAAGTGTTTCTCTCTCGTACAGGATTAGAATTAGAATTTTTATTAGGAAGCAGTTCTCCTAAGGATATTAATCTCCCTAAAGGAACCCCTCATCTCTCTCTCTCTCTCTCTCTCACTCACTCACTCACTCACTCACTCACTCACTCTTTCTGTTGCTCATTCTTTCTCTCTCTTCTTTTATCTCACCACTTGACATCTTTATTTCAGTTTTACTGCACTTTTACGACACTACATTCAAGACAAGAGTCCTCTCTTTTGTCAAAGAGTCTACAAACATTACTAATGTTAATGAAAAGTCCACATACAGTATGTGTTCAAGAAAAAAAAAGTGCTCATCCAACTAGCAGCTAAGTGGGCTCTGGTCCAGTCTCATCCAGTGTAACTGTTGTAGGCTTTGACAGGTCCTAGCCTAGCCTACAGTATTTTGTAAAGAGAAGCAAGGTGACCAGAGAGTTAATCTACACAGAGTCGACCAACTGTACAAACACTGAAGAGGAATGCTTGACAACCTAAAAAAAAGCCTGATTAGATACATCTTGAACTCAACATTTCCTTAACATAATGACTAGTGGTGGTTTGGCCCATTGTTGTAATGTGTAGCCCCCCCCCCCTTTCGAGCCTCATGCCCTCCTGACAGTAACACCTGTGTGCTTATCTGCCCACGGGCCCATGGGGAATCACTGTGGCAGAGGAGATGGCTCTTTCAGCACGGCCTGCCATTGCCGTGGCTTTAACAAAAGCTTTTGTTCAGACAGCTCACAATTACCTGAGAATCCGCCTCCGCAGTCTTAAAACGCGTGCAGAATCTCCTGGAAACCTCCCTCTATAGGTTTTCCCAGGCTAGACATTTTGTAGCGGCAAGTCATTTTGGTTTAGAACATGGTTTATTTGTCAGTGTTTATTGACATGATTAAAAAGGTTCACCAAAAATTAAACAGTGAGTGATGCTATGACACAGCACTGTCATTGACAGTAGGGTGACCAGAGGGACGCCGTCTAATGGGCATGTATCGCTCTCTCTCTCACACACACACACACACACACACACACACACACACACACACACACACACACACACACACACACACACACACACACATTGGACTTGCTGGCTGGCAGCAGGCTAAACCATGATCCCCAGTCCCCTGTCCACCCTCACTCATGTTACTGACATGAAGCCCCCTCACCCCCACTTCACCAGCCGTGACTCCCATAAATTCCCCTAAAATACAGCGGAGTTTGGGATTTGGACAGCTGTTCTCTCTCTCTCTCTCTCTCTCTCTCTCTCTCTCTCTCTCTCTCTCTCTCTCTCTCTCTCTCTCTCTCTCTCTCTCAATTCAATTCAATTCAATTCAAATGAGCTTTATTGGCATGACAAAATACATTTCATATTGCCAAAGCTTTCAGTTGTACAGGTAATCAGTACATCAAGGTAAATTAATGGTAAAACATATAAAACATCAGGTACAGTATATTTTGTGTGTGTGTGTCTGGTGTGTGTGTGTGTGTGTGTGTGTGTGTGTGTGTGTGTGTGTGTGTGTGTGTTTGAGTGTGTGTGTGTGTGTGTGTGTGAGTGTGTGTGTGTGTGTGTGTGTGTGTGTGTGCAAAGGTCTTTCAGGTGTTTTACTGATGGAGCGATTCTCTTTTTATATGACAAGCGTCTACATATCTTGCTGCAACTTGTGCACTTTCTTTTTCCTCACCCAATAGCATTTTTAGGATTTGGTTTTCAGAAAGTTGATGGAAGTCTGGGTGTATAGTTTTAAACCTGGGAAAGAACTGATCCCGTATATCTTTCCACTGGCAGCATTCATAAAGGAAGTGGTGCTCTGTCTCAATGGCGCCTTGGTTGCAGTGGGTGCAAATTCTATCTTCTCTGGGCAGCCAAGTCTGTCTATGTCTGCCCTTCTCTATGGCTAGGGTATGGCTGCTTAACCTGTACCTAGTCAAGGTTTTGCGCTGCTTGGTATTTTTTACTGTAGAAAGATAGTCTGCCACAGTGTATTTTCTATTTAGGGCCAAATAACATTGAAGTTTGTTTTGGGTTTGTGTTGCTTTAGTCCAATATGATAGGTAATTTTGTTTTTCTGTATGAATCAATTTATTTGGTTGGATTGTTTGGGCCAGGGTGGCAAGTTCTTGAGGCTGAGTGTTAATCATTACAGTGGCGTTATTTGTAGATTCATTATTTCTTGTGAGCCTCAAAACCAGCTGAACAAGGGCGCTTGTTTTTGCACTCATCTCTTGGCTTTCCAGAGCTTTAAAACAATAGGAGTTGGGGTCACTATTTTTTAGGTGTTTGAAGAATTTGATGGCTCTTTTTTCAATTTTAATTAATAAGGGGTATTGGCCTAATTCAGCCCTGCATGCATTGTTGGGAGTGTTTTTCTGCACCTTGAGGATACTCTTGCAGAACTCTGCATGCAGGGCTTCAACTGGGTGTTTATCCCATTTTTCAAACCCATTGTACATGAGAGGACCCCATACTTCACTGCCGTATAATGCGATTGGTTCTAGGACTGATTGAAATATTTTGAGCCAGATTCTAATTGGAATATCAATTTTGATAGATTTTTTAATGGCATAGAAAGCTCTTCTTGCCTTCTCTTTCAAATCACTCACGGCTAAATTGAAGTTTCCTGTTGAGCTGATTTTCAGCCCAAGGTAAGTATAATGTTTAGTGTTTTCAATTGTATCTTTACCAAGGGTGAATTTCTTTCCGTGACATCTGGTTTTTTGTTGGAAAGTTATTACTTTCGTCTTTTGTGGGTTAATGGTCAGGGCCCAGGTCTGACAGAATTTGTGTAGGATGTCTAGGTGTTGCTGTAGGGCCTCAGGTGTTGGCCCCACCAAGACCAGATCATCGGCAAAAAGAAGACATTTAATTTCTGAGTCACCCAAAGAAAGGCCAGGGGATGTAGACTGCTCAAGTCTTTTTGCCAGTTCGTTTATATATATATTAAAAAGGGTTGGAGATAATGGGCAGCCTTGTCTCACCCCCCGCTTTTGAGTGAAGAATTTAGTATGCTTGTTTCCAATTTTAATTGCACATTTGCTGTTTGTATACATAGTTTTTATGATGTTATATACTTTCCCACCCACACCAGTTTCAATTAGTTTTAGGAGTAGTCCGTTATGCCAGATTGAATCAAAAGCCTTTTTGAAATCTATAAAGCAGGCATATATTTTGGTTTTGTTTTGGTGAACATATTTGTCAATCAGGGTGTGAAGGGTAAAAATATGATCAGATGTTCTGCATTTGGGTAAAAAACCAATTTGACTTCTACTTATGGCATTGTGCTCGGTAAGGAAGTGAATTATTCTCTTATTTAAAATGCTACAAAATAACTTCCCCAGGTTACTGCTTACACAGATGCCTCTGTAGTTGTTCGGGTCAGATTTGTCTCCACTCTTGAAAAGGGGTGTAATAAAACCTTTATTCCAGATGTCAGGGAAATGTCCAACACTCAGAACCAAGTTGAACAGTTTTAGAATAGCCATAATTAGGTTGTGGCTTGAGTATTTAATCATTTCATTTAGAATGCCATCAGGTCCGCTGGCCTTTTTTGGTCGCAGGTCCTTGAGTTTTTCATTCAATTCTGATTCTGTAATTGGGTTATCTAAAGGGTTTTGATATTTGTAAACAGTGTTTTCCAATTTGGTCAATTTTGTTAATAATTGGTTTTGTTCTGGGGTTAAGCCACATTTACTATATAGGTTTTCAAAGTGGCTTTTCCATATGTCTCCATTTTGTATGCCAATTTCCTCATGTTGTTTTTTATTCAGTGTGTTCCAATTATTCCAGAAATCGTTTGAATTTAGTGATTCTTCAATTTTGTTTAATTGATTTTGGATAAACTGTTCCTTCTTCTTTCTGAGTGCGCTTTTATATTTTGTAAGCTCATTGTAATAACTAATGCGTAAACCTGGGTCATCAGGTTGCCTATGTTTTTGGTTTGACAGAGACCTGAGATTTTTTCTCATGTTTTTACAGTCTCTGTCGAACCATTTTTCATTTTTTTGGTTAGATTTTCGTGTTTTAGTTGTCTTCAGATTGCAAATTGATGCCAGACGATGGAAAATGTGATCTAAGCTCTCTCTGTCTCTCTCTGTCTCTCTCTCTCTCTGTGTGTGTGTGTGTGTTTGTACGTTGTATTGATGTGTGTGTGGTTTTTTTTTTTTTCCATCCCTGTAATAGAAGCTTGCCGGGGAAAGGTGCCATAAAGCCATAAATACCTTGGCCCCTGTGGTGTTATACCAAAACACACACACACACACACACAAACAGAGGCGCACACACAGCCCACAAGGCCAATAACACCCTCACAACCCCACTCCCCTCTCTCTCTCTCTCTCTCTCTCTCTCTCTCTCTCTCTCTCTCTCTCTGTCTCTCTCTGTCTCTCTCTTTGTCTCTCTCTCTCCCTCTCTCCCCACCCACTTGTGTTGTGTAATGCAAATCTCTTGTTTTAGTTCCTCCATGCCTAAGGACGTGAAGTAGGCCTCTGATAGGTACAAGGAAAACAGGTGGGGTGTGGGGGGGTATGGGGTGGGTTTGGCTCGGCTCGCAGTTCACATCGGTCCACTACTTCCCACCGCTCCCATGCATTGCATCCCATTACGCTCCTTTCAGACTTGTGGGCAGACGTTTTGATGCCAAACACACACACACACACACACACACACACACACACACACACACACACACACACACACACACACACACAAAGAAAAGAGTGACGAAGGAGAATCTGATCCCCTGAACCAGCAAGCTGGAAAGGAGAACAAGTGCTGCCAAGAGAAAAAAAAAATGGCAACTCTGAAACCTCCAGCATAAACACACACACACACACACACACACACACACACACACACACACACACACACACACACACACACACACACACACACACACACACACACACAGAGGACATATTTTGCTCACTGATGTGAAAAAATAAACAGGAACAGTTTTTTTTTGTTCTTGTTCTTATTCTCCAGATGCTTATTTAGTCATGCATAATTACCAATTGTGTGTGTGTGTGTGTGTGTGTGTGTGTGTGTGTGTGTGTGTGTGTGTGTGTGTGTGTGTGTGTGTTTGTGTGTTTGTGCGTGGCTGGCTGCGTCCTCCCATGTTTGCCCAAGGGGCCAGTGTATGGATGCAGAGCATGTGGAGATTCCTCTGGATAGGGATCCCATCCCACCAGCAAAAGTGTGGGGGATGGAGCCGAGGGAAGGTTCCTTCTGTCCGTGTCTGAAACAGCCTTCTAAACAAGCTACAGACCCAGTGAGGGGGGAGACGCCTTTGAGTCGACCGGACAACCTGAAAAGAATTTCTTTTCTTTTTTCACTCTGTCTGCTCTTTAGCAGTAACCGGGGGGCTGGCAGCTTTGTTATGCAGTATGTCACTGGCTGTTGTGACTTCTTCCTCCGAGAATGAGCACCATTTGGCATTTGTTAAAGCTGTTCTGTTCTTAGTTCAGAAATTCTTTTGACTAAGGCACTCCCAGTTAAAAAGTCTTTATTATTAATGACAAATCCTTACATGGACATCTTAAAAACAAGGCCCACGCGTAGCGGCATGAGTGCCTTCTTCAGGGCAGTACTGCAGTACTGGATCTATATCTAAAACCTTGGACTAAAAGAGCACCCAAAATCTAAAGGTGCCTACAGACCAAAGATCCGCGACGAGACGGGTGGCGAGGTTCTTAAAACCTGGACGTTCTAAAACTCTGAAACTGCGATTTGACATGTTAAATCTTTTGCGACGGCTTGCAACTGCCTGCAACAACCTGCGACGATTCATTCACACCGCCGCAACTCCGTTCTAAAACCGCTTCGTTTCGTCGCAGATCTTCATTCAGTCTGAATTGCCCTTAAGAAGCCTAAAAAAAGCCTAGAAAAAGAGCACGCCATATTCTATGAAGTTAAACTGTTGTGTTCTTCTAATGTGTGGTGCATGGGCTTCGTTACTGTGCTGTACTGTACAGTACTGTTACTGTACTCTACTGTTACTGTGCTGCTGCCTCGGATAAGAACAAGAGTCTTGGATTTTCAGGCATATGATCAGTGAGGTCTGGTCCACATCTGGCCCGGATCAGGGACCAAATCCGGGGGCGTGTCTGTAAATGAGGTCTGGGTCCTCTCTACTCCTCCTAATGAATCGTGGGAGTTGTGTCCAAACCCCCCGTCACGATAATGCAGTGGACTTGATTATGCCAAAGCTTGATTATGCTGAGACACACACACACACACACACACACACACACACACACACACACACACACACACACACACACACACACACACACAGGGATTACCCAACCCTTGCGAGACATAGCGCCTTTTTTTTCCTCCCCTGCACACAATGTAAAGCGACGGAGATGAAGCCAAGGTCATGTGATCGGCTGTGGGGGTGCCTTTAACGCTTCACTGGTGGCATTTCCTGAGCTTTTCCTTTTTTTCCTCTCGCTTTTCCTTTTCTGTCTGTCGAAGAAAAAAGGGAATTCTTATACCATTAGCATATAGTACTTACTCTGACCAGAGAAGAAAATGAACTTAAAGTGCTTAATAGGTATTGCATAGTAATGCTGATAATACAACCTCTTTCTAGTCAGTCAGCTATTGTTTGGAATGGAAACAAAACAAAAAAAATGGTTTTGTATGGAAAGTGGTATACGAATGATAAGCAAATAGAGACGCCTCTTTTGCAAACAGCAAACTGTGATGGGAAACAGCCTGAAAGTATTGTCAAGTGAGGTTGAGGGGAGTATGTAGCTGGGGTGCAGATTGCAATCATTCAAATAATATTTTCCATAATTTTACTGCCGTGTCATCCAAAAAAAATGTTATCTGATGTCACCTGATGCTCTTTTATTGTGGACTCCACTCATTTTTTTTTTCTCTCTCTCGTATTCTCACTCTCTGCCTTTCTGTCGTTCTGTCATTCTCTCTATCTGTCAATCTCTCTTCTCTCTCTGGCTCTTTCGCTCACGCTGCCCTGTGCAAGTGGAGTCCAATCAGGGCCCTTTTTGTTGTCATCTCCTGTAAGGCCCAGAGTGACGTCGCCAGCACTGCACAATAGAGCTGTGAATCTCCAAAGGGGGTCGGCAGGGAGGAGCCACACACACACACACACACACACACCCACGCACATGCTTGCCCTGATACTGCCATGGAAACGGGCACAGCTGAGCACCCATGCCCCCTGCTCATTTAGTGGAGTCACTGACAAACCCCTGCTCATGTATGCCTGAGTGCTGAATGCCCCCCCCCACACACACACACACACACACACACACACACACACACATATACACACACACACACCAGTCTCCCCCTCAAGAGTCCAACAAGCACTGATTAACCAGCCTGGTCCTCCACAGCTACCACACCGCTTATTGAACTGGCCCAGTGTCACTCAAGTGATTTTGTGTGGTTTGTTAACAGCTCTCCACTTTTCAAAGAGTGGCTATGTAACATAGACACCGTCCATTCCTCTCTCTCTCTCTCTCTCTCTCTCTCTCTCTCTCTCTCTCTCTCTCTCACTCTCTCCACCCACACACACACACACACACACACACACACACACACACACACACACTTCTTGTTGGAGTTTGGCCTTGAGTTGAAGTGCTTGGCTTGCAGGCATTTCTGAGTTTCTCTGCCCAGCTAGTGAACACTGATGATGCTGAACAGCAATTCACCGGGTACAGTACAGTGTCCAGTTTGTTGGCTTTACCCTGCATTATAGTTGGTGTATGTCTTTTTCTTTCTCTGCGTTTATTCTTTCTTATACTCACTCTCTCTCTCTGTTTCTCATGTTTCTCTTGCCTTCCATTGGCACTGAATTCACTTGTGCCATTAGCAAGACGTGGCAAATTTTAGTTCCGTCTGACAAATGATTTGAGAGTTTTGTGTGGAATAGACACATAGACAGACTAGATTTACATTTGCATTTAGCAGACACTTTCATCCAAAGTGACTTGCATTTTGCCAGCTATCAATTACATCAGAGTCTGTCACCCTGGAGCAAGTTTGGGGTTAAGTGCCTTGCTCAAGGGCACAACAGTGGCAGCCTGCATAGATAGATATAGTCTAGGCAACTCTTTCTCTCTCTTACACTTTATTCTCTCTCTCTCTCTTTCACTCTCTGTTTGTTTGTCATCCCTCTCTCTTGTCACTCATTGCCATGTAGACCCCCTCTGCCCTGCTCACAAGGGCCACAGATGCAGATGGCCTGTTTGGATCTGTCTCGCTCTGTCTATGGGCCTGATTGCTGTCTGACAGACAAAAGTTGAATGGAGTTTGAAGTTGAATGAAGGCTCTGTCACTTCGATTAGCATTAGAAAGTGCCTCTGCATGGGGGCCGCTTCTTTCTTTTCTCTTACATGGTGAAAGTTATGCCTTCCTTTTTTTGAAGAAAGAAGAAGTCATGATGACAAACCTTTTCCTCAAGAAAATTGCATACTTTGCTGCTGTGTCACCTTGTTCCAGCTCTTATGATCATCATTTTTGGTGGCTGCACGTACTCTTAGCTGTGATCTTTTTTTTTTTTTTTGTCACATTTTGTCAGCATGTTTCATATGCAAAGACTTTAAGAAACGACTCAATCACTGCTACATTAATAAGCAACAATGGACTGTGTTTGTGATAGAGCAATGAATGGGCATGTTTATGGACACTGTTATGAGGAAGTGAGGTGTTGAATTAAAACAAAAAAACAAAACAAAACAGGAAGTAGGAGAAAGAATGAGAAGCAAAGAGCGGAGTGGCGACAGTGTGGGGGTGTGTGTTGCTAAAGTCCTCAATCTCGGGGTCAAAGTCAATGGCCCATGCGTGTGGGCAGAGCCCAGCCTAGAGAGCCCTTGTTGGCTGATCGCTTAACTCCAGCATTGCCAGATCATGACACCCTCATGGAATTTTGGCACAACAGTATTTGTCAGGGTTATTCTCCTCAACACAATCATAAATCCAACACCACCCAGGAGAAAACTCGAGGGAAACTCTTGGTTCTGTTTTCTCTGTTTTCTTGGATTAATGTTTGTTTGCTTGCATGTATCTTAAAGGGATGGCTCACGATGTCTGATGGCAAAAAAATAGCAATGCTTTCATTCTGTATCAAGGTTCTTTTTTATTTTGAGGTGGTTTCCCTACCCCATGCACAGAGCTACCCAGTCACCCAGTGTATATCTTAGATGGGTGGTGGGAGTAAAACTTAATATGACTATATGTCATCCAAATTAATTTGGAGATGGCACCAAAGCAAATTGTCTGATAACAACGATACCTCAATCTGGGGCAAAAAGTTGCCTACTGTCCTTATAAGACTTCAAGCTGATGAAGTCCCAGACAATAGTGGCGAATGGTTCTATTGTTACATGGTCATTATATTTTTATCGACAAGAAAATTAATCTAGTTTGAAGTTTCTACATCCCCAATCAGTAACGTCCAAACAGCAGGACATGCATCTTAAGACTGTAAGCTGGGGGGTATTCCTGCAAAGTCGCTAATGATATCGGCGCTTATGTGATTAAGCCTCGTTTGAAGTAGCGTCAACTCAGAGATGAGGCTGAAGCCATTCCATCAACGCAAGTTAGCTGCGCCTGCCTCTCGTTAACTTAAACAAGGCTGCGTGCACGAGCTCAACACTAGACCTAAATAGGTGATTTAGGAATACCTGATGAACTGTCGTAAAATTAAGGCAGAACTAAAAGAATTTTAAGAAAGAAACTTCGATATGCATACGTCATCTGTTGAATTTTGTGTGAAATAACTGAATATCACATTTTTATAGTAGTAGGCCTACTGGCAATGCAGAAATTTGAAAAGGTGATTGAAAATATATTTTGAATCATAATGTTTGACCATTGCTTGTTGGAACAAATTGCCAGTCTCATGTTGTTCTGTCACAGCAGACTTGCACCTGCAACTGAAATCAATCAATCATTCAATTAAGACGTAGCCTACAACTCCAGACACCACGTGATGGGCCGGCATGTGATACCTCTCTGATCATGCATGCATTTGTTTTTAATTAGTAACTAAAATTATTCCTAATAGATACATCGAAATATCAATAGTAATTTAGTAAAAAGGGGAATTCATGCATGATCACAGTGTTTGCAAAACCTATCAACCTTTATTTGGTGGGAAAGATTATTAAGCAGGTGTATGGAACCTTTTTGGGTGACTTGTGTTTCTGACTGATTGCATTTTCTGAGACACCGCTTTATTAAGCCTTGCAGTTAACCTGCCACGGAGCTGGTTAGTTTGGGAGCATATGTTACCCCAGCAACTCAGCTGCGATTAGTGTTAGCGAGAGTAATGGAACTGAACTCACACTAAAACTAGCGCCGCTTGCCGAAGTTAGCGCGGCTTAGCGAATAGCTCCGTTGATGGAATACCCCCCTGATATGACTGATGGTTCTATTTTGCATGTTTGTTTGCATTGTTATCACATGAAAAACCGTCCCTACATCCCCAATCAGTCACGTCCAATCAGCAGATGACTCTCACATGCATGCCCACCTGACTCAGCCCTCCTCAGGTCCATTCATTCCTGTTCCCTGGCAACACACACACAAAGTGACCAGTTTACAGTCGGCCCTGCATTCACAAGAAAGCCTTTACGTGCTTCGCACAAGGTCAAACCATCTCGAAAGGTCAAACGCTAGCAGGACCCCCCCCTTGTCTGACTCCTAAGCCCTCAGAGAATGAACACATTAACAAGCCATGCGGTGATGGAGGTGTTGCAGAGCGACTTGTTACACATAACATGGCGTGTTTCAATGCCAGAGCAGCCTGGGTCACCGTTGGACCTTGGCACTGGCGGCACAAGGCCCTTTCGAATGGCGTACATACACAGCTACTCCGAGTCGTGACTCTGAGCCGAGACTTTGGCGCAGTGCTGCTAACTGATTGGCCGGTGTCTAGGGCTGGGCGATATGGAAAAAAAAGTTATCACGATTTTTTTTCTCAGATTGAACGATCTCGATTTTTAATCACGATCATGAATGATATAACCCCCCCCCCCCCCCTCAAAAAAAAGTACAAATAAATACATTTTAATTTTAAACTAATTAAAATAACTGGAATCTTGTCATTACACTGGCTCATATGCAATTGCAAACAGCCTACAGATACTGCAATTTATTGATCTAATTTATTGCAATTATGGTATCCCAAAATGCATAAACTTTCATAAACTGTCATAAACTGCCTTTCAAATATAGTATAGCAGAAACATGATACACATCACTGTAATTTCTATCAGACAAGGTGAAATATGGTGTGATGCATACAATGCATGAGCATACTCCTGCAAGTTTGTGTGATAATGATGTTTTGTTATCTGTTAAATTTCCTAGGTTGCTATGTGCCTTTTTGAGGAATTAAGGGGTGGAGTTTAGGTGTGCCTGCGTGCGTGTGTGTATGTGTACACGCGCGCAGGTGCGAGAGCGTGAGAGACGGTAGCATCGCCGCTGTGTTGGAAGTTCTAAAAGCGGGAGTTGTGGCTAAAACAGCAACTCTTCTTGTCGTATGTGTTACAATAAAGAATCTGGAGTTGAAAATGATAAAACGTCGGAAAAAACTTTTATGTCTCGCATAAGGAACCGTAGATAAACGTTGCAACCGCTAAATGTGCCCCACTATTTCTCCCTTCCTCGCCTGTTTTGCCGTCAACAACACTCTACACTTGCAATTTAATTTTTTTTTTAACGATCGCGCAAGACTTTCACTCGTGGCTGTCCGCGTACCAACATCTAACTATGGAATGCTCCCAGAATTTCTTAAAGATGATAGAAATGCGTGTGTCTTCATAAATACCCGAAACGACGGCTAAGTTCTCTCTGGTAAAGGCTTGCTCACAGCGGTGCAGGGAACTTTGATTGCTAGCAGCAGTTGGCGCGCACCTTTCCAACATGTAACGCACGTGATCGAGAAAATATGCCCACAGCTGATCACCGTGATCGAACTAAATTTGATCGCGATCCCTAATCGAGATCGTATAATCGCCCAGCCCTACCGGTGTCACATTGCGTCATTGCCTGGTGCTCGCTGCTGGGCTATAGCTGCTGATTAGAGAGGGCCTGCTTTCTGTTCCTCCTTTAACACGTTTAATGCGAGCTGTCAGTGAATCCCTCTGGATGTAGTTAGCATCCTGTTGGGTTTTTTTTTTTTTGAAACGCTTAACTAACTAATTAGCGTTGTGACAGACAGCAGGTGTCCTTATATTATACAGCAACAGAGCGGGGGTTGATGTTTTTTGAGTGTGTTATGCAAGGTGAATTTTCTCAACAAAGTTATATTTGTGTGTGGGTGTATGTTTATGTGTGTGTGTGCTTGTGTTTTTGTGTTGGATGATGGTTATGATTGTTGTTATTGTCTGGCAGAGATTTTTTCCATTATTTTAAATGATGTGATTTTGATGTGCTTGCTGCCTGGTCTTAACCAACATAACCAACTCCGCTATGCTTCAATATGTAGGAGGGTCTGAGGGTCTATTGAGAAATGATTGTTTGCTTGAGGTGTTTAACAATGGCTGGAATTCTAGAAAGAGAGCCCAGAGAATCGAGTGGAATTGCGTAGGAAGGCATTGACCAGTCGAATGTGTTTGCATTTGTATTTGTGTTTTTGCTTGTGCTGCATTGCTTGACGGTCATTTCTCTCCACTGTCCTTGCCTGCAGCGGTCAGTTTGCGGTGGTGCGGAAATGCCGGAAGAAGAACACCGGCTTGGAGTACGCCGCCAAGTTCATCAAAAAGCGGCGGAGCAAGTCCAGCCGCCGCGGGGTCTCCAAGGACGACATCGAACGCGAGGTCAGCATCCTCAAGGAGATCCAGCACCCCAACGTCATCACGCTGCACGACGTCTTCGAGAACAAGGCCGATGTCATCCTTATCCTCGAGCTGTGAGTTTTTCTCTCTCTCTCTCTCTCTCTCTCTCTCTCTCTCTCTCTCTCTCTCTCTCTCTCTCTCTCTGCTAAAAATCAGGGTCATCCTGGAGTCAAAGCTACAGTCTCTGAGCTGCACAAACTAAGTCCTAGAGCCTAATAGTCAAAATATAGGAACTATCACGGCAAAAAGTAGGAACCAAGGCTACTGACGTGAGTTATAGAACTACACAACAGTGGTAGTGTACGGTATGAGTGTGCGTGCTCTCAGGTTGTTTGTGCAATTCTGTTAATTGGTTCCTCCACTTTCGAGACAGACAGATAATTGCTGTGATGATGGATCGCTAAAGCAGGGGGAGCTTTAGCCGTCAGTCAGTCAGTCACTCACTCACACACACACACACACACACACACACACACACACACACACACACACACACACACACAGGCTGTCTTCAGGAACATGTGAACCCAGTGATTACTAACTGTCCATCAGGAGCAGTCTTTGCGTCTTTGCCATCATCTCCTATAGAGTGTGGAAGTGAGGTTCCGGAAGTGTCTTTAGCGTTCGTCGGGGCGAGTGAGAATTTGATTATAACCCACGCTGTCTTAACCACACATTCTACACGTCTAACTAGCTACGGCAAGACATAATGAGTGCCTGTGCTTACCTAGACACCAAAAGTTCATGAAATCTCAATTTAGTTTCTGAACAAAGGTCCTTTTTCTGCGATGTCCCAATGAAGTACTTCATTACCCATGTTCCCGAGCAATCCCACAATCCCACTGCAACGTATCTGATTGGTGGACCTTTTTGAAGCCCGCGAAAATCAACGTTAGGACGTCGGTGCAGATGATCAGCCCTTGCTATGCTAGTGCTAATGTTGCTATTCTAGAGCTCTGGGGGACCGCTTGACATTGACAGCAACGGACGCCAGCGGTAGGCTTCCCAGACAGCACGCACCATCTTCCCGATAGTGCTTCCATCAAACCGGCTGTGTATAATCACGACCCCAGGTAAGTTTGGTTTGTGTAAAATCATGATATGATGTGATATTATATGATACAATTTGTTTTTGTATCGATATAATGCATATAATAAATTAAGACTGTGTAAGTTAAGTTTTGGTAAACCGCATCAAAGTTTCAAACGATGTGTTAGCTGCTAACTTGCTAAGTATGCATCACTCAATAGTAAAATATAATTATGATAACCTGTTGTGGTTCGTTTAGCTTATTTGTGTCTTATTTCCTCTTGCTGCTTTATTTATTTTGTTTAGGCGCTGTGTTAAGAAATTCAGACATTCCCACGACTCGGATGACTGCGTTATGAAAAGTAAGTTTACGTGTGGTTAGCATAGCTCACATAGATATACAGTATGGTAGCTTTTATGAGCAGCTACGATTCATGTTTGTTTTCTCATAGTAGAAATGATTATATGACAACCCTTGACGTCTGTTGTGGTTACATTATTTGTGTCTTACTTTGCCCTTTTGCTTTATTTGTTTTGTTTAGGTATGGTGTTCAATGTAGGCTTTAATATCACTGATGCTGACGCTGATGCAAGCTGCAGGTCGGACAAGCCTAAACATCGCTTAGCCCAAGGTGCCGAAAATGTAGCCTATGACTTGTTTGCCTTGTAATGTCGCATATTTCAAAATAAATTATATTTCTGAACCATCGGTCTCTTCACTTGTGAAACATACAGAGGTTCATGGCGGGCTGCTGCTAAAGTAAAGCCAATATTTTAAACCGGGGCATTGTTCTGTGGTACAGGGGTAGCTTGTGGCTTCTGTCAAGGCTAGCATGAAGGACAAGAAAGTTGTGGTGAGTTGTGCTAGCAAAACATTTAGCTCATGGCTAAGAGGAAGGTGCCCAAAGATCTTGAAATTTTATTTCTGACATCACATTCAGAGATTAACGTGCTTGGTTTAACAAAACCAAATGCTCTGACCATAAAGAGGAGTGAGCAGACAGGGAGATATATCTTTGCTCACATGCAACACAGCACCTTAGAAAGGCTAGTTTTCCTGGTCCCTAGCTAACAGGCTATCGCTAACTGGCTAACGTACCTTGCTAACGTAACGTTAAATTGCTAACGACAACACCTTACCAGCAAGGCTAACGGTAACGTCAAGCGAATGGTACACTTAAATAACGTTGAATAAAGAGTTGTGTATGGTTATTTGGCTTCTGATGCAAAAATTATTTACAAAGAACAGATATTGACAAAAAATACTAGTATTCGATGACAGAGCACGACCGCATGGTTATCGTTCACCTGAGCAGATACCAATGACCGTTAAAGGAAATCGTCGGCTGGATATGTAGTAAGCAGTGGCTTATGGGTAGTGTATTTTTGCACTGAGGGGAAATGAAAAGGACACACGTTTGTACCATAGGTTTTTTTTTGTATTTTCGTTTGTTTTTTCACTCGACACGAAAGATCAGTTGCTTATCATGTACCCCGTAGCTGGTTAGACACAGTGGACAATTAGAACCCTATTTGAACCGGGCCTTTCGAAACGCCTATGGCAAAATTAAAGGGGGAGTCACTTCCGGGAACCAGACCTCCGCAGACGGCTCAAATTGACTTTCACACTCTATATCTCACAGAGGAGAGGTGACTCATCTATAAGTGTTGCTCCTGTGGTCGCATTAGCCACTTTGCAACTGTGGCCCAACCTGTCTGGCTGGGTTGCTATATGCACCCGCTGTGAGATTTATCTATCAAAACATCAACACCAAAGACGACCCGCTCAGTTCCTGGTTTAACCTGCATTTGTTAGTCTGACAGCATCGTGGAATCATTTTGGACACCCTGTTTGTTGAGTTCATGCGAAGAGGGTGGGGGGTTGGTGGCAGTAAAAGAAGTGGCCAGTTTTTCTTGGGAAACTGTTGGTTGGTGACGCAAGTGGGTTGAAGAGCAGGGAGGAAGTCAACAACAGTCTGTGATGTCTGTGGTCGGACTGGCTGTCTAGAGCCTCATCATGAGGCGGCGCGCTATGAGCCTGTTCTCTCTCTGCCAGTGTTTATAGATTTCTGCACTCATCTGTGTAATCCTCACCAGCGCTGTACTGTAGTCACAGTGGGATAGAGAATTAGCACCATGCTTGTTGTGCAAACACCATTTCTGGTTTGTTCTGCAATGGAAGTTGAATAGGTCACTCTATATAACTTACCAGTAAATTGTTTTATTATTTATTTAAGTCCTAAGTTTTGCATCCTCTTCTCGTTGGCTGTATTGAATTCCTTGTCATTTAATCAGTAAGAACAGACAGGATTCGCTTGAATGAAAATAAGGTAGTGAAGCCGTTGAGGTTTCTATTGTAGGTCATGTTCTGGGGTGGTTTGGTCGGATGTTTGTTTTTGACCCACAATGCTGTTTGGGTTTTCTTAGTAGATTGTATTTCCATGTTCATCATGTATCATAATACATTTAGTCCCGGAGGCTCCTAAGGTACTGTATGCGTCCCCTGGAAGAGCAGGTTTGTCTTCCGTCTGCCCCTGCCACCCTCAGCGCTCTTGTGTCTGGCAGTCCTGGTTACTGTTAAACAGGACTGCCCTGTGGCAGTTATTTTTTTTTGGTCTTTGATTCTCAGATTGCGTTTTGTAACTTGTTATCCATTAGTGTACTCCAGAGCTTTTTTTGTGCCCACTCTCTCTCCTCCTGCTCAGGTTAAGTGCTCTAGGCCCTAAGGCACGACCACAGTGCTGCTGCAGCCTGGCGTTTCCACAAGTTTAGGTTACATGTTGTTCAGAGGCTCCACTTCACAGCTTGGCCTCCTGCTCTCAGTTGTTCTATACGGCACACCCCCCCCTCCTCTCTCCTCTCTGTTCTCACAGAATATTATCAGTGCTATGGTTGTGTGTGTCGGTGTAAGAGCGAGAGAGAGAGAGAGAGAGAGAGAGAGAGAGAGTGTGTGTGTGTGTGTGTGTGTGTGTGTGTAAGAGTTTGTGTGGGTGTGTGAGTGTGTGTACCTGTGCGTGCATGCGTGTCTGTGAGAGAGTGTGTGTGTGTTTACCTGTGCGTGCATGCATGTCTGTGTGTGTGTGTGTGTGTGTGTGTGTGTGTGGTGTGTGTGTGTGTGTGTGTGTGTGTGTGTGTGTCCGTGTGGGAGAGGGAGAGGGAGTGTGTGTGTGTGTCCGTGTGTGTCTGTGTGTATATGTGTGTGTTCTTGTGTGAAGTGTAAGCGATATGCCTGTGCCTGCTGATTGTTTTTGCAGCTGTGCTGGCCGTGTAGCAGTGTGGCCATGGTGGCTGGGCCCAGTCGAGCGGCTCTATTATCGGGGCTTTATCACGCTGTTAGCACACAGCTGCTCTCCTGTTTCCTCCTCCTGCTAAATAAACAGGCCCACCATCCGGCACATGAAGGCCACCCAGCCACACACACACACACACACACACACACACACACACACGCCTAAATGTACAGATGTAAGTAACCACAGACACGCAGCCATACGTACATAGACATTATGCATGCACACATACAAGCGTGCGCGCGCACACACACCCACACACACACACACACACAAACACACATATACACATGCCTAAATGTACAGATGTATGTAACCACAGACACGCAGCCATATGTGCATAGACTTCATGCATGTACACACACACACACACACACACACACACACACACACACACACACACACACACACACACACCACACACACAACACTCCTAATTGTACAGATGTAGTCACACACAGCCATACACACAAGAATATGTGCATGCACATCATGCATGTACACACACACACACACACACACACACACACTGAGAGACACACAGGCTTTCTTCAGGAACATGTGAAACCAGTGATTACTAACTGTCCATCAGGAGCAGACTTAGCACTTAGTGTGCTGTAATCAGATGGGCTGGCTACATCTCTGGGTTCAAAGACCCCCTATGGCTCCGGCTCAGCAGACTTCTAGCACCAGTTCTTTTCAGTGTTGCGTGCTGCATCTCTGTCTCCGTGGCTTAGCCACTGCTTAATGCACAGACACAGCATGGTGTATGGGGATGTCATTTGAGCA
>JAODXP020000019.1:18550876-18555876 GCA_027497455.2 Sardinella longiceps
TCTCCCTCTCTCTCTCCCTCTCCCTCTCTCTCTCCTCGCTCATCTCTCTCCTCCCCCCATCTTCTCTTCTCCTCCTCCTCCTCCTCCTGGGTCCTGAGCTATAACCGCTTCTTCTCAGCCCGGCGTCTCCTTGTCTTGTCTCTGGGGTTCCAGACCAGCCCCCATCCTCTTCCTCCTCTTCCTCCTCCTCCTCCTTCCTCTCCTCCTTCTGGATAAAAATAGTGCCCTGACATCAGGCTATTATCACCCCCATCCACTCTCTTTCTCAGGTGTTTTCCCCTTCATTTTCATCTCATTGGTCCCCCCATCCCCACTCCCACCCCTCCTCCCCCTCGATCAATCCCTCCGCTCACGTCTGTCATGCTCTGCCCACGGCCGCACGAGGTAATTGGCTGTGTGATTTTCTCTTCTTTTTTTTTTCTCTCACAGCAGCTGCCACGGCACCCTAATTTTAAAAAAATGCATATTTCAGCAAAGAGACCTCTCATTTAAAACAAAATGAGTTGCGTTCGCTTAACCCGTGTCACGTACAGTAGAGACGACTGGCGAGCCAGCGGAGAAGCTTCTTTAATTAGCCGTCTCAGAGATAAGGGGGGGAATCCAAGGGAGAGCATAAGAGAATGTCTCTGCTCTTTGCCGTAGTCAATTCAGTTCATTACCTCAGAGATGGCTTGCTGTAGACGAAACTCTGTGAAATTTATCATCAGGGCTTTTTTTTCATTGCAAATACATGAATAAACCCTTTAAATGGTGTTGGGTAGTGAATGTGTGAAAACGCTTATCAAGGCAAATCCCCTCTCACACACACACACACACACACACACACACACACACACACACACACACACACACACACACACACACACACACACACACTGCTTAAAATTCCCGCAGCACAGTAAACAGAAAAACACAGACAGGCAGATTGTGCACGGGCCAGTTGGGATTTACTCACTTGCATTTGACCCGTAATTCCCCGCTTGATATTTTGCCATCTTGACCAAACGCAGACGCAAGCTATTTAGTCAGCGCTAAGCAAAAAAGGCTTTTGCTAGTGGACCTTTACGGGCAGTAGAGTTTCTATAATTAAATTGTAGGTAATCGCATGTGAATGATTGATGATGGAAGTGGCCCCTATGACCCATGTCCATACTTAAACTCAATGGTCTGACCAGATACAAAGAAAGGAAATGACCACCCTCCCCACTTCCCATGTCCTATACAGTCTGAGTGGTGCATCCCCGTTTCTTGGAGACAACAAACAAGAGACCCTAGCCAATGTGTCGGCAGTGGATTACGAGTTTGACGAAGAGTACTTCAGCAACACCAGTGCCCTGGCCAAAGACTTCATCAAGAGGCTGCTGATCAAAGATCCCAAGTAAGAATCCTCTCACACACAGACACACACACACACTCACACACACACACACCATTCATTGTTTACCCCCCCACCCCCATCCTCACTAAATGCATTAGCTTACAGGCCAAAGATTAACTCAGAGTTCACCACACACAGAGTATTTTTTTCCACCACCGTTGGCATTTCCAAAGAGGCGACAGGCACAGGAAACCATTAAAACCTGAAGTGTCAAGGCAGTGCAGTGTGACATTTTAATTACCCATATCACGAAAGGTCATATCACGAAATAGAAAAAGACAAAAAAAACGTAAGTAAACAGACAGACACTGCAGACCCAAAAAGCAGGAACATGGAGCGCGTAGCCATAAAGGCCTCTGACCAATGCACTTCCTGTTTTGGCTGGTGCTCTTGCGTCGCCTCCTCCGCAAGCCAAACTGCGGTACGCCATCTCTCAGCCATCATCCGCCCAGCGGGTCGACTGTTGAGGTCTGAAAGTCTCTCCCACCCTCTTGTTCCCCGTCTGCGGGGTGTTGAAAGGAGAAGGAGAACTCGTCTAATGTGGAAGTTATTTGGCTGCACTAGTTTACAGCACCATGCCAGAGCCAACCCACACAAGAATGCTCTTTCAAATTGCATCACACACTGGGAATAATGGTTTGTCTGCTGATAACGTTTGGTCTAGTGAATGGAGCCCTGACACGAAATATGTCAAACAGCTCCATCTGTCATGTGTGCTTCACTTGTCCTGTTTCACTGCATTTGTTAGGCGTTTTGTCATTTGAGATGAAAATCAGACATGTCGTGTTCAGTATTATGGGTGTATTAGATGTAGTGTTGTGGGTTTGGTGTAGTTTTTTCCCATATGTTATCCTTCACAACCCTTTGTAGGGTGATATTTGGTTAGCCTATATTATATTTTGTTCTTTTAAACTAAAACTTGCTTCCGTGATTGGTCTCATTCTTAAAGCAATATACCGGAGTAAGTTTAAGCATAGTCCTGCTGCACGAGCCTTCTAACAGCAATATATTTCGCATGAAATGAAAGATTTTCGAACAGCACAGACCTAACGCGAACGCGAAACACTTTACATTGAGTCAATGTAACCTCAGATCTTACTTTCGGTTTCCAACAGTCAGGTCCCATTGATTCAGTGTATAGTGCCTGTTCGCTTCTGCGTTCGCGTTCGGTCTGTGCTGTACCAAATTATTTTGTTCCACTCGCTAACTAGCGCATTTAGCAAGCTCTTTCAACAGGGCTATGCTTGAATTCACTCCGGTACTCTCCTTTAATGCAAGCAGTGAATAAAGTTGTGTTCTGTTTGTCCTTCCCCGCAGAAAAAGAATGACGATTCAGGATAGCCTTCACCATCCCTGGATCAAGGTTTGGGCCATCTGTTTGCTGATGAGCATAAAATCAATTTAAAACCCAAAAGATATGCCCAAGGTGAATCTCCTTGTCTCTCTGTCTGTCTCTCTTTCTGGTTTTCAGCCAAAGGATACACAACAGGCACTTAGTAGAAAGGAATCTGCAGTGAACATGGAGAAATTCAAAAAGTTTGCAGCAAGGAGAAAATGGAAGGTTTGTTCCACTGTCAATAGTTTGTATTGTCAAGGCTTCCTTTATGTTTGGAAATGTGAAAGTTTACAGCCCAGAGACTGGTATTGATAAAGAGGATCTTGTTGTTGGTTCCCTCAACAGAGATGAGTAAAGTATTGTGAAAACCTTACTCAGAGTTCTTGAGCCACAGAGAAATGAGACACACATACTGTACATACTTGCCCAACCACATGGCACAGTGTTTGTGAGGGGGGAAAAGAGTTTGTTTTTGTTCTTCAGCAGCACAGAGATACTGAAGAAGATTAATATTCTATCCGTTATGCTGGAGCTCTCAATGGGCATGTTCCTCGTTATTGAATCAGAATTATTTCCTTGTGCGGTTCCATATGCAGCAATGTCTTCTCACTTCCGAGATTCTCTCTTTCAAAATCAAATAAGCTTTATTGGTATGACAAATTATATGTTGCACTGCCAAAGCATTCAGAAATGACAATAATGAAATACATTATAAAAAAGTACATTTTGGAAGAGAATAACAAATAATAATTAAACTCTCTCTCTCTCTCTCTCTCTCTCTCTCTCTCTCTCTCTCTCTCTCTCTCTCTCTCTCTCTCTCTCTCCATAGCAATCGGTGCGTCTCATCTCGCTGTGTAACCGTCTATCGCGCTCCTTCCTGTCCAGAAGCAACATGAGTGTGGCGCGCAGCGACGACACACTGGTAAGATGTGGCCTTTTGACGAGGCAAAAGGGCAGCCCAAGCCTTACCTCTTACACACACACACACACACACACACACACACACACACACACACACACACACACACTCAGGCCCCACATGGGCTCTTACATTAAGCCCAATTACCTGTCCACAGAGCCTGCCTGGAAGACCACAGCTGTGACGCATAGCCTTTAGTCTGCGGAGTCATTATAAGGGAGAGTTTATGTGTCAATAAAAGAAACACTGTAAGACCAACAGTAGCAATGACTATGAAGGCTTTTCTTGCCATGTCTCATGACGTTTGGACATAATCCCCAAACGTTTTAATTGGGCTTGAATGTTTGACGCTGGATTGTGCTATGTTTACCCTTCTCTCCAACCCCCCAAACCCACACACTCTAAAGTCTTTTTAGTCTCATTCATCACAGACACAAGGGAAACAGTAGGTCATCAAACATACAGTAGGCTACGTATGCTCCCAACTCCAGGAAGTCATACTACTCAGGTAAACAGGGTTGGCCGGGCTCCCTGTAGATTAGTGATTAATAATTGGCCACGTGTGAACACTGCCACCTTTACACAGGCTACACACACTACTGTACAGCTTCCGTCCAAGGAAGTGTCTACATTAGCTCCACTCATATGGGCTTCAGAAAGGCATGTAACTGTAGTTAAACTCCCCAACGTTTTTATTTCTTCAGAAAGACTAATATTTAATCACTTTGAGAGAGATTTAAGTCATTTGAAGTTTTGGTGGTATTTCTTGAGTGTATAATGATGTCAATACTAAAACCTGACACCTCAATCACAAACTGATTTAAGCCAAAGCCACCAGACTAACTAAATTAAGCGACGGTATCTGTTTGGCCCCCCGAGGTCAACTCATTTCCTGAGTGACTTCATAGCTAGATGAAGAGATGGGGCTGTTTTCTCTCTCTTCCGCTCTCTTTCTCTCTTTCTCTCTCTCTCTCTCTCATCTCTGCTTTGCTGAAGAGGACTGATAACATGCGCAGCCTTTGTTCACATGCCATGGCCACCTCCCTTTTTCTAACTGGCATTATGCCACCCAGTGAGGTTGTCTCTCTCTCTCTCTCTCTCTCTCTCTCTCTCTCTCTCTCTCTCTCTCTCTCTCTCTCTCTCTCTCTCTCTCGCTGTGTGTAGTCAACAGTAGTGTTGGAGAACCTGTGGTTTTCCTGTTATGGGTACAGGAAGAGGGTGTGAACGACACCCGTTGTGCGGCAGAGATGACACACGCCAAAAGCCACCACCGGTGGCTCCCCACGGTTTTTTTGGCAGATATGAGGTTTTTTAGATGTTGTTTTTAAGCCACCGCTGTCATCCCCAAAAAGACTCGTGAAAGGTCT
>JAODXP020000019.1:18563376-18568376 GCA_027497455.2 Sardinella longiceps
AACTGAAAGCGACCGTCGGCTTGTCGTGTAGCATTGACTTTCACTGTCTACATAGGATGCGTTAAATATGACGTTCTATTCGATTAGATTCTCTATTCAATCTGGCCGAGCAATGCGACTTGCGCGACTGAAATAGAAACGGACTAGTCGCGTTGCATCGCATAGCATTCAGTTAGGACATTCCAATAGAAAACAAAGTGATGGAACTCTTTTTGACGCACAAATGCAGTCGCATCGCGTTCAGTTAGGAGACGGTGTTAGTCATACTAGAACGCACAGATGTTCCTCTCTGCTGTTGAACAGGTACAGGTGTCAGTGACCTGGTGTGTGTACTGTATGTATAGTCATAGACTTCATATAACACACAGAAAAGCATGTTAAAGGGATGGTCAGGGAGCACAGCAATCCATTTCTCTGTCCTGCAAGGTCACAGAGTGCAAGAACTTGTATAGGATTTGTATTTTTCTTATAAAGGATATAGGATATTTAATTCATCATGATGCCCAATATATTTCATCAATGCAAGCATAGTTGTTGGAGTCAGTAGACAAAGCATTTCACTGCACATTGTACATATGGTTTGTGACCATTAAATTGGAATTTGAATAAGAACAGTGTAGCAGATAGCTAAATAGTGAATAATGGACCGCTAATGTCAATTGATAAGTGCAATCCATTGAATTTGTTGTTGGGTATCAGCTGTTGGAACACAATGCAGTGCATATTGACCCATAGTTTTGTTAATGGAAACAACCAAAGGCTGTGTGCCATTTGATTACAAAAAGTTTACTTGACATGGTGAATGGCTTCCCATCCTCCTACAGTACACTGCATACAGTGTGCATACTGCATAGTACACACTGGTGCGTACTGCATAACAAACACCTGAAAAGAAGAAGAAGAAGTGGGATTCTGAGTGTCACTCTACTCCATATGTATTGAGTCTCGGTTCCTCGACATGCATACATAAACCTCTCTCTCTGTGTCTCTCTCAATTGCACTCTATCTCTCTACCTCACCAATATCTCTCTGTCCCTCTCTCTTTTTGTCTCTGTCCTTCATGCTCTCTCTCTCTCTCTCTCTCTCTCTCTCTCTCTCTCTCTCTCTCTCTCTCTCTCTCTCTCTCTCTCTCTCTCATTTTTCTTTACACACACACACACACACACACACACACACACACACACACACACACACACACACACACACACACACACACACTCACACAGAGAGAGAGAGAGAGAGACATGCAAGGAAAGAGAGAGAGTCCAAGGAAGGTTTTTTCTTCTTTCCCTCCCACGCTCCAAGCATAAGAGACGAGCACTTAACCACCGAGAGGATCCTTAGCTGTTCGTTAGTGTGAAAAAAAGGACCGTTCTAGGGCCTATCAGCTTTCCTGTCTCCGTGAATGTCCTATGTGTAACGTTAACCAGTAGCAGGGATAATCACTTATTATCCTCAGAGTGCAGAGTCTCTCTCTCTCTCTCTCTCTCTCTCTCTCTCTCTCTCTCTCTCTCTCTCTCTCTCTCTCTCTCTCTCTCTCTCTCTGTATGTTTAGGCCCAATGACAGGGTATTTGAGGACACGTACAGTAGGAATTAGTGGAGCTGGGTAGTAGTGTGCAAATGTGCATTGGTGTGTGTATGGTGATGGACTCATTTAGTCATGAAGAGATGCATCTGTACTTGCTTAATGATGCAGTGTGAGTGTGTGTGTCTGTGTGTCTGTGTGTGTGTGTCTGTGTGTGTGCGCGCGTGTGTAATGGAGAGAGGGAGTCAGATAAAAAAAAGCATTCATGTGTTTTGTCTGTGTGGTTATTTGTGAGCTTGGGGTTGTTGGTGTTGACGGTTTGTGTGTGTGTGTTTGTGTGGCAGGATGGTCACAGTGCCCTGCACCTGGCTGTGCGGCGGTGCCAGGTGGAGGTGGCGCGATGCCTGCTCGCCCACCGCTGCCCCGCCGACCACCAGGATCGCCACGGAAACACAGCCCTCCACATTGCCTGCAAAGATGGCAACATGCCCGTCACCATAGCAATCTGCGCGGCCAAGGCCAACTTGGACATTCCCAACAAGGTGAGTCACTACTCCTGGTGTCAATAGTGCAACCATCCAAAATCCGCCTCGGGCTCTAAAATTATTATATTTTGGAAAAAACATGATGTGTTCTTCATTGTCGATGTAAACAAATCCCAATATCACCACTTGCTTAACAGAAATGGAATGGAAGCTTTCTTATTAGTTCTATGTAAAAAGCTGAGTTTCATTTGTAGGAATGTTAAAGGTTGAATAATGTTAAAGAGTTGGAGACAATTTGAGCAAGCTAGGCATTTAATTATATACAGTTCAGAAGTCCAATCCCCTGTCTTCAGACTTCCCCTGAACCTTCACCTCCGGAGTACAGAGACAAACTGCAGTTGGGTTCGATAGACATATCACGATGCAGTCATTATGACTGGTGCGGTTGTTTCTGTTTTTTTTTCCACAGGTGACTAACAAATTGTATTTCTGTGTTGGAGCACTTAATTAATTGGTTGCTATTGAGGTGTGGATTTCATTTTAATCAATATAGAAAAAGCGCTCCACAAAAGCATTTCATACCATAACTTTAAAACCAGAGTATGTGCAGATAACTGAAAAATCCTCAACGTGAAAATCACAATCTCACAAGGAGTGGCTATAGCAGTCTGGCTGTGCTCGTGCCGTCCATAGAAGAGCTTATACTTCCACAAGCGTAGAGAACACATCATAAAATCCAATTTAGCCTCCTGGCATGGCTCTGCCCCTGTGGGGATAATGCATTGTAAGCAGGCCTAGCACTCCACAGCGGCAGGCCTTTCATAGGAGCCCTGCAGCAGCCTTGCCCAGCGCATCCATATAAAGAGTGCTTGGGTTCCGGGAGGAATAATAGGTCTGAGTCTGACTGCAGCCTCCCTGAGCATCACCAGAGTGTGTGTGTGTGTGTGTGTGGGTGTGTGTGTTTACCCTCCTGGTTCTGCGGTATTTCACCCGTGAATCGTGTCTGTAGTGGCACTCGCATATGCCACAAAACTAGACTAAACTAAACGTACCGTGGTTCTGATGGGAGATGGATGGTCCGTCATTCTGTGTTCGCAATTTTGTCGGTGAAGTGGCGTTGTCGTTAGTTCAGAACTGAAATGGGCTTGTCAGCACCCCCGCCCAGCACCCAAATTGAAACATGGTGACACCACCGCACCCTCCACCCCAACCCCACTTCACACTCACACTCACATACACACACACTCACACACACAAACCACTTTATTGCATTGAGAGCTGTAGTCAAAACAGAGGACTCAGCAAACCATCTGAAGGCAGTTAGTCTTTTTTATTTTCTTTATTTCCCCCAGAAGTTGGAGAAACAGAGAGAGATTAAGATGAAGACACAAGGGGAGAGAAAAGTAAAAGAATCACACAGACAAGGCCATTAAAAGTTAGAAGAAGTAATACTTCCCTTTGGTCTGTCTAGTAACTTCAAACAATAAAAAACTCTCCTCACTTGGAAGAATAAAGTTGTGTCTGTGTCTGTGTCTGTGTCTGTGTCTGTGTCTGTGTCTGTGTCTGTGTCTGTGTGTGTGTGTGTGTGTGTGTGTGTGTGTGTGTGTGTGTGTGTGTGTGTGTGCGCGCTCACACTAATGGTTGTCTTTGATCCTCTGCAGTTTGGAAGAACCCCGTTGCATCTGGCATCCAACAGCGGAGCTCTGGAAGTGGTGCGACACCTGTGCGTTGCCGGGGCCAACACAGATGCTGTCACCAACGTAAGCAACAGAGATTTTATTCCTCTCTCCCCTAACGCTCACTCAACACATCCACGTCAGAACATCAGGTGTTGGCTTACCTGCAATATGGCCAGTGATGTCATGAGAGAAAAAGATCATTTTTACTCATATCTCAATTTCAGAGACAGACGAGGAGAGAAAAATGGAAAGAGTGATGGCAAATGAAAGAGAGAAAAGAGTAGAGGATGAGTGGGGGAAAGGTAGAGATGTGCAGTGCAGATATTGAGACATGAATCTTCTCATGGCGCAGTTGTAAATAGCCTTTACATTGCACTGACAAGATTGGGGGGGAAAAAATAATAATAGCTTGCAGCCAAGTCATCTATAATGCACATGAATGTTGTTTTCTGGCAGCCTTGCTTATAACCCAGGGGAGTGTATTGGTGATTCACAGCACAGATGCAGGCAGGGCCAATTTACTGTGTGTGTGTGTGTGTGTGTGTGTGTGTGTGTGTGTGTGTGTGTGTGTGTGTGTGTGTGTGTGTGTGTGTGTGTGTGTGTCCGTGTGTGTGTGTGTGTCCGTGCGTGTGTAGGTGTGTGTGTAGGCTCTAATAACACACTTTCATTTTCTCTCTGCAAATATCAGTTCATTTGCTGCGTTTGAGTGGGCGAAGACTGATCTCCATTTCCATACTGTGAGTGTGAGGGAGTGTGACTGCAGTCTAGAGAAGGAGAGCACAAGAGCAGACAGGGTCTGTGCATTCCATCAGCATCCACTGGAGGTTAATCTCTGGAGCTCCGAGCACAGTAAACAATGATGGGCGGTGGCAATGAAGTCTGGGCAAAGATATGGATAGGGACTGAACAGGGAAAGTAATCTGCTAAGACATTGATTCCTCGTAACACATTGCACAGTGTGTGTGTGTGTGTGTGTGTGTGTGTGTGTGTGTGTGTGTGTGTGTGTGTGTGTGTGTGTGTGTGTGTGTGAGTGTGTGTGTGTGTGTGCTCGTGTGTGTGTCTGTGTGTGTGTGTGTGTGTGTGTGTGTGTGTGTGTGTGTGTGTCGTGTGTGTGTGTGTGTGTGTGTGTGTGTGTGTCTCGTACTGTATTATGTACATTTCACCATTGATTTTTGACCTCCCGGGTGGCTGCAGCTCTGGGGTCTATGTATTATATTTCTTTTTCATTTACTTTGTCAGAAATTGTGTGTGTGTGTGTGTCTGTCTGTCTGTCTGTCTGTCTGTATGTGACTGTATGTGTGCGTGTTTAT
>JAODXP020000019.1:18573376-18575876 GCA_027497455.2 Sardinella longiceps
AATTTCAAACCCGCAGGAAGAGACTACTCATGTTTACATGCTCTCTCTCTCATACTGTGAGCACGCACAGACACATATTTTAATTCTTTATTTGGATTGACAGATAGACATTTATTATAGCACAATCGAAATATGGCTTTAAGGACTCTTATACAGCATTACCAGCATCCACCCATAACACACACACACACACACACACACACACACACACACACACACACACACACACACACACACACACACACACATCCCACATCCATTCACTATCAACATTAAATTCATTAAAAGCAGATGGAAAACATGCATTTTTATCAATACTTTCTGAGTATGGAGGCCACGTTGTTGTTGTTGTTGTTGTTGTTAACTCCTTGATTTATCAGTATTGATCCACAAGAACATTACCATCTGAAAATCCAACGCTTGCAAGAACAACCCGGTCTATTTTTGTTCAGGTCCACCCAGTAGACCCTACTACCCTACAGTCTTGTCTAGTCCAGTCTGTCCGATCACATGCCCCCTCCACACCAGGTGCTTCACTTCAGTAGGTAATTGGGTTCAGTTCACTGACCCAATTACATGGCTACCAGCTCAGGTTCTACTTCTCCCCCAAGCCTATGATTTATTGCCAGGAAAGCAGTGCGACATGAGCAAAGGTACTGTTACCGTTAAAAAGAGGGGGGAAAGAAGCTATTGGACATTGATGATGATCGAAAAGAGGATGTAAGCTAATGCGTGCATCTCTGGTTCGATATCTGCTCAGCTCTGTGGAGAATGATGGACGTCTCTCGCTCGCTCTCTCTCTCTCTCTCTCTCTCTCTCTCTCTCTCTCTCTCTCTCTCTCTCTCTCTCTCTCTCTCTCTCTCTCTCTCTCTCTCTCGCACCACCTGACCTGGGTAGGGCTAGCCTTCCGAAAACTCTCAGACACTCAGAACTCATCCAGGGGAGACAGTCTGTGAAAAGACTCTCTCTCTCTCTCTCTCTCTCTCTCTCTCTCTCTCTCTCTCTCTCTCTCTCCCTCTCTCTCTCTCTCTCTCTCTCTCTCTCTCTCTCTCTCTCTCTCTACCTCTTATCTCTCACTTTCTCTTGGCCTACCTTTTCTTTCCGTCTTTTCCTCTGTTCTTCATCACTCCTTTTTTCTCTCTCCTTCTCTCTTCTCCTGTATCAGTCTATTTCTCAATCTCTCTACCTTTATTTCCAGCATCTTGGCACCTCTTTAGAAGCTGCCAGCATTAGCTGTTAGACATCTGTAAGTTGATAAAACTTGACAGAACTCTTTGGAGTCGTGCTGCAGCCTCTCTCTCTCTCTCTCTCTCTCTCGTTCTCTTGGAAGCGCCGCTTGGCATAGCTGATGAGTGAGGCGTATGCAGCACGGTGTGACAAACGCGTTTTTGGAGGCGAGAAGGAGAACACCGAATCCCGGCGGCTGTCAACAGCAGCATCCCTCAACACGTTTCTTTAAAAAGCCCCATCTCTTTTCCTCAGACTTTAAAAATACCCCACGTGTGAGAGAGCAGTACAAACGCAGGGAAGTGTGAACACAGGCAGCGGTTCTTTTAGAGGAACATACCAACACACTTTCAGAAGTTGTGTTATACATTACATCTTAAAGGAATATGCCGGAGTAAGTTTAAGCATAAACCTAACGCGAACGCGAAACACTTTACCTTGAGTCAATGTAACCTCAGATCTTACTTTCGGTTTCCAACAGTCAGGTCCCATTGATTCAGTGTAAAGTGCCTGTTGGCTTCTGGTTTCGCGTTCGGTCTGTGCTGTACCAAACTATTTTGTTCCACTCGCTAACTAGCGCATTTAGTAAGCTCTTTCAACAGGGCTATGCTTGAATTCACTCCGGTACTTTCCTTTAACATATAGCACAAGTCTTAAAGTCCATGTCTTATTTGTTGTTTTTCTGTAACGGTATTTGTTGTTACTTAATTGTAGCATGTAGTGTCAAAGTAATATTAGCTGAAAAAAGCAAAAAGAAATGTCAGTAAATATCAAACAGTGTCCCTTTTGTTGAGGTGGTCTGACTCTTGCATGACTGTGTTATGAAACACATTTTTCAGACTCGTATGTCATGGTCAGTCCCCCTCCCTCCTCCATCTCTGATGCTGTAAGACTTGTGACACCAGCCCAAGGCCTGTGTTCAGCCTTCCAAATAGTTACACAAGGGGGGGGTGCACTGTTGATTTACATTTTCGATTTACATTTTCTCTTCAACATCTTCACCTTCCTTGAAGCATACCAATCCCTTCACATGTTCTGTTGAATTGCCTATCAGATAAAGGATCAAAAGTCTCCACAGTCTGCTGCAGACCTGCTGAACTCTTTATTAAAAGTTCCTACCTTTTTAATCTCCTCATCTGCCATCTGCGATGCTAATTTCAGACGCGTCTTAATTCTTCAGACGCCCGTGTCAGACCGGTTTTTAATGTCTCTCCTCACCTATCAGATTGAGACGTTCCCTATGAATACAAATGTCTGAGGCATGCGTGTCCAC
>JAODXP020000019.1:18580876-18623376 GCA_027497455.2 Sardinella longiceps
TGAAATAGTGTTTCAATTTGCAGCAATCTTCCTGTTTTGTTCTCACTGCCATGATGGCACACATTAACAATCAGACTAGCCCTGAAGCATCTTTTCGCTCTGTTCATAATTGCACCCTAATTTCTTTTTTATATCCTTTTCTACTCTCACTTTTGTCATGCTCTGTCTCCTATGGGTCATGTCATAGTCTATCTGACTTCTGTGCAAGTCAGTGCATTTTTGATTGCATTGTGCTCTAAAGCTAGTAAGCTAACTGCAAACCCTACCCACTAGTTAAGGCTAGTGAACGTTTGCCATTGAAACCTTTGCATTAGTACATTTCATATACCATCCTAACAATGATCTATTTGATTAACTGAGATGCTATAATCCATGCCTCTTTCTGTATTAGGCCTGTGGTATCTGAAATTGGTTTTATAATCCATGTTTTTTGTCTGTATTATATGTGTATTATCTATTATCTGTGGTGAGTGAAACTGATGGTAATCCATGTTTCTGCATGCATTAGGCCTGTGGACCCATGACGCTGCTCTCTGATAAGATCCTGGGTGTGCTGCCCACATGGAGGAAACTGAACGGGCCCAATCAGCTCATGTCGTGGCAGCAGTTTGTGCTGGACGTTCAGGAGCAGATCAACCCGCTGGTCAGCGAGGAGGACCTGAGAGAGATCGCCTCCCAGCTGCACAGCATGGGAGAGGTGAGGCAGCAGCCTGTGGCAATGCACACATAGGATTCTCAGTGGCCATTTCCGAAATGGCATACTGCTATGCTACGTGTGCTACATGCTGTGTGTGCCCCGGCACATAGTGCAGCACACACTACTGCTTCCCACAATTAATTAATAAGCTGCAGGTGCTCTACTTGAGTGGTTAAGCCCCATATTCTACTCCCCAGTATGCAGCATGGTATGCAAGCAGCAGAAAATGGCCTACTGACCACATGACCAGAACCTCATTAAATAATTGACTGCAGGTGCTCTACCTGACTGAAGCCCCACACTACTCCTGTGATATTTGTCAGGTACTGTATGCTACGCGCTGCTGTCTGCAGAGATCAGTATACGAGCAGTATGTAGTAGGCATTTTCGGAAACGGCCAGTATCTCTCCATCTAGACAGGGAATTGAGTGAGTGAGTGAGTGAGTGAGAGAAGGTTGACAGTGCTGTATGAAATACCACCACAAGGTGTCAGTCTATCTGCACACTCCCTTTGGCAATGCCAGTTCATCTGTAAACAATTTCTCTTCTTCCACAGAACTTGTTTACAGTGTGTGTTCAGTGGGGTGGAATGTTTAACTGGAATCCATTTGGCCAGGCTTTAGTCTTGCGCATTAGTCTTTGTTCAGTTAGATCAGTAACAGTTATACTTGTGTGTTTTTGTAGGGCAAACAGTCTGCTCACGGGATAGTGTGAAAAACAGTGTTGAGCTGTGTTGTACTGTATTATTGCTTTTCCACAAAGCTCCCATTAAAAAAAAAAAAACATAATCCTATATAATGGATGTGTTTTGTTTAAATAAGCATTATTATATATTCTGTTAATATAAGAACTCTAATTAATCATATAATATTTTGATATACTGTATGATGTAGTTTCATTCTCCTGAGTCTCTGTCGTCACTTTGGTACTTTTTACATACTTTAATGGATACATGTGATGGGATCCCTCAACCCACTGGAATACAGAGAGTTAGAATACAGGAAATGGGACAGATCATAACAACATGTTCATCTCGTGACTGACTGGCGTGTTCATACCTGTCTTGGCATACATTACATTACGCTCTAGGAGAAATCACGAGGAACGAAACCACATTGTCATGTAACTACTGCTACACATTATTTCTGCCATGAACAAAGTCATTTTCAGTTCCAGTGAAACAAAGGGAGTGTCTGGAGATCTCGTGCAGATATGGCTGATGATGGACACGAGACTTAACTGAGAAAATAATATGAACATAAACTAGAAAAGTGTTCAGAGAGTGCAGACCTCCGCCAAGACAATGTAGTCACAGATGGTGTTCTGGGTCGCTGATCGCCACCTAAATCGAATCAGTTCTTCCATGTTCCAACACACACGTTGTCCGAAAATTTGATCCAAATCCGTGCAGTATACTTTTCGAGTTATGTTGCTCACAGACAGACACACACACAGACAGACACACGCCAAGCAAAACATAACCTCCTTGGCGGAGGTAGCAAACAATTATTAATTTAGGCCGGTATTCTCACAGGTGTTTTAAGGTTTAAAAAAAATGCTGAACTCTCTGCATTTCAGCCTGCACTAGGCACTTTTTTGGATTTAAGCTGTTAGGGTATTTCCACAGTTTATACTGAGACATACCCTTTACTTCATCTGACTTATAATTTATGCTTTCAGTGTTTTAGTCTTTTCTTATTCAGGTTTTTCTCTATGTGTCTGTGCTCTCCAGATCAACATCATGCAGAGTGAGAACGTGCAGGACGTGGTGCTGCTGGATCCCCGCTGGCTCTGCAGTACAGTGCTGGGCCGAATCCTCTCTCTGGAGACCCCCAAGGCCATCCACCACTACCGCGGCCGCTACCGGCTGGAGGAGCTGCAGGGCCTGGTGGCCGAGGGTGACGACGTCGACGAGCTGCTGCAGGTACTCGACGCCATGGACGTGTGCGCTCGCGACCTCACCACGCCGGGGATGGTAGACGTGCCGGCGCTCATCCGCACCAGCGGTCTGCAGCGCTCCTGGACCGAGGAAGAGGACGATGACGAGGAAGGCGGCGAGTGCGACGTGCTTATCTACGGAGGGGTGCGGATCGTGCCGGCCGAGCACCTGGCGCCGTTCCCCTGCGGCCTCTTCCACAAGCTGCAGGTGAACCTGTGCCGCTGGAGCCGACAGCAGCAACAGAGGTCAGACGGAGAGGGAGACGCAGAGGGCGAGGAAGGAGAAGGGGAAGTGGGCTGCTTCAATATCTGTGATGATGTGCGGCTGTGGACCAATGGGGCCAAAGTGTCCCTGGAAAGCGTCGAGGCCATGGTGCTGCTGGTCAACCATGGGCAGGGCATCGAGGTGCAAATCCGGGGCCGAGATTCGGAGCGGGCCCGATGCTGTGCCCTGTTGGACACCATCTGCAGCATCATCGAGAGCCTGCTGGCCACTACGGTGCCTGGCCTCCTGACTGTGAAGTATTACTTAAGCCCGCAGCAACTCCGTGAACACCTCGGCCCAGTCATGATCTACCAGCCCAAGGACTTCTACAGGGCTCAGGCGCAACGCGAGAGCTGGCTCACCAACACCATGGGTGGTTACAAGGAGAGTTTCAGCAGCATCCTGGCTTTCGGATGCACTGACGTCCTGAGACAGGGAAGCCTGGGGGCACACGTGCACATCTCGGACGTGGGCTTGCTGGCTCGCCGGAAGCTTTGCCGTATGCTGGACCCACCCGACGCTCTTGGCAAAGACTGGTGCCTGCTAGCTATGAACTTGGGTTTAAGCGAGCTAGTGGCTAAATACAGTGGGGGCACATCTGGGAACGGTGCTAGTCCTAGCGTTTGCATGGCAATGGCTAACGGTCTCTCCAACGGACCCTCCTCGTCCTCGCCAGCGCCCCCTAGTCCCACTGCTGCGCTACTGCAGGACTGGGGTCGCAAGGCCGACAGCACCGTGGGCGTCCTGATGACCAAACTACGAGAGCTGGGTCGCCGTGACGCGGCTGACTTCCTGCTCAAGGCGGCACCCGTGTTCAGGGTCAGTCCCGAGGCGCTGGCCACACCCAATGGCTACGGACCCACCTGCAATGGGGGCGGCACTTCCTACAACTCCATCAGCTCCGTCATATCCCGGTAGAGAGTTGGGGGGTGGGGGGGAAGAGGGAAAATTTTGAGAAAAATGTGCAATTCACACAGGACAGGATAAAGACTTATGAAGGCCTCCGTCCTCCTTGCTCTTATAAAAAGGAAGGCATGAGCATGTGAAGACTTTCCATTTGTTTGTATACAGTACATCCAACGTTGCTGTCCCTACTGTTTGAATGTTTGTGGGCTTACGCATCTCCTTGAGAGGATGTGCACATCTGTTGATCTCCTCCATTCTTGTACTCTATGAATATAGTCATCTCATCATCTTCGGTTTCTAAATATACTTTAAAACTGTAAAGAAAAAAAAAAAGAAAAAAAACTTCAACTATATCCCCAAAGGATTTCCGACGAGCTGAATTTATTCCATACATTTTAAAATGAAGTTTATTTTGACGATATACCTTTCCTGTAAGTGTAATAATCGAAATGAAAAACGATGGCAGATTATATGCTTGAAAAAAGCTAGCTGAGGCTAGGTTAAGATGTGAACAAGAATAATGACTATTGAGTGCCTTTTCAATGGTAACCTGTTGTTAAAGTACCACCTTTTTAGACTACGAATTGGACTTCACTTGCCCTCTACCTCCACAAAACAGCGACCCATTTGTATTACTCTGCACAAAATGGCTGTTTTGTGTTCCCCCGGCAAAAAAACTCACTATTAGCCTCTTTCCACAAGAGCAGAAAAGGCTCATGTGACACTCTAAGCTGTATTTGTAGACAAGCTACTAGAGACCCAGGAGACTCTTGTTAAAGATCTGTTACACATTGTCATCCATGTATATGTGTCCTTATGTTATGATTCTAATATCCAATTAGCTTGGGGGAAACGAACTGAAGTGAGTGTAGATGTATGAGGCGATTTATTGTCATGATGAAGTTGGCTATAAAAAAAAGAAACTGTATTTCAGTGAAGCCTGACTGTTACAGTGTTCTCTGGCAGAATGGTGTAACATTCTAAGCACACTCCAGTTGTACCTTATGGCAAGACAAAGCAAATGAGCAAAACCATCTTGCATTGTCAACAAAATATAGGCTACTCAGCCACCTCATTTTTTTTCCACTGAAACTAAAATTCAATGACCCCATGGAATCCAGGACTTAACAGTACAGTGATATCATGTGATTTAGACAGGCCGTCATGTTGAACACAATTTCAGTAAGTCATTTCCACATTTACTGATGTGTCAGAGCATGCGAATAGAAACTCATCCTGGTGTGGCCAGGAAGCTCCTTAAATGTGATCATTGATTCCTGCCTAAACACTATATTAGGGAATCTTTCTCTTAACTTAAGTATCTAGGGGAGCATTTTCTGAGTCACATTAATAATACTGGTACCATGAAGCTACATCCAAATCAATAATAATGTGCTCAAGTCGTGTTACAAGTCACTCAAGGACTGTTAAGTTATATAGCTCTAGAGGGGTTATTGTTTTTTGTTTTGTTTTTCACAACAAAATCTAAACATTCTGTGGTAGAATTAGGTAGACTATTGCATTTCTTTAAGCCTCAACAGCCAACTGGCCTTTTTTTTTCTTTACGATGGGTCATAAACCAAACAAATTTCCTTTTTATATTGAGAACATGTGGATTAGACCAGGGTACAGTTGTTGTTGTTGTGTATTCCAGGAAGTAGCTGAGAGCGATACTGTCTGCACTGATCTAATGGACCTCCATTGACCAAGTACTAAAGTGCTGGTGATTGCGGAGAAAGGAGCATTCTCAATCCCAGCGAGAGGAAATGGTTGCTTAGAGTTTTGAGGAGGACAGTGGTACCAGCTTATTGTTCAGTGACTAATTTGTGGCCTTTTCCAGTTATCAGTTCTCTCTCTCTCTCTCTCTCTCTCTCTCTCTCTCTCTCTCTCTCTCTCTCTCTCTCTCTCTCTCTCCCTCTGCACAGTGCTCGATGAAGCCCAATTCCTACCATCATTCCACATAAGTAGTCTTACTGAGAAAAAAAATGTATTATAAAATTGAATGTACTTTCATCCGAAGATTCGGACAGTTGGACTTGGCCACAAAGGACTCGAGCAAACCCGAATGCCACAATAAGTTGTTAAAACAAAGAACACTTGAGTTGAGGGTTAGATTTACCTGATAGTAACTCATCAATATGGGAAGAATTCTATAGGGAGGAACACTCTGTTAGATCTGCAGCCAGGCTGATTACAAATATATTATATTATGTATCTTAAAGGGAATTGAACAGATGGCGTTTTCTCATTCCAAAAGGCACATTTTTATATTGTGGTTGAATACACAAGTTATTACTGAGCTTACTTGCTTTGTGTTGGGTTTTCCCCTCTCTTTGTCGAGCAGTGGTTCTCTCACTTTTTCCCTTATGAGGCTCATGCTATATGAAGTCCTTTTTGGGAAAAGTGGGACATTGTATTTAAAAAAGAAGTCTTTGTACAGTCATCTCTTTGCACATGACCTTTGTTCTATTTATATTATGTTCTTAAAGCATGTCTCAGAATGTCATCTCCTTAATACTTTTATGTGTAGTACATTTTATAATAAATTCTTTACGTCACAATCCTGTGTGGATTTATTATTTACCCTCTTCAAAATAAGTGTTGCCACCAAACATTACTGTAATGTTCTTAGAATCTACAGGAACATGTCTGATATGCAAAAACACTTGATGTCTACATTACTGCATAGTACAATGACCTGTGTTGCTGAACAACCAATATTTTTCATTAACTCCCATCCGTTGTGCAACCTCTTTGGCTTTTGCGTGAATCATCTATGCTGCAGGAAATCCACAAGCACAGCAAAGAAGGATGACTCTCACATGCTGTGTTCTCTCCCAGACCTCGAGGTGTGGACAAGTTGGCACATGTCTTGGTCTTGGGTGCACCTCTGCAAACATCTTGGGCCCTCTTTTTTACCACCTCATAATAATTTGACTTCCATTGTCCATTTTTATACGAACTTGCATAAATATAAGATCATTTTTTTTCAGATTACTTTCAGCTTCTTTTTTTTCCGCAGATGTGGTCCTAGAAATGGAATCATATATTAGAGATTGTTGCATTTTAGTTTCTGTTTATTTTCTAATCTACATTAATGGACTGTTGACCAAAAGCAACCTAATGTGTGGTAGGCCTACTGCTAAAAAGCTGTGAACACTTAATATCATTGATGAGGTTAAGTAAGGGTTGGGATAGACGGCTATCTACAGAACTTTCTATTGTTTCAAAACTGCTATCTTATCAGACACTTCTCGCTCGTCTGATCTTTGTGTGATCACTGGTTTGGTTTTTAAAGCAATCTTACTGTAGGCCTAGGCCTACAAACTCCAATTATCAACTGTTATCTTTCTACCCAGCTCTGTCTTTATTTAAATGGCAACCGCCCCAGTGCTATCACTCCATTATGATGCTCGCATCATCAATTAATTAAACGTGTCCTTGTTCTGCAAAGACAGTCTGACTTTTTTTTTTTTTTTTTTTGAGAACTTAACTTGATTAGCCTACTGATGTTTCTTATAAAACCCAAGGAAGGCTGCTGAAACTCTTTGATTGTAATCATCTTGTGTGCTGGTTTTGGAGAAACATGGCAGCTTATTTACGTAGTTCACTTCAGATACCCTTTAACTGCTATGAGATGATATCTATGATATCTATCTATGGTCTAATTGGTATCATTTCAAATGGTTAGCTTGGGTAAATAAAATGCATAAATTATATCTGAGGAAGTGCTAATAGTGCCCTATAATGGCTTAAATGCTGCTGCAAGGTGAATGAACCTGGTCTGATCTTAGTGGCTTAAAATCTCTTCCTTTGAGTTACCATAGTTTATTATGCAACTAAACCATGGATTTACTGTGAGGTAAATTATCACTAGTCAAGGTGGAAGTTGGCCTTGGCTTATTTGCTTTTGTCTTGTTTTGCAGACAGAATTGATTGTTTGGATGATTTCAGACATTATAGGGTATTGACTAAACATTCCTGACTATGTAATTTGTCCTGTTATGTAATTCGCTTTATGTAAGATTACTGATTCATAGCCCTATAACATTAACATTAAATATAAGGCATGCAAAACCTAGGCCTGTAGGCCTATGGATGTAGGGAAATAATCTGGTCTTTGATTTTGTGTAAAATAATTTGTTGACCTTTATCAATGCCATGGGTAGCCAGATGGAAACATGCTCTAGCTCTAGCCTTAGTTTAAATTGGCCCTAAATCACTGACTTTTCACTTTATCAGAGAAATTTTAATAATTTTAATGACTTCATTCTTCCATAGGTCTCGCCGGAAACTATCCTACTAGTTGCTGTTGTTGCTCACTGGAGCAACATCACGTGCTACTAGATCACATGCTAGGATGACTTCACATGGGCGGGATTAACATATCAATAGCCAACCAATGAGAATATTGCAGATTATTCATTTGTGAAAACGGCTTTATAAACTGTATTCCACTCGATTTCAAACATTGTAGACTTCTCAACATCTTGGAGGTGAGTAGCAATATTCAAAATGCACGTTTGCAGGCTAGTATTTATCAAGCTCAATGTTGATTTGTGGATGTACATTTTCCATATGTAGCCTTGACTATTAAGATATTTTACGCTCTTTTGCAGCTTGGTTAGACTAGGCCTGTTTTGCATTTACTTTTGTCTTTAATGTGTCGTAATAGGTTAGTGAATCGACACGAACACAAAGATTTTATGATTATTATAATGTCGTCGAAAGCAATTGATGTTAAGACAATAAGTATTTAAGAGCATAGTTTAGTTTATGGCTCTTTGTTTACAAGATCTACGAAGGAACAACCGACGAATTCCCGACTGTCCGCTCGACGAAGCCCGTCTAGCAAATTGAGGAAATTGTAATCTAGAATGAATTAAATATAGTAGTATCACTTTTGTTTTCGATTTCCTGGTCATCGAGTTCCTGGCCTTGTTTTGTGTCTTGGAAGCGTTTCAGCTCCATGGCTGGATCCGCCCGGATCCCGTGACCGAGGAAAACAAAGCACTCCATCTTGCTCTAACTAACGTTACTTTATTGCGCATATCTTCTAAACGTTCAAAGTTTTTGTTCATACTCTGATGTTTTTTCTATGCAATGTTTTTTTTCTGTGTTTCTTAGTTGGTTGGTTAAAATTAAATTTCAAATGACCTAATTCCAGTCTACTGCAGTGGGTTGCCACTTGTTTTGCTTAGTCAGGAATCTAGTACAGTTTGTCCCCGTTGGAAAATGCGCACTGAAGTTCTTTCCTAATAAAGCTTGGATGAATTTTTAGCTGTAGGCTATTTTGAAACAATTTATCTTGAATGAAATACTTCATTCTTAGACTTATGAACGTAAGCCTACAGTTAGGGGACGTGAGCCACATCGAAACAGCCTAGCGTGATTCAGCATTAAATGTTTTTCTCCATCCCCAGATCTTCCTAAGAATGTACGTGGCGGCGGTGTTCACGTTGTGCCTCGGTGCCGTTTTGGCAGCTCCTAGTTTTGATCGGGAACTTGATCAGCATTGGGACCTATGGAAATCATTCCACACTAAACAATATCACGAGGTAAGAAATGAATAACCAGTTTTGTATGTCAAACTGTGCGACTAGAGCGGTTTTCAGAACTGTAAGTCACTATACATTTTCCTTACAGAAAGAGGAGGGATGGAGGCGAATGGTGTGGGAGAAGAACTTGAGAAAAATTGAAATGCACAACCTTGAGCACTCCATGGGCAAACATTCTTACCGCCTTGGAATGAATCATTTTGGTGACATGGTAAGTGTCTGAATCATTTCCTTTCCAAAAGCAATTATAAGGTACATGAGAGTTTTTACAGTAAATGCCATTGAGGATAGCTTAGTATTTGTTGGCATTTGTTCAAAACATGTACATGTTGCTCAACAAGATGTTGTTTTTTGTTTACTGCAGACCCATGAGGAGTTCAGGCAGGTCATGAATGGTTACAAAATGAAAACGCAAAGGAAGTACAAGGGATCCCTGTTTTTGGAGCCCAACAACATTGATGCCCCCAAGAAGATCGACTACAGAGAACTTGGATATGTGACACCAGTAAAGGATCAGGTAATGGCCGCAGACACGAGCTTGGACCGTGCAATGTTTTGCTGTTATCTTGTTGTCAGTCTGAACCATGCGACTGTAGAGGCTGTTACTAGCCCCTCCCCATAGCTATATTTAAACAAGTACATAGAGTGAAACAGTCAACAAGGCCGGGCGTTCGGGCATGTTTATGGCTGTCTATATGACTAAACCAGTCAGGCAAGTCTGTTCACGGAGACAATATGTACACAGAGAATTGCTTTATTAGTCACCGTGTAAGACTGATACTGCACAATAAAGATATGTTGACCTTGTTTAGAAATATGTGGAGTGCATAAAGATTTGCTATGGTATCCTATTTGAGGTCCTTACTCCTTGGGGTATATCTGTCCTCATTTGGGCATGGTGGGGGATTTTACTTTTTCCATTGGGCTGAAGTAATTAAGTAAAGACCACAACAGATTATTGTGTTCCGAATGGCTGAGCCTGAGAATGTTTGGAATCTTTAGAAACAGATTTCCATTTGTGTGATTTGGTGGTGCTGTTGCAACACCATGTTAAGCAAGCAAGTGACTAACCCCTTTTGTTGCGTTTGCTCCTCAGGGTGAGTGCGGCTCTTGCTGGGCTTTCAGCACCACTGGGGCCATGGAAGGCCAGCTGTTCAGGAAGTCCGGCTCGCTGGTGTCACTGAGCGAGCAGAATCTGGTGGACTGCTCCCGGCCCGAGGGCAACGAGGGGTGCAACGGTGGACTCATGGACCAGGCATTCCAGTACATCAAGGACAATGGTGGTCTGGACTCTGAGGATGCCTACCCCTACCTGGGCACTGTAAGTGTCTTGTGCTGTTTCTTTTTTTTCTGACAACAGCATGACTGTCAAGATATATTAAATAATCAATGCCGTTTAAAGATAAAGAGCATGGACTGGTCTGGAAAATGCTATAGGTGATACAGATTCTTAACTTATCATCTTTTGTATTTTGCCACAGGATGATCAACCCTGCCACTATGATCCTAAATACAACTCTGCCAACGACACCGGATTTGTGGACATCCCCAGTGGAAAGGAGCGCGCCCTGATGAAGGCTGTTGCTGCCGTTGGGCCCGTGTCTGTGGCCATCGATGCTGGACATGAGTCCTTCCAGTTCTACCACTCAGGTGCGTTACAGTTCTAGTTGTATATTCTGCCTTGGGGCTTGGCTTAAAGGCATTGTGAGGATTGGTGTCCTGGCAGTAGCTGTCTCGTCCCCTGTATGTCAATGATTTAAAGTCTAATAATGTCTCTTGTTTGTACTTTTCTGCAACATTTGTAGGTATTTACTTTGAAAAGGAGTGCAGTAGCTCTGAGCTGGACCATGGTGTTCTGGTTGTCGGCTATGGATTTGAGGGTGAAGATGTCGATGGCAAAAAGTACTGGATCGTCAAGAACAGGTATAATGAGAAGTTTAGGAATCCATGAATATGTTCATATTTTTCACCTCAAATATGGTCATTGTTGGATGTCCTCTGGTCACACATCTCATGGGATTTTGTTTTGTTTTTCTTTTCCCCTGCAGTTGGAGCGAGAAGTGGGGAGATGAAGGCTACATCTACATGGCCAAGGATAGGAAGAACCACTGCGGCATTGCCACAGCTGCTAGCTACCCACTAATGTAAACGGGTCAAAACTCACACCGACACTTTTACCCATTTTATTGTGTTTTTTTGTTTGTTTGATTTTTAAAAAGATCGCTTCCTGTGTGTCATCTGGCTCGCTTTTTGGAAGCCCAGTATTTTTTGGCTTTTTCCAAGTGGATACGAGGGAGTTCTGTTTCAAGCTATTGGGACTAAAGTGCACTATGTAAGGGAATAGCGGGCCATTTTGAGATGTGAACTACATGTTTCGTTCTACAGCCTGAAAGGCTGCTGCTCGAGCCCTGCAGGTGACTGGCAGGGTGGTTATCGAAGAAAGAAAAAAACACTGTTCATTGAGGGAATTAACTTTTTTTTTGTTTTGGTCATGTTATGCCACCTTGATTTTTAGTTTTTATAAATTGTTTATGTAAATACGTGTACTTCATATTTCAGAAGTGTCTTTTATCTGTTGTAGGCCTGTGTATGAAGATTTTTTTCTACCTCCTAGCACAGTCAATTAAAGGTTTTAAAAACTACAATAATCTTTGTCTGTGGTTTTATGAATGTACAAAGTCACTTTACCAGCCTTGGACTCATGTTTACCACTTACTAAGTAGTAAAGAAGGAAAATATGGAAGTGATGATGGATATTATATATAATACCAGATTAATAGTTTAAAATAGCAGATGAGAATAGTTAAAGGATTATCCGTGAGTTGCATGAATCCTTAATCGATCAGTTGTGTACCCGACGGCAACCTTAATCTCATTGCGGGTCAGGTTACAGCTCTGGGAACACAACAGTGTGACAGCCTTTCCATTTGGCATGGACTTCTTATGTACAATGTCTGATAGATGTGGAAAGTGGGTGGGCTGTTGTTTACTCTTCAGCCGCGTGCACAGATAGGCTACACCAAGCCGAGAGGGCAGCCAGGTAACGTGACACATTTGATAGGCTACAGCTGAGCGAGGGCGAGAGAAAAAAACATCCAGTGCAAGGGCATTCTCTGTTCTATGTGACTAAAGTACATGTTCACAAACCTGTGAATGACATAAAGGAAGAACAGTCACTGAAAATGACTTGAAGCCTGTGTACAGTACTCATGTTGTTTACAATAATCAATGCAGCCAGTGCTTTCACCAACACTTTCTTGTGGCTTGTTAGTAGTCAGTGATTCAGCCATGTCTATTTATATCTTTATGCTCAGCTCCATTTTGCTCCTTATAACTACTAAGATTTAATTTCAAATACATTAACTGCTTAACATTTGGTACCATCACCAATATTAGAACAAGCCTGAGCCTGATCTTAATTTGAGGGGTACCATAACCATACCGATGATGACTGACCTGAGATGACATGTACATCCTTATTTACACTTTCCACATGAAATACATTTATTCATAACCACACTAATTTCCCACTTTTATTATTTTGGTCTTGTTGTAAAAAGGAACACAATTGCTGACGAAATGACAAAATGAACTGAAATGAAACCAAAGATGAGTTAACCAATGAACCAATAGAAGATCCCCCGAGGTCTCATTCACACTTCTGCCGCCACCACCATCAACATTTCTCTACTTCTGGTGCTTCTTGACGAAGGCCAGGTACTCATCTACGTCATCCGGGGAGCCCACCACGAAGGGCACCCGCTGGTGGATGTTCTCAGGCTTGACGTCCAGGACCCTCTGTGTGCCTGTGGTAGCTTTGCCGCCAGCCTGCTCGATGAGGAAGGCTATGGGGTTACACTCATACAGTAACCTCAGCTGAGGAGAGGGAAGCAGAGCAGAGCAGAGCAGAGGGGAAAGTGTGTCAATGCAAGTAGAGACTTCATGGCCAAAACCTCCCATGCTAGCAGCCTCCCCAGTGCTGGCACTGAGGAGATAAGCTAAGGAACAGATAACATGGGAAGTGGCATTCAGGCCTGCTGTCAAAAGTAAACTTGTTACCACAGTTTTTAAACAGCCTGTAACTAGCCAGTAATTAACCCAGCCACTTTAATTAAAAAGGTATATGGTATATAGTTATACCACCACCAAATATAATTGGTATAAGGATGATTAACGATTAATAATAAGTGACAAAGAATGTAAATTAATTTTACTTCATTAAATACTAGTACTCTATGTACTATGAATTAATGTAACTATATTATATAATATTTGAGTCACTGAACAAACAAGACAGCAAAGTTTTTTTGTTTTCCATACTAAGCTGTATCATTTTCTTCTGACTAATTCTATCTTGTCAGCATGGAGAAGACATTCTGAGCAGGGGATAAGATGTGGCACATAACCACTTACTGTAACAGCTGAATAAAATTACGCTTATTCTTTGATTTTGCTTTTACTTCTTTTACTTTCGCTGATAGAAAATAGACACACACACACACACACACACACACACACACACACACACACACACACACACACACACACACACAGAAACTGTTGTGATAGGGAAACCTCCTCTACTCTGTGTGCCCAATGGTTGTGCTGAGTAGCACGACCTGGAGAAGAGCTGAAGCAGCATTTGTACTCAGTTCCTGTTAGTCATAGTGGTGTGTGACAGATGTTTCCAGTTTTTCACAACTTGAGATGAAGAAATGGATTGGACAAAGGCATAATGTCCTTCCTTATATATGCCATGATGCTGTCATGTGCAAATAAACCACAAATAGTCATGGCACAGGTCATGAGGGCAACGTAGAGGGGGGGGGGGCAGAGTCATGATAATTTAATTCAACTTATTCCACAAACCATTCAATCACTCAGTCAATCAATCAATCAATTAATCAATAGATGCCTCACTTAATAGATAATTGATGATGAGATACTGTATCACAAGCCTTCGGGGTCTTACCTTGCCCTTGGGACTCTTCTCATTGGCAGGGTACATGAAGATGCCTCCATAGGCTATTGTGCGATGAATGTCTGACACCATGGACCCCACATACCTGGCACCATATGGGGCGCCACCATCCTAGGGGTGGTAAAGATATATTTAGAAGTTGACATTACCCACAACTTGCCATCAATGTGACTCATATCATTCATTCATATAGCTTGCATAGATGTGATTCTGCCTGAAAAATCAGGATTTCCTGATTTTCAGACCTAAAAATATGACCCTGGAGTATAGTTTTTTTATTTTTAATTTTTTTATTTTTTTACAGTATGTCTCCCGAGCTCACTGAAACAAATCCCTAGCAACTTGCACTAGTTGCATGGCAATAAAGTATTGAATCTTGAATCTTAATTTGGGACACTTTTTTGCAATTTTGCTGATTCTCGCTATGGGCTGTATATTTTCCTGCTTTTTTGCCCTTGGCCAATTACATCCCAGCTTGACAAGCCATAATATAACATTAAAATGTACTGGCTGAGCAAATGTATTAATAAATCTATCTAGATTCATTCATAAAATATTAGAAATTTATTCCATTGGTTTACACTCAATTCAGATTGATCAAAATTGCTGTTTTTCTCTCTTGTTTTTAACAGTGAATATCATAGCACATAGTTAGGCTCACTTCAGCTTTGGGAATCTATAACAACCACAACAATACTCTCTCTAAAAAAAACACACAAAATTACAATAATTCAATATGGGCACAAAGCCAAAGGGACAACAGTGTTCCATTGGGTCTGTAGTAGTACAAGGTATCAAAAGGTTCACATGAGAGATAAGGCGCTTCTTTTCACCGCTGCAGGAAAAGACAAACAACACCAGGACCAAAGTTCAGAGGAACTGCTCGTGAAAAACACAATGCATGTTAAACAAAACAGATTGTTGTTACGGCACTGAATCCTATATTTTACTGTATGTATCCAGGTGTCTGTATGTGTGATAAACTGTACTGATTGCATTAACGTAAGTGATAAGTAGGTTAAACAAGTTTGTGATGGATATTTGGGAATCAGTGTGAGCGTGACATGACTGAATGGAGCAGGAGTCATGTGCAGCTTAGTCATGGTCGGCAAGTCATGTGGTTGCTCCAGGGCCTCTCTCTCTCTCTCTCTCTCTCTCTCTCTCTCTCTCTGTGTGTGTGTGTGTGTGTGTGTGTGTGTGTGTGTGTGTGTGTGTGTGTGTGTGTGTGTGTGTGTGTGTGTGTGTGTGTGTGTGTAGGTGGGCAGAATGAGTTTGTTTATGTAACAGTACTGCAATCTGTGAGCCAAATGATACACAACTAAAAACAAAACAACCCAATAAGCAATGATTGACCGCTTTCAACGTCAGACACAGGAAAACACAACCGCAGCTCAATCAAAACAAACCAGTAAACAAAACCATGCCGGACAAATTTATACTAACAATCACTAACAGTCTGTCCTCTAGTAATGCATTACAAATGCAAAGATACACAATTACTTCTGATGAGTACAATAGAGAAAGAGAACATGGTAACGGTTTAGATTATAGCCCCTGAAGTAACTGGGTCCAAGGTGTAGGTAAAGCGGTGTATAGCAAAAAGTATCAAAGCATAAATAATTTTACTGAGTACCTACTGCTTAAGTATGCTGACATAAAAAAAAAACTTGAATGTAGTTTGAGCTCTGTCTAGACTACTGATGAAATGGTGTCCATCAGAAATCATGGGAATATCAAATCTGAAATGTAATTAGAAATTAATCTAATGATAGGGCTGTTTATTGAATCAGCAAAAATACATGACAAGCACAGAGGGCTATCAGTGTCTGTAGGAAGGTGCTGTTGGACAGATTATGTGGATAACTTTCATGTAGTTTGTGTTATTCCAATATACTTATGCAGTATGCAAGTTCCTTTTGATACTTTTTGTTATGCCGTTCTTATCTTATCCTTACCAAGTACTTCCCGGACTGTAATCTAAAATGTTACCAAGAACATCTATATTACAGGATGTTTTGTAAACACTATGTGTTGATAACTTTAATGTAGTTGGCATATACTTATGCAGTAAGGGATGTATTCTCCCAGGTAAATAAGTCCAAAAAAGTGCTTAGCTCCATTCATTTCAGCCTGCACTAAGCACTTTTTTGGATTTAAGCACATGGGAGAATACGGCCCTAAGTCATTTACCCCTTGATGCTTTTTGTTATGCCGTCCCTACCTACTCCTTACTTCACTGCTGTAATCTAAAGTGTTACATCTATATTATGTGTTGTAAATGACCTGGCTGTCCTCTTTTGTGTGTGAGTGGGGTCAAGTCTTCGTCTGTCTCCAGCCTCATGTGACAGGCTTGTGCAAGGCTCAAGTGCTGGATTAGCTGAGTCTATAGATTCCATACAATCACACTCATGGCTGGCACCCCACTCACCTCACCCTCCCCCCAACACACCAAACCCCCCTCCACCCAACTTCTGTCCTTTTGGCCAGCACACATCCTGAGGAAGGAAGTTAATGACAGAGCTGTCTGTTGCTTTTTTTTTTTTTTTCGAAGCTGTGTCACCACTCCTCTGGTCAAATGACCATGTACCTGGCAGGGTCAGGCTGTCTCAAAAGCCTGCCATGTGATTTTTGGTTTGAGTTTACTTGATTCATTTGTCATTGAGTGATGATTAATTCTGCTTACATGAACAATTTGCTGCCATTGGCAAATGAATAAACTAAAGATATTTTGCTTACACTTACAAGTTGCCATCCGGTGAATTAGCAGGACTTATACTGTAAATGGTATAGCAAAAAAAAAATAATAAACAGCTGGGCAGCTTTGTCACTTTCTCAAAGGGGGACATGTGACAGCAGGACATCCTAAGAGCAGGTGTTTCTGCTCACATGCTATGAACTCTCTGCAAAAACAAAAGCCCATTGCATGACCTGTGGCTCTGTGTGTGTTTGTGTGTGTGTGTGTGTGTGTGTGTGTGTGTGTGTGTGTGTGTGTGTGTGTGTGTGTGTGTGTGTGTGTGTGTGCGTGTGTGCGTGTGAGAGTGTGTGTTTGTATGAGAGAGAGAGAGAGAGAGAGAGAGAGAGAGAGAGAGAGAGAGAGAGAGAGAGAGAGTGTGTGTCCTGGGTCGTGTGTGTGTGTGTGTGTGTGTTTAGCACGACTCTGTATTGAGAATGATTGGGGTCATACAGTACCTCTGGATATTTCTTTGACTTCAGGTACTCATTTACAGCAGGCTCCATGTACTTGGCATAGCCTTCGTTAAGACTGTAGGTCTTGCCCTTCTTCTTAATCTTTACATTCCTGTCAGTGAGAATGAACTCGCCCACGGACTGTGAGAGAGAACAAAGCAAAGGCAGTCTCACCATCCATGTACATGTACAGTTAAGACCACCTCCCCACCCCACTGTATCCCACCCTGATCCGCTGGGTCACAACAAGATCTGTGTCAAAGCTTTAAAAAGAGTTCACAGATATCATAAAGGAAAGATATTTACAGCTGGACCTAGTTTTCTTTACTTCTCAGAATCTACGTCACTGTAGTGCTCTTAATGGTTTTACAGCCATCAACAACCCAATTAAGACCCAGTTTTGTTATTGCAGGAGGGTATGTGTTTTTTCGACTTGTGTAAACTGTAAATGATTGATGTCTTATAAAATGGTGCCATGAAGGAACTCTGCCCAGTTCTACTGTATTTGAATCATTCAGCTTATGAATGTTGCACTTACTGGGTCCAACATGAAGAAGTTGACGCCTGCCCCGGTGCTGAGAGCAACAGAAGTAGCACTGCCATAGAGAGCATAGCCGGCACAAACCATCTGGTTGCCACACTGCAATGCATCCTTTTCAGTGGGTTCCCCCTCTGAAGTCTGTGGTTCGATCCAAAGGAACAACACAAGTCATAAAATGTATTTGTGATGGTTTTTAAAGTATGGTGGTTGTGTGTGTGTTTTTTTGGCTAGCTTATTTACATTACTTATTCGAACTGACTCGTGCTGAGTATAGCAAAACAACATGCGGTTGTTAAAGAAATATCGCCATCCAGTGTCAGTAAAAGTAATTGCAATCTTTAGTTAATTCCAAGTAAGAGCCAGATTCCACTTCACTCTCTAAGGCACATGGAGATGGTACCATAACAGTTTTGGGAACCTGGCCCCTATTATGTGAAGTTAAAAAAAATAAGGCAACACTTTATTTGAAGATGTCTACATAAGAGACATCACATGATTTATGAATAGTCACTATTATGCCACTTCATTAATGTTTATGATAGGTGTTGTTAAGTGTCATTCATTTTTTTGTGATGTAAAGTTTGTAAAGTGATATTCATGTTCATGCTCAAGTCACACTTATGTTCCGATCATCTTCAAATAAAGTGTTACCTCAAAGAATGTAATGGTGTCTTATGATAAATTCTGTACAGGCAGATGTAATTCTAAATGTTTAGTCTTGACTGAGGTGTCTTAGGTACCTCAAAAAATGTAATGTTGTCTTATGATAAATTCTATTCAGGCAGATGAAAATGTAAATGTTTAGTCTTGATTGAGGTGTCTTAGGTTGACAGAAATACACAAAGTATAATACAACCAATCCAAACAACAATGCTTATCCAGCAGTATGGATTTGGCTGCTGGTTTGCTGGATAGCAGGACATCTACCTCGTCAATCTGCATGAGACAATAGCACAACAATGGCCGGCATCAAATCAAGTCTTTTTTTTTTTTTTTTTTGCAAAATGTGAATAAAACTGTGACCACTCCTAAGAGTGGGCCATTGTTTACATTGTGGTGAAAGGTGAAAGGTGAAAGGTGATATGTGTTTTAAGTGATATTACAGTATACTCAGTTTAAAAGAAAATACATGAATACTACTTTTAACATTGTGATCAGACCTTAACAAAGCCACCACACTGCTAGGCTAAAACAGTTCTACTTACTTCATAGGCGACATGAATGTGTACTACTGTGTACACTAAACTATGGGAGTTTTATCTAGTGTGTACTATTGCGTGTTCACAGCATACTCACCCTTTTGTAAATGGCGAAAATGGTGCCAATGGGTGCCAAGCAGTCAATGTTGGAAGAACCGTCCAAGGGATCAAAGCAGACCACATATTTTCCCTAGGTGTAGTCATGACAGCCATCACGTCATAAATGTAAACAAAAACAACAACAAGAAGACTAAACAAATGTTGCAAGACTAGGCTATTTTCTCAAGACTAATCACATTTAGTCAAGCACATTTCAAACACACATTAATTGACAATAGAATGCATATGCAGTTTCAATATTTGGCCCTACCCTCTTTTCTTTTGGAATAATAATGGCATCCTTGTTCTCCTCTGAGACCAACACACATGTGCTGTACGAAGCCTGGAGCATGTTGATGACCAGGTCATTGGACAGGACGTCCAGCTTCTTCACTTCGTCGCCCGTCACGTTGGTCTTGCCAGCAATGCCTTGCCTACAAAGATGCAGCAGCAATGGCAAGAGGAGAAAAAATGCCCTATAGCAGTGCCAGTGATGGACACTAGAATCTGCATCACTGGGCCTGATTTTCCCTCTGGACCTTGAAAACCCAAGGACTTAACTAGTATGATGCAACTGCACGTTGCTGATTCATGGCAGTGAAAACAACACTATGCAAACACCTATTTGAGTCCTTTTTATTTAACCTTTTGTTCTGGTCCATACAAAATTTACTTGGATGGCTTTTAGTTGTATGAAGGTTATCCACCCTATACAGTATGTATATTTCCCATAGTCATCCAGGATAATGTGGAGTTCTAGATGGCAGGTAGAAACCAACTCAAAATAAAAGAAAAATCTAGTTGCAGCATAGCATTGTAAACTTCATTGGATCCACTTAGCAAACACCAATTGGCATCATGCAGTGCTAGTAAGGTTTTGGGAAATGTTTGGAAGGTTTTTGCGCTTTTTCAGATAGCCAACTCAAGCTTTATATCAATACCGGACACCAAAGGACATTGACATTCAGTCTTTATATCTTATTGACTGTGCTGAAAACATTCCTATACGGGGCTTCATCATCAATGTGCTTATTTGTACGAGGCTTTCTTGTTACATAGCTGGAGACATATGACACAAAATATGAACTTTGACCTCTTGTCTTCCACCCCTTGACCTTGAGATCATATTTCTGCACTCTGACTAACAATACTGTGCCACCACACCCATGTGGAGTGATATTAATCACCAAGTGTGCTGATAGTGTGCTAGATTAGTTGAACTACATGAGGTGATTCAGCACGTTTAACTTCGATGAATAATCATCGTGACTGTTCATTCAAGTTAAAGGTGCTGGATACACTGAGCACAAAACATTACTCTGCACAATATTAAATGGTAGCACTTCATGATGTTTATAGTCAAAACACCAAGACAGTAAATTAAAAGGCACCAAACAAAATGAACTGATTAAATTCATTATACCATCAGAACATTTTTAGACAAAAAGAATACTTTCTTCAGTCTGACACAGGATGTTGCACAGTATACAGATGTATGAAGTGAGTATAGAATCTAGGCTATTGTATAAGCAAGAGTGCATTACATGCAAAAGAGATTACATGCAAATGTGAACCTGTGTGTTTTTTTCTGACATTGCTTTCTCTGTCCTGTATTTGCCCTCTCTGCAGGACATCTGTGTGCTCTATGACCTCAGGTCAGTCGCTTGGACTTACAGGTGAGCCAGGCCCGCCTTCCTCACCGCACACGAAATGGCTTTGATGGCCGTCAGCATGGAGTTGATCAACTGGGTGAGCTCACCGGTGGACCCCTTGGCCTGCCGGCCCGTCTCCATGACGAACCGGGTCAGGGTCCATACATCCGTGTCAAACATAGACTGATCCGTCATCGTGCCGAGGTATGGTCAGCCCAAGGTGGACCTGTGCTGTGTCCGGGGGAGTGTGTGTAGAGAGAGAGGGTCTCTGAGTGAGTGTGAGCAGGGGTGGGCGAAGGCAAGCGAGCTGGTCCCAGACCTAGCATGTGAATAAAGGCCAAGGGTTATATTTGTTGGTCGGGCAGGAGGGGGATCAGGTAACAAATTCAGCACAGCACAGCCAGTGCCCACCAACAAGCCATTACCAGGGTAGGCTAGCCTAATGCTAAGCCAGACAGGGGGGGTTCTTCTACTTGGCTAGTGTATGTGGGTTGTACCAAGACCCGAGTTTTAGGAATTATACAGTATTTGAGTATGAATTTGATCTGAAACATGCAAGCTAAAGACCATAAAGGAATAATTTAAAATTCAAAGTGAGAATATCTACGTATCACATACAGTAGATGTCATGTTATCTCTATCCATGAAACATTAGACTTTCTGGATGAAGAGTGAATATACGCATTCCAACCAGATGGCTGTTTTGAACCTTGCAAGGAACATATTTGCTACTGAAAATACACTGAAATGAGTTTAAACGTTTAAAAAGCAGATACTATAATGTAAGGGGTTTCCAAGTACTCCAATGTGCCTCAAATGTCAATGGAGCTTCATGTACTCCAGCTGACCTTTAAGAAAAGGTCACCACCTCTAGACATACAGTCCCTCCTCACTATAATGTGTGCAGGCGTGTCCATGAAATAAAAATAAGTTTTATAACATAAAACATATCTAAAGCATGTATGACTACATGTTGTATAACACCCAGCATTATCAAGTACTGTACTAAGTAGATCTACTAGTAAGTACATGTAACTTGCATTAGCTTTGTTGGGGTTAAGTGTTTTCCAAACCTAATTTTAGTTAAAATTGCGTTGTGTTTTTCCCTTTTGTGAATGAAACTAGAAGTTGTCAACAAGAAGGCTTGACAGGTGATGGTGATGGTAGTACAGGCAAAGACTCAGCCTAATCTAAGTGTCTAAGTATCAATCAAAGCTGGGAGTCATACACAGTGTGTTTCTGTCTCGGTCGCTGGCGAATCCTCATCTCAGAGTATCACACATGAATCACAATTCAAATAGTAAGACAATCGTATAATGCTGGTTTCAAGCAGGTGTCCTGGCAGTCCTTACATGGATGGATGGCACGCAGAGTTCTAGCAGGTGGCAAAGAAACCCCAGCAAGGTTCTTGTCAAGCTCTTAATGACACAACTTCATTTATCATTACTTTAGTGATCAATTTTAACTAATCCCCTCCCACAGCCCTTTTCTTAGAAAAATGAGGAAGACAATCACCTTGTTATCAATTGTTGTGACAAGAGAAGTGGTCTTGGTCAGCTGCAAGTCTGCTTCAGTGTTTAAGTACAGATATCACCTCTTGACCACGCAGAGCGTTCTTGCAGAGTCTCAGCAAAGTGCTTCTTTCTTTGTCTCAGCGCTTGTATGGCATGACACTTTAGACAAGAGTAAGACAATCGTAATTCTGGTTAATTCTGGTTTCAAGCATGTGTCCTTGCAGTTCTTACACATGGCACACAGAGATCTAGCAGGCAAACAAGAACCAGCAAGGTCAGATGGCAAGACTCAACATTAGGCCCAAGTTGGCAGTTATGGCCTTGTGCAATGAAAGCCATGAACATACAACTAAAACACCACACAGAGACACACTAGTAGGAATAATGTGGAGAGGCGATTCCCCTTAAGATCTAACAGCTTAAATAATATATTAACAGGCCTATGTTTTCCTGTTGTTACTTTTAATACCTGACAGTCCACACTGATATTACAAGAAAGAAAACATTGTACAGAAGTGGAAGATTAGTTTATTTACGAGGAATTTACAGTAAACAACCAGAATCCTTCACCCCCATCCTCGCAGAAAAAGAGTGCCCTTGATACTCATATTACACACCTTTGGTAACTATTTGACTTGGAATGTGGAATGGAATGTTTTTTTCAATATGGAATGTTTATTTGAATACATTTCTCATGGTTTTGTTTGTTTATTCTGTTTGTTTTGTTTGTCTGTTTATAAACTTACATTTATTCCTAGCATTTATTATGACCTGTCATTGAAGTATTTTTCTTAATTGTAAACTACAAGTTAGTTACGGTACTATAATGTGTAACCCTGCAATGCTATGTTGCTACAGTTTTTTCTTTTTGTCTGTCATCTTTTTTTTCAGAACATATATGCAATGTGATCCTTGTGACCCTTCTTAATGTTCATGTATTAATGTGTTATCCTATTTTGTTATCCTGATGGCTATATGCATAGCCTAATGGCAATGATGGAATGTTTTTTTTTCCCCTCTACTTCAACACACAGACAGGAAACAACAAGAGTGTCCTTTCTTTTATGGGATCCAGTAAAACAATCTTTGAAATTCATGAGATCGAGTTCTAACAGATCAATATCACTGCAGAAACTTGTGTGTCTTGAAATGCGTGGAATACTGGCTGTTCTAGCAAGGCCTCTGGAAAGAGTGTATGGATAGCCTCACTGGCAACAGTAAAACCTGTTCTCAAACTGTTATCCATTACCAGGAGCACAATTATTAAGATATACCGATAACTCATCTGCCTCTGCAAAGTAAGACCTGAAAAATCCCCAAAGGAGGAGCATACTAAACAAACTTCACTGTGAAAGTAAGATTTGACAGGGCACGCAGCGCACAGGAGTCTAGGGTCTACACATTTTTTGCATGGAAACTGGTGAACTAAAGGGTCATGCTCCTAGCACTATTAGAACTGTCAGAATGTTTGGTAGCAAAAAAAAATAAAAATAAAAATAAATAAGAATGTCATGCTGTAACTGGGTTTTCTTTTATTTTGAGGTGGTTTCCTACCCAACCCAGAGCTACACAGTGCATATCATGAATGGCTGGTAGGAATAAAATGTCCATTTAACCACCCTTCATATGACTGTCATGCAGATTAAGATGGTATCAAAACAAAAAAGGATACCAATGTTTCAACATGAAAGCATATGACTTGTTCTTCTACTTGGATGAGTTGCAAAATATTGTGAATGTGAATCTTATTGCTGTCAGTGATGCCCATTATTGCAGGTAAATCCTAGGACTACTTCTGCCTTACTGTCTTAATTGACTTCTGTTTACTTGGTCTTTCTCCTTAACAGTGATTGACAGAAGCTCAAGATTTCACAAAATAAAGAGAGATTCTCACATATAAAACATTGTGCAAAGTTTAATGTAAAGCAATAACAGTGTGGAAATTCCCATTTTTAAATGATTAAGTGGTCTACAACAATCTAAGTTGTGAGACGAAATAATTAATGTACCCATCAGTTTAGATTGTTTTAATGACTCATTCCAAATCATTTGAACACAAGGTTATTGCATTGGTCAGATGACCCTTTACACAATACTGCTAGTGTGTAGTGGAAAAACAAGTTAAGGCCACAATTACTTTGTGTAAAGACTCTGAGGCTTTAACTTGTGCAATCTTTCTAATGTTTAATATCATATCAGTTTGTCTTTAACCGTAACAGACATAGTCCTATGTGGTCCAGCCTGATTCTTATGGAATGAGTATTACAGTAAACTTTTCACAGTACCAACTCAGGTCCTGGCCTGGGTCGTTACATTTGGTCTTATTAATGTACTTTGGTCTCCAGTGTTGTGTTGTTGGTGTGTGAGGTATGGAGTGTGAATCAGGTTTTCCTTCTTTTTGGTCAACGCTTATTGGTCTCTGGTGTTAGCATTAGCAACTGAAATAGCAGCCACAGCCGCAGCCCAGCTGCTCGCTCAGGGGAAGTGTTTCTTATAGATGTTGACATACTCCTTCACGTCCTCGGGGGAACCCAGGACTACAGGCACCCTCTGGTGAATGCTCACAGGCTGCACGTCCAGTACGTCCATGGCCCCCGTGGTGGCCTTGCCTCCAGCCTGCTCTATGATGAAGGCCATTGGGTTACACTCATACAGCAGCCTCAGCTGGAAGGAGAGAGAGAGAGAGAGAGAGAGAGAGAGAGAGAGAGAGAGAGAGAGAAACTTGTTACAACTTGTATGGCTCACTGAGCCCTCTACTGGCAAACTAGGACATGTAGCACCAATGAGATGAAGGGGCTCGGCCCAATCATGGCAAGGGTAAGGTGAATCAATATATTTACTATGTATCCAATGTTTTAAAGAAATAGATGACATTATTTAACGTTCAATCTGTGATTCAATCCAAAATCAAATTCATGGAGCCTCAAAGCCTAAAATAAGTCTAAATAAGTTTTTTTTAAAAAAAGCACATGTTAGGTCTAGTACACATGTCAGGACTGGGGCACATTCCATGCCTGTGCATGTGTGAGAGCTGTGTTACGTTTTCATCCATGCAACATCATGCAGCCTAGTGCACAGTGTCTCCGGTGAGACTAGCAGCAATGAGGAACAGGGAAATGAATATCTGTCTAAAAGATTCCTGGACACCACATTCACCTTACTTTACAATGACAATGACCTAAGAAACAAAAGAGCAATACAAGAAAAGTCAAAACCATATCCAGTTCCTCATACCTTTCCTTTTGGGCTCTTCACATTGGCTGGGTACAGGAAGATTCCTCCATACACCAGAGTCCGGTGCACATCGGCCACCATAGAGCCAACATAGCGTCCACCATACGGGGCACTTCCATCCTAAATAGTAGCATGTTGATGGGAGTGTGTCAAGTGTCAAGTTTTAGTGACAATACATGTACATTATATTAATAAATGATTTTACCATATAGTCTAAACCAGTGCTTCCCATGCTTTATTTTAGTTTCTTAATTAGGTAGTCATATAAGGTAGACTTATAATTATGATATTGTGACCAACATAAAGTCTCTGGTGACCCACCTATGGGCCCCGGCTTCTTGGTCACTGGTCTAACCATACTGATAGGAATATTGACACTGAGGTAGTATAATGATGGCAATCGGTTCCTCAGACAATACGGTTTATTTGTTGAACAACATACCTCTGGGAACTTTTTCCTTTGTAAATACTCTGTAACAGCCGGGTCAAAGTACTGGGCGTAGCCTTCATTCAGACTGTAGATGTTCCCTTTCTTCTTGATCTTCACATCCCTGTCAACCAAAATGAACTCCCCAATAGCCTACAAAGATAAATCAAGTCACCTTTATGCAACCTTCACAATGAAAACACCACCACCATACGATTGCAACGTTTTGCAACACAAAGGATGGCAAAACACAAAAGGCATTAAGGATGAAAATGCTCTTTTGGAGGACAGCCTCAGAAGTCATGATCTGACTAATCTTTACATTAAACATTATGTACCAGTAAAGTGCTGGCCAGAATAGTAAGCAGGAGAGGTCCATTTTTTATTGAACAGGCATGTTTTGGCAAGTGCCTTCTTCAGCGTGTGAGCTCTCCTGATTTAACTAACATTAAGTACTTAACAATCTGAATAGCTTACTGGGTCCAGCATGAAGCAATTGACTCCTTGGCCAGTGGAAAGCACCATCATAGTAGCACTGCCATAGAGGGCATATCCCGCTGCCACTATATTCCGGCCAGGCTGTAAGGCATCTGTTTCACGGGGATCATCATCAGAGTTCTGGAGAAATCGCAGTGATTCACCATATCAATACAAAGACTGCAAATTCTTGTTCTTTAAACAAAAGAATAGCATCACACATATGTAGCATAGCATCACACTATGGTTTTATACCTTTCTGTAGATTGCAAAGATGGTACCGATTGAAGCGAGGCAGTCAATATTTGAAGAGCCATCAAGAGGATCAAAGCACACCACATATTTGCCCTATAAAGCACCAGATGGGTTATCATTCACATAAAAAGGAGAAAGTCTTCAAATTACATTCTACTCTTTACATTGATCAGATTTCTGTCCTACCCTGCTTTCAGGCTCCACAATGATGGCTTCCTCATTCTCCTCAGTAACAAGTACACATGAGGTGAATGATGACTTGATCATGTTGATGACCAGGTCATTGGATAGGATATCCAGCTTTTTTACTTGATCACCTGTCACGTTTGTACTTCCAGCGATGCCATAACTGTGGATAACAAGTAAACACAAACACAAAAGTTGAGACCACGTTTTGAACAAGAACCAGAGGAGGAGTAGGAAGCCTAACTTTACTGGTAGTGGTTATGCAAGAGGGGGTCTTTGTGTAGTAAGTAGGCTATAGCTGCAAATTTACTTATATTTCACACAAGGGAGCTAACGTTAAATGATGAGGAGACAATACTTACAGATTTGCGATCCCAGCCTTCCTGACTGCACTGGAGATGGCTTTGATGGCTGTACACAATGAATTCAGGAGTGTTGTCAATTCTCCTGTACCTTTAGCTTTCCTTCCCTCCTCTAACACGAATCGTGTTAGAGTCACCACATTGGTATCAAATGATCCCCTGTCTGACATCTTGGAGTGAAGTTCGGTGTGACCTGTTTCGCGGAATCTATGAAGAGAAAGTGAATTTAGTGAATTTAAAGATGTCTGGTTGCAAACACGGAACTTGTTGGCAGTGGGGGTGTGCAAAATGCTTAACCAATCAAGACGTCAGTTTCGGGATCGAGAGAGGAGTGGTCGCTGGAAAGTTGCAACTCCAGCTTGCCTTGCTGCGAGCAACCATAGTCTGTAAAAGAACCGATACTGTAGAGGGGATGGGGTCGTGCACGTATAATGGGTTCTCTCAGGCTTGTAATTAGCTAAGTAAAAGCTGGCACGTCCGAGCGTGTGAGCAAGCATTTTGCTGCGTCATCATTCACATGTAAATGACAGAAACTCTGTGTACGCGCGTGGGGCCAATGGCCACATTTAGGTAATGGTCGGTTGGTTTAAGTTATTTTGAATAGGCCTACATAGTTTTTTTTTTTTTTTTTTTTGATACAATAATATGATGTGAAAATACATAAGGAAAAATACTTAATACCTAATACCTTCACATACCTTTAACAAAAAGACTGGCATTTTGACTTCTGGATGTTTGCAAAAATTTTATTAAAAAGTTAAGAAATAAAATCTTGGATAAGAAGATGGTTAGCCTGTCAGAGTAGCTCAAATAGCTTCTGCAATAAACAAAACTATGTTTTGAATGAACTAATTTGTTCCACTAAGTTGTAGTTCTCAATTTTAATCACAGGGTGGCAGCATATACCAATCACTATCACCAACATTTGGTAGTCCACTGTAGTCGTCCAGTTTTTGCAAGGCCCACTCCTGGCTGTAGACTATAAAAAAAAAAACCTTTAAGCTAAAGGTAAACACCATAGGCTATAGCTGTTGACCACTAAGTATCTGGAATAGTCAATTTAATTACACACAAAACCTTTTGAAAAGGGAACGATTTAATAGCTCTAAAGTTAATGGCAGATGTATTCATTCATAGTGTCAGATAGGGGGAACAAAGCTGTATTGTGAATCTCTGTTAAGAATTTTGTTTTCAAAGAGAAAATATGATCTAGGCCTAAATATTTCATCATTGATGTATTCTTAAAATGCAATTAGCAGTTTGTCGCCTAAATGCCAGTTTGTAACTGCCATAACCTTCACCCATAGCCTTCTTTTGTATGAAAGAATGGCCAAAAGAATATCCAAAATGCACTGAGATTCCGGGCTGCATGGAAGCTTAAAAACAAAATCAGTTGAGTGTGGGGCGCAGTTCAGTTCAGTTCTCTCTCTCTTGCTGTCCCACTTTCATCCGCTAATTATAAAAGCTGGGGTGTGAAAAAGACTCACTGTTGCCTTTCTGGAATGGAATTAGCCACAACCTCCTGACACAATTCACTACTAATGATTAGGGTTAGCCTGGAGTGTAACAAGCTTTTCATTTATTGTCATAAGGTGCACCCTAGGCTCCCAAGATTCTGTAGGTTTGTGCCTAGATGAGTTTTTGACAGAGCTGCATTGTAAACTTGACCTTAGGTTCTGAGATGAACATATGTTAAAAAATATTTTTTATGATTGATTAACAATATACATGTACAAATAAACTATTTATCACAATCATTCAACATTTTTGCTCCAGTCATTCCTTAAAACAAGAAAGAAAAAAGTTATAAACAGATAACATATAAGATAAGTTATAAACACAAGTTATCAACACATAAACAGACTACTGATAAAACAAGATGGTTTTAAAACAAGACAATATGTGGCACCTCTCATGGAGGCTTTGCATAATGTGAACTTGAAAGGGCGCTACACGGAGGTAACTGAGTAGGCCTACCTGTGTGCCTGCTAGCACGTCATGCCTTTGCGTCAGGGAACATCTATTGTATTCCACTCAAAGCCATCCATGCGTGTTTTGTGCGCATGACCGTGTGGTAGCGGGGCTTCTAGTTAGTGAAGTCTCTGGGGGGGATCACAAAGGGTAAGTGGTGCAGAGATAGTTGTGAGAAAATTGAACTTGCTGAAAATTATGGAAATTTAAGTATTAGTGAAGGTTTGTAAGCACTTAACAGGAGAGCTTATGTGTCTCCCGAAGTGGTCTAAAGTTACAGAAGAAAACGTCAACTACTCGTTCCAGTCCTGCAGAGTTGTTGGTGTCATAGCACTTAACGCTAGAGGTAAGTTAACGTTCAGATATTTTCAAGTTTGAATGAAGCAAATGTTACGAATACTAACGTTTATTTTTTTCCATATCATGTGCACAAAACAAGTTAAAAGTGATGTACGATTGCCGTGGAATATGGTGCATATGTCTCTCCCGTTGCGTACGTGATAACGTTATTATTTATTCACACGAGTCGCTGTTTGTGTCAAGTAGCCTATGCACCGCAATGAAAACAGGCATATAACTTATAACCAGTTGTCTGGTTTTTCTCAAGCTGCTACAGGTGTTTACGTGGACAATATTTTGAATGAATAATGGCTGACCCTCAAGCGTAAGCGTAATTCACCTGCCAAACAGAAAACCCGGTGGTTTGGCTGTCCTTCCTTCCACGAAATTACATTTAGGTTTCGCACTGGTAACATACATGTTGCGTACTGCAACAGTCTATCTCAAATAACGTTTCAAAGTGTTGGACATCTGGCAAATCAGTAGATATTTTTCTGGGAACAGATAGCCAACTGGTTGTCATAGCCTGCGCAAAGTTAACTGTGGCCACACTTGTCAACAGTAAGGTTATACCCCTCTTCATTTAGGCTACATTGTTGCTCGTCTGATTATTGGCAATGTCAGTGTTTACATCACACTTCTAAACAGCCTGCAGGTGAAGTAGTCTTCCAACAGATGACCTCACGTTGCTGTAGTCAGGAAGCTTTACTTGACCTTGCACCGCCATGATATTCTTGGACTGCGCGCGAGCTATTTGCATTCATCCATCCATACTTGTGAGAAACGGCGCGCTTTGGCTTGTGCCGCTGGATTCGACACATCTGCTTTACAGTAGCTACAATTCAAGGCCATTTGTTTTGATTTACATAATGGCCAGCTTCACTCAGATTGTGTATGATCTCATTCACTATGTACAGACTTTCTTTCATTTCTTTTAATTTAACATTTATTTTATAGAGATTTTTACAAACATGGGCAGCACAGTATTGACATGGTCAATGACATTCCCTCACAAAATGTGTAGCCTACAGAGTTTCATTTCTGAGTAATATTGTACTGACATTATTTGACTTTAAACAAGTCATTGCAGAGTAGTGTATTTGTAAAGTTAATCTCCCTGATTTAACATATAGCTTTGACCAATAGATCTATGAATCAGCAAATCATCTAAATAAAGAAATTATTAATGTTTTCCACTTGACCATACTTTTGGGCATTGCCATTGTCCGTGCTTCTCCTGGGGTGCTTTACAGGGACAGACATTCAGTGTCTGGGACTACAAAAGCCTCATTATGTCCAAGTAAAAAGGGATTTTCAGCAACCTTCAGATATTATCCCAGGTGAAAATAAAGCCACTGTATCAGACGCCTGGTGGGCGATGCCATTCCTTTGGCATGAGTCTGCAAAGCATTTCAACAGGATGCAATTTCAGGCAAAGCTCCCACAGTTCTCTACTCTGCCATCCCCTATTTCGTAGGTCAGTCTAAACCGGGACCATCAAGCTGTTAGAAAAAAAGAGAGCAGTTTAAAATATGTGAAGGTTGGCCAGTTGGTGTGGTGGATTAGCAGTGGATTTGGCTTGGAACTTGCTGATTTTGTTGTTATATGAAAGACTGGATTTTTATTTAGTTGTCTGAAGAGAGGGAAAAGTCACAGAGGAGATGAGTCTTCTGAAAAGACTCATGTATTCATGCCAGTTAAGGAAAGCATGGTATGTCAGCTTGACATTAATTGGATAGTTGTGTAATTTTGGTGACAACAAAGTTGAATCTTTGGTGACCTTGTTAATCTTTTTGGATGGAGGAAACAATAACTAAAAGCAAATTGGTATCTTACCAGAAGGCCAGGAACAAGGCAACGCCATGCTAATGTTCACATTAATTATCAGATGTGTGTGGATAACAGGATTTGAATTTGTAAATGTAAACTTGCCTTAATCTCTTGATGACTGAATGACTGTACTTGGGTATCAAGTTACTCTCGGGCATGTTGGAGGGAGCAGCAGTTCTGTATTTGACAGGTGTAGGTGGTTGTTCCAAATGTAAGTACAGTTTTTAAATGAGAAGGACATAGCCTGAGGATAATTGCAAGGCTTCACTGGGACTTTGCTGGCCACTCATGCATTGAGTTTAAAAGTCTGGGCCCCTGTTTGGCATATGGCTGACACCTAGCAATTTACACCTAACTGAGAAGCCACATTACACAGAATGATCAAAGACTAGTTTCCTCTGGAGAATCTCATCACATCCTCATCTTGGGTGCATCTTCCACCCTCTCTCTCTCTCTCTCTCTCTCTCTCTCTCTCTCTCTCTCTCTCTCTCTCTCTGTGTACCTTGCTCCCTTTCTTCTGTCTCTCCCAGGCTGTTAAATACCCGACCCCATACTCTCCCTGTTTGTCTTTTGGAAATTACTTCCACTTTGCTGCTTGGTTAGAACTGTTTGGGAATCAAATCTGCCCCTGGTCATCCCTGCAACCCCAGTAATCCCTAAAGCACAGAGGCAAATGTTTTCATGCATGGGGGTTTGGGTCATTGCAACAGGAGGTGGTAAGGACAGGAGGGATTGTGGCTATTTTTAACCTATTCTGCCAATTTTTCTAGTAGTTCTGCCTAAATGGCAGGCTTAAATTAAAAATTGCACAGTTCCCACACAGTTTCAGGCTTGGAGATGATAGCGCTCTCTTCTCAATTGTCAGCATTTGGAAATACTTTTGAATTTGGAATCCCCTTGGTGACCACAAACATGAAATCCCACACTGCATATTTTTTTTAAAATCCAGCTTCTTTTAGCTAGTAAAATCAGTAAGAATGGAATACCTTCTTGGTGCTGGCTCACATTAGTTATTACTGATGTGCTCTCTGTACTTGTCCTTTTAGATGCTGTAGAATGCAAGAGAAATGAACCAATTTGTGACTACTTTAGGAGTTAGGAATTAGTAGTCTTATAGGTTCTTTTGCAGTGTTGCCTTTCATGGCTTAAGACTGTCTGGCTGGCTGATTGCAGGGTTTCAGTACATCCCTTTTGGCTGCATCTCGGTTGAATAAACTAATGATGCAGTGGCATTATCACCCATCATTGTTGGTACATTTTAGATTATTACCTGGGATTCTTGGGGTTAAGAGGCCCTCTGCTTTGATCTACTCGACTAGCACGACTCCCTGCTGACTTTACAGCTTTAGATTAATCACAAAGTACTGAAGGGGTGAGGGGGTCGGGTGATGGGGGCGGGGGGTGTATTAGAAGGTTTGGATGGCGTGTTAGAAATTGGTAGCAGCAGTATGGCTCTCCACATGGCTGGAAATTAGACCAAGCTCATTGGGAGAGTTGCCAGTCTGGCCCAGGAGTGTTTACAGAATTAGCCGGAAGCGATTATTTAGAGATGAAAGCCCTGGCATGGCTTTTAATAAACATCTTGCTGAAATGATTGCAAGATGTAGTAGAAGATCAGGAACTTGGGGAAAAGACTGCACAAAGGCTGACAGAGAGTGTACTGTAAGTGGCAAAGCATGTAGTAGGATTTTTTTGTTGTGTATGCTATTTTGTTTTAAGTGGATGAACAGTCACATTATGATCAGTAGTGAAAAGGGATCAATGTCTAGACAATTGTAACTTCCAAGAACCATTAATTGTATGCTAAGAGGTGTATTTCAGTAGCTCTTTTTCAGTTAGTTGTTTTGTGTAGCTCTCTAGTGAATTCATTTGGCAAGGTGTACTTCATTGAAATTTGCCAATTCTTGGTAATCAGCTGCTAAATGACCCGTGACTAATCAGATAAACCTTTCCTGGAAACGGGGCCTGCCTACAATCACAGACTCTGAACAGGAGTTCGGATTGCTACCCTAGTTTCTCAGCAGTGGCCTTCCTTCAGCATCTCTACTCAGGTTTCTCATGAAACAGATGCCACTGCCAGCGCATGGTCAACTTTCCCTCTCTCCCTCCTTCTGCATGGTAGATGGAAAACGGAACCAAACAAAATGTCACTGACCACTTTTGGCCAATGTGTCTAAGCAGACAAAAGCCGAAAAAGTGGTAGGATGTTGGCTTTTGGCTGTTGGATTTTGTCTGACCGGTCTGTTTCCACCTTAACATGGCTTTGTGTTAACATGAGAAATTGCAATGGAGGATCAGCATTTGTGTACACTGTAGATTCCCAAAAAGGGTCTTATGACATCTTGGACCAGTAAAGTTCTTTTTTCTTAATCTCTTAATTGCTAGATTTCCAAAACACTAGAGCTTGAACAAATCCGCTGTGCGCTCGTGGATGTAGTGGACTTGGATAATTCTTGGGCTTGTCTCCAGGAAAAGGAGGTGTGGATGTGACCGTTTTAATCCGGGCATTGAGTGTCACTTTAGAATGGCTACCCAGTTTTTTTTTTTCTTGTCTGTTCTCAATGTCCCTTCATGTTGCTACTTGCACTGCTTTACAGGCTTGAGGCATAGGAATCTGGCACAAGTTCAAAATGTCAATCAAGAGAAGAGCAAGAATCCTTCATTAGGTTAGGGCTATTTTCAGACCTCTGTTCCTCTAGGGCCGAAGACCTGGTGGTCCCACCATGACAGCAGTATGCTATATGTTTTACCCGTCTTTCTTTTGTCCTTCCTCAAGCCTGGAGCTGATGTTAAAGGCACAGCTCTGGGCCTGACCCCGTGTCCCTTTGCAATGACGTCAGGTTCGGCCCACCATGCTCCTCTGACCATTGTGTCCGCAGGAGGAGCTCAAGGGGACGCCTCCTTTGTTTGCCTGATAGAGGCCTGTTGGCCCAGCTGCCTTTGAAGTCTTAAGTTGTGGTGCTTAATGAGAGAAGTCCCTGTCAGTGGCATCTGTTGAAATAAGAGTGCTCTCTCTCTCTCACACTCACACACACACTCATACACACACACACACACATTCTCCATCACCATTTCTGCTCTAAAATGTTAACCTTTTTTTCTACTTGGAGCTTCATGGATTTTTAAGCAGAGGTGCATGTAATTTTATTGTTTTACCCATCGGGACAGCCACCCACATCAACACTTGTTACATCCACGGTAGGTAAAACCAATTGGTGACAACTGCACCTCTTACTCTAATTCTAGTGTTTAGCCTGATGCATTTTATGACTGCTTTTTTACTCTGACCTACTTACTGGTACTTTTGACAGGACGTGTTAGAGAACTTTGGACTTGACTTAGGTGTGTACATGTTTAAACTTGAAGATGGACTGCAGAGGCTGAATGAATGAGTGACTGAAGCCCTCTCAGTTTTCAGCCGGGATTACCCCGTGGTGCACAAAACACCCACCCTGCCAATGTGTTAGGACCACTCTCACAGAGGCTTTTTGTTCTTCATAATGCTAAGCCTTTTCTTCTGGAGACCCCACTTTTGAAAGTTTAATCACGTGCCATTCATTTTTTGGGGGCCCGTGATGGAAGTTAACTCTTTCTGTGCTAGGTCTTTAAGACCTCATCTGTCCTTTTTCACAATAGCTGCGTACAACCTTGTAGTGTTGGGTTTCTGTGTTGGTCTCAGTAATTGGCAAATGTCATGCAATGGTTCTCCTATGACCTCTGCAGGTGTAGGATAATGAAAGAATGCCTGATGGTTCGCAGGTCTGGCTGATCTACCTACAGTCCATGAAAGCTCTACTGTTGACATTATTTTTAACCACCTGTAAACCCTAAAGTAGTCACTAGGCAGTGAGTATTTTCTAAGTGTGTATTTTCCAACTATGATTCATCGGCTTGTACAATATCTTCGTCCCATGTTGCCAGGCTCTCTGCTAACCTGAGCAAAAAGCCTGAAGCTAAGTGGTTTGTGCTGCCTACTACTACTAAGTAGCTGACTTCTAGGTTAGTCTTTTGAAACTCCTTCTCTCATTGTGGCACACAGTTAGTCATTATTCCAGCTCGTAATTTATTCATCAGCAAGTGGTGGAGCGGAAATGCATTGTGATAGATAAGTAGAGACGAGAAGCTAAGGAGTTTTTAATAGCATGTCTTTCGGGAGGAGAAATGCTCCACTGTTGAACAGCTGTGTGTGTGTGTGTGTGTGTGTGTGTAGGGCGGGGGCAAACACACTGTGGTGTAAGCCTTGCAGATCTCTGCCTAGGCTAATCAGAACTGCTGTGAGCGCCACAGAAAATCAACAGCTTTTCAGTTCTAGCATGAAAAGAATGCCTCCTGGGAAAAGATTGGAGTGCCCTGCTTGACTAGGCCTGTTCTAATTGAGTGTTTTGATAGCTCTCCAAAGCAGAGTGCATTGAAGAAATGGCTCCAAGTAAGACAAAGAATTGTCCCCGCTGTCTTCATGTCACATTTGAGAAGACAAAGTCCTGATCCCTGTTGGAAATGACAAGGATCTTTTGTTATTTTCTTCTTTCTTATCTTTTCTCCAAGCAAGTTATGAATCAAATTCTTCACCATTGTGTTGAGAGGCTACAGGCTAGGAAACAGTGAGGAACATTTGCCATGGAATCCAGAGTGCATGCATAATTTATGCAGGATCAAACAGGTCTAAATGCTGCATCTCCCACATGACTTTTGCTGAATTCATCTTTTACACAGCCAGTTGCCATTGTGTGTGTTCTCTCTATTTCTTCTTCTTCTTTTCTCTCTCTCTCTCTCTCTCTCTCTCTCTCTCTCTCTCTCTCTCTCTCTCTCTCTCTCTCTCTCTCTCTCACCACTCACTCTTTTTCTTTTTCTCTCTCGTAGTTTGGCCTGTGCAGAATGAACATGGCTTTACTTTAACCGGCCAAGTTGTGCTCTGAGGGCTCGGCCCAAAGGCCTCCGGCCTGCTCACGTTTCACATGGAAGTGTCTCCCAGTCCCCACTGCCCTGCTCAGGTTACCCCTCGGAGTGTCTCAACACTGGGCTTGGCTGTGGCGTGGTGTGGCGTGGTGTGTTGTGCCGTTGTGTAATGGTGGGTTACTGCCCAGTCTCGCAAGTATTTCTCCTCGAATTTCTGCTTTTGTTGCTGAGAAATGTTTGCAATGGGGTGTGTGTGAGCATCAGCTGAATGGGGACAGCCCAAGAGGTGAGAGTTCTTTGACTAATTCATGGTTGCCATTGAATGAAAAGTTGCATTGTGTCTGTCTGGGCTGTTTGTTACGGGTTGTTTAATACGTTGTTATACAACTATAAAGGGGGCTTATTTCTACTTGTCAAAGACTTGTAACCTCTAAAAGATTTCACTGTGAATTAGGTTTGAATTGATGAATTGGTTTTATGTTTTGTGGTTGTGCTAAGCCTTCATGCGTGCATTGAGAGGACCATGAGAAAAACAAACACAGAAAACACCAAGGAAATGCCCCTTTTCTCCTTTTAAGGACTTTTGTGCCCTTGACCAGCCCTTACCGCCTACTGACACCTTAATGTCCCTCTCTACAGAGGCTTGGTTTCTTGCCCCTTTTGTTTCATGGGTGCCCTTCTCATTTTCTCCACTGATTGTAAAGGGTGCTTGTAAAATGTCCTGTGAGTCAGCGCTTAAAGGCACTGTAGGAGGATGGAGAATGAGGGAGCCAGACTTCTGCAAGTGTTGCAAGTGTGTCCTCCAACTCAGCTTGGCTGTGTGCAGCTGTGTGCAGTTGGCTACGCTTAGAGGCTAATGGTGTTTACATGTTTCAGGGCGTTTTATCCCCAGGAGCAGTGATTGACAGATCTAGAGAATGATCTAGAATGCAGAGAGATCTAGAACGAGCTACACTCTGCCTCCATCCCCTCCCCCCAGTGTATATTTTCATTAGCTAAGCCTTTAAAGAAAAGAAAAAAAAAATAGTTGAATGTTTTGCCAACACCATAGGGCAACGTGCCTTTTCTTGTTTGTACCCACACCACAATGCCCCTCTATAGGGGCTGAGATTGTCACCACGCTGCGTGTCTGTCCTCTCTTAATTAGAGCAAGTCAATTGCTTCCTGCTGTGGTTTGGGCTTTCCTTGTTTACAGTCAGGCACTCGCATCCCAGCAACATGGTCGGTCTTGCTTTTCCTGTAGCCTCGCTAAATCCTGCCATGGCATGCACCTCGCTCTAACACACATATGGAACACATGCATACAGTTTCAAGAACCTGTCGTAGGCGTGGATGTCTTTGGCTTGGAGCCAGCTCATGTAGGAACCTGGTAGAGGCAAGTAAAGACATATAGAGCAGTGCCGAAGAATGGAAACATTGTATTTATTGTTGTTGCCTACGGTTACCGCGCATTTGCCTGTTAAAGACCAAGCCCTGAGTCCTCTGCCACTTGATTTTTATCTACCCAAAATGCTTCCTGTTCTTGTGTGCTTCTGTTTCTGCCCACAAAATTGGGTTCCTAGATACTTATCTTGACTTGAATGGAATTTGTGGGGCTGCCAATATTCATGTTAGCTTGACCTATCACCTCATCTGTAATGTTGGACTAGATGAAGAGACAGTCAAATCCCTCTGCTGTGTGTGTGTGTGTGTGTGTGTGTGTGTGTGTGTGTGTGTGTGTGTGTGCACTCGTCTCACATGTGTTTTTTGCAGGTGTATGCTTGCTTATATCTGTTTGTACCTCTGTGTTTTTATATTGCATGCGTGTGTGTTGCATGCATGAATGTTATCTCAAGCTGACTGCTGCTGTTGTCAGCTATACCTAGGCCGTAATTGAAGACCTTCTCGTATTACTGTTTTCAAGAATGGGGACGGGTTCACTTAGGTAACCAGTTTCCGTGTGGTTGCACCTCGTGATGTGCTCCCTCCAGTGCTGGCCTCGCAGACAACAGAGGGCTTAATTTGTGTTTACACAGAAACGTCACCACCTTTCCTTGGAGGTGTTTGACATAGTGGTGGTGGGGAAAAGGAAACAAAGGTGGCCAGTGCTCCAGGGGTATCTTTCTGAGATCTACCTACTTTGTTTATTCAAATGCACTGGGTCGTGGGTCCTGCTAGTGTTTTGACCAGAGGCCTGACATTTTCAGCTGTGCTGATGAAAGACCCATATTCCATACACACAGTTTGTCTGGACCTTGAGGATAAAGACCTTTAGTACACACTAATGAAATATCAACAGATCTTTTCAAACAACTGTGTTGTTTTTACAAAGGAACAGCCTTTCTTTACTATCTGTAGGCTACTGTATATTTTTGGTAGGAAATTATAAGTGCAATTCTATGGAATGTGGAAAGTACACTTTTTGTCATGTCCATCAGCTTTGTTTGTTATATTCTTGCACCCCCATAATGCCAAACAAAATGATAAGAAAATGATGTGTAGAGAGTATCAAATATGAGGAGTTGCTGCACAGAGCTGGAGAAAACATGAAAATTGCACAAATACTATAATTTTTCACACTCTGTCACCGACTTAGCACAACAAGATCAGTTGTGAACATTAATAATTAGCCTATTCATTTGTGAAATTGTTAAATTAATTTGTATGATGCAGTCACAAAAAGGACAATTACTGTACAAGCCTGTTCGGGTCTGACTGCTTGTACTGTTTCTGTCTCTGTGAGAAAGCTCAGCCTCTGGAATATAGTTTTTACAGCCTAATGTCAGCCAGTATGCTGCTGAATAGTCACTCAGAGGGGGTGAGCTTTTAGTATAGCCATTACTCTTTTGTGAGGTGCGCCTGTCGCTGTTACCTGGTTACATTGCCGGTCTGGTCTTGGGCAAAATTTCTTGCATGCATCATTAACTCAGATTGCAAAAGTCTGTTAAAGGTAAAATGCCACAAAGCAAACTACATGAATAGGACAAAGCAAAAAAGAACTGTTTGAAGTAGATATGAAGTAGAAATAGAAACTATTTTTAAATATGCTTTATGGATGTTTCCAACTCAAGTATATTTGTCCTCAAGGCTTCTGTAAGAGGAAGATGCTACTGAGTGTCCTACAGATGTTGTGGCTGGAGGTTGTGGTTCAGTGGTTTGTGTCCATGCATGCCTAAAGGGTGTGTCAGTGTGCACACCCATGTGGGGCTCACCACCAAAGAGTTTGAATTGGCACAGAACTCACTCCAGACATCTAGTATACTGTATGTAGACCTTACAGGACCCTGTGAATGCAATTTTTATCATTTGACCTCAGTCAGGCTTCATTGCATGCATCTGAATCAAAATGTAACTTTTTTTGTTTTATTTATAGCGTTTGCAAGCATCATCCAGGAACCAGGTGTTTTTGGCAACACTAATCCTCAAGTTGGCAAGCACTGTGGTTTTATCTTGACCTTGTTAAACTCCAGCAGTGAGACTGCACTGCTTTGTGGTCCCACCAATAGTGGAGCTGGCTGGCATGAAGTAAGCTAGTCTAGTGGATATCAGGGCCCCAGCCGTGAGATGGCTTAATTAAAAATTCCTCCACCTTGCTCCTCCTTGGCTGGAGAGTCTGCCCCAGAGGGGGGGGGGCCACATCACTCTCCAAGAGTGAGGTAATGTTTTTACTGGGGGCGAAGCGGGCAGCTTAGTTTACAATGGCAGGCCTGCTGAGGGGATGGAGATGAGACCACTGTGAAACCACCTGATAGAAAGGGCAGGACAAAATGCCCTCACTGAGTGGATACTCTGGAATGCTGGGCTCACTTGGGTACACACACACACACACACACACACACACACACACACACACACACACACACACACACACACACACACACACACAAGCTCACTCACTCACTCACTCACTCACGCTCATGCACTCATGCACACACACTCATGCACACACACACACGCTCTCACTCTCACATTCACACACTCGCACTCACACACTCATGCACACACACTCATGCACACACACACACACACACATACACACACAGAGTGGTTTGATAATGGCTGCCCAAGAGAGACCTGCCCCACTAACCTTGCCTGTGTTTTTGGACAGTGCGTTTGGTCTAATTTGATCAGTGCCTGCTGCTTTGGCTTCGAGCCTGACCGCAGCCGCTCCACTCATTCCCAGGCTGCCCACTCAGAGTGCCGCAACGTTTCAGTGAGCTCATCTTTTAAAATCGTTACGCTCTCTGTTCCGTTGCGTTCCGTTCCTTCCCCTCGGCAGGCCCTCGTGTCGTGTCCTCAGAGTGAACTCCTGACCCCCTGCATCCCCAGTCCAACTCCACGCCCCCTTAAGACTTCAACTCTCCTAATTTTCTCCTCCCCACAAGTTTGCCAAAAAATTGCTCTGGATTCCCTGTTGTCCTTTGAGTCCCCATTTCGTGTGTGTGTGTGTGTGTGTGTGTGTGTGTGTGTGTGTGTGTGTCTTTTCTTAAAGAAATAGCATGCAATTTGCCCCCTCGAGTTTCTTTTTGTCTGATGGGTTTCCTCCGGAGCCATAATTGGTGGTGAAGATCGGATGCAGGCTTTCGGCTTTGATGGAAGAGAATAGTGACATGGAGCCACAATGGCCTTGTCTGTTCCTCTCGGTTGACTGTAAGCGAGTCGCTTCCCTGCTGTGTGTGTGTGTGTGTGTGTGTGTGTGTGTGTGATGTTTCTGTGCCATCACAAGGAAACACTTCTCAACCTCTGAGTGGCAACAACAATGTTAGCGTGTTAGTGTAGCAACATGACCTCTTGACCCTACTTTGTCCCACCAACTTCCATTTTGTGCCGCATGGTATTACCAGACCTGACCTGCTGTGTGTGTGTGTGTGTGTGTGTAAGTTTGTGTTTGTCTCTAACTGGATTGGCATTTCTGTGAGGTCGGGGTGTTGCACACTGAACTGTGGAACATCACCACCAATCTCCTCCACACACCCCAAACACACACACTCACACACCCCAAACACACACACACACACACATCCATGTTTCATGTGGGAAGCTGACGCTTCACTGTGAGTCTCTGCGTGTCACTTCAGATCATAGCCCCTCTTTGTTCACCCGTTGTCAGTGCGTGTAATGGAGAATAATACCTGTGGAAATGGCCAGTTCCTGTCTTTGTGATTGTTCATACTCATCTGACTTCTTTTGTGCAGCGCTCCCCGACTCTCCTCTCCCTCATGCCCCCTAAGCTCGGGAGAAATGTTGGCCCAACTCAACTGGTGGAGAGGCCGCAGATAGAGATTAACCAGATGGCTTTGTCAGACATGTAGTGGGTTATACTTAAAGGGAAATTGCTTTATTTTCTTGGAAGTTAAATTAGTGAAGAATGCAATGGGTTTGTTAGAAGAAGCTTTATTTGAAAGCCACCAGTAGACCACAAGAACTTCAGTGTGTATGCGTGCGTGTGTATGTGTCTGTGTAGACTTACGTGTGTGTATGTGTGTGTGTGTGCGTGTGTGTGTGCACACATAATGATACGCATATATGTTGTGAGGCCTTAGCAGGGATGTCATGAGCACCAAGTGCTAAGGCCCTTTAAGGGCAGTCATAGCTGTCAGCAGCAATTATGGTTTGAACAGCAGCCCAGCGTGTGTGTGTATCCATGTAAAGAATCCTTTTTGCTTTTTTGTGTGTCTTTTATCTCTCAGAGACAGGAAGGGTCCAGTCTACCTGAGCCCAGTTCAGTTTTATGTAATTCCTTTTGGCATACCGCAGTTGGATATTCCTTGATATAAGAGCAGTTAGCTACTTCCACTCTAGTCACTGGATCACTTTAATGTCTACTTTGATACCGCCCGCATAACCGCCACATTTACTTCCGCGGTTAAGATAAGTCGTTTTGTTTACATAATGACTCATTCTTGAACTGCGGTTGAAACACCTTTTGATGGATGACTTTGGATGGATCACTTTACAGTGTGGTCATTGTAATTGAATAGTTTGTGTGTGCGATACAGACTAATTAG
>JAODXP020000019.1:18630876-18690876 GCA_027497455.2 Sardinella longiceps
TATTTCTGTTCGGTGAGAGGACCTGAATAGAGGCTGGTTGGCACTGGGTCCTCTGGAGCTGGTGAAGAATAGAAAGAAAGGGGAGGAGGGGGAGGTAGAGAAAGAGGGAGAGAGAAGAAAGTGTCCACTGAAGCGCTCAGCTCAGTGCTGGCCCCCGCCGGTGCCGTCTCACCTTAGGGAAGAGTGTAGGGCAACAGCAACAGCAGTGGTGGCAGTGGTCATGTGTGGTGTGTTGGAAGTGTGGGAAGACCGGAGGCGTCCAGTGCCAACCCAAACTTTTGAAGTCGGAGCACTACAGCGGCACACTCTCTCATCGAGGCCATCGCTCTGTGTTTACTTGTTAATTACAGACATTACTTAAGTCATTTCCAGAAAGAAGAAGCTCTGGAATCTTCTCTCTCTCTCTCTCTCTCTCTCTCTCTCTCTCTCTCTCTCTCTCTCTCTCTCTCTCTCTCTCTCTCTCTGAATGAGTGTGAAAGAGTGATTGTAGGAAGGATGGAAAATAGAGGTTACTAAAAGACCCAAGCAATCCCCACTGCTCTGGTGTTCATCTCTCTGCAAGCCTTATCATGCCAGCCTCAACTGCTCTGCGGTAAGAATAGGCCATTAGTGTGCGTTTCCTGGGAGTCATTTGTGGCTTGGCATTCTCACGTATGAAGAACATCCCCAAATGGCAACAAGGGATGGAGTGTGTGTTTGTGTTTTTTAAGCGTGTGTGTGTGTGTGTGTGTGTGTGTGAGATAAGTGTGTTTTCTGTGTGTTTGTATGTATGTATGTGTGCGTGTGCGTGTGCGTGTGTGTGTGTGTGTGTGTGTGTGTGTGTATGTTGTGTATGTGTTTGTGTGTGATAAGTGTGTGTCGAGGGTTTTTTGGGGAGAGGAGACACGCAGAGCCATTGGTCATGGTTTCCAGCCTGGACAGATTAAACACATTCCTAAAATAGATGACTGGCTGTTGGGGCCAAGGGGAGCATTCCAAAAGCTGCTGTCCACACCACACCACACTGTGTGCCGTAAGCGTCCCTCCGACTGGCCCCTGTGCTGGACCAGGATCCCGCTGAACCCTCCAGGGCCTCTGCGGAGCCTACTGCTCAGAGAGGGTTGCAGAGAAGGGCAACCTCCTGCATTTTTTTTTTTTTTTTTTTTTGATGATGATCATAAAAAAAATGCTGGATCAAACTAGTCATCCATCCATTTATTTATTTATTTATTTATTTATTTATTTATCTTTGTTTTTTTAACTTAAGTTTTTTAAGTTTTAAGCAGCATTGCTTTGAGGAGTTAGACTTGGATGTGGATGTGGATGTGAAGAAGGTCGAGGAGGGCAAAATTCTGTTCAGTGGTTTTGGGTGGGTCCAGAGTATGGTTTTTGTGTGTGTGCGTGTGTGTGTGTGCGTGTGTGTGTGTGTGTGTGTGTGTGTGTGTGTGTGTGTGTGTGTGTGTGTGTGTGTGTGTGTGTGTGTGTGTGTGTGTGTGTGTTTTCAGTCATCGCTTTTAATTGGTCAGGCAGACGAAGCAAATCTGATCAGCCCGTTCCTCAAAGCATTCCAGTGCTGCGGATTAGCCTCAGCTCTCATTCCTCTGATGAACCAAGAGCGAGTGAGAAGAGGTCAGACCCTCTTAACCCCCCGCCAACCTCTCAAAAGCAGCAACCAGAGGCTCCTGGAGACTGAGAGAGAGACTGAGAGAGAGACTGAGAGAGAGACTGAGAGAGAGACTGAGAGAGAGACTGAGAGAGAGACTGAGGGAGAGACTGAGGGAGAGACTGAGGGAGAGACTGAGGGAGAGAAGGAGAAGGAGAAAGAGACTGAGTGAGAGACTGACAAAACGTTCCAAAATGTTTTGTAAGTCACTCATGAATGAGAACCGTAAACGTTACGACTGCTGAATTTGACCTTCGTGTCTGTTTTTGCCTTTGTTTTTTGTGCCTGTCAGGAAATTTCATTTGCATTCCCCTTGTTTCCAAAAAGCAGACCGAAACGTCTGTCTGTCTTTGTGCAGCCTCTAGTTTGCTGTGCTGCTCTGACTCAGTGGTATGTTGATGTTTTGATTGACTGGAGAGCTCAAGTGTGTTTACAGGTTTACACATTGTTTAGCTAATTGTTGGCTAGCGCCCTGCTAAATCTTTCCTAATTCTCTATCCCCTGGCTTCACCTCATTCTGACCCAGACCCAGACCTTAGCCCCCTGGGGGCACACTTATAGTAGACCAGCTAAGGGGTGTGTGTGTTTGTGTGTGTGTGTGTGTGTGTGTGTGTGTGTGTGTTGGCGGGGTTTGGGTTGGGGGCTGGTGGCTGAGATGACGACGATAAATTTAGCCGGTTGCAGTAGGAGCGATTATATTTACATGTCTGTAGCGACGATTAAGTCACCTTCTTTTCAGGGTGCAGATGCTACTCCCCCCACCCCCCAGCCCCCCCCACACACACACACACACCCCGTCTGTATATTTAGGCGACCCAGATTGGTAAGTGCTTTTCCCCCTTATACCCCCCAGGCTGCTCCTCTTTCTTCATATCACGGAGTGCGTCTATCCCTGCGGACACCGGTTTGGAGCGATTGTCTTTACACTGTGGCTCAACTCAGACATCGTCTGCTGTGTTGGATGTCAGGCTGCTTAGTTGACCTGTGTGCGTATCCGGCTGCTCCAGGTACTGTGTGTGTGTGTGTGTGTGTGTGTGTGTGTGTGTGTGTCTGTGTGTCTGTGTGTGTGTGTGTGTGTGTGTGTGTGTGTGTGTGTGTGTGTGTGTGTGTGTGTACAGTATGTGTCTTTGTGTGTGTGTGTGTATAGACACTGAGTGCACACTCACATCTGCTCTGTCTGCAGTCTGGTGTGTGTTTTCTCTGACTGCATTGGCACAGAGGTGTCATCCAGACCAGAGCGCCAGCAGCCCGGTGCAGAAGTGGAGTGGAGCACCCAGACTGCCCTGCAGCAGCTCCAGGCCCATTTGATTAAAGCAGAGCGCTTGAGTCAGCATTTTATTTTTGTGTTTTTCTTGGGCCCTGAGGGATTGCAGACATTTTCATGTGAATGAAAATAGCACACTCTGTGTGCCGTGGATTTTCATGTAGTACTGATTTTAGGCTTCCCACTCGTCCAAGGCCTGTCATTTATGTTCCTTTTGGGCCATTTCTGTGGTCTTTTGATAAGAGGAGTTTGTCCAGAAAAACTGAGGAGAGAGAGAGAGAGAGAGAGAGAGAGAGAGAGAGAGAGAGAGAGAGAGAGAGAGAGAGAGAGAGAGAGAGAGAGAGAGAGAGAGAATAGTAGAAAAAACAAAGATTTTTCTCTTTCTTCTTCTTTTTTTTCCTTCTTCTTTTTCTTGGGTCCTTCCCTGACAGTGCTGTTTTCTTGTGTGGATAATTGCTGTGCTTTGAAGGTGGATTTGGAGCGCTGCTCAGCATGGGGACTAGAGCTAATAATGGGGGGAACTGCAGCCTAACTGAACCCTGCTGCTGCTGCTTATGGGTCAGGCTCTAGACTTCACTTGCGCAGGTGTGTGTGTGTGTGCGTGTCAGTATTAGCATGTCCATTTATAGGCAGGAAAATGTTGTGACTGTTTTGCTTAAATGTGTTTGCGTCTCTGTGTGTGTGTTAGTGTGCACGAAACAGCGACAGTAGAAGCGTGTGTGTGTGTGTGTGTTTGTGTGTTTGAGTGTGTGAGCATGCATAAAGAAGCTGCATTGCCTATTCACTGTGAGCACTTAAATGGAGCCCTGCTGCCTGTTTTCACGGTTGACCACCTTTTGCTCAAGACACCTTCAGTTGCTCGTCTGCACTCCTCAGACACCCCACTGACTCCCCCACACACCCCACACCAGTGTGTGTGTCTGTCTCTCTCTCTCTCTCTGTGTGTGTGTGTGTGTGTGTGTGTGTGTGTGTGTGTGTGTGTGTGTGTCTGGTTTAAGCACCCCCACACGCACCCCCCCACCAGACTTCCTGCTAGTATCTCTGAGGTGTTTACTGGTCCTACATTTGCAGTGTGTCTGCGTGTGTATTAGAGAGAGAAGGAGAGGGAGAGAGAGAGAGAGAGGAATAGGGAGCAAGCGAGCGTGTGAGTGAATAACTTTTTCCATCCTTTAAAAGAGAAAATGAGACGCCTGTTGTGTGGGGAATCAGACATGAAAGCAAGCGTGCACACCACTGGATCTGTCATTAATTACATCCTTAATAAAGACAGCGGTGGTGGTGGTGGGCCCGTTAGATGATCATCCACACTAGGCAAACACATGGTGGCATGTTGAGCCTTAATGAAGAAAGCAGGAGTTTTGGGGAGTGTTTTACCCCAGGCCAGACCAGCATCTTTCCTACCAGTTCAGTTCTGTGTGATGTTGCTGTGTGAGATTCTTCTCTCATCATTTACAAAATTGTCTTCTAGTCTTACATGTCTTATAATTCAAATGTTGACAGTCAATGAATGTAGTTTTGATGAAATGGAACATCTATATCATCCATGTGCATATCGGGTTTGATGTATGGATTTGATGTGTCCTGTTGGAATTTCTTGACGATCCTTGAAAGACTTAATACAGAAAGCTTAACCCTTACTTGTTACTGTTTGTGTGTGTGTGTGTGTGTGTGTGTGTGTGTGTGTGTGTGTGTGGGTGGTGAGATCTTTGCTGAGACCTGCAGTGTTTTGCCTGTAGCGAACAGCAGGCTGTCAGACAGGCTGACTCTTCATGTCTGAGTTTTTGCCTTTGCCATGATCAGGGAGGACAGTGAGGGCTGATAGAAATGGCGGCGTCTGATGGACAGGGAGGGCCCCTTGGAGCTGGTAGTAATGGCGTATGCTCGCACACTGATGTTTTACCAAAAAAAAAAAGATGATATGTGTCAAAGAGACATGTGAAGCATGATGGTAGATGTAGCCATAGAGAAATACTCAAGTCATTCACAGGGAAATCGATAGTTACAATATAAAATATATTAAAACTATAGGTTTTAATATATTTTTTCAGTATAAGGTCTTAAACACCTGCAGTTCCAGTGAGCTGTTTTAAGGTCAATGCCCTGCACAGCCCTGGGATGATCAAATCACAGAAAAGTAGGAAAAAGAAAAATTTTCAGTGAATGATATTACCAGTTATACCTACAACTGTGCTGTAGCACTGGAGGAGTTTGCATACTGCACCTCTTCATTATTCCTGCTTGAACTAACACTAGCAATTTCTCTACACTGTGTCTAGTGTACTGTGTTGTACATCAATGACTTTGTCTTTTTTCGTGTGGATTTTAATCACGACACATTATGCATTCGTAAGTTATAGTGTAAACTGATGTTACTTATGCAGTGAGCATTTTTTGGCTTTGCTCAGGGTATTTGTGAACCTGTTGTCTCCATGTGGCATGTGTATTCTTGCTTATGTGCTCAACCTACATCATCTCACCTTACTATGGCCTCATAGAGTTGATGGTGTGTGACGACATTTGTGTGTGTGTGTGTGTGTGTGTGTGTGTGTGTGTGTGTGTGTGAGAGAGGGGTGGGGTGAGAGAGTGAGTGAAAGAACAGTTTACTGCATGTATCAGGGAGAGAATGTATGGGTGTGAATGTGTGAGTGAGAGGTGTGTGTGTGTGTGTCTGGTTTGGGGTTGGGTGTTTACGTCCATGCAGTCCTGTCAGTGACATGATGGAAGACCCTTACCCGATACTCCCCTCGCCTTCTCTCCTTACCGCCATAAAAAAAGGAAACGTATCTTCCTCTACGAACATTCAACCTGAGTGAACCTTCACACACCCACCGCCAGGGCTATGTCCCATAACACACCCACCGCCAGGGCTACAGGGTATGTCCCTTCCCGCGTAAACGTCCTTCCTCCTCTCCACACTGAACAAAGCAGGTGGAGCCCTGTGACCTGAATTCATGTCTGGACTCAACCGTGTGGCTCCTGGGCCAGAACAGGTTACTCAGGAGTCTACGCCCCCATGGTTAAATGTCAACCTGTGTGGCCAGTGGGGAAAAAAAGAAAACCAACAACAAACTAAAACAACACCTGGCCCGCTTCTGTCACAATGAAATACTGACACTAAAGTGGGACCTCAGGTGTTATGCTCCACCTGCCCTGTGGGACGTGCCCTTGAAACAGACAAATAGAATGACAGTCCTGAGGCAACCATCCAATCATATCTTCCTCTTCAGCTTTCAGGACCTGGTCAGTGATCTCTCTCTCTCTCTCTCTCTCTCTGGCCACACTTAGCGGTGCATCGTTTCCTGTTTTAGTGCTCGGATCGTTTGGCTGTCATCTGAGGAAGTTTGCTAATCTTAGCTGTAACCTACACCTCTTCTGTTGAGGAGAGCTGTAGGTTATAGCGAGACCCACGGCGGCGACCGCAGTCATTGCCAATGCCATGCGCACACTACCCCAGTGTGTGCCGTCAGTAAGGGATTAGAATGAAAGTGAAAGGTAGGCAGTTTTGCGTTCAGATTGATTTTTTTCATTATCTTTCTCTTTGCATATTTGTAATGTGGGGATTGTATTTGATTGAAAATGGCTCCTCATTCCATATGTTGTAAGGATTGGTATGGGCTATCTGTTTACCTTGCAAGATTCTTTGAGTGTTAATGTGACAACCTGTTGAGAAATGCTACATTCATGTGGCGGTTGAGGCCAGTTTATCACAACTGTGAAGTGAAGGTTGATAAAATAAATGCAACTCTACAACTAGAAAAGCGCTCTGAGAGCGCAGACCTCCGCCAAGACAATGTGGTCACAGATGGTATTCTGGCTCACCAATCGCCACCAAAATCGAATCAGTTCTTCCTTGTCCCAATACACACATTGTCCGAAAATTTCATCCAAATCTGTGCTGTACTTTTCGAGTTATGTTGTACACAGACAGACAGACAGACGCACACAGACAGACACACACGCCGGCGAAAACATGGACAGTTGGACAGTATGGACAGTAAAAATGGACAGTTCATAAGCATTTAAGGTAGATCTTAAGCAAAATTGCTCTCAATTTAATTCAATCAAACTAACAGAATTCTGCTGTAGTCAGAAGCAATCCATAAAAGGTCATGAAATTTGGAGTTTGCTGAATGCTGCTAACTTGCTCTCTCTATATATATATATTATCTTAAACCTATATTTACTTCTGAGTTGTGTAGTGACGGGGTTCGTGTTGCTAATTGACTTGGCGAGACAACTTTCTCCCTAATTAGAGTAGTAGAGACTGATGGTGTCTGTGATGGCTTCAGTTAGAGCTACATGTCCATGAGGGAAATACCTCATTTACTTTAATTAGCTTCATTTTTCCTCTTCCTCAAAGCTTGTGTATTTGCCCTCCACATCCCATCATTCATTTAATAATAAAGGTTCTGTGGTTCATTTCATAAAGGCTAGTCGCTAACCATTTAGCAACTTAGTTGGTTGGCAATGGGAAAATTGCATTGCAACCAACAATGTTGCTAACTTAGGTAGCAACTATGCTTTTGGGAAACGGACCCCTAACTCACCTTGTTCAAACTGAACAGTTGAATGTCTAACCAGCACAGACTTACAATGGTCAGACAAACAGACTCTGGCTGTGTTTATGCTGTAAATTACCATCATCACCTGATGTGCTGCACTGGTTTCCAAACACCTTTGATGGCATAACCAGGGTTAAACAGTGACTGGCTAGCTCTGCTAACACTGGCAAAGTGTCCCTGCCTTTGGTGCTTTGTGTGAAACTCCACTAAAAGTGGCCACAGTGTTGAGTTTCTCTGCTCCCCTTCTGTAGGTGCCTGTGTGCAGCCAGCCAATGGAGACTGAACCCCTGGAGATCTGTGGTCAGTTCTCTGTCTAGTGTGTGACTCTGTAGCATGTGACCTAACCCAGGTCTGCCTGTTCACTTGGCAAGGCCCCTCCACTAGCTGTGTGTGTGTGTGTGTGTGTGTGTGTGTGTGTGTGTGTGTGTGTGTGTGTGCTAAAGAGTGCGCTGTACGTACAGTAGTTGCTTTGAATTAATTGTTTATTAACTAGGTATGGAAAATGTTCTCTGTAGGATACCTGCATAAAATGTAGCCTAGTCGTTTTTTTACTGTGCTATTAACTAAAGTATGTTGCAAAGTAGTTATGATGAATCTTTCAATCAACCACCAATCATTTTGCAATTGGAACTTGGAAGATGATACTTGAACCCAAATCTGCCAGAGGAAACTCTTCCCCTTTGAGTGTTTCCAGACTATAATCTCAGGAAAAAATCTAAGAATGATAGCATGGCTGTGCCAGGCAAAATATAACTGTTGTCCAGAGAGGGTATCCCTTTGATGTTGTGAATCTGACCACAGGATAATCTCTAAGGATGATTAAAAAAATATATATCAACAGGGTGTCTGGACAGTCTCAGTGTTGGACTGACTCTGCTTCATAAATTTGGGCCAGACTCCCATGTAATCATAAGCCTTTGCTCGTCTTGCAAAGTGTTTTACTTTCAAACCTTGTAAAATTGGTGTGTATGTTATGAAGGCCACTCTTGTAAACTGACACGGTAAACTCAAAGGAAGCGTTTTCTTGTTTCATTTATTTTTAGGCTCAGCGTTGGTTTGATGGTTTAGAATCACAAATAAGCCTTGGGGGCCAGAAAATACCTGCTGATAATTTTTTTTTGTTAAACCCGTGAGGCCTCTGGAGTCTCTTATCCTCTTCCTATCACTCTCTAATCTTTCTTTAGCTCTCTCTCTCTCTCTCTCTCTCTCTCTCTCTCTCTCTCTCTCTCTCTCTCTCTCTCTCTCTCTCTCTCTCTCTCTCTCTCTCTCTCCCCCTCCCTCCCTCCCTCTCTCTCTTTACCTCTCCCTTCCACTCTATCTCTGCTTCTGCTTTCGAGAAGGAATTTATGGCTTGGAACATGCTGGGAGATTCTAGGGGAGTCTGCTAGGCAGATGTGTGCTCTGTCTCTGCTCGACTCTAAAACAAACCTGCCCCTTCAGCGATTCACTCAATGGCAAACCAGACAGGGGGGTTCAAGGTCCAGACACAGGCCCCCTCACCACCACCCAGACACACACACACACACACACACACACACACACACACACACACACACACACACACACACACACACACACACACACACACACAGACACACACACACACACACACACGTCACTACTCACTGAGAGCTCCTGGGCTGTTCATTTGTTGATCAGACCCCCCCCCCCACCCTCGTCTTCATTGGGCTTCTCTTCATATTCGCCCAGGAGAGACGGAACAAAATGGCCCTCGCTGGCCGGTCCTAGCTGGCTGCGTTTGATGGATTTCCAGCAGGACTATATTTGCACCCTGACGGCCGGTGGGCCGGCCAGCCTAGCATCTGAGCTGGCCTGTGTTTGTCTCCAAGGCCTCTCAGGTGCTAATTTAAACCATAGGTCAGACCTGCTTGCTCTGTAACCCACACACCCCTCTTTCTCCCTCCCTCTCTCGCTCTATCCCTCTCTATCTCCTCCCTTCCCCCTCTATCTCTCTCCCACATGCTTTGAAAGGAGGAGAAAGCTATGTGTGTGTTCAGTCATAATGTTTACGTTGATTAGCCTATACCAAACACTAAGTGTGTGTGTGTGTGTGTGTGTGTGGGGGTGACTCCTCCCCTAAGGTAGAGTGCAGTGTGTTCCAGGCATGGAAGAGATATTAATCCTGGTTTGACAATGCTCTACTTAACTCTGGACAAACATGTGATATGGTGCCTCAGGTTGAACATTTACACGTTATTTTGAGATCTCTCCACTGTTGGATCAACTGGGAACTCAAAAGCAACAGGGACACATTGACTCGTAAACATTCAAAGGTCAGCGTTGCAACGTTTTGGCAGCTTTGCGTGGGCCAAAATGTTCAACTGACCATAGAAGCCTCAAATCACATGCTGAATGGCAAGTTGACCACTGTTTTTAATCATTGCATAATCCAGTTTTTTATTTTATAAGATTACGTCACTTTGAGATTGGAATGAAAGAGAGGGAGAGGGAGAGGAAGTGGTGAAATCAGATGGAATATTTTTGGGTCTCCTGAAGTTTTAATGCTGTAGTTTTGTTCCTGAAGTTTTGTACACACACACACACACACATGAATGGGAGCTATGTCTCCGTTGCAGTACAATAAAACCTCACACACACACACACTCACTCACTCACTCACACACACACACACACTCACTCACACACTCACTCACTCACACACACACACACACACACACACACACACACACACACACACACATATGCCCAGCACCTGTACAGTACCTGAACATGGATATGCTGACTTATGTGAATGTAGACACACGTTTTGAATGCAGAACCTAATCTTGAGCCAATGTGTTTTGTGTGTGTGTGTGTGTGTGTGTCTATCTCTCCCCCAGTGTGCAGGTTGCATGATAAACACTGGAGTTGATGCATGGCCTTTGCATGACCCCATTAAGTGCTGGTGTGGGGCTGACCGCAAGCTGCAGTGACCATGGCACAGACCTTACACATTAACAGCAACGTCTCAGGTACTGTAACTCTCCTCCTCCTCCTACCTCAGATGTCTCACAGAGAACTAATATGTCCGTCAGTGTGTGTGTGTGTGTGTGTGTGTGTGTGTGTGTGTGTGTGTGTGTGTGTGTGTGTATGTTGTTTTAGAATAATTCAATGAACGTCTGTATGCAATACATAAAGACAGGCCTTAACACACCAAAGCTAAGTTAAGGTTAATAGTTTTCCTGAAGAAGGAAAGCTTATTAATTGGACTTGGACTCGTTGTTTTTTTTCTGCCATTTAAGTTGTAGTTTATGCTAGTATGCTGCAAAGACAGAAATGAACTTGGCTCCACTGTAGAGTGATGCTTTTCTCCATGATTAGCATTCTCTCAGTTTAGAGAGATGGTGTTGTTGAACTGCAGTGTTAAAGAGAATTTAGTGAATTCTGAATGTGAAATAAGACTTAAGATGGCACCCTCACCTCTGAAGAAGAACGCTGGGCCTCTGTCTAGTTCTGAAGAGAGGGCCTCAGATTCCTGCCATGGCTAAGACAGACCCCAGACAGAGCCTGCATGGGGTTTTTGCAGTGTGATGTGAAATACGCCCTGTCAGCCTAGCAAGGCAACAGACACACTCAAACACACATGCATACACACACACACACACACACACACACACACACACACACACACACACACACACACACACCTGATGGCCCCTCACATTCCTCTCCTCCTGCTGCTGCGTCTGGCAAACACAGCTTACAGTACATGAACAAAATCACACACACACAGAACGAGAGCCCTGTTCTTTTCTTGGGTTGAAGACTTACATGTTCTAAAGGTGCTTGCAGTTTGTTTACCAAAGGCTTGGATAGTACTGGTATGTTCTCACTGTGTCAGTTGCAATGTACTCTTATGTTATGTACACACAGCACAAGCCTGTGCCATGGAACATGGCTTTTATTCTACAACAGAGGTCAACTAAGCATGGCCAGTGCTGTTTGGAAAAATTAAGATTGCTGACTACGGCCTGTAGATGTGTTTGTAGCGACTGGCATATCTTGGTAAACTTGAGACTCCCCCCTCAGTAGACCCATTCACTGTGCCAACATTGATTGCAAAGGCTTACACACTCCCCTTGGCTCCTCACCTATACTGTTTTCACAACCCCAAATTAGGTCACTTGCAGACTAAACAGCTTTTAGCATGAGGCTTGGCAAACAAGACCACAAGATGCTAACACCATCGCTAATAGCTAAGGACTAAGGACACGGCACAGAGAACAAGGCTGCCAAGCAGTGCCATTGTGACACACTCCAGTCGCCCCCTTTAATCTTTTTGTCAATGTGGGCATGGCCGAAGGCCTGGAGGCTGGGAGTCACACTTCCTCAATACCAAGCGGAGTGTAATGTTTGTGTTGAGGAGCTTATGTTAGCGCCGTGCCAAGGGCAGGGCAGGGCTAGGCTAGGCATCTCGCTGCCTGCCACACAATCGTCAACAGAGCGCTGCATTGCATGAGCTTTCTTTTCCCTCGGCTAATATTTACGTGGCGTCTGTGGCTTTGTTATTCCCCTCGGACTTCAAGGTTACAAGTTTTTTAAAGAACTGAAATAAAAAAAAAATCCTGTGTGTTCTCTCACCAGAAATGGGTGTTTTATAGATTTAAATGCTGTGTTAAAAGGCAGCTTATGCCTAATGTTGATGACAGACTAATACATGGACAGCTAAACCGGTTTGATCCCTATACCTTGATCTTTGGCGTTAAAAGACTCATAGCAAAGCATCACAATGTTTTTAAACAATCTAAACACAAACAAATGTTTTGAGTATAGTTAAGTAGTTAAGCCAGTCCAACCCAGAGCAAGTTCTTGTCAGTGGGAAGTCTTTTTTTTTTTCTTTGTGTGTGGTTTGGACTGGTAAGGGCTGTGGTTTGGAGAGGTAAGTAGTCACAAATTCTTTCACCATTAGCTCTGCCTTCAGGATGTTTTTGGCATGTCTGTGTTGATACGGGTGAGATTTGCCAGCAATGTGATCAGGGTGGATGCTAATAGATCAGTAAATCTACCTTCCTCTCTCTCTCTCTCTCTCTCTCTCTCTCTCTCTCTCTCTCTCTCTCTCTCTCTCTCTCTCTCTCTCTCTCTCGCTCCCTCCCTCCCATACCCTGATCTTGCATTATTTCCTTTTCTTTCTTTCGCCTTCTCCCCCCACCACCCGTAGATGCCCATTTTAAGAGAGCTCTCCCAAAAGCGGAGAGGTCTGTTGCTGTTTGTTTATGGATTAATGAGCGCTGCTTTGTGTCAGTGCTGGTCTGACAAGACGCTGGCGGAGGAGGAAGACTAATTAAACGTCAGTTGGCTGACTGACACGGTTTCTGCATGCACTTGGGGCTGGGTCAGGAAATACCAGCCGAGTGTGAGAAAAGAGCCTCTGTTGCCCTGGTGTGTGTGTGTGTGTGTGTGTGTGTGTGTGTGTGTGTGTGTGTGAGACGTGTAGTTGGTGTTAAATGAATGTTGGTGTGCTAGCACTCCCTTTCTAGCTCACCCGAGTGAGTGTTGTTTTATATGGCCACCAGAAAGAGCACAGCACCAGTCTGTGTCTGCACACCAGTAATCCCATAGTGCTTTATTATATGCCCAGCTCCAGTGGAATTGGGCTGGCCCGGGATTGGGACATGGTCTGAGTGAGCAGTCAATGCCCCTCTGTTCAGACGTTCTGTCCCATTACAAGATGCTGAAAATGGCACACTCTCTCTCTCTCTCTCTCTCTCTCTCTCTCTCTCTCTCTCTCTCTCTCTCTCTCTCTCTCTCTCTCTCTCTCTCTCTCTCTCTCTCTCTCTCTCTCATAGCAGTTTCATGGCGTTGGGCTTTGTGGTATGGGTGCTATTATGACTCAGAGCCTTGGGTTTTTATAAGGTATGTAATGTTTGTTCCAGTGCCCTTGGCTTCCTTGAGGATTTCAGGGTAAAGCTGGTTCAGTGACTGGTTTGACTGATGTAGTCGTCGTTGAGAGGTTGCTGCCTGCATAATACAATATTTTGCTTTGTTGTCTTAAACAGTCATCTTAGCAGACTCTCGTTTTAGATACAGTATGAGAATGTCAGCTTCCTCACAGATGATGAATGTATGGTCTTAACTCTAAATGAAAGTATGGGCTAAGAGATACAGCTCATCGGGATGGAATGTGCCTTTACATCGTTTCACAAGATTTTATTGACTGATATGGAAATCGCTCATGCAGTTTTGTTTTATGGGTGCCATATAGGTCTAAACATACCAGCATATAGTGAATCCTTGGCCTTAATCGCTAATTGGACTTATCTTACGCAAGAGTGCATTCCATTTCACCATTAGAAACATGTGCGGGGAGTATACATAGTTTGTTAATATCCAGTGCATATAGTCAGGCAAATTAAGCATTGTATAGTACATGACTAGTTGCTGTATGGTATGTTTTGGGATTCATTTCTGTGACCATAAATAGTTAGATGGCAATCTAGTGTATGTATTTTACAAGTCATTTTCTATATTGGGATAGCTTCTTTTAAAAAATAACATCTCTGTAGTTGAAATCTTCAATCTTGCTTGTTTAATAACTGCTTTGGTGTAGAAAAAAGCACATCTGACAAGTTTATTTATATATTATGGTCCTTCGTCTCACTCAGGAATCACAATGAAATGTAACCAGGAGTTTTGGATTTGCAAAGAAAGAGTTTATGGCTTGAGAGTCACCCTTCTTTTAGAGTCATTGTATCTGAAACACGCTCTTGTGGTTTGTCTTTCCACCCTCATCACAGCCTCTATATCAAGGCCAAACATGCCTGTCTGCATTTTATTTTCATTGCAAACATTCAGCGAATTTGCCCTGTCTACAGTGACTTACGAACTCCTTACTTGAACGGTCAGCAGGAATTTAAGATTCCATTGGAGGGGACAGACAAAAACAAAACAAAACAAACAGAAAGGGGGTCTGCCTGGTGACCGTCCGAAGGAGAAATGACAAAAAGTGTGTTGCGATGACAAACACGGACCATGTGGCGTGGGAGAAATCTTAGCCACCAGGCCTGAGCCTTCCCCAAGAGGCTGTGGGGGCAGAGTATTGTCCGACCCTTCCACAAGGGTACCAGCCTGTGCCAGTGCCTACTGTACTGTATGTTGCTGCCTGTGTTGAAGTCACTCATAGCACCAACTGAACCAGTTGTTAAAGGAGTGAGATTGCGATTAGATGTGCAGATGGGGGCTTTAGAATGACATGTTGTCTGGAGAGGTTGTATCTCTGCTAGAACGGGATGATAAATGGGGCCTTGTTCACATCTGTGCTGATTGGATAGGGAATACTTGTGCTGTGACCCCTCCACCACCCACCTCCCTCCCCAATATTCTCTCTCTCTCTCTCTCTCTCTCTCTCTCTCTCTCTCTCTCTCTCTCTCTCTCTCTCTCTCTCTCTCTCTCTCTCTAACTTTCTTTATATCTCTCTGTTTGTGACTTTCTGTGTGCGTGTTTGTGTGTGTGCGTGTGTGTGTGTGTGTTTGTGTGTGTGAGAGTAAGTATGTGAATTGTGCAAGCATACCATTGAGGCGTTCTAAGGCCTCCTTGTCCATATGTTAGCTGTGGCTTGGGAGTCGAAAACCCAAGCTGAAAAGAATGCTGGGAGTCGGCCTTCTATTTTGAGTTGTTTACATGACACCAACATTACATTTCATTGGATGGTTCGGCCTTGACACGTTTCAACTGACAAAAAAACCTGTGAAAACATAGCACCGTCCAGCTGAGGAGAGTTTTGAAACGGGAAAAGATCTGTGGAACTATTTAAAACATGGTTTCCTGAAGAATGTAAAACTTGATTGAGGTGGAATTTATGGATTCAGGCATATGGTTTAGACATGACGATACGGCTCTCACTTCCAAGCATAAAGCTTCATAGTACTCTGAAATTTACAGAAATTCTTACATGCCTTTTTTTCTATGAGATGGCCATAGACACTGATATGACAGTAAGGTAATCATCATCATAATAATAATAATAATAATAATAATAATAATAATAATAATAATAATACATAATACATACATACATACATACATACATACATACTGTACATACATACATTTTGTAAAATGATCACTACTAATACAGAATATACTGCCTTTCAAACTGTACACTGTAATATGTGCATGTATTTGGTTCTGACTGGCGTTTTGTCTCTCACACATGTAGAGAGGGTCTTTGGATTGTAACTCTCAAACTGCACTTTGGTCGCAAACACCATGCAGTGTGATGATGTTGGCACGCCACTGTCTCATTTCTTCGTCTAAAAATCACACACTGGCTGTCTTCAGTGACAGCCCAGGTTTTCCTGCTGCCTCACTGGCCGGTTTTACGAGCCTGTCATTTCATTTCCTGAGCTGCAGCCAATCAGGGCCTTAGCAAACATGAAGGCTAGCACTCCACGTCTCTTTTGACTTGGTCAGGGGAGACTTTCTACTTTGAATCTCTCCAAAAACAGTCAGGAATTGATTGACCCCAACAGCTAGGGTGAGAATAGCTTTCTCCACTGCCTAGTAATTCTCATGACGGTGTTTCCTATATTGATCTTTTTGTTCCGAATGATTAACACTGATTGGCTGATCTGTGTATCTTTCTGTAGCTCGTGGTCTCTATCTATAAGTGTGGCACCAGCTGTCTCTGTTAAACTTTAACCCGACCAGCACACTCTGTAGCAGAACGGTTGGTCTTATCCAAACTTTCACTTTTCGGTGTCCTCCTTTAAGCTGCATACTATTTAGCTATCGCATGGACGGACATGAGTAGAAAAGTGCTAGTATTCTAAGAGCAAGCTTTGAGTGTGCCTGACTTGGTCTTGTGTTGCGTAGTGGCGTGATTTATGGTGTGACGTCAGAATATTATTGGAGCGCCCTTTCAGGCTCTGCATGTCCGTCCCGTCACTTTTGACCCCTAAGGCACCAGGTCTGTGACCTTTGCCTGTTCTCGCAAGGGTGAGGTCAGCCTTCAGCTGTCCAAGGGCAGAGCCCTGTGCTGGACAACCCTGTCTCGCTCCTCATGACGTCTCCGTTATATTCATACAACCCAGTCAACTCTCTCTCTCTCTCTCTCTCTCTCTCTCTCTCTCTCTCTCTCTCTCTCTCTCTCTCTCTCTCTCTCTCTCTCTCTCTCTAAATGGGATTGCTTGATTAATTCTGTGTAAAGGCTTACCACTGGAGAGCTTTTGTTTAGTGATATCTATTATATTGTCTGTAATCTGGGCAAGTATCGTAATGTCTGAATCTGGCCATTATTTCATCAAAGAATGATTTCTTTTCATAATTGTGTATGAGTTAATCAATGTATCTGTGAGAAACCACAGGGCCATTAAAGAGACTGTTTATGGCATTCCTCTCAAATATAGGCAAGTACTTATTTCCCAAAACGCTCCTGTCTGAAGGGAAAAAAGGTTTGTTTTGTATAGAGGAAGCACATTTCTGTGGTCAAGGTTCAGTATGGCCAAGCACAAGCATTGTGATGGGGGAGGTATCAGTAACAGAAGAAAAGAGAGTCTGTCTTAGTGTAGAGGTAGAACTTACTGAAGAGAATTAAGGAGAGGGAGGGAGAGAGAGAGCGAGAGAGAGGAGAGAGAGAAAGAGCTCTGTGCGTGATTGGAGGAGCCTGTCAGCCTATGGTAAGCTCAGCAGAGCTTGGCTAAGTTTACGCCAATAGTGGAATTTTTCCCCTTATGGAGTGAAGATTGGGAAGGAGCAACACAGCAAGCAGGGAGCCAGACTCCAGCTTGTTCTCTTTACAAAAGCCCATTAGAAAAGCGAGAGAGTGGGAGGGAGGGAGGGAGGGAGGGAGAGAGAGAGAGAGAGGGAGAGGGAGAGCGAAAGGGAGGGAGGAAGGGAGTCACTCATACACACACACTTTTGCTCGCATTGAGGACGACTGACTGCCCTAGGTAAGTAAAGCTCAAACCGACCTGGATCAGTTTACGCTGCCACCCCTAGCACCGTCAAATGTCTTGTTGTTTAAAATCCTTGGTTGTTTTGTTTATATTGTGGTGTTGCATGAGCCGAGTGATGCTTTGAAGTGAAAAACAGACTCAGGGGGAAAGTTGAAAAAAAAAAAACCCTGGTTTACACAAGGTAAAAAACAACCGAAGGAAGAAGGCTGTGCCGTGTGTGTGTGTGTGTGTGTGTGTGTGTGTGTGTGTGTGTGTGTGTGTGTGTGTGTGTGTGTGTGTGTGTGTGTGTGTGTGTGTGTGTGTGTGTGTGTGTGTGTGTGTGTGTGTGTGTGTGTGTGTCAGGCTGTATATGTTCGAGGGCCTGGAAAGCTGCACATTTCACAGTGAGCTGCTGCTGTTAGCCTGACAAACTGTTGGACTTTTTCTGTCTGGTGTGGAATTTGGACTGTGACATAAGCTAGGTGTCCTCCCTATGCATGCTCAAATTCCTTATGTTATAGATACTGGTTATCACCATGTCAACTACTGCTACTTTTTTTATTGCGTCTCACTCCTTGTTTTGCTTCAAAGGTTACACAATTTCATGTTCTAAAAGTGACCAGGCCTCCAGTTTCCACTAAATTATTTTGTTCAGAATGGGGGGGGGTAGAGTGTAGAGAGAAGAACATGTTTGTTCTTGGTGTTTGACAACCCTACCCCCCAACCTCCCCCTGCTACCCACAAAACCCTTACCCCCAACCCTCCCCACCTCCCTTTGCTGCACCTCGAGCTCTACTTTCTCTCAACTGCAAGAATGTTGCCTGCACACCAGTCGGGATCAGCATGTCTGTCTGTTTCTCCCATAAAAACCACACTTTTTTTCATGACTCCAGAACATGGCTTGACAGACGCGTGCTACGGGAAACCCAGAAAAAAAAAGGCGTTTGGCAATAAAGCATTAAACCGTTTTGCATGGACGTTTTCGGTTTTAAAGAGCGATCCATTCTGTGCTGTGTGTTTCTTCCTAAAACATGCCCCCCCCCCCCGCCAAACCTCCCCAACCTCACGAGACGCCAGAGATAGTTTTGCTGTGACGAAGCGCACTCGCACCAAAGTGATTACTGCCTGTCAGACGCACATTTGCCTTCGTGTCTCTACTCGCACCAGTAAATCAAAGTGATCAGTCTAAGTGCCACAGAAACACTTAGTGCTTTGTGTGTGTAACTGTGTGTGTGTGTGTGTGTGTGTGTGTGTGTGTGTGTGTGTGTGTGTGTTTTTCTCTTTCTCTCCCTCTCCCAGCACTAAATAAGCTTGTAAGGAGGATCCCCCTGAGAGGGATGTTTGGTATGCGGAGTACTAATGGGATGTGACTGTGTTTTAGCTACAGTTGAGGGGAAATGGCTGCCCCTAGATTACATTCATTGTTCTCTGTCGCCACAATCAGGGTCATTTGTTGACACAAATGTTGCTGGTCATTTCTGTGAAAGGCTTACATAAGTGGGGCTCCATAGCAACTGGAGGAAGTTATTAATCTATTTTTCACCGCAGAGGCCTAGGAGACCGAAGAAGAGCAAATTCATTAGTTTGTTCAAACAAATAACATGCCGTGTGTTATCATCTCGCATCCTTAAATGGATGACCTGACTTCCATGGTTTCAATGTTGGTTTGATGAAAGTGATTTTCCGTCTGTTTCTATCTTTCATTTCTCTTTTTTTGTCTTTTTTCTTCATTTAATAGAGAAAGATGAGGATGAAAAAGCCCCATACTACCTGGAGACCCCATACGGCTTCCAGCTAGACCTGGACTTCCTGAAGTATGTGGACGACATCGAGCGGGGCAACACCATCAAGAAGCTGAACATCCAGCGGAAGCCCAAGTCGGCTCGTCCCTCCACTTCCTCGCAGCACAGCAACAACAACAGCGTGAGCAGCAGCAGTGGCGGAGGCTGCGGATTGGCCGAATGGACCTCCACCGACTCACTCTCGTCCTCGGCCAGTGATGACAACAAGCGCTCGCCGTCGCCCGTGTTCCTCACCAACGCCAATCCACCATCAGCAACACCACCTCCCCCACCCCCACCACCACTACCACCATCTCATTTCCAGTCCCAGGTGATCCGGCAAAGCCCAGTGCCTATCCCAGCTTACCCTGTCCATGAGGCCCCCCAGGCCTTTGTGAGTGTCCTGGAATCCAGGCAGCAGCAACAGCTTCCCCCTCCCTCCCCGCGGGTCCTCCCCCGGCACAACCTCCAGGTGGAGAAGACGCTGATGGAGACCCGCAGGCGTCTGGAGCAGGAGCGGCTCCTGTCTCAACCGCAGCTGCCGCCGCTGCAGATTCCCCCCAGCGCCGACCCGATGCTGCCGCCACCCCGCCGCCGGCTGGCCAGCTTCGGGGGCATGGGCTCCAACAGCTCGCTGGCCTCGTCCTCGTTTGGTGGCTCGGCGTCCGCCGGGTTTACCAGCCAGGCCTCGCCTGGCCCGCATCATTTGCTCGGGCTCAACGGGCTCAGCAACGGCGACGGCTACAATCCGTACTTCACGCCGTCGATGGGCGGCTCCATGCGCCACAGTCCCATGAGCTCGGGCATGGCCACGCCCGTCACCAACGTGAGTCCGGCGCACCTGCAGCACATCCGAGACCAGATGGTGGTGGCGCTGAAACGACTCAAAGAGCTGGAGGAACAGGTGAAAACCATCCCCATCCTGCAGGTGAAGATCGCCGTGCTTCAGGAGGAGAAGAGGCAGCTGAAAGGACAGAAGGGTCATCTGGGCTCAGGGCCCGGGGGTGCCGGTGGCGCTGGAGGCTTCCGAAAGCGATCGTACAGCGTGGGAAGCGCCGAGCAGTTCGAGTCACTGGTGCCCCAGCTTCGGCCGGGTCACGGCTCGGAGCTGCACATCGACTCAGAGGACGAGTTGGAGGGCATGGAGCAGAGTTCGCAGCGGCTGCAGGAGTTCCGACAGCTGACGGCCGAGATGCAGGCACTGGAGAAAAAGATCCAGGAGCCGGGTGACGCCGCTACAGAGGAGAGCCGGAGACGGCAGCAGCAGCAGAAACAGCATGTGCAGTCGTCTCGGAATACTGACAGCACCTTCGCCGCAGCAATCGTCACCACTCCGCAGAGGCAGTCAAGTCGGGAGCTGAAGTCTGTCGCCGTGGGCACGGACGAAAACATGAACGACGTGCTGATCTGCCGGCGCCCGTCACCAACGGCAGCCGGCGAGCGTAGCAGAGACGCGTCAGTGGGGACGGAGCGGCACGAGATCCGCAGCGTGGCGGTCGGCGTGACGGAGGCCATGTTGGGCACGAGCTCGGAAGTGGAGGCGGAGATGGAGCTGCAGCACCAGACCATCGAGTCGCTGAAGGAGAAGATCTACCGCCTGGAGGTGGCTCTGAAGGAGACCACGCACCAGATGGAGATGAGCAAACTCAAGCTGGAGCTGCAGGCCGCGGGCAGCCGCAAGAAGGCCGACAAGGGCTGCATGGCTCGGCCCGAGATGTACAGCACGGCCGTGGAGGCCCGGGTTGCCACACAGAGCTTGGGCGTGGGCAACCATGCAGATTTGATTGACAGCAAAGCCCCCCAGGTACAGGAGGTCGGCGTGTCCTGTCGACCAGACACGAAACCGACTGCAGTCGGCCCGGATGTACCGATGGAGAGGTGGGTCGTGCACGAGCGAAAGGAGACGATGGACCAGTGTGTGGGCCGGCAGGCGACCGTGTCCGACAAAGGCGTAGGAGCGCAACTGAGCGTGTGCGAAATGGGCGTCAACACGGAGGAGACGGTGGAGAGTCTAGGACTGTGTAAGGCAGAGGCAGAGCCGGCCAAAGAGGTCAGGTCCATCGGGTGCGGGGACTGCTCGGTGGACGTGATCGTTAGTCCAATCAAAGAGCTGGTGAATACGGCGACTGTGACTGATGTCGTGAACCAATCGGATCAGGGGATTATGGTCCTTCCTGAGACCTTGTCTCAGTATTCCGAGACGGACATGCTTGGAGTCAGTAGATCCACCAGCACAGAGCGGATTGTTCTGGTTGACTCTTACACTGTTTCCGAGCTCAGCGTGAAAGACCAGCACACCAGCACAGCCCCGACCGAAACCCGGACGGTGGCTGTCGGGGACGGGCTGGTCAAAGACGTGCAGGCCACGGTGAAGACACGCTCGGTCGCAGTAGGAACGTCGGCGCCAGGCAGCGAGTGCTCGGCTGCTTCGGCGGCCAAAACCAAAGACAGTGGGGTGGGGCTGGCCAGCGTCCACGACAACTTCCTGGTTGGACTGAAGACGAGGAACATTGCATGCGGGCCCTCTCTCCCCCAACTCCCCAACCTCTCCCAACCCATCCCCAACCCAGCCCAGGTCCAGATGCCCCTTCTGGCTTCCCCACCCTGCCCCCTACCAGGCCCACCCACGGGAGCAGCGACAGCAGCAGCAGCAGCGGCCTCTGGCGGCCTGGACCACTACATTGAGCGCGTGCAGAAGCTCTTGCAGGAACAACAAATGCTCCTGGCGGAGAACTACAGCGAGCTGGCAGACGCCTTCGGCCAGCCGCATACCCAGTTTGGCTCCATCAACAGCCAGCTGGTCAACACGCTGTCCTCCATCAACTCGGTCATGAAGTACGGTAGTGTGGAGGAGCTCCGAGGTCCTGCCGTCGCCAAGCTGCCAACAGATGGAGGTGAGGGATGATGACGGTTACATTTATCACAGTTATCACTTGATATAAACATCACATTTGATTCATCACGCATTACACATCAAGACAGATGGACTTGGTACAAGATGACTGGAAAAGAAAGTTTATAAAGATGAGCCAAAGAAAAGATAGGGGAAAGAAAAAGTTAATTACCAAGTGTCCCAGCTAGATCAAATAACATAACATAAAGTAACATAACATAATAGAAATGTTATACTCAGGGGGCAAAAGGGATTTAATTGACTTGTAATGGGGCATAAAGTGGGTGATAACGTACAAACAGCAGCTTGGTTGTCCCAGGATGTCCCAGGTAATGATCCTGGGACATCCTACATTTAATGTTTCTATAACAGCCTTTGACAGCAGCCCATGTGTGATTTCTCCAAAAAGGGGCGTTTAATATTAAATTCATTTTAATATAAATTAAAGTTTTGTATATACTGTATGTTCACCTTTTCCCTCACGTATGTTAGTTTGGGTCGGTTTGAGCCAGCTGTAGTTGTGTGATTGCATTACAGTACGTGCTGTATTTGTGCAGTAAATCCAGAGTTTATTCATAGCTTGAATGGAAACTCTGTGTGTTTAGCTAACAGCACACAGGGGCTATGAAAAGGCCTACTGTTTGCCCCTAAGAAAACTAGAGCCATGCAATACAACAGGGCCTCAGAGTATAGATCTTTAGCGTTCGAATATGGCCTATGTCCAACATTCTATTTTTACTAACATGACCAGAGCCCCCCACCCCAACACCCTCCCTCCCTCCCTCCCACTAGTGAGGCTTTAGGGCTGACTAGTGAGAGGTGAAGGGTGGAGGCTGAGGTGGCTCGGTTGTTCGCTGTGTGTGTGTGTGTGTGTGTGTGTGTGTGTGTGTGTGTGTGTGTGTGTGTGTGTGTGTGTGTGTGTGTGTGTGAGATGGTTGATCGGATCTGACAGGGCAAAGTTATCTCTGACCCTGAAAAATGCATCAGGGCTTTGGCCATAAACCAACAGTGAGCTCATTTCTTTTTGGAAGCAGCAGCTCGCGCTAAATGGCAGCACTGTTGTTCTTGTTTTGGGCCTCTCTCTCTCTCTCTCTCTCTCTCTCTCTCTCTCTCTCTCTCTCTCTCTCTCTCTCTCTCTCTCTCTCTCCCTCCCCCCCCACCCCACCCCACCCCTACTCTATGCGCCCACTCCACTTTGGGCTGATGCTGATTCACTGGTCTTCCTCATTATGTAACGTGTGCTGAGGCGTCAGTGTGACATGGTTCCTGTCACATCTCCCACAACAGCAGATGTTCTGAGCCTGCTTTGCTTTTTTGTGACGCTGTTGTCACCAAACATAAGAATTCCTTTAAAATGGTTGAGATGGCCTGTATGGACACCCTGTGGGAATTCTTTGGTCCAGTTGGTTACAGTGTTTGGGCGGATGAGAGTCACCTTTGACCTCTTAAGCCAGGGGATGAAAATCTGTCTACAGACTAAATAAACAGCTGATTTTAATCATACCATTCATCATTTCCATCACAGCATACAGGAGTCAAAGCACTGCTTTGTTTGGAGAACTAGTTTGGGTCACTGTTAATGGTATTGTTTAAAACGAGAGATATGTACGCTCTGTCTATTTTAACAATCAGCACTGACCAAATGTTTGTCACCTCGCTGCTAGAAAGTAAGGAAAAATGAAAAATACAAACTGTTTAAAGGAATTGTACGAGGCCTATAGGCCTGTCATAAATCGCAATAGTTTGTTTATGCAGCAGCAAAATTGCTTTATCATAGTTCTGTATTAAATACAAGCTTAATTTTTCACTCACGTTTTTTTTACATGCAAAGTAGCCTTTAAAGTAATGTGTTTATGGATGAAATTATGGGTGAGAATCGGCAAGTCATGGCTAATGCTATGAATAGCTGAACAGTAATGCGCAAATGGAATAGTTGTGGTGAATGGCCAGCTACGTTAGCTGCCAAGAGCAGGATGTTTCCACTTCATCTGCAGTTTAAAGCATATTTCTGGACCAGGAAGAAAGAAAATCTGCTCGTCAGGTGTTCCCAGAAACCTTTTTTTATCCTCCAGAGAACATTGCTCCTTTTATGCTTGTGCAGTCTATAAACCTTATAACCTGTGGAATGTGTGCATGTAAACGGCTCATTTCTTTTGAACAATGTCATTTTTTTTAACTCTGTTATGACATGCTATCTTTTGAAGATAGATAGGTTAATATAATAATACTTTCAAGCGCCTCAAAATGAAAATTGGGGCAGAAAACAATGGAGACATTGTTTAAACAAATAGCTAATGGTGTCAATAACCTTTACCAAAAAAAAAACCCGACATGAAATGTAATCTCATCAACAAAACAATTTTTGTTGGTCGCTGTAAGAGTGTGGTTTTGATTCAGAAGCATTATTTACTGGTTGCATCATTAGTAATGGGGCTGAACTGTAATCAGATCAAATCAAATTGACGCCTCTTTAAGCACGGAACGCCAGATTCCACCTTCCTCTGGGGAATGTACCAGCACCATTCCAGCGCACATGCATCAGCATGTCTCCCACCATGGGGTGCCTGCCAAGCCTCTCATGTATGACCAAACTGGGTAGGGTTCTTAGGGGTCATGGCTACATTTCTGATCACTGCTACCCGCCATTATGAGCTCAATGCAATGTTGTTGTGCTTCATACTAGGGGAAAGAGTGTGTGTGTGTGTGTGTGTGTGTGTGTGTGTGTGTGTGTGTGTGTGTGTGTGTGTGTGTGTGTGTGTGTGTGTGTGTGTGTGTGTGTGTGTGTGTGTGTGTGTGTGTGTGATCGTGTGTGTGTGTGATCGTGTGTGTGTGTGATCATGTGTGTGTGTGTGTGATCATGTGTGTGTATGTTGTGCTAGTTTTAAAGAGGCGGTGAGTGATTTGATTTGTCTTGGCAGTAAAGTAAGATAGGACCAATTTGAACATAATTGAGTTTTAGAGAATGTAGTGTGTGGTGTAAATGGGCAATTTGCAATGGTCTGACTGTTAAACCCGTAACTTATTCATTAATTTTCCTCCCCTTTCCTTGCATTTGTCCATACAGACCAGCAGGTGGTCAGCAGGGTGAGTTCCCAGTCTCTGACCCTGCGGTCGGAGGTCATCCAGACGGGAACGGAGAGGGCGGGCTCGATGGGGACGGTCACGGACGAAAGCCGGCAGGCCGAGCAGAAGAGCCGCATGGATCAGCAGATGTCCACGGCCCTGCATGGTAAGACGGGTAGCCCATCGCCATCTTGAGTTAAGAGTGACCAGTTTGTCCAGTGACCCTGTAGCACATACAGTTCCCCTGAAGCCCCCCCCCTTGTGTGTGTGAGTGTGTTCTCTGTGCAAACTATAGGAAGCTTGTGTGATAATGATCATGTTCTGGATGGAATGCAAAAAGTTGTGAAACAGAAAGATGGAAGGAGGGCGAGTGAGAATGAAAGTGAGTGAGGGAGGGAGGGAGGGAGGGAGAGAGGCCCCCACATGTAGAAGAAGACAAGTCCTGGCAGTGAGTGGACTTGGTCTCTTTACAGACTCACTGCAGAGAGGCCACCGCGGTCTCTCGCTGCTGCTGCTGCTTGGCCGGGCGAACCCTGTACTTAAGATGTTTGGGATAGCTCTGGGCTTTTTGGGACGGACTCCCTGTGCCACACAGAATGAGGGGTTTTTTTTTCTTTCTTTCTTTTTCATTTTTTTCCCCCTTTTTTTCTACTGGAGAGGGAGAGCCCTGCTTTTAGTATACTGTAAAAGGGAATAAGCTCCACGAATAACACACGCCTTCCTCCAGCTAACGCTGAGCCATACAAGCTTCTCTGTCTCTCAGCAGAGATGGATTTTTTTGCTCCTGAGCCAGATCGCGGCCCATCTCCGCACGCTTGAATCACACAGAGAAAGTGCAGCTGTGCGCTCTTTGATGTTTATGCTAGTACAGGGAGAAGCTGCCGAGTGAGTTATGATCTGACACAGGTCCTGTAAGCACACAGCGTCAGCATGTCCGTGCAGGAGCGCAGCGGCTGATCGTGGCTTTTGTGCCAAATCACATCAGGCTGTTGAGGATGGAATGTCTCGGCAGAAGCTGTTTGTTGACTGGGTGTCCTAATAGCTAGTGGAATAACTGGTAATGCAAGGTGCACACCAAATAAAAACTAATTAGATAATGGAGCTTATGCATGACTACAGAAACTATCTGTACCATTTGTTTATTTATTTATTGCAGATTGATGCAATAAGGATAATATCCATGATTTTTAATGATCTTTATGATTTTTTGAATGATTTTTAGGTCAGGCTGGCAGTCAGAATACTCTGAAGTCCATCATGAAAAAGAAAGATGGCCGTCAAGGAGCCAACGGTACCAAAAAGAACCTGCAGTTTGTGGGCGTCAATGGAGGGTGAGTTAAAGGAATCTTACTTTTTGACCGACGTCTACAGTTTACTGTAGGTTGTTACCTAATACTTAAACATAACATGGGAAGAATGAGAGCATTCCTGTATTTTGATTCACATAAGAATAAGAACAGCTCATCATCAATGTAGTCGAGGCAAGGGTGCTTTGGTTCCTGTAATTAATTTATCCCTATTTCCTGTTTTCTGTCCCTGTTTGAGCGGTCTTGTGTTGTCAGAACTTCCAGACCCATTGTCTCCAAGGAAATTTAATGACTGGTTCAGTGGACAAGTCAAAGGCCCCATACTAATGAATTATGTGGTCATTTTGTTTTGATAACAGAGTTGTGCGTCACTGTTGGCCAGACAAAGTAATCCTAGGTCACACAGGTATTGGAGTGAAAAATGATTGCTTTTAGTTTTGTGTCTTTTGCAGAGTGGACAGCACTGTTTGGATCATTGACAATGAGTGTAGTGTTTATTTGATGTAAATATGAATAGCTTGTGTTGGGTTTGGTCAGAGTTTCCATAGTTTTTGTTGCTAAATCCTTGGCTTCCATCCACAGGTACGAGACGACGTCGAGCGATGACTCAAGCTCTGAGGACAGCAGTTCCTCAGGTTCAGAGGATGAAGAAGAGGAGGAGGAGGAGGAGGGTGTGGAGGAAGGAAAGGAGGTGCAGGAGAATGTCAGTGAAGGGCGGACGGGAAGAGAGGAGATCTGTAACGAGGGAGCAGTGGAGGTGGAAAAGAGGGTTGAGCTCAGCGGCTCAGAGAAGCAGGAGAGGCGAGAGAGGTGAGATCCCAACACCCGGCACATCATGCATACAAAACGACCCATAATATTCACACAAATTAAGTAATGCATGGTAAGCCTGCATAGAGTGTGACAACCATACCATAATATCCATACAAAGTAAGTTTAATAAGTAAGAGAAGCACAGTAAGTGGTCTAAAATAAACTGTGTAAGGTAAATGGCTGTCCAAAAGCCATACCATAAAATCCATACAAAGTAAGTTAAATAAGTAAGAGAAGTACAGTAAGGGGTCTGAAATAAACTGTGTAAGGTAAACGGCTGTCCAGAAATACTCTTAAGCACTCACACTTCACCCTTTCCTTTGCAGATATGAGTTAAGTGAAAAGATGGTGTCGGCATGCAATGTGCTGAAAGCTCACCTGAATGATTCCAAATCACTGACCAGCAAAGATGTGGTGAGAAATGCATGTCTTAAAATAACTTCTATTTCATGTCTTAAATAACATATGAACAAAGTTGTTTGTGGCTTATTGTTTTCTTGTTATAATTCTGTTTTAATCTTTGTTTCTATGCAGGCTTAGCTGTTGTGTTGAAGGGTACCTCTCATAATGTGGGGCTAGTTTTTCTCCTTCTCTCCTTTTCTACGCTCCCTCTCTCCCTGTTTTTGGGCTCTCATCGTTTTTTCCTTGCTCCTCAACATCTGTGTTGCCAGGGCTTTTGCGGAATGCTGTGTTCTCCAAACAGCCAGCTCAAGCCGTACAAACGAGGCCTCAGGTTCAATTAGAATGACGGGCGTTTCATCTCCCCGGCTTTGCCCGCACCCCCGTGCTCTTCAAGCACCGCGGCGGCCCCGACCCCTCGATGCTTAATGCCTTATGAAGGAATGCCAGGCCCAGCCAGTAGCAGCCCTCACCCTGCCGGGCCTTTGAAAGGCCTCCAGCGGGGGCAGCTGGCACGGCTGCCCACTCCTGCAGGGTGTTTGCCCCTCTTCTTGGCAGGCTGCACTTGATCCGCCCCAAGGCGGTTTGCACATATCATTTTTTCCCCCTCCCTTCGTGTGGAACAAGACATAATTAAATCCTACAGCAATTTTTATGGATTTTTTTTTTGCCGTGAGCCCCTTTTTTTTTTGAAGTTTGTAAAAAGCATTTGCTTTCACAATGGCGGTGTCTGTTTGTTTGTTAACTGTGAGCAAGCTGGCCTGGGGAGATGCTATTGTGGAACCCAAGGGTGCTCCAGGAATGCTGTATGGAAGAAGGAGAGGAAGCGTGGTATAATAGGGAGGGAAGGAAACTCCTGCGCTCCCTCCACGAGGGTAGCAGAGCTTCGGCATTCTGGGAATGCCCGCTCACTCGCTGGCTGGCTGACACCCTTTCCTTATTTTTGAAAAAGAACATTTTGGAGGCTTTTGGATTCACGAGTTTATGTAGCTAGGAACGTTGAAAGTTCTGTTCAGGTTTTAAAGGCCACAGACCAAAATATTGTTCCTTTTTTAATCGTGGTGTTGGGCAACGTACTGTATGTGCGGTCTCCCAACTTTCCTAATAACTGCTCCTGTGACTAACACCTTGGGCTTATTTGGCGTGCATCAGCTTCACTCTACAATTGGGCGGTTGAGAGTGCCTGGAAATGAGTGGGAGAGAGAGAAGGGGATAGAATGTGGTAGGCCTGGGGAAATGACCTGGAGTCCGAATCAAAAACAGGTCCTCAAGGGCACTGTGATGACTCAGATGTGATATCCTCCCGTTAGTGTCCACAGCTCCTTGCTGACGCCCTTTCCTCTCTGTCGTTCTTGGCTCTGTGTGTCTGCAGCGGGCGTGCCTGAACACCGTGCAGCAGGAGTGGTTCCGCGTGTCCAGCCAGAAGTCGGCCGTGCCGGCCATGGTGGAGGACTACCTGGCTGCCTTCCGCGGCGTCTCGGGCCCCGTGCTGCGGCACGTGGTGAACATGGCAGACGGCAACGGCAACACCGCCCTGCACTACAGCGTGTCCCATTCCAACTTCGACATTGTCAAGAGGCTGCTGGATGCAGGTAACTGGACTTGGCTACAAATAATTCTTCCCTGAAAATGAGGGATGTTATTATACAAATATGTTATTTCTTCTCAAACACATTCTGACACGTGTGTTCCACATGCCTTCTTGCATGCCACACACACACACACACACACACACACACACACACACACACACACACACACACACACACACACACACACACACACACACACACACACATACACACACACACACTCTCTCTCTCACACACACATATGATCATGTTTAGAGTTTAATTTACTTCAGTAGCCCAGTTGAACATGAGGTGCTGCTGTGTGCAATTATGAGGTAATTAAAAGGCACTCAAACGTGCTTGTGGTTCAGATTGATGTCATACTTTGAAAGAGTCCCTTTAATCTCTCCCTCCTCAATCAATCCCCCCCCCCCCCCCCCACCCACCAGCTAAATTTGTACCTCAATTTGTAACACAAGTGTGCCAGCGGGTTTCTGTTTGATTAAGAAATGAGTGGAGTCACGGCGGAGCAAAAGATCTCATTACTGGAATCCAAAAGGCAGTGGCCTTCTCTGATGTGCCTCCTCTTCTCTGCTAGCCCACACATCACATCCTAACACTTCAAAGTTAGCAGCCAACAGCTACACACACACACCCCCCCCCCAATCTCACACACACACACACACACACACACACACACACACACACACACACACACACACACACACACACACTGTCTCTAATCTTCGCCCCTTTTGGTCTACATGGGTGAGCTGTCTTCTGGAGATGCAGCTGCATGGAAGGCCTCGATGTACACCCCCCCCCCCCCATTTTGAAAGGGCTCAATAGACTATGATGAGGTCCTGGGCACTTGTGGGGGAGAGGAGCCATTGTTTGGAATGGGGGGGGCCCATTGTGGGCCAGTGCTGTGAGATGCCCCACGCTTCAATCTGGGGGCGAGGGAGGGTAGGGATGGGTTCCATTGTGCTCATTGTTCACTGCCGTTCTCAGATCCTCCAGCCCCAAACCCCTTGGACTTTTTAGATGCCCATGACTTGTTAAGCTCCTGAAGCTTCTTCCTCCTACCCTTTCTCAGAAGAGATGGCGGGCTGGGATGAATAGGAAACTGTGTGTGGGTGTGTGTGTGCGTGTGTATTTCTTTGTGTGTCTGGGTGCCGTATAGCAGAGTTTTGCATGTGTGAGGCGACTGTGTTTGTATGAAGGCACTGTGTGTGTATGTTTGTATGACAGCACCATCTATACTGTATGTGCGTGTGTGTGTGCGTGTGTATATGCAAGTGTATATGTGTAGACTCGCTTTGTATATCTCGTTCCATCATGTGTGTGTCCAGCCCTCTCCCCCCTGTCCGTACCATCTGACAATGGATCCGCTTTGCTCCCTTGGCTCCCTGACAACAGGGCCGATCCCCAGGAGGTCTTTCTGATGTCAATCTTCCCTTTTGTTGCAGATGTCTGCAACGTCAATCAGCAGAACAAGGCGGGCTACACTCCCATCATGCTGGCTGCCCTGGCGGCAGTCGAGTCGCCCAAGGACATGCGCATCGTGGAGGAGCTTTTCAGCAAAGGGGACGTCAACGCCAAAGCCAGCCAGGTCAGAGGAGAGGGGTGTTGACCCTGCTATTTGCTTGACCACACGTGCCATAGTGGACAGACAACAGAAGTTATCGAAGATTCTGTTGGCTTTTTTTTTGTTGCATTGAATACAGTTTTTCTTTGTGTAGGAGTGCTTTATTTATCCACATACACATATATGAGTGCCATTTTATAATGACCATCCCTAATAAATGGTTATTAAATAGTTTATTAACATCAGTAACTAGTTAATTGTAAAGTTAGCCGTTTTAGTCAGTTAAATGACGTAATTCAAATATTATTTTTTTCCATTTTCTCATTTATTCAAAGCAAACCGTAAAGCCAACTGTGAAGCACACTCACTGCAAATATAAATGTACTGTAAACATTTATGAATGCAGACATATAAATACACACACGCACACACACACACACACACACACACACACACACACACACACACACACACACACATTTTTATGCATGTCATTATGCATATTAGGCTTTGTCAGAGAATGTATCAAGTCTCCAAACTAGCATAAATCTACATCATAAAGCACCGTATCATCAGAGCATCATGGCTGTCATCAGTCTGTCACTCACCATCTGTCTGTCTGTTTCTTTTCCTTTCCCCCCTCTTCTCTCTCTCTCTCTCTCTCTCTCTCTCTCTCTCTCTCCCCCTCCCTGCGATGTGCATACGGTGCGTGGTCAGGCCGGGCAGACGGCCCTGATGCTGGCTGTGAGCCACGGCCGGATGGACATGGTGAAGGCGCTGCTGGCGTGCGGCGCCGACGTCAACGTGCAGGACGACGAGGGCTCGACGGCGCTGATGTGCGCCAGCGAGCACGGCCACGTGGAGATCGTCAAGCTGCTGCTGGCGCAGCCGGGCTGCGACGCCACACTCAGCGACAGCGTAAGTGTGTGTGTGAGGATGACTGAGTGTGTGTGTGTGTGTGTGTGTGTGTGTGAATGTGTCAAGCCATGGCAGATTTCTATCCCGTCATTCATCTGTCTGTCAGTGTTCACCCTAAACCCACCAGCAAGACTCAGTTGCTCATGGATTGCTCTCCTTTCACAATGTGTCTGTCTGTCTGTCTGTGTGTGTGTGTGTGTGTGTGTGTGTGTGTGTGTGTGTGTGTGTGTGTGTGTGTGTGTGTGTGTGGGGAGGGCAGGAGAGAGAGAGTGTGAGTGAGTGTGTATACACCTGTATGCAATGCCAGACTTTTGTCCTGTTGTGCAGCTACCTGTCGGTGTTCACCCTAAACATCTGCAATATCCACCAACGATACTGAGTTGCTAATTGAATGCTCTCCTTTCACAAAGTGTCTCTGTGTGTGTGTGTGTGTGTGTGTGTGTGTGCAGGACGAGAGCAATGCCCTGTCCATAGCTCTGGAAGCAGGACACAAGGACATTGCAGTGCTGCTGTATGCCCATGTCAACTTCTCCAAAGCCCAGTCACCGGTGTGTACCTTTCTCCCTTCCCTCCAACCTCAGTCACCCTCAGACTTACATTATTATCAGTCTCTCTACCAGCACTGTCCTCACACCAAGCATGTCTCTTCTGTTTCTGTTTGTTTAACCCTCATTGCACAGCCCATCATTTAATTCTCTCATTTCATCCTCAATCTCAAGTTTCTAGCTTTTGCTATTGTGTGGCTTTTTTTTGTGTCTGAATCTACATTGTAGAGTACATCACTGGTTTGACCATAGTGCTCTGAACCATGTGGAATGGTTTCTGTACCTGTTCTCCTAAAGCTTTTCTGACTCCAATTGGCTCCACTAGTAAATAGTAGATTTAAAGAAGCAGAGATCATCTGCTTGAGTGTGAAGGTGGCGTTCTCAGCCACTCTGTGAGTCACGCTGTTGTTACATCTCTTGTCTCTTCCACAGGGCACACCCCGTCTGAGCAGGAAGACCTCACCCAGCCCCACTAGGAGGAGTGTTTTTGACTAGACCCCACCTACACCCCCACAACCCCCTCCAAATTCAACCACCTCCCCAGCCCACCCAAACCCAAACTCCCCATCCATGCTGCTATCAGTTCAGGTTCGTTGAGGAATCCCAAAGTTCACTCCGGAGAGGTCCGACCCCCCCAGACAGCAGTTCTGCTCTTCCCAATCTTGTCAGGAAAGGCTGAGGAACCCTCCGCTTCCTGCACTGACTGAATGTACCCCAGCATCCCCCTGAAAGGAATAGCAAATAAACAAAGACTGAGCAAGTGTCAAAAGGAAGGGTAAACAACTAAGCCACCAGCACCTTCATGCGGATGAGGAAATGACTTGCATGGCATTAGAGTGTCGAACGGTTTAAAAGGAGTTTTTTTTCTCTTTTTTTACATTGCTGACTGGAGGTTTTGTCTGCAGAGATCCTCTTCAATTCAGTCTGATTGATAACGATGTGGTTATTAACAAGTGGTTCAAAGTTTTTGGTGAGGACTGGTCGGTACCCTAAAGTTGTTGCCTTTGGGAACGGATCATCTCTTGTGGATGTGCCTTAGAGGACTCTTTTTGTGTGGTTATGTTGCCCAAAAACAAAGCTTTATACTCTAGACTAAACTGTCTGTGTTTATACAGTAGTATATGGGTATATGCTGCCCAGTTACATATCAGCCAAGTTTGTGTCCAGTCCTGTTTTTATTCTATCAAAGCTCCAGCAAGTACTTTTAACACTTGCTGGTTGGGATTCCTAAGACAAGATTTTCCTGGCTATTTTCAAATGATATTATATCTCAATTGGATATAAACTTTACTTTTATACATGTTGTTTATATATATATATTTAAACAATCACAGTATTTTGGATATTTCCTGTCATTTCCTAATAGTACATGAAGTTATATATTTATCAATTAAGAGTTTTTAATGCAGGTATAATTGTATGGTCATTGTACATAATGTATGTGTAGAGGTAGTAGAGCTAGGAAACACAACGTTTATCGTACAAAAAACTCTGTTTAGGTACTTCATGTAATATCAAAAGTGAAGTGCCTTTTACTTGCCATAGAAATGTAAACAACACTAAAACATGTATTTTCCCCAGTCACACTTAAAATCTTGTGAAATGCCTTAATTCAAAAAGTTCTATACGATTATTTTTTGCTGCCTTTGACAGTTAGCACTCTGGCTCCCTCCTCTGGTGGTAATTGGCTGAACAACCAGCCATGTGATGTAATTTATTTTCTCTCCACTGTATCTTACTAATAAAAGCAATGGAATATAAATCACCAGTCTGGTTTTGTTAACGGAATTGTTTTAACCATTGTGACTATCTGAAGCAAACACACATACACTTCTTTGATAATTTGGTGAACTGTAATGGCTCAGTCAACCGTTTGAGTGATACTGCACAAATAGCTTATTCTAGCCCTTGTGTTTGTATGCAAATGTGATAGTGTTGAATCATATGTTTGGTGGTTTATTCCAAATAGAAAAGTGCACCAGAGCAAAGAAAATGGCTTGTGTGGGGCTATGAAAAGTATTACAGTCCTGTGTTTTGTTTTGTTTGTTTTTAATTGGCAACATTTCATTTCCTACATTTTACAAGCCTATGTCTGTACATGGAGATGTCTAATTTACCACCACCACCTCATACAGAAGGGAAGCTTAGACATCACTGCCATGAATCATAGTGTACATGCAAGTGGTCTTTATGTGTCTATTGTTATGGAGACTGGTAATTTAATAACAATAAATCAACCCGTGGTATCTTGGAGTACACTGGCAGCTCCAAATATTCAGGTAGAAATGTGGAGAGCAGCTTAAAGCAGTGCTGCTTTGAAAATATAGACTAAACATAGGATCAAAGCCAGGTAGGCCTAATATTATGTCAAAATTGATGAGTAGTCTAGCCTATGCCTTCCTGTTCAGCTTTGTTTTTGCTACTACAGTAGGCCTACTCAGTAGGCTACAAGTCTTGATTTTTATGTTTTAGATTGACTTTCTGTTTTATCTTAATATGTCCCCCTCCCAATATTGAAATGAAATCGCCTATTAGTAATCATACCGAGATTGACAGAGTGCTGCCACTAGCCAAGTCTTCATTCCATTCAGCAGAGAGGGTTGATTCAGATAGCCTTGGCGTAAATCGAGTAAATGCTGCCCTCTGCTGTAGGCTAGCTTTAATTTAACCAGTTTGAGTCAAATAGGCCTAGGCCTACTGCGCTGTGGAAGACATCCTGTTATTAGGCCTAGCTGGATGTTTATGCATAAACCGCAGTGTCCTAGAAATTAAAATGCATGTTTAGTCTTCACACAATAGGGTTTAAGACATTTTTAGGTTACTAAGTTCTGACCAAAAACACGGAGCTCACTTAGGCCACATTGGTACAGCATCTCCCTAATGTTTTCTGTTAAGAGATCTGTGATTTTCTATGAAAAAAAAGAATCGGTGCAATCAGAGACTGGAGGAGGTACACTGTCCCTCAGTCATGCACTGCTCCCACACTGGCTTGGAATGTTCACAGCGATCGCGCCAAACTTCACTGGGTCACTTGCAGCAAGCAGACTGGTGCAACGTTGTAGCCTTTTTATCCTGAAACTTCTTGCAGCTTTATAAACCCAATCTTATCTCGGGCTTTTTACAAGAACACTTGTGTACGCATCGTCTTTGTTGATCCACCATTTCGTTCGTGTATAATTGTTTATACAGTAGTTTTCAACAATGAGCGAAGAGGACCAGGCAAAGCATCTCATGGAAAATGTCGGACCAGTCTCCCCATCAACTGCAAAACGACCACCTAGGATGCCAAAATGCTCTCGTTGCAGGAATCACGGCTATGTGTCGCCACTGAAAGGCCACAAGCGGTTTTGTAATTGGAGAGATTGCCAGTGTCAAAAATGTAAACTGATTGCTGAGAGACAACGGGTTATGGCGGCACAGGTAGCTGATCCATGCTAGTGACAGCTAATGATTATGACATTTCTTTTCTGTTAGTAGGCTACTTCTAGCATATGTGATATTTTAGAAAGAAAGACATGTTTTGAAAATTATTGCATGCATAAATCGCCCTTCTTATACCACTCATACGTTAATGTGTTTCACTCAGAAACCCAGGATTTGTTTATAAACTTTTTTGTTTGTTTAAAAAACCTTGGACTATACTCCATGTGACCAGCTGCTAACTCAAAGCTAATTTATTTCCTGCAAGCTAAGTTTTGGATATGTACCTAAAGTAGACCTAAAGTCTTGTGGTAACATGTGTATATAATAAATATAGCATATAATTGTTTGTTTGTTGCAAGACTGACGTGTTGCTTGTGTCAATATGGTTTAATTACAAAGTTAATAACCATGAATTGATACAATCAACTTAATGTATGATACAATGTTCAAGGTGACCATTCCAAAATGTGTCACTGCTAGTGTAAAATGTCGGTGATGCCGGAGAGGGGGGCATTTAGTGTAAATGAAATTGAGGCAAGTTGAATTATTTTTAATAGTAAGTATTGCAACCCTTTATGCAAACCTAGGTGGCTCTACGTCGTCAACAGGCGCAAGAAGAGGAAATGGGAATCTGCAACCCCGTTAATCTATCAAATGCCGATATCGTGGTAAAGAACGAGCCATCTGCAGACCTTCTCTTTGCTGTCGGGGGTAGGTCTCCCTCATCAGCAACTACAAGTGCGGCCTCATCTCCCTCTGCCTCCGGTGAGTGAAAAAAAAAGTCCTCCTCTTCAGACTGTGGGAATGGCACGAGGGAGCGCGCGCGCAAGCTATTCAAGCGCACCCTCGATTATAAATTCTCTCTAAAGGACAAAAGATTTCGCTGATTTCCATTAGTCTAATGAGAATGTTGTTATAGATATTGCTGCGAGTGATGCATCAACCTTACCACGGTTTGAAAATATTGCTTTTCTTTAGCGTCTCTGATAAAAATAAAAATAAAATCCTTGTTGTCAGTTGTGGCTTTTCCTTTTCAGTGGATAGCCTACTCATTAAGGCAGGCTTGACTACACCACGGGATTTTTTTTATCGTGGAATAAAGCGCCATATGTGAAATGTTTATCTTGGAAACTATTTCACTCATTAATTTAACTCCTGGTTTCTGCTCAACTCAAAACATAATTGAACTGCCTTGGTAAACTTTAAAATGCGCCATAGTAGGCCTCGATAGCGTCAATTTCCAGGTAACCAGCTTGACGTTTAAATTGGAGCATTAAATGAAGTGAAATGTTTTCATAAGTGCAGCCATAACATAAGGAAACTACAGTTTTAAATGTAATTGCTTTCTCGGTGCAAAGTAATGTCCATTACCTAACCTGACAGTATCATCAGTTGTTTTTGTCCCATACAGAATAAGCAGTTGTGATGGGCTTCTGGGTTTTTGGCACTTTGGAAATGGGCTGGCTAATCTCGACCTGTAGAGAGAATTCAAATTAGCCAACATGCACATTTTTTTCCTTAATTCTTTTAATAATAATTATTAAGAAGTCTCACTCTCCATCTCACAATTTACCAGTAAGAAGAGATAAGCTATTTCATGGCACCCATCCTCCCATGGCTTTCAGAGGGGGATGACTATGAACAGATTGTACTTTGGTCGTCCCTGGACTCTCTGTGTGTGTCCCTCCTGAACAGAGCCAGGACTGCACAGTACTGCCTGTCAGTGACGCAAGTTAATTCAGAGGATAGGAGTAGAGGTGGCAGAGGATGTGTGAGACAGTTAGATTGTGTTTGTGTGGTTTGTTTAATGCTCTGTGCATTGTGTATTTGTAAGTGTAAATGATTGTGTGTTTTGTGTGTGTGTGTGTGTGTGTGTGTGTGTGTGTGTGTGTGTGTGTGTGTGTGTGTGTGTGTGAGTGTGTGTGTGTGTGTGTTTGTGTGAGAAAAGAGAGAGAGAGAGAGAGAGAGAGTGTGTGACTGTGTGTGTGTGTGACACAGAGAGAGAGTTTGTGTGTGGTGTGTGTATGTGTGAGTACTTGTAAGTGTTTGGCCAGTGGCCTAAATGGCACATCCCTAAAAATACCTCGTCACCACGTCTCCTTGCCTATCTATGACTTGGCTGATTGCTTTGTGCCAAACCAATCTGTCAGGCACATCTTTTGATTGTCCCCCCTGGCATGGCCATGGCGGTGGTGGGAGAGACAGGCTGTTCCTAGTGACTCTGATAGGGACGGGACAAGGGGGGGAATGCCAGGCCGGTCAAGGCTGCTGTTGCCGGGCACACAAGGCAGGATTTTGGGCTCAAGGCGTCCTGGCAAGAGGTGGGCAGATAAAGGAGGGTAGCACTCACTGGTGCCTTTTCTGTTGACAACGCATTCAACAACAAGGGCCTCATTTTTCTCAATCTGAGCGCACCGCTCATGTGATGAGATAAGGCTAATCTATCTCTGCCCTGTGAACAGGACGGGGTGAGTGGGAAGGGGAAGTTCTGAGGACAGAGAGATGACACTCAGATGACATTAATGTCTGAAAACATCATGCACTGAATCTCTGGAAAACGGAGTTTGATTTAGTAATAGGGTGCTGTGGTCTTCTCAGTCATCTTGTCATTAGTTCCCATCACCAGCAGGTGGCAATGTATTGAACTTTTTTTTCCCCCACACACCTTTGAGTCGTAGAGAGTGCCAAAGTATCCTTAAAACATATTTTTCTGTTACATTAATTAATGTTATTAATAAATTGTAATTATATAATACTCAGGACCATTTTGCTGACTGATTGATAATGAGATACACATGTTTGTCCACAAGTTATATTCAGTTTGAAATAAGAAAATCAGCTTTCTGTTCCTATCAGCATATCAGAAAACATTAAATCTAATTTATTACCCTGCCATATTGACAATACAATTGCTTCTTATGAACCCTATGAAGTACTTTGATATGCAGCTTTACATTCTGTTAGAATAAACAATAACACTGTTAACATAACAGGGCACAAAACATCAGATTAGGGCAACTTCCCACACTTCAAGGTTTTATGTATTTATTTAGGTTTGACCAGTATGTGAAATTAGTCTGCACCAAGTATAATTGTGTATGATGTTTATACCTTCCATACCATTCACCGTCCATAGTATTCACCATGTGTACATGATTGTAAATTGTTTCCAAATTGTGAATGACTATCTCACCTGTTTCAGGGGTCCGTGCAACCCTGCCCTCTAGCCCCACAGCGGCCAGCAGGGGGCACTCCGAGGGCACCTCTGACCTGGTGGTGGACGCCTCCTACTACAACTTCTACCAGCCCAGCCGCTACCCAGCCTACTACAGCAACCTGTATAACTACCAGCAGTACCAGGTGAGCTCACACACAAGCCGACACCAGTGAGACCACACAGTAGCCGACAACCCTCAGGGAACGGCTTATTGCATTGGACTTCCCACTTAAAAATGAGACTGAGGAGACTAGTTACTGAGGGGTTAATTACTTATTATCACACACAATATACATTCAATAAGAATTTTATGTTTCTTATTAAATATCTATCTATTTATGTGTAATCCGTCTCACTTTCTGAGGTATCACTTTCAATGCAACTAAATCTCAATCTCAGGAAGTTAATGGCTGGGTATTTCTTGTATTTCTCTGAGATGGACTTAGTTTACACTGATATCTATCATTTATGTATGCAGAATAAAGTGCAAAATGTACAGTACAAATGTACAGGTAACAAAACTGATTTGCTTATTTAAGGAAAATCGTTATCAATCCATACATTGATAGGTCAGCTCAAACCTCCCACAATATTGTGCATGAAGGCTTTAGGAATCCATGAGACGCTTTGCTCATTAACCACCTTTGTCCGCACGTTGTTCACCCAAGAAGTGAGTTTGAGTGTTTAAAGTGAAGTGTTTGATCTGAGTATGCGAGTGTGGCCCACTGACACGGGGTCAGACTTCCATACAGTTAATTCCCAGAGTGCAGTACCCTTGTGTGTGCACTAATAGGATGAGTAAGTGTGGGGGGCACAGCTGTTGATGGAGGTAGCTGTCATCTAGCCTCCCCACCGTCACCACCCTTATACCCTCAGTGTTTTGGTTGGCAGATAACCCCCTCATACACTTAGACACCCACCCACACAGACGCACACTCTTACACATGTGCACACACACACACACACACACACACACACACACACACACACACACACACATGCATGCACACATATTCACTAACACACACACACTTGCATGCACACATACACACACACACACACACACACACACACACTCAAACACACACACACAGTGCCAATGCACCGTGCTGCCGGCTATGCCACCGTTCCGAGCCAGTGGACGAGCACAGCGTGGAGGGCTGTAGGTGTGCAGGCTTCATGCTGCGCTGCTCCTGCTGCACTGCTGTTTACATTTCCCTGCATCCCCCAGCCGGAACCGCAACTAATTCTGCCACTGGGAGTTCTCTAACCCCTATCCACTGCAGCTCAGCCTGGCTCTAGGAGCCAAGGCCTTTCTGCACTTCATACACAGATTGAAGCCCCTTTAACACACAGAGTTGGTGCTTCTTTAATTATTTTGTAGATATTCTATTAGTGTGATGTTTATTCAATCAAACTTAGCTACTGGTAGTACTCAGGCTGATGCTGTCTGTATGCCATGAATCAATAACATTTTTAATTCTTTTATTGCTACCGGTATTTTCATCCTATGACGATTTTTTTCCTTTGCATCATTTTACTGTCTGCCTTTTGAAAGTGCTAAAGGTAGGCCTACTACATCTTATAAACAACTTACTCATCGACTGCCAAGAAGAGTTAACAGTGCTTTCCCCGCATGCTTCAGGCCAGATGGTTACGTGTCTGATGTTTCATGCTCCAGTCCTTTGTGGTCCCTAGTGGCATTTAATCCAATTAGGGGAATTACTGCCCATCATTGTTGCACCATTTGGTTCATGTAAGGTGTTCACGATTTGTTGGACACAGAATACTGGCAGAGCTTTTAATTATATAATGCACTGCTAGTACATTCTGAGACCTGGTGGATTAATGTTATGCACAGTGATTAGTGTAATTAGGCTTGTTTAATTAATTAGTTATCAATTAGAGATCAGTGTTTTGTGTGCTGCGCTCGGCAGGAATTAGAGACGAGTAGCCCTGTGCCGTCAAACGGTCCTCGGGCTCGGGCAGCATACTGTAAATATAGCAAGGTGCACTTAGGGAGAATTGAATTTGACTGCATGAAATTGGGGGCCTCCTCAAAGTCACGACCCTCTCAGCGTTGATGTATCGCAACGCAGACCGCCTCGCCTCAGTACATTCGCCTCCGTCTGCCTTACATCACGCGGGTTACTCCACCTGGCTACTCTTGCCATGGTGACACCGCACACACACACACACACACACACACACAAGGTCTTGAATAATTCCCCAATCAGTCTGCATATATATGTTCGTCTGATTTATGCCTGAAAATGTATCCCTGTTGTATCCGACTCAGTGCAGGACTTATTCACTGGAGCATGAAGTAAATTAAATCAAGTGTGTGTGTGTGTGTGAGACCGCCTGTGCATGTGTGTGTGGGGCGGGGGGGTCCTAACCTGGACTGGCAAGTGGGGGGGGGGGGGGGGGTGTTAGGGGGTTGAAGTTGGGGGAGCAAGGAGAGAGAGAGATGGGGGTTTGGGGGTCTCTCCTCAGGGGCTCTTGATGGGGCTATATTTCAAGGGGGGTTTGTGTGCAGTTGCGGTCTCGCTGGCAGCCGATTGCTTTAGGGTCACTGCCTCCGCCAGCTCTCTCCGCGAGACCCAGCCTCAATTGCAAAGGTTAATGATATTGTCTGTCACCTGGGAACAGCTATAGTGTTTCAGCACCCAGAGTCCTAGAGAGCTGTGAACAAACATGGGACTTCAATACTAATCACATTATGCATAATGTGGCCAGCTATATAAGAAAGATGAGTTATGTGCAGGGTCGTGTCTGTGTGCGTGCGTGCGTGTTTGTGTGTGTGTGTGGGGGTGTGTGTGTGTGTGTGTGTGTGTGTGTGTGAGCATGTGTGTGTGTGTGTGTGTGTGTGTGTGTGTGTGTGTGTGTGTGTCGAGGGGCCAAGATGTTTATAGTGTGTGTGGGTTTGTGTTGTGGTGAAAAGGACTCAGTGCCGATAAAAGTCACGACTACAATACTTTGCCAACAACTAACTGCAAACTGAAGTAAACAGAATGAAGTATGAAACCAGTAAGAACCAAACTATGTATCATTTCATATTAGATGTTCTTTGAAATAAAGTGAAAGAAAGGCACATTTCTAATCAAAATAGTCAAGGCAGTACTGTAGATTTCAGGAGAGCCAACAGTCTTTAGTCAATTGTGGTGATTCTCATTCAGGGCACTGAGCTGATGGTACAGCTAATTTGTTTAGGTTGTGTAAGTATTCTTTTAGGGAACTTGACTGCAGATTAGTGGTAGAGTGTGTGAAGTCATGTTAAATGATAGAATTTATTTAAATAAACTGCTAGCAAGAGATACTCCATGGCAGCAGGCCCTTTGGGCACCTGTAAGGCATTGCGTGTTAGGGAGTGTGTTAAGACTTACACCGTGTCCTAACTGAAAGCGACTGTCGGCTTGTCGTGTAGCATTGACTTTCACTGTCTACATAGGATGCGTTAAATAGGACGTTCTATTCGATTAGATTTTATATTCAATCTAGCCGAGCAACTCCACTTGTGCGACTGAAATAGAAACGGACAGAGCGACTAAAAAGTCACGTAGCAATGCGACTAGTCGCGTTGCATCGCATAGCATTCAGTTAGGACATTCCAATAGAAAACAAAGTGATGGAACTCTTTTTGACGCACAAATGCAGTCGCATCGCGTTCAGTTAGGACACGGTGTTAGGCTACTTACCGTGTGTGGCATAGCCGTGTGAGCACTCAGAGCGGGGAGGCGATGAGATTGTTGGGTATGCTTTATCAGAGTGCATCCATCTACCGCCCTCACCAGCCTCACCCCCCCCCCTCCAGCTGCCCTTGCCTGAGCAAGAGGGGCTTCGCTGCACTGCAGGTGGAGAATGAAAATATGAGGGTGGCGTGGAGGCCCCAGACAGCCGATGGTGCCAGATAAGACACACCCAGGGAGGTAAAGGAGGGGACCCCTCATGCTTCACCCCCAAAAAGAGCCACGCTGGGAGAGGAGGAAGAGATGGGAAATAGTAAATAATGCTGTAGCATAATAAAAGGACTTATACTATAGGCATATACATGTAGGTTACATTTACAGGCATCAGATTGCAGTTAGAATACTGTGTGTGCTGTACTGTGCTCAGTGTAAAAGCCACAAATTGCATATAGTGTAACCTGGGCCAAACTGAATTTGTGCATGTTGTGTCATATGACATGATATTGATTAAAGTTGAAGCTTCTTGAAGCTTCAAGCACTTGAATATGGACTGACTGCAAGTAGCAGTAGTGCCATATCCCTAATAACTTTGCCTGTAGAGATTTATAAAGTTCTCAAATGCACAGTGTGCATTGAATTGCTTTCATGATAGCAATGGAAGAATTTCAGAAAGAGGCAAACAAACCAACCAAACATCAAACGAAAAAAAAAAAAATACAGTTCCATCTGTATTGTATTTGTCATAGGTACTACAAGAGCCGAGCGTAGCTTAAATAACAGTTTATAAACCTGTCTGGAATTGATGGCGTGGACAATAAATGGTGACAGATTATGGGCTGACAGAAATCAAATTCCATAAAAGTGAAATTGAAAATCCTCTAAGGCCCCTGTGCTGCTGAGTAGACAGCTCATTTCAAAGTTGGCGCAAGAAGGAGCGGGGCTGGAGGCAAACTCGCCCCCTCGCTCGCTTGTTGCAATTCATTTCTCCAGCAAAGTCCCGTCCCCGTGCACCAACCCCAAACCCTTCCACCCACCCACCCACCTCGCCGCCGCCGCTCAAGCGTGACTTCTCCCTTTGGTGCAGGCAATCGTTTGGCTCGCCTACTGATTGGAGACAAAAAGTCATGAGTACAGGAGTTTGTTATATAGCAAAGCAATCCGAACTGCACAGCACACTCACATAACCGATGGACTGTGTTAAGTGTGACACATTGTTCTGCTAGAGGCAAACTGTATATAACACCCAGAGAGTGGCTTTGGTCACGGTCATATGTACTGTGTTATAGAGAGGAGGAAACTTCACTAGTGTATGTTGTGTTGTGTCACAGTCGTGGAATTACTCAACAGATCTGCAGTATATTTGCAGAAGAGTTTGGTGTGTATTTTATTTGTCCCCCTGGATACTTATCTATCTGTTTAACCTGCAGAAGGAGTGTAGATAAATCAGGCTAAATGAGGAAATAACTGCTTTTTTCACGTTGTAGCCATGGCTGCTATGTAGGCTAATAGACTGTGAAGATTGAATGCAAGTCAATGGAGACTAACAGTGGAATTTATCAAAATACTGTACCAGTTCTATTTCTTCGCTTTTAACTTATAATCACGTACCATTCTATACGATGTTGGGAAGAACTTGCACTCTGTCTGGCGGCTCTAGTAGTGTTGGGAAGGAAAGCAGCTTTGGAGGAAAACCTTTGAAACTCTGACCCTGACTACCACATTTCGCTCTAGCTCAGGGGTTATGGCCACTGTAATGGCTGCACCCACAAATTTCACAGCAGATTTTTGTACAAAAGTGTAGCTATTCTCCTTAAAATTATGTTTATTTGAGTTAGGCCCATGTGATTTCCCCATAATTATGTGTACCCTAATATGTGTGTGTGTGTGTGTGTGTGTGTGTGTGTGTGTGTGTGGTGTTACCCTCATGCAGCAGATGCCCAATGGCGACGGGCGGTTGGCTGGGCACAACATGTCTCCCCAGTACCGCATGCACTCATACTACTCGGCCGCTTCCTACCTGAGCCAGGGCCTTGGCACGGCCGCCTGCGTGCCCCCCATCTTCACCCTTGAGGACAACAGCGTCTGCACCGAGCCCAAGGCAGCTGGTCAGTGACACACACACACACACACACACACAAATCTATGCACCCTGCCTGACACACACCCGTGCACACACACACACACACATACACACAAATCTATACACCCTGCCTGACACACACGCACACACACACACACACACACACACACACAGACACAAATCTATACACCCTACCTGACACACACGCATATACACACACACACATACACACAAATCTATACACCCTGCCTGACACACACGCACACACACACACACACACACAGACACAAATCTATACACCCTACCTGACACACACGCATATACACACACACACACACACACACACACACACACACACACACGCACACTCAGACACAACCATACTCACACATCTCACTCCTCACTCTTAGGCCCATAAACTTTTATCCAGAGTTTATCAACAGTCTGCTGAAGTACATCGTAGGGAGGGCTCCCTCCACACACAAATATATATATATATACACACACACACACCTATACACACATACTCCACACACACTTCAAGTCAAGGGCGCCATAAAAAATCATCATAAAAAGAAATAAATTCAGAAGCAAAAACATTTATTAGGGCCATTCATTCTTTGCTTTTGGATTTAAAGAGACAGGAACCTCATGCTGGCCGTAGTGTCTTAATCACAGCAGAAATATCACAGCGGCAACACAAATAAACCTCCTCCAAAGCCAGCATTTTACGCATCTGTGTTAGATTCTAAACCCAGTTCCGTCTACAATGCAGTACTTATTCTTGTAGACGCTCTCCATGCAAAAAGATGCAAATGGAAGGCTCCCTTGGAAATTTATGACCGCCTCCTCGGACGTAAAACTAAAAATGTCTTCCGACAGTCTTACAACATATCTTGAAACGTCATCAGCCGACAAAACGTCAATAAAGGTTGACGTGCGCATTGTGGAGATTAATCTTTTTATGAAATTGTTTTTCAATATCGATGCATCCTCCATGCATTAACTCCCCCCACCCCACCCCTCTCTCTCTCTCACACACACACACGCGCACACACACACACACACACACACACACACACACACACACATATACACAGAGAAAGAGAGAAAAAGAGCTCATCTCTGCTCAGATCAGTACAGCTGCCCCAGGCGCTTAATGAATTTTACCTGCTGATATCCTCCCAGTGTCAAACATCATGGGGGTCCCCAACCCACCCTGAGGCTTCCATGGCCCATTACAGCACAATGGGGCCTCTGCTAGGCGGGTGGTCCAGTCTGTTTAGCTTAGCACCGCAGCCTAGACAGCAAGTAAGGAGGAGCGTGGCAGAATCTCAAGTCGTTTCTTTCCTAGCCGATCAGTTACCGCAGTGAAGTGTCAGTGGTTTAGAGACTCTCTTTGCAAAAGTGAGTGCACTTCCACTGCCTGACGACTGTGTTACCTCATCTGTTTTGTCGAATAATGCTTGTGGTTTTAGTTTGTTTTGTCTGTTCGAGAAGGGCTTGGCCCTCGCAGTTGCTCACAGATGCTCATATGCTGGCAGTTGTTTATGATTGCCTGTTTGGGTCTTTTCAAGAAGCTCAGTCGGCAAATTACAGTCCACAGCCTCAAGGCTTTAGAGCAACTCAGTCGTGTGTCAGGAGGCATCAAGTCCAGGCTCTATTACTTCATACCCCATGCAGCGTCTCCAAGCTCGACTTGGCATGCTGCAGGAGCTTTGTCACCAGAGCGTACAGTCAGGCAAGGTCAGTGCCAGCTCGCCTCCCTGGTATGATTGCACATAGTTGTGTTATCAGGCAGTGGATACCAGCTCACCAACACCCACCACCATAACCCCCCCCCCCCATATCCACTAGTTTCCCACCTTCCCACTTCCTGCATCAATAGGCCTTAGTGTTGCTCTTGGCTTCAGACGAGCATGAGCACAGGGTAGTGCTGGGCAGGCCAGGGTAGCCTTGAACGTTTCCCAACAGCAGGCACACAGGAAACTCCTCTTGCCCAAATTAGGTCACTGCTTTGACTCAACAGACTATAGGTTTTGATAAGGTGGGTCTTCTTGTTAAGCCCCCACCCACCACTACCATTGTATCCCCTGTTTGCCCCTATGAGAAATAGAAAAGTTCTGTGTTGGTTGTTATTTTTGTCTACTGAAAGTGAAAAATCCCTCGGAAGGATTATGCTATCCCACATACAATACACGTTGGGTGGAATTCTGTAAATCACACTTGGGGTCTAGCATGGTCCTCCTGATACTACTACTCTATTTTGTCACTTTTTCTATTTTGTTTTCTTGTAGATGGATTCTGACCGCCTACATTATGGTATTGTGTACTAATGGTGGAATTTGTATCTTTGTGTCTTCTGTCTTGTATCTCAACTGTGCTTCCACTCTCCTTGTCTCTCTCTCTCTCTCTCTCTCTCTATCTCTCTCTCTCTCTCTCTCTCCCCATCTCCTCATCTCTCCTCTCCTGCCGCTCACGCTGTAGAGCAGTATTTATTCTCTGCACGCTGGGTAATCCATTGGTCAAATACAGGGCCAAATAACCTTCAGGAGTGTGATGCTGTCCTTCTCCTTCCCTCTCTCTCCACACCCCTTCCACCCCTTCACACACACACACATAACATCCCTACTCCACCCCCACCCCCCTCCAACCCGTTCCTCGAGTCCCCCCTCAACCCTCGCTGTCTCCGGAAAATTGCCTCTGGAGTTAGTGAGCGGGAACAGTTAAGATTTACAAACAATGATGAAGCTTGTCATGCGTCTTCCTCCATCCGTCACAGCGAGAACCCCCCCTCCCCAATCCACCACCCCCCCACCCCCCACCCCGAATCCCCTCCTCATCTCTGGCCGGGGCGTCCGAGTGTTCTTCATAAAAGCCAGCCCGCTGTGAAATACGCCCCAGTGCGCGCTTTACTGCCTGCCAGCCCGTCAGCCGCCCTGCGCCGTAAATCCCCAGCGACCCCCACCACCACCCCGGATCCTCCCACACCCCTCCATCATCACCGACGCTCGCCCGCCCGCCTGCCTCTTCATGCCACACACACACAGCACCCAACGCTCAGGCCTATCGATGGGGTGGCACCCCCCCGAATCACCCCCCCCCCCCCCTTCTGCACACACACACACGTATACACACTCAGACTCATTCAAACAGACACATACACATACTGAGACACAGAGTCAAACACACACACACACATACACACTCACAAATGACATATGCCCACACACACGTACACGTACACACACTCAGACTCAGTCAAACAGACACACACATACACATACTGACACTCAGAGTCCAACACACACACACTCACACAAATACAGATGCAAATCCCCCCTCCTGGATTCACTTGCCTCCCCTCCTGCTCACCACCCCACAGATGAGCTGCCCACCCATCCTGAGTTATGTCCGAGCTCTGATGTTATACGAGACAGCTTCGGCTTTTCCTTTTTTCTTTTGTATTTTTGTCGTCGCAAGGATTTAGTTTTTGTCGTCTTGGCACTTTTGAATTAAAGGTGGCACTCCCCCCCCCCTTCTGCTGTAGTTTAGGGGACAGGCCATGTCTGCTTCTTTAATTGAGGTCAGCCCCCCCTCGCCTCTTCATTCATCCTCAGAATCACGTACCTGAGCTTGCCTGCCTCTCATGTGCTTCATTTCACCTTTCCTTTAGGATTCAAGGAAGTTTATTTGTCACATGCATATGGTTACGGGTGTCAGAAATGCAGTGAAACCTCTGGTGTCAGCCAACTGTATTTGTGCGTTACTGGAGGAGGTCTTCAAAACAATGCAACCATTCTGAAATAAATTCTCAAACTAATTTGCAGATACAGCGATTCATACACAGATACAGTGATTCATTTACAGATACAGCAGATACCAACATTTTATTTTTCACGTATATCACTTAAACTTTATTCACAGCACTTTAATACCATGCACTTAGCATTCTTACCATAGGATTCCCAATAGCCATACTGTGTATGTACTTTGTATGACACAGTTCACATGCCAGTGGGTCTTACAAGTCATTGGTTAATTCTAAGCATTTTGTAAACACTCAAGTGTCATCCAGTGAAGCCTGAACATGTTATTGTATACTACGTATTTGAAGTGACCCAGAGCAAAACCGTTCCAAAAAGCAAACGGAAGATTGAGTTACAAGTGTATGTTTCAGCACATACGGCCTCACTTTGAGCACAATCAAAGAGGCCTTTCTTTCTTTCTTTCCTTCTTTCTTTCTTGTCTTGTGTTGTTAAGGCAGTCTGGCAATGGGGAAAACGCTTCTCTCTCAGAGCTTGCAACACAATAGGCGAGGTTTTAAAAAAAAAAAAAACTGGAGGAAGAGGTGTAACGTCTCGTGTATCAGAGAGGCTTCACGGCTGTTCCCAAACGCACCTTAATCCCCACACTGACATGACCCTCCCACCGGTGACATTAGCACCCACCTGCCCCCCCATCTCCACCTCCTCCACTACCACCCCCACCAGAGAGGGTAAAAGCGGAGCCAGGTCCAAACGTTTGTTACCTCCGCCAAGGAGGTTATGTTTTCGCCAGTGTCTGTGTGTCTGTCTGTGTACAACATAACTCGAAAAGTGGATTGAGATGGATTTGGATGAAAATTTGGGACAACGAAAGTATTGGGACAAGTAAGAACTGATTTGATTTTGGTGGTGATTGGTGATCCAGAACACCATCTGTGACCACATTGTCTTGGCGGAGGTCTGCGCTCTCTGAACGCTTTTTTAGTTATGTTTTGTGTTCTATTTTCACAAGGGAAAAGGAGGGAAATCTGCCTTTATGCAGACCCAAGTCAAGCTCTCAAACACTGATATGAAAGATCGTTGAAAAGTTCATATTGAGCGTTTCTCAAATTCGGGTAAGCATGCTTGAAAGGCTGCTTTTTCGAGCATTCCACGTCATTGTCAGTCACCAAGTACTGTTTCAAAGTCAAGCATCCTTCGAAATTCTAGCGAGGACAGAGGCCTTTGTTTATAGATTTTTCAAGGATGCAATGATGGATCCTCGTTTTTGAAGTGTACGGCTTCCAAGGCTAGTGTGCTACCAAGGAAGCATTCTCGACTTTGAGAAACACTCATTATGACCTAATGCACTTATACAGACTGGAATTATTCACATTTGCTCCCATTGAAACATATTACGTTGCTCCATCTTGGTCAGTATTTCATGAGCTTTGCCCCCACAGCCCGCTCCAAATGGAGCTGATTGCCTGCTCAGCTCTCCCCCAGGAGCCGACTCTCAGGCTGCCTCTCCACACATCTGCTGTGACCTGCAGGGCCCAAGCATGAACTTGACTGGCGCCTGACAAACAGGCTCTGAGCCCTGTGCTCTTTGCTCAGTCCATTTCTTAAAAGAATGAATGTGGGGGAATAAAAATGAATGAAAAAATATAGAATAGAATGAGTACACTGCCATCATACACTTTGAGGATGAACTAATTGTAGGCAGCGGGAAAAGATTGTGAACCAGGAAAAGATTGTGAACTCTGTCCAACATCAGAGCCTGATCTTTAAAAATACTCCACAGAATGACTCACAGACCCCTGTAAAATCTCTCCCTAAAAGGCCACAAGTGATTACAGCTGCAAAGAGGAGATCAACTCCATATTAACACCTTTGGATTTATGATCGGATATGATTTAAGTTCCCAGGGGTGTAATGGCAGGAGAAACAAAAGAATGTTCGACTTAAGTATGCAATGGGGCCGCAACAGATTTATTTATGTAAACTTTTGATTAGTGCCGTGTAGTCACCATTAAAAGAAAACATGGATATGGTTTTAAGATAATAAATTGCAGAATGTGTGTGTGTGTGTGTGTGTGTGTGTGTGTGTGTATGCGTGTGTGTGTGTGTGTGCTGCTTTCACTTATCCACTGAGAGCTCCATAGGCCTCTGCGAGTGTTAAGTCCCACCAGAAGGACTTAAACCAGACTCTGACAGCTGGCCTCTCTCTCTCTCACTCTCCCTCTCTCTTTCTCTCTGGACATTTCTCCTCCTCCTCCTTCTCTCCCCCCCCCCCCCCCCCACCACACACACACACTCCCCACAGCTGTCTCTCCTCACCCTGCTGCTATGCTAAGTGCCACCACTTCTCCCTCTGCCCACGGGCTGGATGGGCTTATGTACGGCAGCAGCAGCAGCAGCAGCAGCAGCGGCGGTGGCTGTAATTGCCTGCAGGGGGTTTGGGCGCACTGGTAATGTGTGGTAATGTGTTGTACAACATCCCCATTAGCAGCAGCCCTGGGGCTGTGCACAGATTAAATGGACAGGGCCCGTCTGGTTTATGTTCTTCTCTCACTCACACACATTCACTCTCTCTCTCACACACACACACACACACTCTCTCTCTCCACCACTGACCAGCTCCATAGATACACGCACACGCACACACACACACAAACTCTGAGAGAGGGAAACTTAAAGGCAATAAAAGTAATTTTAAACAAGATGAAGGATAAAAGTTTACATAGTCATAGTATAGGGAATTAGTTTGTGTCTAATGTGAGGAAGGAGAAAAAGATGATGACAATAATATGATGAAGCTTTTATGTCACAAACAGGAACTTTAAAAATCATATTTCAGGTGAAGAAGACTGTGAAAGGTCTGCCTTCACAGGTGGCTTGGTAACAAATGGGATTTGTGGGCAGAGGGCTCAAATTAGCATTAAAGCAACACTAATGGATGAGCTATTTACAAGTGAGGACAATGTATTGAAAGTCAGTTTCTTGAGCTCAGTAAGTGTAGAGGAAAGAAGCCACAAAAAGTCTCCTCAGTTTTTTTTTTTTTTTTTTAATGGCTGTTGTTCTTGCCTCAATTTGTTATGGTCACAGGTGTCTAAAATTATCGACTTACAGTAGACGGTTATTTTACTTAGCGATCCGCATTTCTTGATCCATGTCCCACCAACAGCTCATTGGACATTCCTCCGCTCTCCACCGTAAATTACCCATTCTGCACCCCGGTAATTATTTTTCTCCTGTTCAAACGCAGACCGACACGAGTTCCACCCCTACTCGGCCGCCCTCATCGATCCGCCTTTTGAGTTCATTATAGTATATCCATAATGTTTCGACAGACAGAAACGGAGAGCAGAAAGATGGACAGGTCATTTGCAGAGTTGATGGGGCCCCACATTACCGCCGCCGAGGAATCGGCCTAAGCGGTGTGTTGAGCTCTCGTCGTGACAACGCTCAGTGCCGCTGGGGACAGATTGGTTAACAATACCGGAGCAGAGGTGCTGATGTGTTTAATTAGCCTTTGACCTCCCCAGCCATGGGCCTCTGTCCCGCATGCTGGCAGTGGTCACTCCTGGACTCTTGTAATAGGGGGGTGGGAACGTTATCCACCCACCCCGTGATGGCTCTTTCTAGTGGTAATCAGCCCTGCCCCTTTTCTGAATGCAGAAGACAGGAGATCAGCTGGGTACTGTCATCTGGAAGTGTGATTACTGTAGCAGTGTTAAATGATGGGGGGAAAACAGCTGACAATGGCTGCGATAGCAGGATTTAGCTGCTTACGATGGTAATTAGAGACTCAGTGTGTTTCAGATGACTTTTTGCTCTTGAAGGCTGAGGATCATTTTTACCAGTGTGAGAAATTTGATTGGAGACGTTTGTAAGCAAACCACAATTGGGCTGCACAATGAATCTGCTGTATTTAATCAATTAGGCAAGGTGTAATGAATGACATGGCGCTCGTATGTCAGAAGATAATGCACCTTGTATTATTATTATTTTCTGAATGAAATACAGTGCTGATGAGTGCTTTAAACCAGTTACATCACTGTTGCCATGCGTGCATTATGTTGGTTTACTAACAATATTTACACATTTTCAAAGCTGTAACAGATTTGTTTGCAGAATTACTTTCTGCAACACATCGATTCATTCAAAACTTACGAGGATAAAGTGCTTATATTACTAGCTCTGAATGGATAGTTACTATGGTTGCTGTCAAGCACTAAATTATATCCAAAGATTCTATCCTGCATTAGCTTTGTAAAAGTTCATACACCCAAATGCAGAGTAACAGCCGGTCAGTCAAGATGCAAAATTTTAACCCTGTGTTAACGTGACACTAATTTAAGCTTAGTAGTTAGTAAATAGGCAAATTGATATATCTAGTCTAGTGGTCTAGTCTAGTATTGCAAGAAAATTGGAAGTACTTTGGAGGATTGCGTTATCAATCAGGAATGCATGTTTTAGATCCTAGAACATAACAGTAGGAAATTTGACAAAGTGGTATAATTGACAATAGACATTTGACTTTTGTTTTACATTTTATCAATCGATCAACTAATGGATCATGACAATGATGATTAGTTACAGCCCTAAAAAAATATGTGATTCACTGTTGATACTTTTCATCAAAGCAGCTTGTCATTTTTAGTAAATTAAAGTGCAATAATGCAATAACCTCTTATTTTTTTAAAAAAAATAAATAAATAAAAAATGGTGTTTGTGATACCATTTATCCACACCTGACATCAAGTCTCAAACTATTCACCAGGCAATGAGAAATGACAGAGTATCAGTGCATGTTGTCGCAGGACATAAGCTGATACTGACTTGAGCTGTGCAAAGTATTTATAACTCAGGAAACTCTGCATGATGCATGTTCACCAATCATTCTGTCTATGGTTGTGTTTGTGTGTGTTTGTGTGTGTGTGTGTGTGTGTGTGTGTGTGTGTGTGTGTGTGTGTGTGTGTGTGTGTTTGTGTACATGTACGCTACTTGTGTGCCAAGTGTGCCAGTGGAATGGTAAAGAAGTGGCAGACGTACAGTACAGTATGGCACAGGCATGGTATCCGTCTCTGCGGCGGTGTACTCTACTGGTTCTGAGTAGTCAGCATCTGACTGTGCCCACACTGATGCTGCTGCTGCTGCTGCTGCTGCTCCTGCTGGAGTGTGTTTTCTGCGCCATTAAGTCCTGCCACTGCCCTAATGATTGAGAGAGAGGGACGGCCGTGTCGTTCCCCCGCTGTAAGAGTTCCATCTCACCCGAGCCTCGTCCTCTGTCATGTCCCCCTCTCCCCACTCCCTGTAATGCAAACATATGCAAAGTACACACACACACACACACACACACACACACACACACACACACACATACATTCTCTTACCAGAACAGCATCCAACACAGGACTTATGTGTTGTTGACATATTTTGGGACGTATGGTCAATATTTCCTCCACCAATACAATGTGATTTAAAGATGTAATTCAGTAAATGTGTAGAAGAATTGTAGTTTTGGATGATCCTCCCTTTATCATTGAAATATGTTAAGGGGATTATCAGGAGTAAATGAACCCATAACCCTGTTGCATCTAATAAAGGTTGCCATGTGCTGTTGCTTGAAATAAGAAATTAATTAATAATGAATTTCCACAACGTTAGCTAACAGTATCTAAATAGAGAGACTGAAACATAGTTTATGGACTGAAATATGTGTGCAAAACATTTACATTTACATTTATGCATTTAGCAGACGCTTTTATCAAAAGCGACTTACAAAAGATGGATAACAATCAAGCTACAACACAATGCAAGAAAATGCCTACTGGGAGTGTCATTTGCTAATAGGAGAGCAAGTGCAAGAGTTGAGAAGTGCAAGATCAGTACATTCCAGGTAGTTGAAGGAACTAAGATATTCTTGAAAGAGCTTGTGTTGCCTGAAGTGGACTATGTTTTTTGAATGTTGAGAGGATTATCAGAAGTAAATCAACCCCTTACATCTAATCAAGGTGCTGTCAAATTAATAAATAACGAATTTGCACGCTGTTAGCTTATAGTAACTGAATAGAGAAGCTAAAACATGGTTTCACTAGTTTCGGTAGTCAGTCAAATATTTCCCAACACTGCCAACAACAGGGATGTGGATTGATTTACTCTGGACTGTTGCTTTAAGAAGGTTGTATACAGATGTGTGTGTGTGTGTGTGTGTGTGTGTGTGTGTGTGTGTGTGTGTGTGTGTGTGTGGTGTTTGTCTATGTATGTGTGTTTATATAAGAGCAGGAGTGTTCCACCCCCATAACCCTATGCAGGTAGTGTATGTGGCCTGCGGAAAGGGCTTATCCGCTACAGATCAGGCCTGAATTACCATCTTCACCCACATCTGGGCTTTTGTTCCATCTCTCTCTCACTTACACACACACACACACACACACACACACACACACACACACACACACACACACACACACACTCACACACACACACACACACACACACACACACACACACACACACACACACACACACACACACACACACACACACACACACACACACACACACACACACACACACACACACACGTATACATGAACAGACCCCCCCCCCCCCCCCCTTCCTGCAATAGTAAGAATGATTGAGCCTCTTTCACCCTCTTCAAAAAAAAAAAAAAACTTCCTTTTGTTAAGCCACACAAAGAGCGTTTAATAGTTGGGAAATTTTAGATAGTCGGTTGCACACGGGTGAATAGGGCAAAAGTTCATAAGGGAAAATAAGCTCTCTGAGGGAACACAATAAAAGAAGCCTAAAGCCTCTCTCCTTTCAGGGCAGTGCAGTGCTTGGCAGACACATGGGATGTTTTATAAACCCCACACTCCATGTTGTGTCAATCCCCGCTAATTGACAGAGCCCCCAACTCCACACCCCACACTTTTGTAGAACAGCCTCAGTCAGTCTGAATTATCCGTGTCCTCATCTTTAAATTCATTTAAAAACAGTTGCATGAATTAAAAAAAAAGATGCTTGAAAAGGAGTAGTCAGCCAGGCACCTTTTTTAATGGAGTTAGATGCATTTTGTATTAACATCTTTGTGTTTGCAATTAGCCATAACCCAAACAACAACAATTATTTATATGTCATCAGCATTAACCTGTTTTAAATTGCAGTAAAGTGCAGATAATCAAAGGCAACGAAGCCACAACATGTGAACAAGTCAGCTGGGCAGCCACTGATATATCATCATCATCACACACACACACACACACACACACACACACACACACACCCTAAACCGCACACAGAGTCATGCATTGATCATACTCCTAATTACTCAATGAACTCATGGAGAATTAACATGACCCCTTATACTAAATTAATACCCACAATTCCCTGTGTCCACCCCCACCCCCACTCCCACCCCACTACTTTGCAGGGCAGCAGTATTGCTGTCCATTGGACAGTTTGCGCAGGAGCACCAGGGCAGTTAGCTACACCAACAGGAGCATTAACGATTGGCCAGTTTGGAATTGGTGACAAACTGCTGGCCGGCAGAATCCTGAGGCCAGAAACCAATCAGGAAGTTAATGAGGAGGGAAATGACTCCGGTTCCTCTAGCATGCCTTAATTACCTCTGGTGCGCAAGAGAAAGAGATGAAGTGTGTGTGTGTGTGTATGTGTGTGCTTGCACACGCACCGTTCTGTATGTGTGTGTGTGTGTGTGTGAGAAAGAGACCAAGGAGGGAGGGGGAGAAAGGCTGACTAAATAGGAGGACCAGGATCTCTCTCTCTCTCTCTCTCTCTCTGTCGCTATCTAAGAACACATGCCCCTGGGTGTTGAAGGTCAGTGACTGAGCTTGCACCCCATGTGTCTGCCCCCCCACCTCTTGTAACTTTGATAGAAGCTGTGGACACTGTAATATTTGTCTCATAGGCCACGCAGAGATGTTGCGGGCCACTGAGCGTGAGCAACGCACGCAAATACGTTTTTAATCACGGCTCTCTTTAATGAGGACGGATTATTGGGCATGCTGCAAGTGTTTTAATCAAACACCCCCTGTTCCAAACCCCCACTTCAGTGGTTTCATATGTTTTGTCGCCAGTGTATGCAGACGCATAATAATACAATCATTTTAACAGTGTCGTTTTTTTGTGTAAGGGAAATGAGCAATGAATGAAAATAGCCCATAACGGATGTTACATCTGTAATATAAATGGGCAAAGCTTTAAAACCCCGACTGGTAAAAGAGGCCGCTGGGATTAAGTTTGTGCCAGACTTTTATGAGGAAAAAAATGGCTTTGTCATAACATAAAGCCACGAGTCATCTTTCACTAAAATGTGCGTCTCTTTCTGTCATTGTCTTCATCTCGCTTGGCTATCGTTTCACCGGTTGCTGCTCCCCTTATTTGCTTGGAATGCAGGCTCAGCAGTCTCCGGTGAGTCGATATATCTGACGTGAGGTTCAGCTCTGATGCGGCCAGAGTTCAGCGTTCAGTAATCTTGGAAGCCTGCGCTTCTTACCATGTGGCTGCCAAGAGTTTTACAATGACTCCTGTATCGATCAGTCCAATAGGCAGGGCCATCGCAGCCGTATAGGGAAACCAGGCTGAAGGGCCCCCCAAAATTGGCTGATGTATCATTTCATAAGATAGCAATATTGATTTTAGCAAGGAACGATCATGCACAGAATGATGAATATTGCTTGCAATTACATGTTAACATCACAGATATGTAGCCTTTGTACTTTTTGGTGATTTTTAAGGTTGATGATTGACAGTGGTTGCACCCGGCACAGTGTTTTAAATATCATCCGAACTCCTTGTGCCATACTTCACTGTGGGGGAAGAGGGATAATTGTTCTCTTTTTGCCTTATTTTCCTCCCTCTTTGGCTGAGTAAACGTGAAGTGTTTACTTTTTGTACTGTACTGTACTGTTTTACTGTACGTTTCACCGGTTTTGACTGCCTCAGTTTCAGCCTTCGCAGTATTGACCCAAGCGTCCGATAAAGATCTGTAAATGCTTTGGCCAGAACCTCACCTTTTTAAACCCCCCTCCTCTCACCCACACAGTTGCCTGTGTGTTTACTTTCTTTTTCTGCCCTTTTTCTCTTTTTAAAGGTAAATGCTGGTGCGATATGGACCGAAGGTAAATTGCAACTTATTTTGTCCAGGCCGGCGAAACACCGTTTGCTAGTTATCGAGCATCGAGCTAGGTCCTAGCTAACTTTCTGTATACACTAACTAAGTTTCCAATGCCTCGTTTTAAATGTTGGAACCATCATCATACTATAAACCAAGTGTGGAGCCTTTTTAAAACATCAATTTGGCTTCTAACATCTAGCTCAATGTCCCCTGATAGCTACAACTAGCAAGCAGTCTTCTCCTTCTCTTTTACTTTCAGTCCATTGGTCCATCACACCAGCATTGTCCTTTAACCAATCACTCCCCCCCGTCTGACACCCATGTCTTCTGTTCCCCAGCCTATTCCCCTGGAGGTGGTCAGGACTCCGGCATGGCCTGCTTGTCCATTAACTCCATGGGGCACCCTGACGGCAAGCCCGATTGTGAGCCCAACTCCGATTCCGGTGCATTCACCGTCGACTCCATCATCGAGGGCGCTGCCAAGTAGAGGCCTACCAAACAAATGGAGTCCTAGACGCAGAAGTCACTCTGGCCCAAAGGTCTGACATCCCAGTGGTGCAACTCCCATGTGGATTTGTTGGAAGTGTGCAGGTTATGTTTTAAACAGACAAGTTGTTTTCTTTTATGGGTAGTTGCCTTACAGAGACTATTTTCATGTCTGTTTTAGTGTTTTTTTTTTTTTCATCTACACGTCCAAAAGTAGATCAAAGAAAGACTTAATTGAATTGTCAAGGTATGACACAGCACTCCTCTGCTGAGTGATTGGGGACAGAATTTTATATATCTGTTCCTTTACGACCGCAATTAATATTTCCTGAGAAAAGAAAACAAAATCTGATTTATTTTTCCCACAGCAACGGTTTTCTCTCTCTCCCTCCCTCCCCTTTTCTTTGTCTTTCTTTCTTCTCAAGCACTCAAAACACATACTTTCTGTGATGGCAGTGTAAAGATTAGCTTTTTTTCATTTCAGTTATTGCATTCTTGGTGTGCTTTTTCTTTTCTTCTTCTTCTTTTTTTTAAAAGACCGCCATTACAGTTTGTCAGAGAGACTGATGACATGTCAATATTCCGACATTGTGTTTATACCAAAATGGCAGCGTAGGTTAGTCTCCAAGGAGGGTTGGGAAAATGAGACATTGAGACATGAATTATGCCTCTCTCTCTACTCGATCTCCGCCCAACGAGTGCTGCGCTTATTTATGGCGAGCGCCGGACAGCATCATTTTCACCTGGATGATATGCAGCTGCATCTGCCTTCCGAGGAGCCTTGAGCTCCCTCACGCACACACAAACACACACACACACACACACACACGCTCAAGTTACTGTGCCCAACTTTTTTTCCCTTCCTTCCTACTTTCTTTCATTTTCCTTTTAATTCTATTTTCTGTTTTTAAGAAACATACAATTTGACATTATGTCACCTTGTTCAGTAAATATGAATGAAATTTGAAAGATGAAGTAAACTTTACTTCTGTTTGTTATTTTAATGATGACAAAAGTGTTTCACTTTTGGCAGATTTAAACTTTTTTTTTCAGACTAATGCTGATGCCATAGCTGTGCATTTAATAAATATTAAATAGGGATGCAGGTTTTGAAATTGTGGTGATTTCTTATAAAATCTGGAGAAGTTTATTTTTATTCTTACAATAAATAAAAAAAATACAGACTGATAGTGTTTCTTAATGTTGCCTAAGCAACACAATCTGGCCCAAAAGTTCCTTCTCTTATTTCTGTATAATATCTGCTTTGTCACTGTTTTGAAATCATGCCATAACCTGCTGGCCCAAGGTCATGTACAGTATTAGCTTTAAGCTTTCTCAAAAAAATGTTAATGTTCTGTAGTGTTCTTCAGTTTTTTAACAGTACTTTAAAGGTTAGACACACATCCTACATCTGCTGCAACAGTTTACTTTCCTGAATTTTTGTAAATGTAACTAGTTCTAAAAATTGTAAAGGCACTTTCAATAGAAAATTTGACTTTTTTATACTTTTTTTATACTTTACTCACTTCTTTGGTGTATCTTTTATGCTTTCTATTTGCAAATCAGCTTTTTGCTTAGCCCATGTTTAATACAGAACTGTTTTTTAATTGATGTAGTCTATGGGGACGAAAACGTAATTCTGGCTGTTGCACAAAAAAAGTTGTAGTTGTATTTTAATAAAATAGCACCAAAAGTCATTATCTGTGTTTGTGTGGTGATGTGCTTACAGATTTCTAGGGAGTAAATATTCAGGATGACAGTGTATCAGCTGCACGTAGAAGACAAAAGTATAAAACACAAAATGAAAATTACTTGTATTTTCTTTGCTGTGCTCTTTGAAAACATTCATTTGATTTGGCCCCATCTGTTGTAATCAATAACACAAGCATCTTGTTTTTTTATTAAACGCACTTTACTCTTAATTTCATCCCCCAGTGGTTTTGGAGAGAATAATGTGGAGATACCTATATGG
>JAODXP020000019.1:18693376-18765876 GCA_027497455.2 Sardinella longiceps
ATCTTAAAACATATTTGAATTTGTTTTTTTCTTATCAACTGTATTTTCATTCAATCATGACATCTATTAAGCACCATTAAATAGGCATGGACCTAAATGTTAATTTAAATGTGTTACATATTTTAGGCCTATATTTCTTTTCTTTTCTTTTTAAAGAAAAAAGACTATTGGGAAATGCCTGTCCAAAATTGAAGCACAGGCACAAATCAGTTGGTGCAGGCCTAAAGTGTGACTGAGGGCAGAGAGATCCACCCGTGAGGATAGGTCGTCTGTGTTGGTTTAGTCAGTCACTCGTTTATGGGTACTTGATTCTCAGGGCTGGGACGTTTATGGCCAGTGTGCTGTCCTTCAGAGTAAAAACAGTGTTAGGGTCCCCCGCAGATAAACCACCGTCTGATGCTGATGGTTTCGCTTCTTTATACTTCAGCGCTCAATGTCAATCATAAACGGCGTCCCCTATCGCCATTTCTGCTCTGAAATGGAATTTGAGTTGTATTCTGTGCTCGGATTGTTTAACTCATGCTATAGCAGACATATAGACTGGCTAATATTTATAATTCCTCACACAGAGTTTGAGATGCAGACTGCCCGTCTTAAAATACAGTAGACCTTGGACTGTAGGTACTGATCCTGTAAGCACAATTTAAATAAAAGTCTATTTATTATTAGTATAGGCCTAATCAAATTTGCCATTATTTCGTTGAGGGAAAAACAAAGAAAAAACTCAGGGTATGCTCACACCGAATTCCACTTTGAATCGAATTTTTCCACCGACTGAATAAAAAAAAATGCTTCTTGGCACGTGCTTCATTTGATCATTATTAATATAGAACCATTTGGAGGCTGACCTTGCACGCATGTGCTTCAGAAGCAATGACTGTAAAATGACGGGTAAATTCTATGGGGTCAAAGACGCGGTATCACTAAACATCTGAAAAATGAAACCGCAGCAAGAGAAAACAGTGGAACGACTGTAAATATTAGATAAATATAAGAATATAAAACAGAATAACTTGCATTTAAGTAACACAGGTGCAACTGAAAAGCCACTACCCTGGAAGCTGTTTAAGGCCATTGCTGAATAAAAACACCATGTAGGCTGCCAGTAAAAATTATTCTAACAACTTTTTAACATCGCATTAATGAAACAGGTTTAAAATGGGGAGGTAGCTGTATGTCTAAAATTAAACACCTTGCTTAAATTGCTTGTTCGTAATACGCACAGCATTAGTCGTCTTACATGTCACATTTTGTGTAGAGCAAATATTTTATGCATGTGTTTTATGCACACCAGCAGCACAATGACATAAAGTATAAATAATTTTATTGTGCGTTGTTCCTCTGTACACCTCCGTGATGCCCTCCCACTCTCAATAGCTGCAAATTTACTCGCCCTGCACTAACTGCAAACGCATTATGGTCACCTTGAAATTTCCTCTGCTATTTTCCAATTAAAAGCTTAATAGCCCTGGAAACCGAGTTCATGTGGTGAAGTTTACCGTGGCCTCCAGTTCCCAAAGCCAGTCTGCTGGGATCCCATTATGTGCTTGAATAAACCCTTTTTACGCACAGAAATGGGACTCCGGGGTGTCCGGTGTTGTGTTTCAATGGGCTCCATAGGGCGAGAGGACATCGCAGCATCCAAAATATTGTTTGCATTCGAGGGCATGCTTATACTGCATGGCATGCATTAGATGATTTTTATTTAGCATTTTTAGCATAGCATTTTATCTATAGAAAAGTGGGTGCAACATTTGGACCCGAGTATGTAGGATGAATGGTAGCTTACAATATAAGTACAGATCAGCTGAAGTTTGAACAACTTAAGACAGCTGTGAAATCCCTGGTGAGACCTATCGGGTCACTATCTTGCAAATGCCCTCAGAGGAATTGTGCAATAAATAGCAAAATAAACTCCATTACTAACCCTACAGTACCCCAAATCAATTATGTTTAATGACCTTCCGTTTGTATAGGCCAGTCACTGACTTCAAAAATTCTTTCGTGGGAAAAAGCTAGGCACGCATTGAAATGCAAAATACATAGGTGAACTATTTAGCTGCTGGTTAATTTCTGTTCACAGCATGTGCCCAACGAAAGTAGCCTTTACCTATGAAAAGCTCAGACATCATGTCAGTCAGCACGGCATTGTTCAGGAAATTCTTGCTTATTAAACTTCCTTACTAATTCTTAGAAATTTGAAAGATGACAAGATCTAGCGATTACAAATATTTAAAATAAGTTATGAAGGGTTCTATTCCAATAAATGTAAGTTAGGTCATTTATATTAAAAAAAAAATGACAAGACTTGCCTGTCTAAAAGGCTGAACATGCATTGGTAAGATGCCTTTATTTTTTTTGCTCAGCAGCAATTTTTTTTATATTTTTCTCTCTGACGAGCAATCTATTGTCCCATCTACCTAAGAACTCAGAGTATGGTGCTTTAGTGGGATTTTCTGCGAGAGTGACAGTGATGCGAGACATAGCGTTGAGTTACTCGGCTCCAATAAAGCGTGTCAGATCGCCTGATGCACGTCTTTATTGCCAGGGGGGAAAAGGTGGATCCTCATCTCGGAGTCAAAGTCAACACCTCTTATCACGAGTGTAGCAAGAAGCAGTGGGGCTTGATCTCTGCGCTGCTAACAACAACGCTCCTGCCCCCGCTGTACCTTATCAGATGCACTTGCGCCACTGCCACACCGGGGGAAAGACAGCGCGCCTCTGTGACTCGTGGAAAATGAATGGCTACGGATCGCCCTACCTCTACATGGGGGGCCCGGTATCTCAGCCCCGCGCGCCTCTCCAAAGGACGCCCAAGTGCGCTCGCTGCCGGAACCACGGCGTACTCTCGTGGCTCAAGGGACACAAGCGCTACTGTCGCTTCAAGGACTGCACCTGCGAAAAGTGCATCCTGATCATCGAGAGGCAGCGAGTGATGGCGGCGCAGGTGGCGCTCCGGAGGCAACAGGCTAACGAAAGTTTGGAGAGCCTCATCCCGGAGTCCCTAAGAGTGCTGCCTGGCATGGCTGTGGCCGGGAGCGGAGAGGGCACCCAGGGCCCGCCATCGCGCCCTGGAGAAATGGACCTGAGGTGGGTGAGCGACACGGGGACAACACATCCAGTGAAAGGTAAGGAAGGGGAGACCCCTCAACTTTAGCTTCTTTTTTACTAATGCTTTGAACTTTTGTGCAGACATCATTAACAACCCAAACAGTGTCAAATCTTGTGCATCATGCACTTTCAACTATTGCCGCTCTCATTCCATGCCAGGCTTTAGGTTGACTGATCTCTTGACTATTTTTACATGTTACAAGTACAATCTCTGTAAACTATCAGGGCTACTGTATTCTGTATTTTTTTAAGTAACGTGGTGATTTTACATGGTCACTTAATTCAAACAGCATGTTGTTTCAAAATTACTTAATACCCTCCATTTAGGCCTATTTTCAGTTGTGTGGTGGAGCGTAAGATATACTCTATGATTATTATCACATTCAGTGCAGTTGAATCATTGTTGAAATTTAGTCTCTGATAGCATTAATTAGCCATAAACAGATTCAACAGTGGTGACTTCCTATAATAATAATTTAATTTCAAAGGAAATAAATATGGTAATGCATAATAATAATCATCATCATAATAATAATAATAATAATAATAATAATAATAATAGGCCTATAACATATATTGACTGTTGGCTAGTGCTCTGACAATTACCATACAGTAGCCTATGCACTGTAAGGTATGTAGTGGGCCAAGTATTTTTCTCAAAACAAATAATTGTCTTATTAGAATGTATATAAATTGAAATGAAACAAAAAATAATAATATGCAGTCTTCAAACCATATTTGAAAGATGTAGCCATGATCGTTTCATCGAGCATGCTGTTTGCTGATAGTAAATATATCCATGCATTCCTTGTCTTTTATTACTGAGAAGTTTAATAACCTAGTGATACTTTCATTTTATTTTAGAAAATATTTGTTGAACCATGTTTACCTTTAAGGCCCCACAAAAATATTCTACCACACCACAGCATTTATTTATTTTTTTGCAGAGAGGCTGCTGCATGGGAGCTCTTTAAAACTGCATTAATCAAAGATGCAGTAGAAACCAGATTCAGAATCCACATTTTGGGGGAGGTCAGACTTGTGACAGAGTGAAATGTTACCATGCAACAAGCAGTCTGTTTACAAATTGTGACAGAATGGGTCAATGTTAGATTGCTCCAGTGCAAGCACAGTCAGCATTTTGGATTAACAGTTTTAATTGGAAGGTGTGGAAAGGTTTGTAGATAACACAGGAGTTGACAGGCATCTCTCGGGCCGGGAATGGATAGGATTTTATCAATATCAAATTTTTCTTGTCATCTGTTTATCAGTACAATTCTTTTCTCATCAATTCATGTTTAGAAGGTAGTGTATGCAGATTTCCAGTATATAGTAAGCACAGTAGTCTGAATAATTAATGTAGCCATAATAGCTTATTAGAGTGACAACTGTGTGGACTATTTCAGTTTCACTTTCAGAAAGACCCATTGACCATGGTCTGAAAAGGCATGCTAGCACAGAGAACAGGAATTGATAATGTCAGAGATACACAATTCCAGTCAGTTGAAGCATTCTAATCAATTTTCCGATTCCGAATTTTCAATTTTCCGATTCCCGCCTCATATCCAAATGAAGAGTATGGTTTTGTACTTAAGTTGTAGGTTTAGTTACTGCCAAGACTGCATAAGTGAAACTGAAAATGATTGAAATATTAGTCCATTTATATAAGCTTTACGGTAGTTATAAGTGTGATGGTAAATGTGATCCATCTTGACAATAGTAAGTGATCTGCTTTGTGTCACTGATGTAACTGGACCTATTTCAGTGCACATGAATTGAAAATATAATTTGCTGGGATGTCACAGGGATAGCTTTTGTGTTTTACAGCAGGTATATACTGTAAGTGAACATATCAAGCAATGCATTTGTCTTGACTGTCATTCACCTGGATATGTCACTGGTCTAAGTTCTCTCTTTTTTCCTCACAGATTTGAGTGACGATGTGTCAGGTGAACAGTCGGGAGGAGAGAACGGCAGCACCACCAGCGACAAGGATCAAGACCAAGCCAGTTCCCCAGAGGAGCCCAAGTCAGGCTCCTGCTACACCCCGGAGCCTCCCGAATCCACGCCGCAGTCCGACGAGAGCCCTTACAGCCTTCAGAAGCTGGGCTCCGACCCCCCTGAGCCCAAATCCGACAGTCCAAGGTATGCGAGTGAGAGAGAGAGCCTGCTGATCGAGGGCCTCTCAGGGTCCGTGTCCCTGCCGTTCAACCTGCGGGCCAACCGGCCGCCTCTGGAGGTGCTGAAGAAGATCTTCCCGGGCCACAAGCCCGCCGTGCTGGAGCTGATCCTTAAAGGCTGCGGCGGCGACTTGGTCGGGGCCATCGAGGTGTTACTGTCCAGCCGCTCCGCCCTCAAGCCGGATAAGGCCCAGACGCAGGCAGAGTCCTCCTCCACCCCTGGTGGGGGGGACGCCCTGGTGCTCCCTACTGCTGGCCCTCTGTTCGAGCACGCGCTGGGGCCCTACTCGTTCTCCTCCGCCTCGTCTGTCGCCTCTTCAGCCTCGTCGGCGTCATCTGCTTCCAAGTGGTCGGTGGGCTCGGCCTTCCGCGTGCCCGATTCACTGCGTTTCTCGTCCGAGGCCCCGGCGGGCGTCATGCCAGGCCCACTGGGGATGCCCCTGCAGCATCCCTTCCCCCAGCCACCCCGCTACCCGCTCATGCTGCGCAACTCGCTCACGCGCGGCCAGGCCGGGCCCTTTGTGCACAACGACGTGACGCTGTGGAACACCATGACGCTGCAGCAGCAGTATCAGTTGAGGTCAGGCTACATCTCGCCCTTCTCCGCCGCCTCACACGCCGGAATGTTCCGCGGCTCCCCCGTCCTCTCCTCGCCTCCGCCTTCTTCAAGGCCCACAGAGGAGCACCGTCTGACCCTCACAGAAGACGCCTGCCCCGTCGTCCCTAAACAGACTCTGTACACTGCCGACGAGGACTATGATGAGCGGTCCGACTCCTCAGACTCAAGGATCTTGAACTCGTCCACCTAAATGCGCTTGATCACACACACACACACACACACACACACACAGGTAACACAAGAGAGCGGACTTGACAAGCCAAACCCACCCTCATTATGTGCAAAGAGAATTTGTTTTTTTGCCCTTCTTTTAAAGTAAATAAACAAAACACCAAAAAAAAAAAAAAAGATCCAAATAAATAAGTGTTAAATCACAGAGTATTCCCCTACATATAGAAACAATCAACACTATGAAAAATGACTATGACCAAAAAGTGAATGATATGGATTGTGTTTGTTTGTGAACATCTATATCTCCATGGCACTGCATGTGAATGGACCTTCAAATGTAGAAATAATTCAGTCATTATGCATGAGAAGAGTATGACCAATAAACCCTGCACTGTACCGTGTGTCTAACTTATGTTTGCTTGGAGGTTCTTAATTGTTTGCCACTGAATACATTCTACACTTTTCATGTAGCACCAAAAAGGTGTACTTTGAATTTTACTCAAACATATGATGTATATCCAATTATTAATCTTGCCACTTAATAAGGAGAAGCAGTTAGTGGGGAAAATATACACTTGGGTCTGCACATTCTATTAACTGATAATGGCACAAGGAGAACACTTAAAATCAAACTTATATCACAAAGACATACTGTTTCAGTAGACTCAATATATGAACAAATTGTTTCATGCATAAGCTCAGGATTGATCTTAGACTTCTGCTAAAGGCGTGTGTGTGCGTGTGTGCCTGTGTGTGTGTGTGTGTGTGTGTGTAGGCTGGCTTCTCCACACTACTACTCTGCCATGAGTATGTGAACAAAGGGCTCTACCTAGTGGTGTGTTTGCTTCACCTACACCAGCCAACATCCCACAAAGCCTGGTCACATGTGAGGAATGCTGATTTGTCTTAGTTCAAAAGCCAGACATTTTATAACCACACTGTTGTGTAGTTTTGTTGTATAGTATATTTTTTACTCTACCCTTCCTCGCTCTGATATTAGTGAGAGAACACCACATTGTAAGACTTTGCAACATTGTGCTAGAAAATATGCCATTGCAGTACTAAATAGAATAGCATACATCATTCTCCATTATCCACACTAATGGTGGGAACGGTAATGAGTTGTTTACATCTCTCTTACATTATATTGTTGCCAAATAGGCTAAGTATTAGTGTTTATTCTTTACCATGTGAGAACAGCTGAAGCTTCACGAGTTTTAGGCTGAATTTTCCAGCAGCTCAGTGTCGCCACCGCGTGGCCTGAGAAGGAAACGTTTCAAGCCAACTGTCCCAAATGTGATTGTTTCCGAAAATGCTTACTACATACTACTCCTATACTGCTCTCTGCAGAAAGACAAATATCACAGGAGTATTATGGAGCTCAATTAACTTTCGATCAGGTAGAGCACACCTGTAGTCAATTAATGAGGCACTGGCCATGTGGTAGGCCTCTTCAACTGCTTGAATAAAATGTTACATACTGGGGAGTACTGAATGGGGCTCAATACACTTTGAGGCAGTCAATTAGAGTACCTGCAGCTAATTAATCAATTGTTGAAAGCAGTTGTGCGTACTGGACTGTGTACTGGGGCACATGCATGTAGCACGAGGTATGCCATTTCGGAAACAGCAAGTGTTTTCCTCGATGGCCAAGGCCTATTTATTCCGCTACGCTACAGATGTTTGGAGTTAGAGATGGAATGTCTGCGTGTCAGTCTTGAAGTTATTTAGTTATCATTTTAAACATACAGTCATCATTAAAGTCTCGACATGAGTCTGAACTAGGCTATAGGTTTATATCAGGTTATCGGAGAAATTGTATATATTATTAGGCATATTGTTATTATTATTATTATTATTATTATTATTATTATTATTATTGTTATTATTATTATTGAGCCTATTGTTGTCATTGTTGTTGTTGTTGTTTATTTATGTAGTCTATTTATTCTATTTTAGTTACTATTTTGTTTTCCTCAGGAAGTGCAGGTGTGAAAATCTCTTTAGACACCCATCAGTTGTTTGCGTAGCCAAAAGAGAGCTCCTGCAGTGGGCATCTGAATGGCCTCGGCTAAATCAACAAACCATGCTGTTTTAGCCACCATCAAATGACGGGACAAATTACGGCTGCTTTAGCATTCAACAGAATGCACGTGTTGCCAATCCATCAAGCGCACTGAATGCTAATTAACATAACAGGGCTCTGGCGATCCCACAGATCTTTGCCGATTCCGCGCGGATCACGTTACGTTTTACTGCCAGTCACCTATGACAGGGACACCGTGCGAACCTCAGTAGCAGCAGGGCTGTGTATTGTTTTTGCAACTTGAATAAATTCCACGCAAGCCGCATTCATGCCTGGAAAGTCGTTACTGCAGCGCTTGTAAAACACGCAAAGTAGCCTACTCAACAATTACAGGCCCACCCAAGAAAATGGGCCAAACATTCAAATTGAATGTGACACGACCTTAATCTTTCAAGTGTAATGGTCCTGCGCAGAATATGTGACGCCGAATTCAGGTGCCGTTGGTCTATTTCGGCAAACAGGGTTATTCCACGCAAATCTAAGGAATGAAATACACTATATCCTAGCAAATGTTTTTATATATTTTTTAAATCATATTTCTTCTCAATGAAGACACATACGTTGTCTTTGGTTTGGCAATCTGATCTGTTTTGGGGAGCAGGATAACTGAGCAAGATCAAAGCATTCTTAAGGCTATAGGGAAACAGCACCCAGGGTAGCAGTTTGGTTAGCTGGCCGTAACCTTGCTAATAAATTTAAGAGGAAGAGCGGGTGACGAAGCTGCACCTGCACGTCTGACATCTTCACCACATGTGAGTCGAGCAAAGGCAAGTTGCAGGTCCTTCAGACGACCGCGCGGCCGCTCTTACCTCCGAACAGTTTTACAACAACGGGGCAAATCTGCTGATTTCTGGACCAGAATGAATGTTTAGTTTTCTGTTCAGAGCCCACAGTTTAGAATAACCAGCATACTAGCTGTCAGTTTTCTAGAAAAGCATTTCAGTAATTAAGTCTAGAACTGAGTGACCAGTGATTTGTTCTGCGCATTCACATGCGTAATGGAGTGCATCTCTTGGCATGGACGGCTGACCTCAGATAAAATGTTTTGAGAGATGCTCCAGTGGGTAGGGGTTCATAAAATGGTTGTTTCATATTGTTCGATCTTGTCCGTAGCTGTTCTGCGAAGAAGCAGATAATGGACCATTACATGTTGTTCTGTTTTAAAAATCTAAGAAAACCTGAATATTTCGTTAGGAATTTTATTTTATTATTATTATTTGCTTACAAATGTATGTATGTCTGTCTGCTATCATTTCCACTATTATTTCGTGATAGTGTTTGTTAGCCCATAAACAATTTATGGAAAAATAGAGAAGTCTTGCATTAAGATTCCAATAGGCAATAACCTATAAGATTAATACAAATAGTGATATTTTATATTTAAAACACATAACAATATAGACCAAAATTGAGAATAAGGAAACATATACACAGGCCTTATTTCGACAAGTCCTTTATCGAAGCCAGTTGCTTTTCTTTCCAAAGCCGGTGAAAATGGTTTCCAGTGACGCGGGTCGCCTGCTTGCAACTTTATGTAAATGGTGTCAATCTTGGTTACCTGACAGAAGGCCCGTTTGTTTTGTCGAAAATCACATATGCTAGGTCAGTAGGGGCATGATAGCTTTGTTTGGTGTAGCAACCATCCCACATGCTGACTACTTCTTTTTTTTCCCTCACTGACTGTTGGGGCAACTTTCTTATCTGTGTATCTCTGAATCCTGGTTTGTGTGCTAGAATAGAGGCGCATATCCCAAATCATCCTTTTGTTAGATTAACTCATTTCAAAATATTAATAATGACTTCTTGTAATATGTTGTCCATGCAATATATATAATCTAAACGTTAGTGCAATAGGCTATATAATTAATAAAACATAAGATTACACACTGAGATTACACAAGGTTACGCACGGGCCTGATCTTGAACAATGCATGATTGTGCAAACATTTGTATCACGTTAAGTGTGTTTTGAAGAAAGGCGTAGCTCATTTTATTTTCTATAAATGTTTCAAATACAACTGTCTACATGAAGGCCTACATGTGTTTAGAGATATAGGCTATACAGTACAAATAGGCTATGGCAATAATTATTTGAAAACAGCCAAGTCCTATATAATGGAAAAACAATTACAAAGGTTTTAGCCTACTCCTCTGCCCTTATTGCAAAAATGATGCTTAGACTCCCTATAGCGATACAATGAATGCGGGCTGTCATGCACCAAAGATGTTTGCAAAATATCACACTTGACTTATAAAGGAAAAATACATGCGTGGAAAACATTCTTGGTCCTCCTCGACAGGAAAAAAAAATAACAATGACGCAAAGCATTTTCCTTTAAGTGTTCCATAGACGTTGAGCTGTTAATTAATAATTTCCTATGATTGTTTGATCTGTAACTTCACTCCATTAAGAACTCAATTGAGGGAGAGCTTCGGACTCCGGCCAATAGCGACAAGGCGCTGAAAACGAGCCAATCGCGGAGAAAGCCTGGGAAAGGCGCAAGAGGAGGCGCTTGGTGCCCTCGTTCAGAGAAAACCCTTGATCACATTGTAGTGACAGCATTAGTAAATATCCGCCTGTGATCTCGCAGCGTGAGTGTCATTTGCTCCTTAGTCGGTAGAATACACAGGACTTTTTACAGAAACTAAGGCAAATATAACTGCATTTTAAGAGTTTCATAATTAACCAGTCAAACACGGATTCCAGAAGGACATCCTAACAAACGTCGCTATCAGGTACGTGTCTTTAGAGATAGTGTTTTGACTTTTCTCTATTTATTTATTTATTTATTTGATCGGACTTTAACATAATTCCCTGATGGGTCAAGTGTCCAAATAATGTAAGAGGATGCCTTGCTGATAGCCTATAGTATACCGTAATACCGCCGCGTTTATGGTGTAACATTGTCAAATTATTTCAGGCGACAAAGAGAGCACCAAGAAGACAGAAAAAATTGGTACCTAAATCCTGTGCAGCTATGACGGATATCGCTGGTGCTGAATATGAAATCGATGTGGAGACTTTGGAGGCAGAAGGTGACGATCAAGCGGGGTTCGCGACCTTATCGAGCGCAGGGGAGGAAGACTCGGGCTCCAAAGACGAAGAGAAATCGGGGCACACAAATCTGGGTACCGGGGACCAGAGGAAACTCAGTCGGACACCGAAATGCGCTCGCTGCAGGAACCACGGCGTGGTGTCATGCCTGAAGGGCCACAAGCGATTTTGCCGGTGGAGGGACTGTCAGTGTGCAAACTGTCTGCTTGTGGTGGAACGGCAACGTGTTATGGCAGCTCAAGTGGCCCTCAGACGACAGCAAGCGACGGAGGTGAGTGAGAATGAAATCTTGTCAGATATCAACCCACGCATCCTACAATTAGTTCCACACCATTAGACTAAATTATTATCCATTCGTGTGGTTGTATAGGCCCACTGATGGATTGATACTTTTTCTTGTTTTCAGTAAAGCCTTCAACATGGGCAATTTGACTCAGCTGGCTTTAATAGTGTAGGCTAGTTCTAGTGAGTTGGCTATTTAATTCAAACTATCTGCAAAAACAAACACATTTTAAAAAAAGTACAAAACTAAAATATTCACATTATTTATTGAAATAGTGAATAACAGCCGTGAGCCGCATCAGGCCTCCTCCACTCTAACCAGCAAAGAAAATATTGTATCATATTTTAAAATGAACAGCTCAGTGAATTTTCTTATAACCTTGTAACGTGGCATCTATTCTTAAAGACGTTTTTATTTAATTTCAGGATAAAAAGGGCATTTCAGGAAAACAGATCCCAGCGGAGAGACGCACCATCTATCAGAGACATATTCGCCCTTCAACCATGCTGGCTAAAAGTATTCTTGAGGGTAAGTAGGACTAGGCCGTCAAATGCATGCGTCGTTTGCGTACTGCAGTTAACTGCTTTTATCTCCCTAATACTCTTTCCTTATAAAATCACTTGTCTATTCTTGCACCATCTGTCATTTCTTTTCTCCTCTCCTCTTATCTAATATACACTTTTCCCTTTCTCTCAGCTATTCTTGGATTGCTTTCCTTTTCTCTTCCTCTCTGGATAATGCAGTAAGCATCGCCATATTTTGACACACTGTTGTTATTATAATTATGATAATTTTTAAGTATTGCATGAGAGTCAGAAAATATCCCATTGTCTAAAAATATAAGGAATGTCAAGATTTAAGTTGGTGCATGGGCAAAAATGGGTAAAACAAATTGACCTCTCAAAAATTAAGTTGATGACCTTAATAATAATTTGTGGATATTTTAACAGGTCTTCTTAACATGCTAATTAACAATCACTGGCTATTGTTTATTTCCCAAAGGCTACAGGCCAGTCCAGTCTGACCCCTTCCTCGGCAGCAGCCCCACCCTGCCTCCCCCACTCAGTGACCGCATGCGCAAGCGCCGGGCCTTCGCCGACAAGGAGCTGGAGACCATCATGCTGGAGCGTGAATACAAGGAACGAGAGCTCCTCGAAACGGGTCAGGCTGCCGCAGCCGCCACAGCCGCTGCATCCCTCTTCCTGCCCGGCGGTATGGTCCACGCCGCCGAGTACAACTCCTACAAGGCGGCCTTCTCCTCAGCTACGGCCGACCCCACGGCGGCCTTGGCTCCCACGCCCAAGGATCTGTGCGGCTTCCTGCCCAGTTGCCTGGACCTGTCGGTGCAGTACGCCGCCGGGCCGGCCAACGTGGAGCTCATCTCATCCAACGTGAGCGTAGCCACCACCTACCGGCAGTACCCGTTGACGCCACGCTTCCTCATGTGGCCCAGAGGTGGTGGTGGCGGAGGCGGCAGCAGTGCTGGGGGTGTAAGCAGCATGGGCGATGCCCTTCTCTACCAGCAGTGCCTCCTTAACGCCACCGCCATGCAGAACCTCAAACCAGGCGCCGTGTGGGATCCCAAAATGATGGCGGCGGCAGCCTCCGAGAACCACTCGTCCGAGAGCCAGGACGCGGTGGCCTCCAAGCTGGAGGGCTCGCGGGCAGCCGCTGAGCTGAGCGAGTTACAACAGGGCCAGACAGGAGGAAACGGATCAGGAGGAGGAGGAGGTGGAGGAGAAGGAGGTGGGCGAGAGGTCACCCAGCAGGCGAGTCTCGCTCAGGTCCATAGGGAGTGTTCAGCTTTCTCCCCGCCAAAGAGAGGCTTCAACCAGGTCTACCAGGGCACTTCACCCCCACCCAACCATCACCACCACCAGCATCAGCACCAACACCAACACCAGCACAACCCCACTCCCCACCCTCACCCCCACCCCCACGAGCACGTCCTCAACAAGCTGAGCAAACACAGCACCAAACACACACTCTCCATGAAGCTCAACCCGTTCCACTCGCTCATCCAGCAGACGCTGAGCGAGAAGGCCAGCGGAGTGAGCGCTGAACTCCGAGGGCCCTGCTGCAAGGACCTGCTGGAAGAGGCAGCCAGGAAGTACCGGGACAGCGCCGCCCTTGACGAGCAGCTCGGCAGCTTCAAGGCGCACGAGCACAGAGACAGACTCACTAAAGACTTTATAACCAAGTCGCCTGTCGGGACTAAGGTCTCGTCGAGCGAATCGTTGTCGTTCTCGGTGGAGGCCATACTAAAGAGGCCTTCACCCTCAATCAATAGAACGCCTCAGTAAGGACATGACTTTATACATCTGTTGTTGCCCTCTCCCCCCTTTGTTTGTTGTTTGATGTTTTTGTGTTTGTTTTACCCAACACTATGCAAATCGTCTTAAAAAAAAAACTTTTCTATGGGATCTTTGACTGCCTAATGCCCATAGCCTATGCAGCTCTTCTAGTACTTTTGTAAATATTAATACAATGAAAACTTGCAATAATGTGCATGTTGTACATCACTGTATCATGTAGAGTATTTAAATGTATTCATAATGTCAATAAACCCTTTTATATGTAAACATGTAAACATTGTGCTGATCATTTATTATTTATCCTGTATACTTTATCACTTGTATATTTTAAACTGAATTTATAAATATTAATTTAGATTTCTACGTTTTATTATTAGCAGAGTATTACATTACATTTCAGAATCACACAATCTATAGTTATTTAATATCAATATGCCCACACAAACTTTCAAAAACATTAGGCTTTTTTTCTAGTGTCAAAAATTACACATTGTAGATATCACTCACTGGAAGAACACTCAAATGGTGAATTTGGTTAAACAATTACCACAATTTCTATTGATTGCTGCTTTTACAAAACAGTCGATGCCTTTGTTAAACAGGAAATTGACAAAATCATCCTGAAATCTTTACAGTAAATGGTACAGCGCATTAATTTCTAAACTGCAAAATCCTGTTCATTGTATTATGCTACAATAAAAAACTTATATCCAATTTTGTATACAGACAAACTTAAACTTGTCTGTTTAAATAATTTCAATACACATTTTCTATTACTGTATATATTAGCATAAAGACAGAAAATCTCTCTGGTGGAAAGTAAAGTTGTGTTAAAAAAGGGGGAAAATAATATATTTTTTTAAAAAAAAAAACATAAAAAAAACCCATGAAGGCTTTCCTCAACTCTTTGTCTGCAAACTCTCGGAAGGAGCATAACAGGATGAGCCCATGGGCTCACCGTGCATCAGCAGAGGAAGCATAAACAGGGAACACCTGCCCTCAGCTTGATTTATCTGCATATGTACAACACGTGTCATCCTACTGTCAGGCTGGAAATACGATAAGACCATAAATTGTGTACTTTTGTGCAACTGAAAGGCATTTTTTCCTGATCATTTCTTTGAGCCGTGGAGGTGCAAGGCCCAAAGGTGTCTTCTAGGCACATTCTCTTTTGGAATAAACAGCTGTGTGACTCCCCAGACCAAATCACTCGTAATCAGAATTCTTCTCGCTAATGAAAAAGATATTTTCTTGGCCTTTGCTATATTTCCCCACGGGGTGCTTCATTCTAGCTCCATATACAACAATTACATGAGCAGAAGTGCAGAGTGTATTTTTTCAATTAATGATTTTCAACAATGATGAGATGAGAATTTGAGATGTTTCTTGGAAGCAGATCTCACTGTTGAATGACCAGTTCCGGCTGTGAAACAAGAGTCTGGAGACGACTTAATATTTATTATTAATCTTTTGGGACTATGTGAGAATACACAATTGCGTTTGTTACATTTTAGGACTTTTGGGGCTTTATTATCTTGTCATAACAAATGGGGAAAAAAAAAAAAAAATTGTCAAGCAGTTCAATTATTTACTGAATGTTATCCTTACTTTACACAGAATTCAGTTCTCTTTTAACATTTTCTTCAACTGCTCTTCTAAAGCAGCACAATAAGATTAAATGGATTATAAGACATCTGATGAGTCATGAGATCGGATGCTGTTTACAAAACTAAGCACCTTCTTATCAAAAAGCCTCATCAACCCACTGAACAATTGTCATTCAATTTACAGTCAACACCTCCTGTAACGGATGTTCTTCACAAGGGCTTAGCAGACCAGACTTAAAGGAAAATACCGGAGTGAATTCAAACATAGCCCTGTTGAAAAAGCTTGCTAAAGGCGCTAGTTAGCAAGTAGAACAAAATAATTTGGTACAGCACAGCCCGAACGCAGAAGCGAACAGGCACTTTACACTGAATCAATGGGACCTGACTGTTGGAAACCGAAAGTAAGATCTGAGGTTACATTGACTCAATGTAAATCGTTTCTCGTTCGTGTTAGGTCTATGCTGTTCGAAATTCTTTCATTTCATGCGAAATACATTGCTGTTAGAAGGCTCGTGCAGCAGGGCTATGCTTAAACTTACTCCGGTATATTCCTTTAAAATGCAAGGACACCATCAAGAAAAAAAGAAAAATTTAGACGTCTGAATCTGAAGTCTGTTTCTTTTTAAAGATAACCGAAAGGGCTGGTATGGTAAAGCTGCACGTTGAGGGAGGAAGAGGGGGTGAAGGTGGCGGTGATGGCGGCAGTGGGGGGTTGGGGGGCTGAGGGGTGTGTGAGGCTGTGCCGTCAAAAGCTGCAAGTGATAAGAGATCTGCTGAAGCAATCAGCACTGATGACTGCCATTCCCAAAGTGTCAAATTCGGCACGTTAGCAAAGTGCACCCGCAGTAGCATCGCAAACATGTTTACCCAGCTCCTGTTACCATTCACTCATGTCAATCTCCAGAGTAAACATAAACAAACAACAAATCATTCCCACACAGCTCCACACAACTGGGACTAGCTCTATTCAAAAATTCAACAACAATTATGTGTTCTGTACGTAAAAAAATGTTATCTATAAAACTGAGTGGGTGATCTTATACGACAATTGTGAAATAAAAACACTGTACAAACAACAGTATGCAGGGATTTTTAGGAGTTCCCCTTCTGAACAAGTCACTGGGGAATAACAGTGATCTATTCTTCTCACACCCGGTTAACATTTGGCTGCCCTGCTCCAGACTCCGGCTGCTTTGTTGCCTTTATTACGGGCTGAGGTGCCTGTGCTGGTCCTCCTCACCTCTCCTGCAGGTGCTAACACCTCTCTGTCTCTCCTTCCCTCCCTCTCTTTCCTCCTGTCTTTCTCCATCTCTCTCTCTCTCTCTCTCTCTACCTCTCTCTCTCTCTCTCTCTCTCTTGCTGGTAACTCAGCACTTTGCTGTGTCACGCTACAATAACAATAACAATATATAAACTGTTAAGCCAAGGTGTACGCAAACGCCTGCCACACACATCAGTGAAGTGTTACACACTCTTTCCTCATTTCTCACACCTCGTTCTCACACACACACACACACACATGCAGAGAGAAAGCGAGAGAGGGTTTGTTTTGATGTGGAGAACAAATGGTACATGGTGTATTTTGCAATGGCAGCCAGCAAGCGTGAACGGCAGGGTAGGATCCCAATTCATTTTTTCCCCAGTGGTCCACAGGGACGGCCGGGCCCAGCACCGGGCACACACACACATTCCTCAGGGTCCGCTTGTAACATAATAAGAAATGTGTTGCCTGGAATCTATTCACAGGCACAGAGCACTTAATTACCACGACTGGCAGAGCTGACAGGCATTTGGGTGAACAATGCGGGCACACTCAGTCAGTCGAATCATTAGAACTGGAACAAGGACCAGGCCTCCCCCATCTGACTCTCTCTCTCTCTCTCTCTCTCTCTCTCACTCTCTCTCTCTCTCTCTCACACACACACACACACACACACACACACACACACACACACACACACATGCACACACACAGACCGACCAGCATCCTCCAGGAGTGTTTCTTTTGTGGATCCATAATAGATACAGTAGAATGCGCTGGGAACTGGTCAAGTTAGATTTATATCAATAACACCTGTGCGATGTTTGCATTTTGCCTGTCTGTCACTACATGGGGTGTCGAGGCTCTGAAGCAACACACACCCACACACACAACACACACACACACAGACAGTGTTTAACCCTTACTGTATCCCAAACCAGTAAAACAACAGCTGAACACCCTGAGGTGTGGGTAGCTTAAGTAAATGGTGTTTTTAAACGTTGTAAGATCAACACCATCGGACAGCAAAGTGTGCTTTTGTGTGTATGTCTCTCTCTTTGTGTGTGTGAGTGTGTGTGTGTGTGTGTGTGTGTGTGTGAAAGAGAGAGAGAGTGAGGGAAAACGCAAGTGAAACTTGAGGCTGACATCGCCTTAAACCATCAAACCCTTAAGGAAAAGCCAAGCCACTCTCCTCATGATGCAACCAGTTGCTCCAGCATATTGCTTACAGGGGACCAAACGACACTGAGGGTCAGGTCAGGTTAACCCGGGGGTCACTTTCACTTCATGCCAATGCATCTGGTCTCTTGTGTTCGCAACATTTACAAGACCTGCAAGTACATAAGCAAATTGCTCAAAGTCCATGTAAATCTTTGTAAATCTTGTTTCAGAAAGACTCCTCTCGGGGTGGACAATGGATTGGGAATGATCATCAGGAGTTTTCCACTTGCAATGTCAGCTTTTCATACAGTAGATATAACGTTGATGTTCTTTAGCCAGGTTTCATTGAGGAAACGGATCTTTTTATTTATCTAATCTTTGTTTATCCTGTTTTTTTTGCCTAATCTGAGTGCCATGAGGGAGCTCTATAAACGCATGAAACTATCTTCTCCTGCTAGTGAGCCATGGCCTTCCATTTGCCATGCTAAAGACCAGGTAAATGCTATGGAAATCCTAGGACAGATGGCATCAGGCTTTCTGGCCAAGGTTGTTGTGAAGGTTTCCAACTTACTTTGCCTTGTGCTTGTAAGTTGCTGGAGTATCGCATGGCAAGTATTTGCAACCTTAAAACAAAGTAAAAAGACAAACAAATGGACAGTCCTCTGTGACTGACTGACTGACTGTCAGTCTTCCTGTAAAAACAATATTCCTGTTTTTGTTCCACTGCCACTAAAACTTCATTCATAGTTAAAATCATAGTGCCAAGGGAGGTAACATTACTTGGATCTAACAAACCAGGGAAACCTCTTTAGGGGTCATGGCCCCTGAAATCCCACAGGGTGGTAAGATCCACAGAAGCTACTGAGAAGTTACTGGTGTTAAAAACAACAACTCTTCCCTGAGCAAACACAGCTACTTTACACCACCGTGGCCTCAGTTGGGTGTGTGTGTGTGTATTTGTGTGTGTCCACAAACCCTTGCGGCCTGCTGGGGGCCAGAGCCTAGGGACTGACTGCTTGACCTGTGCTGGCCTTATACTCTGTATGTATATGGTGGTGGATGTATGTGATCAGGGCCATGTCAAAGTACTTAGGGGCCCCAAGCAAACAAAACATGGGGGCCCTTTACCCCCCCATAAACACCTACATGAACCACATTGTTAGAATATACATTACATATACATTAATATATATTAATATACTTATTTCTGTTGAACTTACAGTTGTCTAACTTCAGCCTAAAGTTATATGATTGAAAAATACCACCAACTACAGAACTTAAACAAGTCAGTCTTGGGGGCTCCTTTCAGCAATTGCCTGGTTTGCTTGTCCTGTTGCAACAGCCCTAAATGTGAACTCCCTGCGCTGGGTTCCCTCTGGCCTTAGGGGCAGCCAGTGGGTATCAGTGGGAGGGATGGGGGGTCTGCGGGTGGGTGGGTGGTTTTGTTTGGGTGGTGGTGGTGGTGGTGGTTAGGGGGTGGTGTTGCAGGGCCCTCCTCCCGCAGCCTGGCTCAGGCAAAACAAGGCCCTGATGACAGATCAGGTGAGAGATGAGAGATTACATGTCACACGCTGAGAGTGAAAGACAGCAAACACTGGAACAACTGTGTGTGTGTGTGTGTGTGTGTGTGTGTGAATGTGTGTGTGTTCATTCGTCAGTGTGTCTAAGGGCATACTTATCTGTCTCTCTGTGTTCATATTAGACAGATACAGAGTGCAAAGAACTGGATTAGTCTACAACTACAAAGAAAATTAGCGGAAAAACAATTTGTCAATCATTCGGTGTCCCTTTCTGCAGAAAGGGGGGGGGGGCATAAAGACTTTTATCATTGGTAGCATACAAATATGGAGAGAAAGTTTTGTTTATCCTTGACTCTTGAATGTTACATAATAAGAGAACTGATATAGGCCTATAAGTGTGTAAGATCTGTCATCTTATCAATGACTCTTCCCAAAATATTTGGATCTTGTATCTTTTTTTATCAAATAATAATCAATTGTGTGTTTAAGTGTCTCTCTCTCTCTCTCTCTCTGTGTGTGTGTGTGTGTGTTTGCGTGTCTGTTTCTCTCTCTCTCTGTGCATGTGTGTGTGTGTCTATTGTGAAAAGCAGGAATGTAATCAGAGGACTGACTTTGTAGGGAGAACAGCACACACTGAGTAGTGTGACAGCAGGGTGACACATGGCAGTCAAAACAGCAGCGGCTGGGATGAAGGCCTTATGTGCCAGAGAGCTTTTCCAACTATGTCTCTCTTAAAGACAAACCTAGGGAGGTCAAAGCAAACATGCAAGTAGAAAACTAAATGCCAGGATTTTCCTAACACAAAGAAGCTGCATAAAGTATCTATGTTTTGAACACACACACACACACACACACACACACACACACACACATCTCTCTCTCTCTCTCTCTCTAAATGAATGTACCTGATGGTGTCAAAACCATGCTCATTGCTCATACCCCACAGATGAACTTCTCCAGGCATTAATCTTTAATGGCTTTCTGAGCATTCAGTCTCCTTAACTGCATTCTTTAACAGCAGCTAACTCTTAAAATTCCATAATAAATGTGACAGGTATCAACTATGTGTGAAGTGGGATTATCCTCAAAGGTCAATGAGAAAATGCATTACATGATATGTTTTCTCTCTCTCTCTCTCTCTCCCTCCCTCCCTCTCCCTCAGTGCCATTTTCAATGTGTAATCCCCCCATGCTCAGCTACACGTGGGCTACGCCATTTGTAGCAACAAGCTCCACACAAAAGCTAAGCTGCCCATCCTGTTGAAAGACTACCAAGTGCAAGGGTGTGGTGCCACTGTACTGAAGGCAATGGTTGGCCTCGTTAGCGCGCCGCGCACATGCACACGGGCGGAGCGGCGGTGTGGCGCATGCAGTGTGGATGTGATCAGCGTGGCAGAGCCGCGGCGGCGGCGAGATGGCAGCCAAGCACTCGGTTCAGCGGCAGGACACATCCTCTGGATCTCTGACAGGGACACTTTTACAAGGGAGAGCAAGAGAGAGAGAGAGAGACTTTAACCAGAGCCTGCCGTCAGTGCCTAATGGTGTTCACATGTGACCGCTGTGCCAAGTCCAGGAGGGACAGAGAGCGATAGTGTGTATGTGTGTGTGTGTGTGTCTGAGAGAGAGAGAGGCACTGAGCAGGTGTCCATTTTCCAGCATAGTTGCTACTCAGAAAGCACCTTAATTGGTTGGCAATATACAATTACTTAGCAATTAGTTAGCACTATGATATTGACAAATTGACCCTGATTAGGTTACAGTAATACACCTACTGTAGTCCCAAGAGTGTGTTCCTGGGTGTTCCTGATGTGTGCCCTGTAGTACTCCCCTGTCAGTGGAGAAAATCGTTGCTACTGTGACACTTGGCCAGTGTTTTGTCAACACGCCGTGTGCTATTCTCTGTATTTCTGAGTAAACACAGATTGTTTCCAGCACAAAGCTGACTGAAGAAACTGGTTTTATAATTCACAACCTCTCAGGTTTCAAAGGCCTGTGACATTGTGTCCAAAAGTTGGTCCACAAACCATTATTGAAAAAAAAAAGTGTTTTGTTTACAGTATAACGCTCATGGTCTGTCAGCACATTGTTTTCTGAGCATCAGGCTAAAAACCAGACACATGGCTCATTTAGAGCTTCATAAAGGTTTTTCATAGGTTTTTCAACGGCTTCTTACCCATGGATAAAGAACATAATAACATGTCACATTACTTTTGTAATGTTTACTACAATGATGGGCATGACAAGTAAGGAGTTGGTCCTCAGACTAGATAATGTCCCCATGTCCCATACTCTCTCTAGTGCCCCTAGTGGACATACCTGGAAGAGATGTGAGATACACAGACATGAGTGATGCAGACAACAGCAGTGGCAGACAATCCGGTAAGGTATGCCATTGAAACTGTTATCATCCAATGAGCTTTTGTAGCATGGTAGGCCTATAGGAGTCTAGCCAGTACTGTCTGTACTTGTCTGTAACCTGGTGAAGAGCCAAAGGATCAAAATGTTGCACAAATAAAAAATGCAAGGGGAGCTACGTTGTCGCTGTGCAGACCTGGACCACCCTGTTTATCTTAGCATGGTAAATGAGGCCTGTTTAATTAAAAAAAAACCTCAGCTGTCCATCTCCAGCATAAAGACCTGTAAATGCTGACTGCCTTGCAGTCCAGTGATGTTATAGTGTACTCACAGACAGAATACTGGGAAGCGGGGAGTTTCTGATGTCTTCGCAGTCTTGACCAATCAAGCGTGATGCAGCCCCTCTGACTTCAGAAACTCCCTACTTCCCATTATCTAGTGAAGTGAACTCACTATTTATTTGGCTCTAGCTTCCCAGATATGGCAATCTTTTTCACTGCAGGTCTCCAGTGCAGTTCTGTTCTAGTCTGGGAAAGTGAATCTATATGTTGGAAACCTGCCGGCCGTAGTATATATTTTTTTTGTTCATTCATCTTGTCTTTATCTATCCAGGGATTCTAAGTTGCAGTGTGGGTCTTGGAATCGGCCTTGTATGTCAGTGCTCACCTGCATTCCTGTATCTTTTTAGAGGTATCTTTCACCTGTGAAGATGGCTGATTTGTGACCTGTGTCGAATTTGTCCTCTGAAGGCTCCGACATGAAGAAAGACTTAGGTGTGATGACCTGCCACTTCACAGGTTGAGATTTAGGGCCGCGGTCTGCCTCGAATGAAAACACGCCGGGAACACAGAGAAGGCTGTTACTAAACTAATCCATACCATATCTGACAATGAGGAAGCACCGGGAGGGACTCGGGTTTCAGGGGCCATCTCCAGGTGGCATTCCCCTTACCAAGCCCCCCAAACCACCCCACTGTGTCCCAGACCCTGGCCGACGGATAGAAGGTACCACTGTACTTTAGCAGCCCTACTCACCCCCCCCCCCCCCCCCAGCCCACCACAGGGTTACCTGAGATAGCTAGAGTTAGATCGAGGTGTTCCTCTGTCTTTCATTTTTTTTTCCAGGAGCATGACCAACCCTTTTGGCCTGTCAGACGCTCCATTCCGACCAGGGTGGAGAGGCGTGATTTAGGCATGAGATCACTGTCGATGTGCCCACCGGGGTAAGATTATCTGGGAAGATGGTCCTCAAGAGGGCTGAGGTTACAAAGGGGCGACGACTCCAAATTTAGTTAAAGTCGATTTTCTTCAGATTGGATTTTAGATTGCTGTCAGGAACGATCAGGCCATAATTCAAAATGATTTGTACAGGGTGCTTACAGTATCATACAGTCATTGCTATCACCAGGGGCGCTGCTAGAAATTTTGGGCCCTATGACAAAAAATTATTTTGGGCTCCTCAAATGTTAATTTTATTAAAATTTTCTCTAGCCCCCCCCTGTCAGTGCCAGGCCCTTAGAATCATCTTAACCCCCCCCCCCTGGCAAGCTATCACATATGCCATAAAAAAAGGAATGCTGTCTTACTTGTTATTTTTCCTACAAGAGATTTCCTTTTTTACAGAATTAATAATGCTTATAAGGTATTCTACCAAGATGCAGTAGACCAAACAAATGCAGAACACTGAACAAATTTTACAAGAGATTGGACATTTTACTGGGTGAGCTGAGGAACTTTGATGGGAATCCGAGAGACTCAGAGGTGATGCCCCTCATGTCAGTTCAGACACTCAAGTCGTGAGATCCAGCCACTGAAAACCTATCTGTCCAAAAGACACCTCATCCTCTCTTTGATCATCGTTAATACAAACATAGCTGTTTCTTCCATTCCGAGGGGCAGACATACTTGTATTTGTATCCCAGCAACAACTTGAAATACACACACAGACATTACATACATTATTATTCTTATCCATTCACTTTCATTTAGTATTTTCCTTAATTTTACAATGTGGCTATACCAATTTACGACTACAGTTTAGTGGGGTTTTTTTTCAATGAAACAGATCATTTAAATTCAAATAATTTGAGCTTTTATTTGTTTTACAGTAATATTGGTCTGAAAAAAACATGGCCTTAGAAACAGTGTGAATATTCCTATAGGCATTGTAATAGTTTATGTAACAGGATGTGAGTCTGCTTCCCATGATCATGCACAGTTAGAGAATCACATCCCCCTCCCCCACCCCCCTCTCTTCCTTTTGTTCAAAACTGACGTGATCAGTGAAATAAAGACTTCTCTCCCTCTGGAAAAAAAAATCACCTTTCACTGAGAACTTTAATACTCAGTCAAATATGATTTATGTCCCTTCGCTCATTAAAGAAAATCAATGAGGCCTGAAATCTTCTCACCTGCAAAACAGCTCTGCGGAGGGCGGCTACTACTTTCATCAAAGGATTTCTTTTTTTTCCAGAACATATGAGAAAGCCTGGCGGTCTTTTCCTTGGGAGCGAAGTGATATCGCCTCCTGTGTGAAAATAAAGTGCGAATGTAGAGCAAGGCCCGATGAAAGACCCAGACGCGATGAAAACCTACCAAAAAGAAACATAATAAATAAAATTACATAAAACAGCATGTTGATCCCATTTATTTTACAATGTAGGGTTTGTGTCAGGAAAAAAAAAATACAAAAACAAACCAAAACATCACCAGGACACTAAACATAAATGTTTGTGAATTTAAGCTACTCGTAAACTTGTGTGCTCTCCTGAAATTTATCAGCAGGACCTTTGAAAAGCCGCAGGGGGTCCAACATGTGCAGCTCAGCTGCCTGTCTTGGCCCGACGCAACGCTTCATCTCAGGGAAAAACCTGAGTGCACTACAGTAATGGAAGGAAAGATTTATGCCCTCCGGGCACAGCCTGACCCTTACAGCCACCTTTCCTAGGGGTGATTATTGGCCTGACACGAGAGGGAATATTTTATATTAAACACTCGGAGGGACTTAAAAACAGAGAGAGACAGAAAGACAGAGAGAGAGAGAGAGAGAGAGAGAGAGAGAGCAAGGGGAAAAAATGTTATGTATTCTGGGCAATAATCACCCTGATGCTTTTTTATGTTGAACAGCTTTGCGTAACCCCGGGGGAATACGGCCAACCTCTTTTTGAACCCGCTCCGGTGGTGGTTAGGGCGCAGAGCTATTGTGCCGCAGTGTGTTACTTTTGGGAGCACGTGGCTCGCGCCTTTCGCTCACAATCTGCTCTCGCTTAAATCATTACTCTGGCTGAATAAAGTAATAAATGGTGTGGCTTTGGGCATGAGGGGGGACTCCTTGGTCTCCTATGGCGGGGCACTGCGGCTTTGCTTGAGCGTTAACGTTTATAGTCAGCACATTTGGCCATCTGGCTGGAGCAGGAGGATCTGTTGGCGTCTGCCGTTTGACACGAACAGAGCATCACTAACATTTCATCTCTCTCTCTCTCTCTCTCTCTGTGTATGTGTGTGTGTGCTTCTATGACCAAGAGTGTGTGTATGTGTGTGTGTGTGTGTGTGTATGAGAACAAGTGAGTAGTGTGTGCCTCTGTATGTGTGTGTGTGTGTGTGTGTGTGTGTGTGTGTGTGTGTGTATATGAGCACAAGCGAGTGGTGTGTGCCTCTGTATAAGTGTTAGTGTGTGTGTGTGTGTGTGTGTGTGTGTGAGTGTGTGAAAGAGAATGAGTGAGGAGAATGGGAAGTGCTTTGGGCCATTGGGGCTCATCTTTTCTGGAATTATTCTTCTGTCTCTCTCTCTCTCTCTCGCGCTCGCGCGCTCTCTCTCTCTCTCTCTCTCTCGGAAAAAGAAACGTCATTGTCTGCACAGATCCAACTGACTCTAGCAGACCCAGTGCAACACTCATGTTCCCTGTCATAAACACAACTCCCCCCAACCCCACCCCCACCCCACAAGGCTACCCTCAGATATACCTGTGGATGAGTTGGAGTCTGGAGCGTTGATGCTCTCTCCACCAGCTTTCGCTATCATTCTTGTGCTGACAGAGTTACTGCCATCTCCACGCACAGCTCTGCTGTGGGAAAGCTCGGTTTCAAAGCTCGATCAAAAAAGCTGGGTCATTTCCGTCATAACGCATTTCATCGTCCGCATACATCTTCTGTCAAAAATGCTCCCTGACACCATAAACAGAGTGAACAGGCCGAGGCTTAAATGTTTGCCGGAACCTAATCTGTGGAATCTCATAGTCATTGCACATCTGTCAGTCCTATCACAGCTGGTAACCGGAACAGATCAAGAACAATTGGCCAATATGTTGAAAAGGACAAAAAAACTGGACTTAGAGGCAAAAATGTACTCCTGGCGACAAATGGATTAGATAATTGACCAGCATGTTGATATTTACACCAAACTACAAACGCTGTATCTGCTTCTTGATAATTCCAACACCACTTCATGGCTGCCTGGTGAAGGTTGTCTGTTAACCTACCGGATTCACGGATTCGGCACACAAGGCTGAATAAGGGGGATGATGGCGAGCCTGTTTGTACTTAAGCGACGCGTCCCACGCGGTGGACGCCCCTGACAGCCACCCGAGTGGCCAACTCGTCCGCAGAGGTGATGGGAAAGCCAGACACCATGTGCGCTCTTTTCTTTTTTTTTTTTTTTTTACAGTGTGCAGGTCCCTCCGTTTCTGTGTGAGGAGGAAAAATCTTTTTTTTTCTCTCTTTCTCTCTCTCTCATTTCCAGTGCACATGTTCGTGTTTCAAGCGCACAAGAACAGGAATGGCCCTCACTGAATAGGGGGTATACCATGACATGTGTAAGTGGATATTGGCGCATTTGAAGTTTTAAAAGCTTCTGCCTGAAAGATTTAGTATTAAGAGAGGAGGAATTGTATACGACACCCTTTGCGGGACCCCCTTATAAATTGGAATCAATTTTTCAAAGGAAATAATAAAACTTTTTCCTTCCGTCACTGCACCGTACTGATGGCTCCTTTCAAAGTCGCCCATCGACATTCTTTCATGATTACTGCTAAGTATCCACTTCCAGGCTTATACCTTAACTGACTGCACTCACTGACTTAGGTAATTTTTTTTATTTTGTTTAATAGTCTAATTTGACCATTCTTACATCACATTACAATATACGGGCTATTGTTTGGAGGAAGCTAGAATGGATACAAGGCCACAGAGAGTGACTAAGCAATTGGATTTCTTTATGCGAACTTATGTGTGCGAACTGATGGGAAAAGCACTGTGCGAATAATAGCCTTCGCTATTCGACTTCAAAAAGGCACCATGCGCCGTAAAGACGACAAGAGAGCCGCTCCAGTCCTGTCACACTCGACTGCACTCGCCTGTAGCAAATGTGACCCTGTCGAGCTGTTGGGTGACGCAAAATAAAATAATAATAGTAAAAAAAAATCCTGCTGCCGTCGGAGGTGATGTGAAGTTGGCAAACTTCGTGAGCAACCTCTTTTGTTTTATCGAGATTCAGCAGAATTCCCCTGTGGTGTCCAACATACTTTTATCACTTCTTCATTTAATGATTTCCTTTCAGCAATGTGTCATTACCCGGCCTGGTGACTGGGTGCTGCTCATTGGGAACATCATGGATACACTGACGAAGCCTCACACCCGACAAGCCTGTAAGACTTTGAGAGTTGTTCTGATTTGTGTAAGTAGTGCTTGTAATCAGCGCTGTAAAGACCGGGAGAAAAAAGAGGGGGGAAAAAAACATGGGTTTGTAGAGAGGTTGCTCCTTGTTCCAAAATGAAGCCCTTTTGAAGATGTAATTTATGCGGGAAGTCAAATTTGGCTTCCATCAAACCCTCTCTTCTTTGATTCCTTTTACAAGTCACTGAATCATAATGGATATTACAGACGCGTTGAGAAGTGCCGCTCAGTTCAACCCCCCTCCCACCCCACCGCCACCCTTACTCCCCCAGATCAGAATGTGGTGGTTTTGTCCAGCTTGCTACACCGGGACTTCGTTTCGCTCGACACAAGGCCAAATCCGTGCTGTTTCGACACTGCATCTGCCTAGCGGAGGGGATGACAGGGACCGGGGGCCAAGGATTCTCCCTGTACTGAGTGCGCTCTCTGACCACTGCGGGTGTTGCTTTGCTTCTGCTGCTGCCTCCCTCTGGTGTTCGATTTTGGGGCTGAGCCTTGAGTTCCGTACATCTGCTAGCAGACGGCCAGCATTCCGCGGTCCAACCTGCAGAGACCTGAAGACCCCCACAACCACCCCCCACCTCCCCCCTTCAACCTCCCCCAGTCAATTCCAACCGTTACAAATCCCATCCAGAGTGCCTAACACACACATCAGGCTTTAGTGGTTTTCCGCAAGAGAAAGAGGTTGACTCCACTGTGAGTGGAGATGATCATTATCTCCTACTGTGAAACTATGCGACATACACACACACACACACACACACACACACACACACACACACACACACACACACACACACACACACACACACACACACACACACACCATATAAACAGTCCGTTAATACCCCAGGACATCAGAGCAATGAACCCCCCCCATCCCCATTGACATTTTGAAGGACGCGTGTAAATTCAGGTTCTGGCTTATCAAAATGATGTTGTTGATTGACGAATGTGATAAGTATCAAAACCTGCATCTCCCCGCTTACTCTCCAACCACCCATTCAACCCACACCCTAACCTCGCCCCAACCGCCTTCCCATTGTCCTTCCTACCCCCCCTCTTCTAGAGAAGCAGGGATATTTACGGCCAGCCCGTTGCAGCCTTCTCATTCTTGCTGCGAACTTTAACACCAGCAGCTGGGGCCTGGAGCTGCGTTACAAGCAGCGGGAGGAGGTGGTGGCAGCAGGCCGGAGAGGACGGGCTGCCACTGGGCCTGAGCTCTTCCTGCAACCCCCTCCTCCTCTCCACTCCCTCCCTCTCCCTCTCTCACTCTCCCTCCCTCTTTCACTCTTCTCTCTGGCACACATACTTTCCAGGGACACCCCGATGAGCCCAGCAGGGCTCCTGACAGTCAAATCATCCGCCAAGAAGCCATTGCTACGTGCCTCGCTCAACCTGGGGATGGGGGGCTAATTGCTAACAGACCCTTCAAATGCTCCACATCTCCTCTCCTCCTTTTTCCTCCTCTCTCTCTCTCTCTGTCTTTCTTCCTCTGAAGCATCTGTTATCTCCCATAGTGTCCTCCCTCTCTTTCCCTCTTTCTTTTAGGCTTATTTTCATCCCTCATCTGTTCACTCACATTTTATCTCTTCTATCGCTTTTCCTCCTGATCTTACTTCCCTTCTCTCTCTCTCTCTCTCTCTCTCTCTCTCTCTCTCTCTCTCTCTCTCCCAGCTATGACTGATGGGAAGATGGCATGCATGTGACCCTGTCTGATCTTCGAAAGGGTAATAGGTCAGAGAGAAAGCCGCTCTGATGTCTGTGAACTGTGTCAAATTTGGACTTCATATTGTGTATTGCAGTTTTGGAAGTTGACATACATGCAACATAAGCTGGTAAGAATAAGTCTTTGAGATTTAGGGAATATTAACCTATATTGTTGAGTGACTTACACAAAAAAAGGACACGAAAGAGAAACAACTGCACCTACTCCAGGGATCAGATGAGTAACTGAAGAGTTCAAAGATGATCCCGAGGGGAATCCCTCTTTGTCTGAAACCCAAGTGCTCTTTGAGCTTGACATCTTAAAACCTCCCAAACACTTTGCCGTCTAGCCTTACATTCTGTTAAGCGTGTTAAGTCCACGCTGGGCCATGGAGGTAATCCACAAGAGAGCAATGACTAAGGTCGTCCCGGAGAGCACCACCACGCCTTTTGTCTGCAGACTCATTGGCCGTTCAAGTCTCTACATGCACCCCAGCAACCCTTCACCCTCACGACGCTCTGCTGATAACCCAGCACACAGTACAGGCCCTCTTGTGTTCTTCTGCCTCCGTATCTTTCCCACCCTCATGGTGACACGGGTCGGAGCTGTGGGCTTTCCAACACCCCGAAACCCTTGATTACGACACCTTCGGTGAGAGGGCCTCTTGTGTTTATTGTGTCTGTGAGTGAGCACGTATCACACATACACACACGCTCTCAAGCACAAACGTAACACACTCACACACACACACGCACGCACACGCACACACACACACACACACACACACACACACACACACACACACACACACACACACACACACACACACACACACACACACAGGGTCAAGCTCCACTTCAGACCAGGATTTTTTTTTCTAGGTATACTATGTATGTGTGTGTGTGTGTATTTCTGTGTCTGTGTATGTGTATGTGTACATGCATGTGAATGTATGCACTGCCAGTCATATATATTGTGCCCTTCTGCATTGCACAGCATTGTCCAAATGGCTCTGACTTCAAAAGAGGGATGGCTTTCCTACTGCAAACAAAGAGAAGTTCAGGGAATTAGTTTGTCAGAAAGCAGAAAAAAAGGCGCATTTGCGCTGGAAACAGTCAAATGGAGTCGACTTAGTCCTGGTATGTGAGTGAGAGTTGAAACATGCTCTTTGGAAAACAAAAAGCAGCTCACCAAACAATCACGCCAATGCTTCCCTCGCACACAGAGTTGAATAAGAGCGCTCCGTGTAATTGCGACTGCCTTTAGAAAGCCACGCTTAAAGAGGATCGTTCAAACGCCAAGCAATTCATCACTCGCTGAGCAAACCTGAGAGGTTTCTCGGGGCAACGGGATCAGCAAAGTATACAGAACACTGACTGGGTAGGGATGGAGCTGATCACAGCACATCAACACTGGGATCATCTCCTGCTTCCCTCGACTAACAATGGGCACGGCTGACGTGTGTGTGAGTGTGTGTGTGTGAAAGAGAGTGTGTGTGTGTTTGTGCCAAAAGACAGTGTTTGAGTTGGTGCATAGCCTATGTGTGTAAGTGTGTACGTGTACTATGAGATAATGACTGTGTGCTCAAGTGTATGTGTGTGATGAGAGCGAGTGTGTTGTGTACATACACGTCTGTGCGTGTCTACGTGCATGTGTGTGTGTGTCAGTAGCCCAATTTACATGGAGAGTTCTAGTCTGATTATTCAACCGAATATTCCATTTCAGGTGGAGTTTATGAGTACCTTGGATGTCCTTGGATAATGTTCTATAGAATGCACCTTGAAATCTTACTAATCACATTAGAAGTGTCCATGTTAACTCGCCAACTAGTGTGTGTACGTGTGCCAGCATGCATGTTTGAGAAAGAAAGCCTGCTTGTCTGTGTGTGTATTTGAACTGGTAACCCTGCTGTTTGCTGGCTTGTCCCTTTCCTGCACCTCTACTGCGGATGATTTACTGTCTGAGCAGTGCAGTGTGTCCTCCTCAGGGATTTTCCCTTACCTTACATTGCACCCCCCCACATTCTCCCCCTGAGTTTGTTTGTCCTTTTGGTGGGCGCTCCCCTGGTGCTGTACGGGTTGTTAAACTGCCCACATCTCTGCAGGACCAATAGGCTAGGACCTGCCCCACTCAGCCAGAGGCCTTCCTGGGTATGTGATACATTGCAGCTCCAAGGCCACTGTGTGTGTGTGTGTGTGTGTGTGTGTGTGTGTGTGTGTGTGTGTGTGTGTGGATAGAGAGAGAGTGAGGAAGGGGGAGCTTGACCTGTCCAGTCACAGGCCAGGGTGATGACCTCTTCAAGCTGTGTCTGCATGGGACTGTGTACATAAGAGGGCTGTTGGACTGTTGTTCAAGCTGCAGGTGAAGCTATTACAGGCCCTTAGTGGACCAGAGGGCGAAACCTTTGCAGCTCCATGGAAATTTTTGCAGCCAAGTGGTCAGTAGCCTACTGTGAGAGTGTGTGAGAGTGTGTGTGTCATGATGTGATACTGTGTGAAGTGTGTGAATGAAGTGTATGTATGTCCATGTGTCTACTTTAAGCTCAAGGTTAAACGGGGCACACGTGTCTTTGAAAGATCCTCATATCAAACCTAAATCCTGCCTCCGCTCTGCTCCACCTTACAGTAAAATCCTGAATTGAGGGGGAGAGACGTGTAAGCCCATGTCCGTGACCTTACATAAACACTTTCCATAAACGTTAACACGGAGCGCCCTCAAAACACATCAGAGGCCTTGATGGCGGGGTGAAGATGAACTCCCCAGACCCGACACCCCGCCCCGGAGCACTGGCGGCCTTTGGCTGCGTGGGGTGCGGTCAGTCCTGGCTAACCTAAGAAGAACCGACGCCGCTGTTTTCCGTGCCGTTACAATACCAAAGGAATGCCGTTGAGCCCATAAAAAGAGAGAGAGAAAGAGAGAGAGAGAGAGAGGGAGGGGATCTGGAATCTAGATTGGAATACATAAAGCAGTGCATTAATCTCGGCGGGAGGCGTCTGCCTTTGTTTCTGGACGTTTCTAGCCAGTGTTTGGCCAGTGCTGACCCCTCTGTCTATCCACCACTGGCTTTAACAAGTGCCTTTGCCCCCCCTGGCTTCTCTTACTCTGGCTTATTCTGATAACACCGGGAACAGGGGTAAGAAAATCTGTAAAGGATGTAGGGTGATGTGATCTACTGAACTAGTCTTGTTCTTGGATACACTGGTTTTTAAAGCTTAAAATAAATCAGAAGAGAGGCTCTCACTTTTTTTTTCTTCTTCTTCTCTTTCTCCTCCACCTCCACCCCCTTTGGCCTTTTCTTCTTTCTCTTCTTCCTTCTCTCTCTCCCTCTCTTTCTTTTTTTTTCTACAATTCCACATGTGCTCAATATATCACTTAAAGTGTATCACCTTATCCCTTTGTTTATCATCTCCTAGGATAACCATGTGGAATCCTCATCTTCTTCTCTTTCCTTGTCTATAGTATTTCCAAAAGTATTTTACAAGCAACCAGTTACGGCGGCTAATGCTTTGCAGCAGCCAAAGCTGGTAGCACACATGATATCTTGAATGTAACAATCAAAAAGGCATGCAAGATCTTGGTATTTCCGCTGGCTCGCAGATGTGCCACGGATTCTCTCCCAGTCCAAAAGTTGTAATGTCAAGTTTTGGAAGCAAGGGGAGAGTGAAGAAAGAAAGGAAAAAAAAAGAAAGAGAGAAAGAAAAAAACACTTCAAACAAACTAACATCTTATTGCCATGTGTCAATAGGAACGCGGAGAGTGGGAACGAGCGATGGGTCATCCTCCACTCAGCCCCCCAGAGGTTTGGCCAGTGCAGCAAGTGATCAGCGTCAGGATGAATGGACAGAGGGGTGGGGGTGGATGGAGGCGGTGGAAAGAAGGAGTGTGTGTGTGGGGGGGGGGGGGGGGGGGAAGGAAAAAACAGAACAGCGATCAAGACATGTGAGCTATAAAAAATGTCAGGCCGTCTGTTTTGAATTTCGGAGATGTTTAATGTATGTGTACACGGTGCACATGAAAGCCGCACAATTTGTCTATTTAATTTACTGTAATCCTTCTCAAGTGTGCGCTGTTAGCCTGCTTCCTCAGTCCACAGAATGTCACATTCGCTCAGAACGAGTGGAGACTTTGAAGGGAAGCGCTGGCAGCATTGCTGCAGGAGGGTGGGGGTGGGGTGAGGGGGTTTTCTTGGGTGGGTGGGGGAGTCTTAAGAGACAATCTCCAATCCTCCTCCAAGATTGAGAATTGGAAGTGAGGCCATCAAAAGAGAAACAGAGAGAGAGAGAGAGAGAGAGAGAGAGAGAGAGAGAGAGAGAGAGAGAGAGAAATGGGATTAAATGATTAAATGGGATCTCTCAAGATATTGGTGAACAAGGCCCAATAATAATAACCCTTGACCTTAACTGAACAAGGCAAAGGAAATTTAAAGTGAGTTTACGGCCCCATTCAGTTAGTCTTAGCTGCAGGTTCACTATTTTGTGTGTGCTGTACTAAATTCTCATTCTTGTTCTTGAACAACAAGGAGATATCCAGACTACTATCATCCATCATTACTTTGCTAACTATTTTTGTCAAAGAGGTTGCCGCCAGTTTTTGTAGTTTTGTAGTATTCAGCTTAGCAACAAGAAACTATAATAAGTTTGTGAGCTGCAGCACATCCCTAAATTGAAGGGCTAAAGGCCAATTGAGACTGAAGATCTGCGTTGAGTTGAGACGTTTTTAGAGAGGAGTTGCGTTCGTGTGAATCAATCGTCGCAGGTTGTTGCTTGCAAGCAGTTGCAAGCCATCGCAAAAAAGATTTAACATGTCAAATAGGAGTTTCAGAGTTTTAGAACATTTTTTAGAATGTTTTTCCCTCTGAAAAATATAGTAGGCTATCTCTAATCTAATCTCTAATCTATCTCAATAGTCAGGATCACACATCATAACACAGGTGTTTGGACTCAAAGAGTGCTGTTGGTCGGAAACAGAGTGAGAAAAGTGAACGGGTAGCTAACAGTGAGTAAATGGGGTCAGAAAATCACTTTCAATTTAATTTTCCTTGATCACATTCAGTTTGCTGGTTTGCTAAAGTATATTTGATATATATTGTACCAAATTTCTCATTCTTTTTCCTACTGACTCCATCCGGGTTGGAAGCACTCCTTAACAAACATCAATCAAAACATCAAATGAGAAGTCAGGTTTCTACTCTGGTGGATATTTTCACCCCCAATTAATGCTGTCATAGGATATATTCCCACATATGACATATGTTGCCCATATATTGATAGCATCTGTCTAGCGTCATGTAAAGCTTACAGTGGGATTATTATGCATCTTACATCTTTCTTTGAACTTTTGAAGATAAAAGTTCCACCATTAGTCAGTTCTCCATGCTGTGCTATGAACAGAACTAATCTCTGAGGGTAACAGAGAGATACCTCAATTCTGTGTTGTGATTTTCTTCTGCTGTGAATGTCATTATCAACAGGCAGTTACCCTTAGACATGCTGGCACGGCTGACTGCTCTCACTGACTACTCACAGCGGAGAGAGAGAGAGAGAGAGAGAGAGAGAGAGAGAGAGAGAGAGAGAGAGAGAGAGAGAGAGAGAGAAACTCTCTGGAAGGGAGCACGAGGCGAAGGCCAGGGAGTCTTGGCCCGCTTGGCCGTGTTAATGGGACGAGGAAAGGGGAATTAATTTTAATGTTTCGCATGCAAATACTTTTACGCTCTCCCACAGTTTTGTGTTACACGACGCCGTAAAGGAGAAGAAAAGAAAGTGGGAAAAAAGAAAAGAGAGAGAGAGAAAAAAACAGAAAACGAGTGGAAGTGATGCTCATATTACAGACAACTTCCAAACTGTGTTTTTTTCCTATTTATTCTAGTTTCATGTTTTTGGTCAAATAGTATGGCTTTGAAGGCGGGAGCAACCCCGTTGTTAACAGCCATAACGGTGACATGTTGCCCCCTGGAGAGAAAGAGGATGTGACTAAACTACAACTACAACTATAAACAGGGTCATTCGAACTGCACAATGTTTGAGGAAGGTGCCATTTTGTTTTTTAGGAAAATACCATCCTGTTTTGCATTAAACAGTTAAGTGCTGATAAGTGCCACTATCAGCCCCCAGCGCTGGAAGTGGAGCAGAGATGGTTCTCTGGGGAATTTCCATGAATAGCTACTTTTCCTTGCTAGTCTGGAGGACAAAGCCGACGTGACCAGAGTTAGCTTTGTTTGGAGTTGACACACCATGTGCCACATTATTAGGGACCTTCATATTTGCCCTGTTGAAAACACCAAACATAAGTGACATTTGGGCCACGTTTCAAATTCTGACTGTCCAGGTTCTCTGGTTTGGTCTGTTTTGCGTTGTAAACAGTGAAAAAAACATGGAGTGAGTTTGTTTGCCCACATGGAATCAGATGCTTGTGCTTGTGGAGCGGAGAGCTACATGGAAGTGAATGGCATCGGACAGATTATGTCATTGCCATCAAGCACTCAAAGAGGGTTATGAAAGAACACTAAAAAGGAGACCTGAATCTACCCTTGTATTGCAGCAATGACATCATGCTAATGGATGCCACACACCCTTTTTAAATGTGATTCTCTGCCCTTTACAAAAGATTCTTTTTTTCCCACATTAACATAAATAAATAAATAATACATAAACATATAAATAAATGTGACTTGGATTCATATCTCTAGCTAAAACAGTGATTGTGGCTCTGGACAGTATGCGTTGTTACCACTTTTGCACAAATGTTTTCATTTCTGATAGCTTTGGCTATAACTTTGTGGCTGTAAAATTTATTTAGTTTCCTTGACAACCTCTCAAATTTCCAGTAATTTGTTACTTTTACTTTGCTCTCTCTCACTGGCATCAGTATTCGTCAAAAACACAAATCTATTTAAATGACAGAGGCAACACCAAAGAGATATGGATTCTTAGAAAAAGTAATAGTATTCAACATGAATGATGTGGAAAATGATATAAAATAATGTGTGAGTCAATCTGAAATATCACTTCGCACCACCCTGTGCTAGTTTTATCTTTCGGAACGGATTTTGGGGTAGGAAAAAAGAAAACAAAGCACATTTTGTTTTGATATCTTTGCCTTGTTGCCCACGTTCCTCAGGGAAACCTCCAAACGGTTCTCGGTGGAACTTTATTAGTCAAATAAAGAGTTATGCGTTGACCGAAAACAACTTTATTACAGAACACTGTGATTCTTCCACTCCTGGACTCAGGAGTCAGATCACACCAGAACTAATGCGGCTCAATGTGAGCACCGGCTGCGAAGGCTGTAGATCATTCAGTCAGTCAGAAGGGGGGAGGGGGGGGGTCTTGGGGGTGAGAGAGAGACAACAAGAAAGTGGGTGAGAGATGAAAAAAAATCAGGAAAATTAGATTGAGAGAGCAAATGAGAATGAGAGAGAGAGATTGAGAGAGAGAGAGAGAGAGAGAGAGAGAGAGAGAGAGAAGGGCAAGCGTCCCATCTCCCCCTATCTTACCTTTAAACCCCAGGGCTGCATGAAAGCACCGATCATATAAACAGATAGCTACGCACCAGTGGGGGAGAGTGGGGGAGTGGCATTCTGCTCAGCGCTCCCTGCTGCACCACAGATAGAGCTGCTGATCAAAGTGGAATTTCTGCCCGACAAAGACCTGGTGGAAAGAAGAGGAGGAAGATATAAAAAAAACAAAAAAAACAAAATATAACTTGAGTGTATATTGGAAAAAAATATACAACTCTGGAGCATTGCCATTAAGTCCCAATAAAATTTCACAGACACTTCATGAACTTCATCTTACTCAAAAGGGTTTGAGCGGCATATTAATATCTTAGCCACGATTGTTCCGATATGCTAAGGTATTGCTAAGATTTAGTATATTAGTATGGACTATTAATCCAGACTGTACTGTTTGCACCATATGTCAATACAAACTGGAATGTGTGAATTTTCAAATGGGCTTTACTTAACTGTCTGTGTGTCTGTCTGTTTGTGTTTCCATCTGTCTGTCTCTGTGTCATTCTGTCTGTCTTTGTTTCTGTCTGTCTGTCTGTCTGTCTGTCTGGGGCTTAATTCAGAGAAGGTGATCTGTGTCAGAGTGCTACAGTGCAGCTCTGATTTGCACAGTCTTGGCCAGCTGATTACGACACACATGCGGAAATCATTCCTGCTGATCTCCTCCAGTTCTTTTCCAAGGGCTCTATCAAAGGGGACACTGACAGTCCTCATATAACACAACACTCTGCGGAACGAAAGCAACCAAATAAAACAGCCAATGCAATGAGTGCAGAGAGACCCCAGCTCACAGCTGTTTCAGGCAAGGCTCTTTTATTTATGTCTTGCCAGTCTTATGCAAGGTCCACAGATGGAAATACAGACATTAGACAGGACAGTCAATGAGACTTTGAGGACTGGTCAGTTATACACATAAAAACAAAACAAAATTGACAAATAGCACCAAAAAAAAAAAAAAAAAAAAGATTTCCCCACTAATTATTTGTTATCCACTCTGGGTTTTGTAATTTGAATATATGTGCAATATATTTTTTGTAATTATTTTAAGGTTATAATTACTAACTAACTAACTAACTAACTAACTAACTATCTATCTAATTAACTAACTAACTAAATAATGCAACAAATGTATTCAGTGATGCCTGACTCATGATCGCCATCTAGACTATAGAGTCTTCACTGTGTTGTTCCAGAGCAGTACATCCAGCAGGCTTTGATGTGGGCTGTTATTACCTCTAACCCTCATTCATAGTCAGGCCCTCTGTTAGAAGGACGCCCAGGATTAGTCAGAATGAGACACACGCTGGAGAGGAGAGGATATGCTGAAGTCATCAGCAAAGCCTGCCGTGGTGGTGGTCCGTGAGGCGTCTCAATAAAAAGAGATCTGAAACACTGACCCCCCTGAGCAGGGAGGGCCTACCTCCACCCCTGCCCCTCTCCCTCCTCTCCAAACGAGAAGCCTGTGCTTTTCCAAATGGTGTTTCCTTTTTTTTTTCCAGGGGTGACATTTTTCCAGTGGAAACGATTTCAAATGGTGTCCTCTGACACAGGGAGGTTTTGGGGTAATTGTCTCCTTCTGGCTGATGCCATGTGTGTTTAACCTATTAGGATGAACTAGATTGCTGCTAAGCTCCTGTTTGACCCTTTTAGATTCAGCCAGGCTACACACACTTCAGCAGATAGCCTACTGTGTGAACACAGTATGTACTAATGTACATTGCAGAGAAATAAATCACATTTCGTAAAGATCCTTTTTTTTTTAGGAATTTACTGGCTTGATATGCATCTCTGATGAAAGTGATTAAAGAATGTCAAGTCTTGCGTCCAGATTCAAAAGATAAATCTGCAACTCAGATAAAAATAATAAATTAGTATTTGGCTTGGCCAAATAATTGACTCACTGCTTGATCAGGATCATGAAAAGAATTTTTTATATTAGATTGTATTGATCCAATATGATTCTTACTAAGGTAGCGGTAGCAGTGACTTTTGAAGTAAAGCTGCATACATACTGCTCCGAGTCATCACATTTATAGTTTTTTTTTTATTTTTTATTTATTTTTTTTACAATTCCTTCTCTCTGGCTGTGTTAAGAACAGGACATGATGACTTGGGTTGCAATGATTCAATTGGTTCCAAGAGTCAGTTTCCAAAATGTACTGTATGAGAATATATTTATATTTCTATATTTTTTATATTTATATAAACCTCCCCCTCAAAACTCCCACCTGATATCAATTGAAAGTCCATGCTTGCTGATGCACATCATGTGATATACTACATGGGAGCGTGTCAGTTATGACGTGCTGGTTCAGGCATACAGGACTTTTTTTTTTGGACATTTGATGATTTATACTGGCTCAGGGTCTTCCAGACTGATGAAAGAAACCACAACACATGGAAGTTTTTGTCCCTCTTTAACAAGCAAGATATTTTTTTCTTCCTACTGAACTTACTGTGAAGTGAAAGAAATCCCTTAGAGCGATTCTGTGGCAGTTGTCCTTAAATTAAATAGAGCAGTTTCATGAATGGCTTTACAAGTATTACCAAATCCCCGCTCCAAGAAAACTGGCCCCAGAAATGTAATGCACAGCGAGCCATGAAAGTGCTTTGCGTTCATCACTGAGCACCAGATCTCATTGTAAGGTTATAGGCCCCGGGGATTTCGACAAAGTGATAAAATTCTCACTGACATAAAGCTTTCGTGATGTCACTTTTCCGATGGAAAGCGTTTCGGCGCCTCACTCCCTGATAATCCTAAATTGGATGTAAAACTGACAGCAAAAGTGGGTAGCGCACTGTGATTTATACTGAGATGTGTCCAGTGCCACGCAGCCCATTGTTTCCTTTGTCCGGTTCCCTTCGTTTGCTGTCCTCCGCCACACCACAGCCAGAGGATCTTTTAAAGGAGGCCATTAAAGCCTGCAGATCCTTCCATTGCCACAGCCCTCACCACTGACTCCCACAGATGGAGAACACATGAGGAGGGGCTGAGGGTTGACCATTAACAGCCAAGTACCAAACCCAGAAGCGTTGGTGGAGGTGGTGGTATAAAGGGGCTGGGGGTGGGGTGGGGTGGGGTGGTAGGGCGTTTGATGCGAGCGCCTGCTGGATAGATAAAGAGCAGGATCAGCTCCGGTGACATGCCCATTGCTACCCTCAGGGTCACACCCACCCCGCTCTCTCCCTCTAAATGACAGCTATTTATTTGCTTACACAGCTTTGGAAGGGCTAGTGCATTTAACTTATCTGGAGGGGAGTGGGCAGTTTTGTGTGTGTGTGTGTGTGTTTGTGGGGGAGTGTGTGTTTTGCTCGAGGGGGAGGTTAATTGCTGCACCTGTTTTAGTCAACACTGTTTGTTACAATGCCTGTTACTTCATTTTGGAGTGTGCCCCATTTGTATGGACGTAGGGGAGGGGTTAGGGAACAGCTTAGGATGCATTTCCTCCATGCTACCTGCTCTCTCTCTCTCTCTCTCTCTCTCTCTCTCTCTCTCTCTCCAGCCGTCTGCTTCAGTTTTCTATTTTGCTGAAGACGAAGTGGTCAGGCATGAGGTAATCCTACACTACATTTACCTCCAAAAGGAACAGCATGATGAAGTGTGCCATTTGGTTCAGATAAACTAATTCTTCCAAAAGCAGCTTTGTGTGGTTAACTGCTATGATCCATCACATGGCAGATCCAGCACTGGACTTGGACCATACAACAAGAAGCAGCAAGTCTGATCTCACTCAACTTCAGACCCCCCCTTACACAAACAAACAAACAAACAAACAAACAAACAAACAGATAATAATTTGAAATGTTTTGTTTGAAATTTGAATTTTAAATACTTGGTCAGAAATACTTTGGTCAGAAAGCTTATCAGCAGAAAGCTTGGCATACTATGATGATGATGATGATGATGATGATGATTATTATTATCATTTTTATTACTATTTTTTTTTTTTGCATGGTATAAGTTTGCAGATCCTTCTTTTGTAAATATGAATAAATCAGAAAAGTAACTACAAGTAACCTCCACTCCACTGCTTCTGTTTTACTGCCAGATGGGGCTATTACGACTACACATAATAATAATAATAATAATAATAATAATAGTGCATTACATTGTACTGGAAATTGAAAGTAACATCACTTATCTTGGCGAGTAAAAATATGCAGGCCTACATGACATCCACTGATTGTGTCATCCAAGCTGCTGTTTGCAGTTACTGTATGTGGTTATTATACTTGTGCAACATGTAACCACTTGTCTAAAATGTATCTCCAGGATTAATTATGTTCCTGGCTCTTGGTATTCCTGGGAAATGCCACAAATGTTGGCTCCCAAGCACAGGGTCATATTTCCATCACAGAATGGAGTAAGTGGTTATTTTTCTGGCATAGCCTTTTCATATATCAAACTCTAGTGCTCCGAAGCGCAAACACAAATGTGTTTTGTTTTTGCATGGTGAGGCCTGCCATGCGCGCAAACGCATTCGCCACATTGTGGGCTCCCATGGGACTCCGCCGCAGCTATCGAGTGTAGCAAGCGCTTGTAATGACATCTAAATCAATAGGTTTCACCAAATGCTGTTGTTTTAACTTTCTTTTTTTTTTTTGGTTCTGCTTCTGTTTTACTGCCAGCCGGAGCTTGGCTCTCCTAACCCCCCCTTCCTCCTCCTCCTCCTCCTCCTTCTTCTCCGCCTGCTTGCCTTCTTCAGAGGCCCACAATCCGCACCAAATGTTTCACATTACCCGGTGTGAAAATCCTCCTATTCTTTCAGATTTTTTACAAGTCCATGCATCCGTGGAAACTTGATATTTCATATTTCATTCTGGTTTGTGGATGTCATTGCGAGGGACGCTGGTTCACATGCAAGCAGCAGACCAAGCTCCTTTGATCAGGCTGACCGCAACTAATTGCTGGTGGAAGGGGAGAAAATGAAGGAAATATCGACCAATTTCATGGGAATTGGTGCCACGGACCAAGCTTCCTGACGCTTCCATTAACGCCAAACGCTCATCAAGTGCTCATCTGTGAGTTTAGTCTGTTTCCTCCCAAGAGAGCAACTGTGTGTACAGTCATGCTGGTATCATGCTCAAGAGAGGCTGCAAAGTTTTTTTTCTCCCACTCAAGCAGCCATTGTTTTTTTGGAGGGAGGGGAACAGGGAGTGATCAGGACTGCAACCCCTCAAGTGGACCCTAAATGACACATGTCCTAAAGGCAGTGCCAGAATGAGGGCTCACTCAAAAACGCAGAACCAGATAAACAGTGCATGGAGACATCATTTATACTGTTTCCTTTTAAAAAGCTCCTTTTATATGGACTGTATCAGCACCCATCCTCCTGCGGTGACCTATTTAAAAAAGCCTGATTCCATTTACAACAAGCGACATGGAGAAATTTAATACGCTGACCAGAATAGCCCCGACATACGCACTTTCATGTCATTCGAAATAAAGACTTGTGGTTCTGGCAAACAATACTCTCTTGACCAAATACCCAGGGAGAGATGTAAAAAAGAAATTTAAAGCAGCATAAATGTTCTGCGTGTTTAAGAGTGCTGTTGAAATCTCAGAGGACTCGTCTGCAGAAGGCCTTTTGTCCCGCTCAGGCAGGATGTCTCCGGCAAGATCCGTTCTCCTTTCTCTTCTCTTCGCAGACGTGTACCAATAAACGGTCAGGCGCTCTGATCGATTCCCCACCAGAGGTATTACAAATTTTGTATTTTTTTTTTTTTTTTTTGCAGCACTGTTAACTTCCAAGTTTTTCTTTCTTTTTTTGCAGAAACAGGCGCCTATTTGGCCCTGCCGTTGTCAAATGTGGATCAGAAAAAAAGAGGAATGTATCAGTTAGAGTTGGGTGTTGCATGTCTCTGAGAGCATTTCTAAAAGACTGCAGATTGTTTTTTGTTGGGGGGGGGGTGCAGGGGCTGGGTCAGTTGTGGTCACAGCAGCAGGTGACTGCAGAGAGGTCAGTACGTGGCCACAGGGCGTCGTGAGACCTTGGAGCAACTGCTCGGGTGAGGAGGTGAAAAGCATCACACTTCGTGCTCCACCACAACCCTAACCCCACCCCCCATCCCCACCACCCCTCCGACACCAATCCCCCAAAAAACCCACCCCACCCCCCCACTCTTCCTGGCATGTGTTTTTGTCCTTTTTCTCTTATTTTCCACATGATGTGTCGTCTCGCACCAGGCCTTCCAGCTCCCCTTGAGTGGCGTGAAATGCGGCCCATCTTCAAAAAGAGAGAAGCAAGCTGCTGTTGTTTTCTCCTCCTCCTCCCAGCAGAAATAAAGAGGGAAAAAAAACTGTGCTGCAAAATTCACGGCAACATTTCTATTTAGTGAGCTTGGGGGGTGTTGTTGGGAGTTGGTTAGACACACAGACATACACACTGACGAAGGTGTGTTGTGCGTGTGTGCGTGGTTGTCTGTGCGTGTAAATGTTAGGGATGGTGCAATCGTCAAGGCCAAGCTGCTGGTGAATGCTATAAAATATTTCAGTGATCTCTCTCTCAAGCTTCAGAGATCTGTGTACTGTTCTTGTTTCAATCGTTCACATGGACAGCTGCATACATTTTTTTTTTCCTCCAACTGTCGAACAGATGATGGACGCCTGCAAACACTCTGCTGCTATGCTTTTGGACGCCTTTATTCAACATTCTTTTTTTCATGCAAGGTCTCAACTTACATCTCTCTTCATCTCTCCATCTCCCTTTCTTTCTTTCTCTTTCTCTCTCTCTCTCTCTCTCTCTCCTTCCATGGCAGAGGGCCTGCTGTGACAGAGGAGAGGCTGTGCTGCGTATCCCTCAGAACTACCTGTTTGATAGGCTGCCAACGGCACTCTCGATCTCCTGCCAGCCAGGGCTCTTACAAGGCTTGGACTGCACAGAGACCTTGGCCCACAGTCAGCCCCTAATGAAGCCGAGACAGAGCTGGGCCCCCGGACAACGGCGCGGCCCCGCTCTCTTCCAAAAGGCCCCCAGATAGGGCCGAATATTCAAGTCTCCCGGGGTAACTTTTCGGGGCCTGCTATCTGATATGATTCATGGGGTGTGATGAAAATATCTATGATGTCTGTGTAATTCTCCTGCCGTCATCGTTACCTTCGCGCCATCCCCCACCCCCCACCTCTGCCCCCTGCAAGATGAACGAGCCTGATGAGTTTCTTGGTTCCCTCCATCTGGCGCCAACCCTTACGGAAGCTTTAAGAAATCCTTAGCATTTGAAAAACACTTTGTTACCGTTACCCCCTAACTCATAGCCCTAACTCCCTGGTGAAAAATATGAAAGCAAACTCTGTCAGTGGTTCATAAATTTGTTGTTTTATGGAACAATGTGATTTGATCTGGGTGTTAGAACTCCAAGCATGGTTACTGCGCCCAAACATATTATGTACAGTACAGACACTGACAAGACAAGCTGGAAGTCTCAATAAAGATTTTCGTGGCAGGGTGGAAACATATGTTTTTTAAGGAACATTTTACCCAGCAACATGTAAAAAATGTAAACATCTTAAAATATTTTAACTACTGCTGAAAGTAGTTAGTGCACTTACTGTAATAGATATTGGTACACTTAACAGATATTTATTTTATTTATATACACAAACACATTTTAATTTATAGTATAACATTTTTATATAGAATTGCCATGCCACATTAAATTAGCTTTAGAGAAGAATGCGCTTGATTAATAAATAATATTTTTAAACAAATTAAACGAATTTCTTTTCTGTTGGTCCTCTACCGGTATTTTACATGCTGAACTACTTTATTGCTCATGGCAGATTATGAACATTTCCAATTTTTTTGTACCTTCTTGTCACACACAATGCCTGTCCTATCTGTGCAATCTGTTCTTTTCCTTGCCTCCCCCATCAACACCCCACCCCCCCCTCCAAAAAAAAAAAAAAAAAAAGAATGGCCTTGTCCACCGCGTTCTGGGTTCAGCCATTGACTTAATTCATTAAACCGTCCCTGACAAAACATCAGACAGACACGGGATGCCTCCGAACAAGTGCAAACCGCCACATACCACACTTAACAAGTATCTTACCACACTCAAACTGTAACCAAGTCAAAACATATGGCCAGGGGCTGACAGTCTGAGGATCCCACCGTTTGTCATGCAAGGCCCTAAAAAGGACAGACAAAAATAAAACAGAAAAGCCATGTCAGTTCTGAAGACATAACAAAAATGATTGTTCATGAAAATACACCAATAGTTTGGTTGCTGACTTGCTTTAGTCACTTAATTATCAAGAGTTTCTATCAGTGGTGGCATTTATGAAATTTTTTACATTTTTGCGACAACATGAGTGAGCATAAAATACTATGTCAATGTAATTGCTTAGATGGATAAGTGCAACTGAACAGGGCTAGCGGAAGAAATATTAATCTCTTTCTCTCAGACAAGCGTGTGAGCAATGCGCTTCTGTTGACAGATTTGGTTAAAAAGTAGCTTCAGTCTGGGTAAAAAATGACCCGTGTTCCAATTGCCCCACGCATTCCAGTGCTGTAGACACGCAAGGCACTTTAGTTCTACACAGCGTGCTCATATAATGGTCAGACACCTGGTCCCTGTTCCTTTAATGTGGGAATGCGCAGACTAATTCGCCCTGGAATGTCAGATGGGTTCTCAAGATGATGCACCTGATACTAAAGAGGAGAAGTTCACAGGGCTTCACTAAATGGATGGCTCCCCCGAGGACCAGCCCCACCTCACTGTCCACTGTAGGCTACAATCCCATTTCTTTTTTCCATTTTTTGAAAAAAAAAAATCTTGTAGGCTCTGGCACGTCTTTGGCAACCTCCCACCTTGCACCTTTAATTTTAAAGATGTGTGTGTGCACACAGTCTGAAGGGTGGATGGTTGGGAGGTTGGTTGGGGAAGAACTTACACATGTTCTGTGTAAGTTCTTCATAACCTCCCCCCCTTCATAACCTCTTCATAACCCTGTGTTTCCCTAAGGACCCAATCCACCTTTTGTGTTCAAAGGTGAAAGACTGAAAACTGGAGTGAGATGATAAGGGTCCCCAGGGGTCAAGGTTATTATGTGGCCCTGTCCCATGTCACCTACAGTATGTGTCCTCTCAGAAATCCTGTCAGATTGTGACCTGATGCAACACACACGCGTGCCCATGTCCAGGTTATGTAGAGGACCTTTAAAATACGACATACAATAACCTCTCCTCGGCGAGGCTGGAATAGGTGAGGCAGCCCCGAGGCAGGTGGCTTCTCGTCCGGGGGGCCGTGTAACCCGATGAGGGCCCCTTCCGTTTGGAGTCTCTCCGCATGCAGGCTGTGACATGGCGGCCGAGGGTTTGCCTCACCCAGACCGAAAACCAGTGTGAAACCTGTGGCTCTGCGGATCTCTCGGCTGTTGCATTTTTTTTCCACCTCACCCTGTACCCCTATCAAAAGATCACCTTTCTCAGGTGCTAGAGTCCCGCAGCTCATTTCCTGAACCCTTAACACCTATGAAACCCAACGGTTTGAGCAGTGTCCAGAGACCATAACCGAAGTGTTCTGTTCCGTTTTGAAACAATAGTCCTGTAAACGACACAATTCATACATATCCATTTAAGAAAAAAAATGGGTAAAAATGTCACCGGTTTTATTTCAATGCTTGTTTCTCATTAGTCCTGAAATATAATACTGCAGATCTTGGTAACACCTGTGTGAGTGTGTAGAGATGGTCATTTTCTTTTTGTACAATGGCATGCAATAGGTAAAAAATAGACAGTGTCATGTTATTGTCTTATTTTACATTTCAGATTCGGTTTAGGTATAAATGTGTAATAAAAGCCGCCACAATTACGACTCTTCGCCACTCTCTACTGCAATTATATTGTGAACTGTACTATTGAGTGTTTTATTTTAAGTGCCAAGAGTGTCTTATTGAAGTGTCGTACGTGGCGGTGTGCACTTTGCTGCATTTTCTTTTATACTGTTAAACACAAAACAAAACAAACCTCTTTCATAATTTTTTCTTTCTTAAGATGTGTTTATCTTTAAGGTCAAATCTTGTGTTTTTAGGGCAAATGTCTAGTACTTTTGTATAGTATATTTTCATATAGAAATATATTAATATAAAAAATATTTAGAGTAATAATGATTACACGATAAAGGGCTACACTATTCAGTCGACTATTTGGTATGTAGTCGGTGTGCTAACATGATTACAAAATATTTCCTCAAATATTATTTAGCATTTTTTTTTACCAACTCCTCAAAAACTCTTTCTTAATCCGCTCTTCAAATAATACTTCTGTCTTGAAGTGCACTGCACTCTTTCTCTCACTCGCTCTCTCTAAATATAGTATATATACAGTATACTCAACAACTCAACAAAAATCACAAAATAATACCTTAAATCACAAAAAAAGAATTTTACAGCCATTAGAAAAATGCAAAAGGAAAAAAAAAAAGAAATTCTGATGCACTACACATTTGGGTGACCATGTGGAGGACGCACAGCACACAAATCTGTGCATGACACAGCACTGCGCCATCAGGGACGCAGGCAGGGTCATCGCTTGGATGAGCTGAGGGCCGCGAAACATCAATGAAATGCACATCTTTCACATGCAGAAATACCAAACTATCAGTCACACAGCGGGTAGTCTGGCGCAGTGTAAACGGCCTTTATACCTGATCGCAGAACCATCCCGAACATGTGTTTCCAAAATGTGTGTGACACCTTACCCACTCTTCAGCTCGCTTCTCCTGCAGTTCAAAGGACTTGCATGGCATTTAGTGTGTCTGCAGAGTGTCTTTTTTTTTTTTTTGCCTAAAAAAAAAATTAAGCGATAAATGTATGTACTTTGAACTTTTGTTGCATGTGTTGCTATAACCTAGCGCACAGGTTCAGTGAGGAAGCGCTATCTTTTTGTTATAATAACTTGTCCACTTAGAAACCCAGCGTGATGAAATAATGTCAACATTAATGGTTTCTTAAAGATTGTTACGGTCGATACCGATCTCTTGGCGTTTTATCAAAATGTACAAGATCTGAGAAGAATACTCTTAATGGTTTTGACATCCATTCAATCCATCACCCTGTATATCTTCTAAACATGCTGGTGCCATGTGCTTACAATGGCCACTGTAACAATCATCAGCTCATTAGCATTGTTAGCTTAATGTGTTTGTTCACAATGGTTACACATCGGCTTTGGCAGTGTCATGCTATGTATGTACAGTATGTATGTATGTATGTACAGTATGTATGTATGTATGTCTATCTATGTTTGTTTTCAGGCAAATTTTACTGTGTTGACATAAAGCAAGACTCTGAACTGTTGGGCTGGGCTATATTAACAATTTTGAGCCTGCCACCATCATGGCAATGTGGGCATGAAAAGCAGCCCTGCTGCCCCCACCCGCCCCTCCTCCTCCTCCTCCTCCTTCTCCCTCTAAGCTGCCATCTGGTCAGAATCTGACTTTTTGATCATAAACTTGCCATGCATCTTAGTTTAGGACGATGACAACACCTGCATAGCGACACCCCCCACAGATATGCTTGGTGGCCAACTTAAAGCAGATCAAATGCAACTGGGACTTTTCATTGCGGAGGAGGCTTAGGTGATCTAAGGTGGACAGACCCCTCTCTGCTGGTGAACTGTCTTTTTTTATTACCTTGGGTCTGTGGTGAAAGTGATATGTGAGACGCACTCTCAAGGTTATCTGATGAAGTTTTTTTTTAAAAAAAGGACTGAAGAGGGGGAATTTTACAGATGACTAATGGGTTGTTTCACACTGATGATAGTCTCGCCATGCAGCCACTGAACTTACAGATGCACCCAGTAAGCCTTGCCTCATGACCTGGCTCAGTGTGTGTGTGTGTGTGTGTGTGTGCATGGCGTGTGTGCGTGTGTGTGTGGCAGTGAGAGAGAGAGAGAGAGAGAGAGAGAGAGAGAGAGAGAGAGAGAGAGAGAGAGAGCATGTATTTTGTGTGGTGGTGGTGTATTTTAGTATTTGGTAGTGTCGTCTCTTGCTTTTTTGTGTAAACTGTTCAGGGTCCGTCTTCTGTAGATCTAGCTGACTCGGACAGACCTTTACAACTTGGAAATTTGTAAAGCCTGAAAATGCTCAGGTAAAAATAATAAATAGAAAATAAAGATAGACAAATAGACACTAGGCCTAAATACAAGAATACGTAGGAAAATGTTTCATTAGTTGTGGTTGATTTTATTGTATGGAGGACTTTAGTTTGGTCATTAATCTTTATATCCTGTTAGATAGTTCAATTTGTGTAATTCACATAAATCAACTGATAGCACATATAAAGATATTTAGTAGGCTCATTTGGGTACTATGTGGTCACAGAGGCAGGAAGGAGAAAAAAATACATACAGTACTTGCATAAAACCTTTTCACAGCACGTTAGCCTGCAAGACACACAGCTGCTAAACTACTCTTGGACTCCTGATAGTTCACGATTCTAGTTCAAATGCACCGAGCTCTCCGGGGAATTATTACCGAGCAACTACAGTTAATATTTGCACTCAAAATGGCCTATAAAAAGGGGGATGAATGACATCAATCTCTACAGCTGGTTGCTGATTTTTCATTTAGGACCCTCAGTGTACCCCTGTGGACAGAAACGAGCTTATTTAGTGACGTTTGAGTATTTTTAACCTTTATTTAACCCCTGGGTCCAACTAACAGCTTAAATATAATTTCAAAAGGAATACAGTTTCGTCTGCTGTTAAATCTCTTTAAAGCAGGACCCCAGGTAGTAAATGTACTGTATGATGATGCAGATAAGCCACTTTTGATAGGCATTCTGTATTTGTTTCCAAGCAAGCATGTATCAGTTAGTGAGTGATTTGCATTGCTTTTCTAAAAAGTGACACCCATTGAGGAGCGTTTGCATAGGGCTCATGTGTTTGATAAACTGCAGATGTCACTGTTTGTTTATTCAGCGTTGTCATGTTGAGGGATGTTGTTTTAAGGCTGGCAGTTAAGCAGCATTTGACCCATTAGGTCTGAGCAGTCGGGTTGGTGGTTCGATACAGTACGAGGGCAATGATGGATCATGCCTTGTGTGAACACTTTAACTATTGGCTCTTCCTAACTTGTCTTGTTTTTGAAATACTTTCATTTAAAGTTGAGCAAAAAATATTTTCTTAATTGGCCTACACTATACTCAGTATTGCTTTGTTTTTAATCTGGCTCCATTGACTGTTGGTGTTCTTCTCAAGAGAGCAACATCCAGAGAAACTAATAATAATATTCATTTACATAATAATGAAATCAATTGGATTTTTTTCAGTAAAAATGTATTAAATCCCGCAGGCTTTTTTTTTTTTTACAGTTTCTGTTAGAAATAAACAATAAGCAATAAGATTAAAACTTATTTTGGTAAATACAGGTAGTCGTTTGCACAACAGCACAGCTTAAAGGGTAGAACTTCTTTCTGTATTTATCATCAAACACACAATCCTGGAACATGAGCATGTTTCTTGTCAATTGTACTGTAAACACAACTGGGACGTACTTGCTCTAAAGAGACAACAACTTCATGTGAAACTAAATGGGAAATTTGACATGAATCGTTTATTCTGCATTTACTCATGGCATGACTTGCTGAATATAAACACTAATATATTGCATTACTGGTGTCAATTTGGTATTTGTCTTTCGTATGTATTATACTGTACGTTAAAGCGTGATTTTTGTGGACACACATGTAATGGGACACTAGATAGACAGACTCCCCCACCCCATCCCCTATACTTTGACTGTTGTGGTGAATGTGCATGTCAAAAGCCGTATCTGAATATTGAAATGCATGCGTGGTGACAGAGTTACCGCAGACATGCAAATTGACTGAGTGGATTCAGTGTTGTCAATATTTATGAACATAGCATTATAGGTTGACTAAATTAAACAGTAGTTTAATAGCTCAAGAGTGATAATAATGGCACATTTATGGGTGCTGGTATGGTTGAAATTTTACTATGTGGCTAAATAAAAAGCTGTATTGTCATTCTAAGGAATAGTTTTTTGTCATTGCACACATTGTTTTGTTTAACATGAAAAGTACAGAGAAAACCCATTCAGCCCATCTATCTAAACACTGAAGTTCATGCATAAGACTTTTTTCTTCCACATTTAACAAAAAAAAAAGAAAGAAAAAAAAGAAAGAGAGACAAATTGACACTTTTGTCTGCTTTTGTCCTCCACATGTCAAACTACGGTGGTAACCTCCGCCAAGATTGATTCCACTTTTCAAACACGAGAGCGAACACACAAAAGGACATGTCAGCTATGACTGCCAGTGAGCTTCGCTTGGGGCCAAATTCCATTTAAATGCTGGCTGATATTCAAAGATAGAAGACAAACTAGCTGCTCATCTCTGAAGTGCTCTTGTGGGACACCAGAGGAGAGGGAGGTGCAGTGGAGAGGAGAGATGGGAAAGGGGAGAAAAAGTCGGAGAAAGAAAGGAGTAAGAAGAGGAGAGGGTTGGAGGTGGAGGAGGGGAGCTGTCCAGCCCAAGCTGAAATAAAACAACTCGGATGGACATTTTTCAACCTGGCCGCTGACACGACGGCTTATCTCTCTGATAGAGGAGTGCGGAGGCTTGTTACATGCCTTGCTGACACCAGCATACAAGCCTCAGAAAGTGAAAGACAAGGAGGAATAGGAGGAGGTGGAGGTTGGAGGGGTATGTGTATGGGTGGGGGGCAACAGACAAGTATGACCCTGCCCATTTGCACCCCCACCACCATACACACACACACACACACACACACACACACCAAAAGCCTCCAAAAGCCATACACACCCCCTTGTCTCCCATTCATCATAAGCCGGCCTATCTGCATCATGCTTTATTCCAATAAAGCCTCGTGAAACCAGAGCTGATTTCTTGCTAAATTCCAACATTAGTCACAGGCACATATTTCAGGCTTAAGAAAACCTAAGGGGAGTAATTGAGGTGAGATTGGGGGGGCGGGGGGTAGGGGGTTGGTTATGAGGTGTTGTTAGAAATGAAGCCCTAGCTGGGTGCTGAGTTTGATCGCTCAAGTTTAAGTGCGGTTGTTTAGGCGTCAGTTCAGTCGGGTCGTCTGCTGCTACTAGATCAGGACTTGAGATGTCCCTGGTGAGACATTTTTGACCCCCACTAACTAGCCTCTGAGGTTTTGGTGAGAGCTTAATGAGTGATCTCTGCGTTGATCACCTTGAGTCTGGAAACAAATGAGGCTCAGACGTGTACAACCAGATGTTTTAAGAGGTCTAATGGTTACTGGATGGGCTTTAATTGTTGGGGTCCTTTGCATTTTCTCCCCTCTCTCACTGACCGTTCTTCATTCCAAAACGATCACGTTTCGCTTAGGGTGCGCCTGATGTGCGCAACAGGGCAATGTGTCGCCGGCGAGGTACTTAAGATCCACGGTGATATTTGATAGAATGCTTAATCGCCGCTCAGGCAGACACAGGAAAATGGCACCCAGTATTAGCTTCAGCAGATTGGATTCCACCGCTTCCATAGTGCAGCCATAGTTTCAGTGGGGACACTTCTTTTGATTGGCTGTTACGAGCGTCTCTCTGGTACACCCAATCCCTCTTCGTCACTCTAACTTTCAACGCGATGCTAACAGCCGCGCGGCTCGTCTCTCCTGCACAGCCATTCGAGTGCAACTCTAGATGACTCCTCTCGTTTCGTTCCTTGGCAAAAAAAAAACAAAACAAAACAAAAAAACGAACAATTCCCACTCTGCTCGACAGCCGTTCGCCTGCATCTGATTCCTGATTCACCAAGCGCCATAACACAAGTCCCCTAATTCTAACTGTGGCTTTGTCTAAAACCAAAAACGAGCCGTTGTATAGCTGGGTCCTGGCTGGTTCTCTGGTACAGGCTGAACTCTGGGTGAACTGGTTGTTAATGATTGGGGGTACAGATACAGTGGAGTAGGGTAAATGTGGGAGCTTGGGAATCCCCAGAAGACTTGTTATGTTATTTTATGCATTTACCCAGAGAGGGCCCATGTGTTGCAAGAGAAAAGCAGACACAACAATGTTATTTCTTTTACGTCTATGTGAAAATCAGGAGCAATTGTTTGGAGAGCTCCAGTTATGTTTATCATTTGTTCACCTTAATACCTCACTTAAGGTGACTAATTCATCCTTCTTGCAAATACTTGTGATTGAATGTTTTAAAGAAAACTACGCAGACAAAAAAATACGAAAGAAAAACAACGCTCCCAGTGTCAAATGCCAAAGTGGGAACATTGTCAACATGGTAACGGCAAATGATGTCTTTCAACATCTTTCAACATCTGAAAATATGCAAACACCACACTGCTGAGACTACCAGGATCCTTTATTCACCTGCAAAGTCACAAGTTGGTACAGTTCTCCGAGCTGGCCTGTGTTAGCTTGCTAATGGGTGTGGGGGCGAGGGCGGATTGGCTGAATAAAAGTGATACGTGTGACAGGCTCAAGGTGATTAATGGAAACGCTTTGACAGGGTGAACCTGGCGTCCACTTTCAGCGGCGCGTGTCACCGAGAGGGGCACCTGCACAAGCTCCCTTGCTACACCGCCACCAGCGCCCTTTAGCGCCCATTAGCAAACAGGCTTTAACCCCCGCCCCCTCAAAAAGTTTCCCAAACTGTCCTCCACTTGATCTCCCTTTCCCTCCCACCATCTATTCCTCCATCCATCTCTCTCTTTCAATCCATCTTCCACCCGATCATTTGTCTCACTCTTCTTGTGCATCACACCGTCTTTCTTTTGTTTACCTCTTTCTGTATCATCACTTTATCTTACCGGAATAAAGACAACCTGAGAACAGCTACTATCCTGCGTGTTCAAGACACCCACTTGGGTTTCTTCTTGTGAGCTATTAGTTCTTAAAGTTTGAAGGATAAGGTAACAGTATCCTTGCGCTGTAGTCTGAAGAAATATTTCTTGACTCTTCATTGGTGATACATCACTGTACTGTCTGTCAGTGGAATCTGAGGCTCGGGATCTTGCTAATGATCTTTCATTCTATGTCAGTAATAAAGCCTTCACTCACAGCACACTCCTCTGCTCTCAGATCACACTTAAGTGAAACTAAACAAAATTATTCATGTCAGTCGAAACCAATTCAGTTGGGTTAGAGTAGGATATTCTAGACGCAAGATAAAGTAGCATGTTTCTTGGATTCTGGTCTATGTTTGTGCACCATTTGTACAAGAGTTTATTTGAAATGTTGAAACATGAAGAATGCTCGTGTGCAGCCACATAATTTCTTGCCCGGCAGTAGTCTACACTGCTAGCCTATAGTTTGGCAAATATCTCTCTTGCCATGTTTATTTAGAATGGTTAAGCAAACTTTACAGGCACTAAACACAAGAAGAAATTCCAACAAATAGACTGCTACGTCAAGGCATTCACATTTGACATTTCAAGTCTTGGATTGTGAGTGTGTGTGCATGTGTGTGTCTCTCTCTGTCTGTGTGTGTGTGTACCGGTATCTGTGTTTGTGTTTCACACACAACTATGAAAGTATCAAAAGTAGATAAAAGAAAAGCAGGATCTATCAACATCATAACTTTTCTCATTCAGAAATCTAAATTGTGCGTGCGGGTCAAAGTGCCAACTGTTTCAATTATGTTTAAGAGAGTGTTGAGTTGTTTTAACAGTCTAACACACTCTTGCTTTCTTTAGGTGATTAATGGACAGGTTTGTGCCGGCCAGGACAGTCCTCTGTTCAAACAGCTCTGACTACCGCTCCACAATGAGAAAGATTCCAGGGCAAGCTTTCAAATGTTTTTGGCTCTTTCCCAAGTTCTTCCGCAATCCATATTGAAGGAATTGTGTCATACACACAGTCCATATACACAGGTGCTGGAAGTTGTACTGATGCCAACACAGGTTCAACATTGATGTTCTTAATACATTCCAATACAACAATAATAAACTTAATGATCGGTATATACATGTAATGTGTGGTTATGCATTAGTTACATGTTTTGCACGAATGGAGCTGCAATGCTGTACTACAGATGCAAGACAAATTTCTAATTTATATGACATATCTATTTATCTGTCTGTCTGTCTGACTGTCTGGCTTTCTGTCTGTCTGTCACATACAACAGACTGAAAAAATAGCTTTAGGTGATAAAATTAGAAGAAAGCCCAAGATGTCTTTATTTCTTTTCCATAACAATGACAGAGCAAATACTAAATCGGTGCTGATATAAGCCCAGTAGAGAGCAAATCCCTGTCTGTCTCTATTCCCCTCCCTCCCTCTTGCCTTTTTTATGATGGGGAGTATTTGATTACCATTTGTGCCAGAAAAGTTTTATCCTTCCTCACAACTGTGAGAGTAGAGCACGCATTTCATTGAATCCAGGTGTCACCTTTTACCAGGTCTTTCCATGAAGGGCCCAGTTATAACTACGGCATTTTTAATGGAGTTTCTTTTCTTCTTCTTTTAAAATAAAATGCCTCCATCTCTCTACGTTTTCAAGATACAACACGAGGGGTGGTGTCATGTCTGCTGATCCCCCTGAGTCCAGCAGCACCATTTTTCAACAAACTCATGTTTGATTTACAGAGAACAATTGACCAGAACATGGGACACGAGCCTGGCCTAAGTCCTTCATGCAGCCTAGCAGCTGAGGTTCTGGTAGCTAATAGCGTGTGAGTGGCCGAAAGCAGTATATCTCTCTCTCTCAAAATGAGTGACACATTAGCGGTACAGCTAACCAGGCTTTTTCCACAGTACCAGGTGTACGAAGCAGTTTTGTCAGGTAGGCAGAACTGGATAAAGTTATGCCATAAATCTGTGGCTAAAACCTACTTTTCAAGAAGTCTACACTTATAAAGCATTGGCAGGCACATTTGTTCTTACAAAATGTGTGTGAATCACATTATGATTTCTAACTTAAAGAAGGGAATTTCATAAACCATCATAGGGAACTGACATGTATGTTTTGTTGTCAATACATTTCCTCAAATTTTAGAGAGAGAGAGAGAGAGAGAGAGAGAGAGAGAGAGAGAGACTTTTTTTATACTGCCTGCCATAATCAGACAAGAGAATGTTGAGGATTTGTCCTTTGAAAGTCAGAAGAAAGGAGGGGCAGGCTGACAAGCTTACTGTGTACTGAGGAATCTCAAATTAATTACAGTACAGAGAGCCTGTCACTTCATCAATGAGACACCCCGACAAAGGAGAGGACCTGAACCGCGAAGAACGGAGGTAAACACTTAACTCATACATTGTGCCACAAAATGGCACCTGAGCCCCTGTCAAAAGACAAGTGCTGTTATGTCTACATAGTGCCGGCCTGCAATTGCCAGAAACAAATCTGTCAGTACCCACAAAACAAGCTAAGCCTACCGACATTGTATCAAATCTCCAAAGTTTGACAAAACATTCCAGGCAAACGTGTTTACATGTTTCCGCCAAATTTACACTGATCTATTTCTTTAGCGAGACAAAAAGCACATTTGTCATTCTCATCCCTATTTAGATTCCTCTTGTTGTTGTTAAAAAAATACACAAACTGCTGCTGAAAATGTTGAAAGTATTGTAAATGTTTTGACTAATAAAGCAATTTCACGGAAAACTTAATCTCTCTTGTCAAAATCTTTCCATGGTGCCCTATTTTTTTTTTCTAAAATGGCAAGCACCCTTTGACCTCTTGAACTAATGGGCTTGACCTTTCACCTCTGACTAGCATCCATTACATGTGAAAGTTCAGAGGCAAATCATGACCTTTCCAGTGCAAACGCAGGTTGGCCTCTATGAGATTAAATATCTTAATCGGCCAAAAGTCAGTTGTTAGTCAACCAAGCTATATGCGTGAGAGCTGCACAAATTGGATCAGTGTCCCCATGCGCGTAGGCTGCTCACAAATAGACATGTTCCTCTAGCCATCTTAAAAGACAACCATTTGCAGTTGGCTCATGTTACTTTGGTCTCTTTCTTTCTGTCTCTCTCTCACACACACACACACCCTCAATCTCTTGCTGACCACACTGAGACATCGATATTCACAAAATCACACACTGAGACTAAAACTCACTCACACACACACACACACACTTAAGAACCTTGTCACACTGTAGTTGTGTTGGCGGTGTTGCTGTTGAGTGGATGAAGAATGATGGCGTTAAGATGAGGCGGCTTTAATGGCTCACAGATGCTCAGGCTCGTCGGTGGTGGGTAGGTATTCAGCTGACATCATCTGCCAAGAGCCGAAAGCATTCAGTGTGACAACTTCAAAACATATTGAGCGTTAACACTTGCCAGAGATGGCTTGATACAAGATTGGACGCTAGTGCAACTTTTCACAACTCACCCATCCACCCACCCCTACTGTCCAGATCTCTCCTAGATTAAATCCTCATCGCCATGATCTTTCTCATCGTATCATGAGAGGAAACAGGAATGGATCTTAGGAATTTTTTACACTCCTGTGTCAACCCCAAACATAACTGAACACAGATGTGAAACAATGCTGTGCTCAATGTATAAAATTAAGCTACTGCTTTCTCCAGTGCACTTGATACTTTATTACCTGACTGACTTCATATTTATTCAGCTCTACTTTCCAAAAAAAAAGAAAAAAATTGAAAGTTTGCTAAAAAATGTGTAATTTTTGTCTTAATTGTGGTCAAAATGAGCTTTTTGCCATTTGTACAGTATATCTACAGTACTAACCACTGATGGATAAATTAGTGAAATTCATGAGCCATTTAATATAAACCAGTAATTTTTGGTCATAAATCTACCTTTCAAATTTATCAATATTTGGCTGTTAGCTGGTGCTAACTGAGCATTGGTGATCATATATAGGTATAGATTAGTATCCATGGCCATGCTGTGGAGCAGCGGTGGTGGCTCTGGTGCGTACAGTAGTAGGCCAGATGTGGGACAGGTTTGCGATAACAACCGGCGGAGCAGAGCGGTGCGGAGGCAGCGAGCGCACGCAAGCCAGCGGCAGGCGGAGGATAATGCTGAGTGGCAGAGCACCTGCAACAAAGGCAAACTACAAAGGGAGCGTCCGTGACAGCACTTCCTCTCCTCTGGCCCTTTGGACATGACCCCTCAGGAATCCCAGCACCAGCTTGGAAAAAGATTTCCAGCCGCCGACGTTCCTTCAGAGGGGTCTGGTGGGGTGGTGGGGGTTGGGGAGGGGAGGGAGGTTGTCTCCCTGGAGGCTGCTTAAAGCTGCCGCTTGCAAATTGAGTACCGGTGCACTGAATCCAGAGGCTTGATATGTGTTTGTGTGTGTGAGTGTACGTGTGTGTGTGTGTGTGTGTGTGTGTGTGTGTGTGGTGGGGTGTGGGGAGGTCAAGTGATGGAGGGCAGAGCCACACCTGCCCGTAAATTCTGGCAGAGTTTTCCTTTCAAGAAGAGGACACGATGAGGGGGAGATAGATGATAAACACGGGCCGGGGGTCCGCAGGATGAAAAAGACAGGGAGCAGCCAATGGCCCACTGGGGAGGCGTGAGGAGGCTCTTTATTGCACGGAGGTGGCCCGGCCGGACACCTCTGTGAGGCAAGAATCAGGCGTACGGATGCTCAGCGAGGTGACTTTGTGTCTTCAGTTTCTGTATCCCAAGAGGAACAGACATATATAGTCTGGGTTTACAAGATTATAAAAGGAACAGAATTTTGGGGCTAATGCACTGTGATTCATTGGACCTGTTTGAGCATAAGCAGCAGTTGCTGAACACATCTTAAAAAAGATTTTTGACAATCAATTATATTTTGTTGTGTAGGCCTAGGCTAAAGCTAATACATCTAAACAATAATTTGATTATTGAAAGAGAATTATGAAAATCATGTAAACATTTACTCACATAAATTAAAAAATTTGAATAGCCTTTAACGTCTGAACAATCTGAGGCCTGACAACCAGGGTGTTAAGTGACATTTCAACAGGAGAGCAAAAATAAATGATTATTCAATTTGCCTTATGCTACTTTCTGTGCTTATTTCATCTATTTAACCAAATTTATTTACACAGATGGATGACAATATGAATAATGATATATTTTAGTTAAAATTCAGAAATGTCTTTAACTGCTGTATGTTCACAGTATATAAACCTTTGTTTTGTTTAACTCTAAGCAGCCAATTACTATTTAGTCGGAAATAGCTCATCAAGAGCTTTCCAGTGATAACACAATTTTGACCAAAATTCGCACATCCTTTAGGAATTCTCAGCCCTCGAAGAACACCCTCTAATGACTGAAGCACCTCCTCCTTGCATATAGGCTGCACATGGAGAGCTGTCCAGCTGGAGCTGACTGCAAATAAACCCCACTCAGTGGTGTAAAACAAACAAAGCATTGTGGCAGATGCCACATGTAAAACTAAATATAACATACACTCTATTTGCTTACACCTGGAATACACATGCTAAGCAAAACACAGGTGTCAACTCAGCATTAATTAAATATGACTTGTCACTGTGCAAACACTTTCTTAACAGTTGACAGGACAAGATAAATAAATGTTGCAACAGTCTTCACTGCACTAAAACAATAGCTTAAAACAAAAGACATTTCAATGTAGCCTAATGTGTTATTTCACACAGACTATTCCAACTCACACAATGTGTTATTAAAAAAAAAAAAAAAAACTTTTTTTAAAAAAAGTTAGGCCTAATAGATTCCATTCATTTTAAAATCTATTTTCAAACTTGTATGGTTGATTAACACCCTTTTTATATTATATATATACAGTATACACTATAATATTATAGCCTATTTTGTTGTATTATTTAAAATTATTTGAATGCTATATGTTATGAATATTTTCACAGCGGTTAAGAGCAAGGAGATAGGTTTCAAGGTCATTGATAACCATAACCACTGGTAGTTTTCCTATCAAACGATTCCTGGCCAGACATTTCCTGGTACTTAAATCTGAAGTGGTGGTTTCAACCACTTGATCAATTAGGGCTTTTTTATTTGCTTGCATTTACATTCCGGAACGAGGAGTGCATCCTTTTTCAAAGGACCACGAAAGGAGATAATTGTTAGAGCAGAGCAGTCAGGATGGAAACATCACAAAGTGCTTTGTTTATTTGTTAAAGGGGTTATTCAAATTTTCTTTCATTGCAACTCCTGTGTACCCTGTCATATAGGTTCTGGTCTAAAGTAAAATCAAAGATCCATCTGGACATAGTCATTTTAAATAATCTAACAATGCTTTGTACAGGTTCACAATCATACATCCTATCCACCTTTATGAAAAATGAGTCACAGTCTTTTCCGTTTAGATTGGCTCATTATATTTTATATATTTTATCTTGACAGATGTCCCCCATTTCACATAGCCTAGTAATAGCCAATTTGAAAAAAAAAAATATACTATATATATATTGCTGCAAAAACAACACAAAGACAAAGGAGACAACAAAACAACTACTCTCTCATTTTAGTTGTTAAAGGTTGTATTGTGGTGACTTTGGTGCTTGTATAAAGAGCAGATACTATCTGCTATCTGAGTCATGAACTGTGAGCTACACACCTGCGAGAGAGAGGTCAGTCATCATGTGGTTGGTTGGCATGCTTTGCTTGATAAGGGCAACTACCACAATTCCATCATTTGTCATTCTAACACACTGACTTAGTATAAACAACTCACTTATCCACTGATACAATCTTGCAGGTGGAACACAGTAGGCTAGGGATATTTTTTTTTAAATCCACACTCATTTTCATTCATCTAGCAAAATCATAGCCGAGTCTAATAGGACTGTGAAGGCTTTTGTGGAAAAGAAGAGCCAAATCCAGAGCTTATTGATGCTTAAGTGCTAAACTAAAATAACAAAGTCTGATCTCAAAACATGACATGGCATTCAGGATTCAACATGGTTAATAATCACTGATTGCATAGCCTATAATGCTACTAATGCATTTACATAGACTTCAGGTAAATTTTGTTCCAATGGCATATAGGTTAATCTAAATAAACATGTTACACTAGTCTAACCTAGACCAAATTGAGAATGCATATTTTTTTATTTTGTAGCAATTTTGTGCAGCTGCATCTGCGTGACGGTTTTCCTACGATGCAAATCTCTCACAGTAGCTGTTTGTAGAAGCTTTTCAGCAAATGTAGTATTGTCCCATTATGCAAATTTTAGTTGTCGCCTTCAATCATTCCTTGATGGAAAAGTTTGTTTAAGCAGTAGCCTATTTAAACAAATATTTCCCCCCCCAGATTTCCTGCTCTGATACCTTCCATGAGCCTCTGCTGCCACCTTGTGTTTACTCTTTGACAGGCTTGAGGGTTCACATTGTTGAATAACTTACCAAAATTAGGCAACGTTGCAACCCAACAGCAGTAGGAATCTGCAAAGTATTTTTATGGATATCAGCAACAAAATGCATAGGCTACTTTCCAGGAAGATAGCCGGAAATACGATACTGACATCTCTGCAAATCTGATGCCTAATTCACCACTGATAGATCATCTGCAAGTGAAGATTATTTAGCCTGTGCAAAACTGTCTCCCTTTTATGGGAAAATATGTGGTAGGCTAGTTTTAAAGTGGTTTATAGCCTACTGATATTACAGAGGTAGGCTATTTTCAGATTGCATTGAGGCTATCCAATGTGACACTGAATATTGGAGGCTTGGTGGTTTTTGGCTAACGACGTTGTCCTCTTCTCTATTAAAAAATGGTGTCTATCTGTCTGCCTGTCTTTCTGTTATGGTCTTCACCACTGTGCTGTTGTTTGGTGACTCGAGTCAACAACTGTTCCAGAAGATTTGGAGCTCCTCTACAGAAGCCTTTTACAGCACCCGCCCAGCCCATCTATTCGAAATAGATGTACTTCTCAACCAATCGTATTACAATATGGAGAGTATTTCCTGCCTTTTTAACAAATCAGAAATAGATACACAAAAAATCCAAACTTGAACATGTCAGCAAAACAGAGGGGGAGGGGATCATCTGATAGCTGCAGTCATATTTGAAGCTCAAATTATGATCTGAGGTTTCTAAATCGATTATTTTTCCAAGAAAAAGGTAAATTTTGATAAGTTAAGATGTACATTCAGCCAGTAACATTTAAATAAGGCTTTTTCAAGTGAGACATTATAGAATACAAAACTAACGGTTTTCAGTAAGTTACCTGTTAGAAAGCTTGCGTCCACTTGTATGCTAGAAATAAAGCTAAGGTTACCTAGCTTTTGCCTCAGCTAGCTCCTGCTACAACTACAGTAACTGTTGCTAGGGTAGAGTTAGCTAGCTAGTGAAGCCTGTTAGCCAGAGTTGCTAACTAACCTATGGCCGTGGTGCTGTAAGCTAGCTTGCTGGGGTTAGCTTGTATGAAACTTTGAAAAGAGTCGACTTTTTAGCTAATAGGAATCGAATAGTGCATTGTCAAGCACATTAGTATTGAAATTAATGTGTCCACACTAACATTTAATCGTATTTAAGCCACAAGTGGTGACTACAATTACGAAACTTTTGGTTTATTTCGATATACAGCAATGGCGTGTACAGCGCTCGGTGGAATGGGCGTAAACAGAGCTGGGGAAGCCTGCGACTGAAGTTGTGTCAAAACTGAGCAGGGGGGCAGAAAGTCGACTGAAGGAAGCTATGATCCAATCAGCAGTATTGTTACTTTCTGCAATATGTCATAGAACTTCATGATTATGTCTTAACAGGCGTTTCTTTTGCCATACATGAGTCATTTACAAACCACATATTAGCGCAATAATTAACTTTTTTTTTTACGAAGAACTCCTGAAACAAAGTTTTCACTTGCTAGCTAGTCATTTAGTTCTCCGGCCTGTCGAGAGTTGACGAACTAGGCTACTTGCATCAATAGTAACGTTGCTCAAACGCAAATCGAAATAAAGATGCCAGTTTTTATCCGTTGACTGCTGATTTATCGCCAGCTGTCAATTTTACCTGTTGGATTAAGTTAGTTAAAAATAGGCGTAAAGAGGCTAAAGTCACTGTTAAGTAACTTCCTAAATGTTGAATAGTCAATTTATTTTCCTCCTATATCATGTCGCATACACACACTCACCTGTCAACGCAAAGACCGCAATCACTGTGGCATCAACTGAAAAGGAACGCGTCCTTGATGAAATTGCCTAGAAGTCAGATTAGGTCTTTAGTTCGACAACATTACACCCTTTCTGAAATCTTCGCATCTTTTGTTTACAGGAAATTGCAGTTTTATTCTGAGGTACAGATATATTCCAGTATGAAATATTTGCAAGTTTTTTTTTGCAATATTTCTATGTCCAATAGAAATAAGTATGCAGTAAAGTGCTTGAGAGTAGTTTTTGGTCTGTTCCCAAAAAAATGCAGTATATACAACACAGTGGTGATAATGTAATAAACAAGCAAACTGTAGGCCTAGTTATACACTGTAATCGAATGCAGGATTTAAATGTGTATCGGTATTTGTTTGGTTAACATGAGGCACAGTACATAGAGTTTTGTGATGTTATGTCTGAATCATTTCTTAATTCTCATCTATGTGTGAAAATATAGGCTAATTATTGGTTGTGTATGTGGGGTAATTATGACAAGCATGCATAGCTTACCCTAGAGATGTGAATGGTCACATTAGAAATGTGAAACACCTGCAAAATGTTGCAATGGAATTTTTTTTAAAAAAAAAGGCATTGCACAATCTCATTCTTTTTGCAGACGGTCTCTGCGAGTACATGTCCACACCTACGGATCCATCTGGTGGAATGTCCCACCCAGGTCCGTCTCCGGGCCCTGGCCTGTCACCTGGTCCCATCTTAGGACCCAGCCCAGGTCCCTCTCCTGGATCAGTACACAGCATGATGGGGCCCAGCCCGGGTCCCCCCAGTGGGCCACACAGCATACAGAGCCAGGGACCTGGAGATTACCCCCAGGAAAGCATGCATCAGATGCATAAGGTACTGCATCATCTGATTTGAACATACTGTATACAGTACATGTCAGAGGGTTTTAGTTAAAGCTAGTGATAACCTTTATTTGGTAACATTTTGAAGGTGTCTACATAAGACTTGCATGAGAATGTTATAAACATTAACAAACAGACTTGTATCATGAAATTTAATGACACTTCATTATTCTTAATGACTGTTTTGATTTGTCATTAGGTTATTGTAATGTCCCAAAACAGTGTCAACTTTACATAAATTACAAAAAATGGAATGACACTTAATGATGACAAACATTATCATTACACTTATGATACATGCCAATACCTTCATGACAGGCTCTCTCATGTCAAATACCTTCAAGTAAAGTGTTAACCTCTATTTTTTACAGCACTGAGAATAAATTAGGCCTATATGCTAAAACTACAGGCTCAAACTAGACACAGTAAAAAAACACAGCACTGAAGCACATCATGACACATTTCATGAGGAACTGATTCTGTTGGCTTGTTAAGCCCCTCCACAGGAAAAGGTGTTGTGAAGTGAGTTGTGTATGTTTCTGTGTTTCCCTGTAGCCCATGGAGGGGATGCATGAGAAGGTGCCAATAGGTGAAGAGATGCACTTTGGCCAGATGAAGAATGTTGGCATGAGAACTCTGCACAGTGGCATGGGCCCCCCACAAAGCCCCATGGATCAGCACAGCCAAGGTATGGGAACATCTGCTCATATTAAAGACATACCAAGCAAGCATCTACGGAGCTCCGGGGCTCATTACGGGGGCGTAACAGTCATTTAACCATCAAAGTGACTGTGAAGCTGGTAAAGAGCGTAACATATTTGCCTGGTAGGGATTTCACAATGTTGGAAGATCGAGATTTTTTTTTTAGAAGTGCCTTACTACAAACATTGCCACTTTGTTCCAAATTATTATGGATATGTTGTCTTTGTTATTTTGTCCATAATAGTCTATGCAAATGATGGTGAATTGTAAAGCTACTGTACTGATAACAGCAACTATTTCCTCCCTAACTTGCTTTCTGAGGTGCACTGTCTAACACCAACCCTCAAAAGATCCTCCTTTGCATAATAATTGGGAAAGTGTATTTTGAGTGATTACAAAAAATGTTGTTATTTATTTATTTATTTATTTTTTCAACAATGGTTTTCACCGGCACAAGCCTAATATACTTTTTTTGATGATGTAAAAGTGGTATTCACAGCTATTTGCATCGACCATTTTAAAATGAACAAAGACAGCATTTTCACATTACATGTCATTTGGAAAACACTGTGTATGTTTTAGCCTACAGTATGCAATGCATTAGAAAGAAAATATTTACCTCCTATTCCATAATATATTTATCAAAGTTATACAGGTACACAGGTGCAAATTGGATATAAAATCTCCTTCTCTTTATTTTTTTTTTCCATCTTAAAGGGTACATGTCCCCTCACCCCTCTCCCATGGGCGCCCCTGAGCATGCCCCCAGCCCCATCATGTCCAGCGGGGGCCCCACACCTCCCCAGATACCCCCAACTCAGCCGGGTCCTATGATGCCCATGGAGCCCCAGGCAATGGGGCAACCAGGTCGCGGGCCATCCTCCTTCAGCCCCATCCAACTGCAGCAGCTCCGTGCCCAGATCCTGGCCTACAAGATCCTGGGCCGCGGGCAGCCGCTACCTGAGAATCTGCAGCTGGCTGTGCAGGGCAAGAGGAGTTTACCCACCATGCAACAGCCCTCTGTCAACACCGGGCCCTATAGTCGGCCACCAGGTGGGCATCTTACTCAAGGACATACGGCACTGGTCGTATATGTCTGTGATGGTAGATGTAGAGCAAAGCAATGTAGTATTTAGGTTAATGTGTAATACATAACACTATCTCTGTGCCGCCTTTTGTATAAGTGTTTCCGTCATAGACAATTCGAGGAATGCAAATATGAACACAAGGACACCATGACGGCATGTACTTGCGTCGCCAAATGTGTAGTGAAAACTTTCCTGACACATCGCAACAACACATGTGACAACAGAGGATTCAACAGAGTAGCCTGCGCTGCTCGCACCCTAATGCATACACGTCAGCTTGCGACCATAGCAACTGTTGCGCAGTTGTGTTTGTAACTATGAAACGGACCTTAATCTTCAGGGGTTTTTAAACATTGATCTGTGGCAGGATTATTGCATCAGTATCTCCCATTGCTGACGCTGGCCTCTCTCTCCTTATAGGCATGCCAATGCCTCCTATCAGCGGACCGACCCCAGGGCCGTGCCTGCCGAGTGCCATGCAAGGACACGCTCAAAGTCCCGCTCCAAAGGCCTGGCCAGAGGGTGAGTCTCCCTGCAGAGTCTGTTTGACATCAAAATGCTCCACAGCCAAGCATTGAAGCCTGACTTCTGTCTTCGTATGCTTTTACTGAAGTGGGCTTGTTAGCCTGCTTGGTAAATATAGACACACACACACACACACACACACACACACACACACACACACACACACACACACACACACACACACACACACACACACACACACACACACACACACACACACACACACACATTATTTCACCCATCTTCTGCCTTTGAAGTCAACACCAGAAATCCTGGGCCCTCGGGCTATTCTGAAGTAGCCTGTGAAGTTCATATGAAGATGGCTTTTAGCATGCAGGTCATGACCCTTGATGCACAAAAAGGCGGTAGCTGCTAGAAAAAGGGATTTAAATGTTGAATATAGTCTCTTCAGAGACAATACGAGATGAATGATGCAGTTTCTGAGGCAACTGAGGTTGTTTTATGGGGATGAAGAGCCTTATGACCCTGCAGCATGCAGTGTGCATGCAGAATCTCTAATGACGCTGTGAATCATTGATAAACATTTTTTTAACGACTCTTCTTAGGACCCTTGTTGAGTTATCAAAGCCACAAATGCAATCCTGTGTGGACCACAGTTATATAAAATACAGTTTGTGGGAGTTGAAACAAGAATTTCAATGACTTAAGGGAGTTCAGCACTCGCCAGTGTAACTATGTTTATTCTAACCATGTACTTTAGAAGGCGGCAGCATTCATTGTTGCATTAAAATGCATCATTCAGGGGGCGCCGTGGCTCAGTGGGCTAGAGGGTCATACCATTACTCCGGGGACCCGGGTTCGAGATCATTTCCCCATCCCACCCTATCTCTCTCTCCCACTTACTTCCTGTCCATCTCTACACTGTCCTATCCGATTAAAGGCAAAAAAAAGCCCAAAAAATATCTTTAAAAAAAAATGTACTTTAGAAGGTGGCAGCATTCATTGTTGCATAAAATGCATCATTCAGTATAAATTGTTTATGTCCTGCCACTGACCCCCCACACTCCTCTCACACCCCTGCAGGCCAGGGTGGCAGCGACTCCTCCACCACCCCGCAGAAGCATCAACCATCGATGCCCACCCCCAGCGGCCGCCCTTCCCCCGCACCACCCTCTGCCCAGCAGCAGGCAACCCAGCCCGTGGCCGGCCCGTCAGGAGGGCCTCAGCCAACACAACCACACCAACACCAGCACACACATCCGCAGCAGCAGCAGACACCGCAGCAGCAACAGCAACAACCGCAGCAGCCACCGCTGCCCCACCAGCCCTCCACTCAGCAGCATCAGCACCATCAACATCAGCATCAGCACCAGCATCCCCAGCAGCAGCAGCAGCAACAGCAGGCTCTCCAGCAGCAGCAACAGCAGCAGCAGCAGCAGCAGCAGCAGGCAGGCCAGCCGTCTCTCATCATCCAGCTGCAACAGAAACAGAACCGCATCACGCCCATCCAGAAACCCCAGGGCCTGGACCCTGTGGAGATCCTGCAGGAGCGCGAGTACAGGTAACAAAGAAAGAAAGAAAAAAAGAAATATATATATATTATGAAAGAATAGAAGAAGATTTCACAAGGGGGACAGATGGAGCGGGAGGTCGGCCATCCCTGCCCTCATATTTTTCCTCCACCATCCTTTGCTCTTTGTCTCCTTCTGGGCACTTTCCTTCCCCTGCAGATGGGTAATCTTATTCTTTCATCCTCTGTTGTTGAAGCATAGCCTCCAGGGCCCCAGAGGGAATGGAGGGGATTGTGCTGTCATGTGCTGCTATGTCCAGTTAGGGGCTTGTTAGGGTTTGGTGTCTCCACCTGTCCCTACCGTGCAGGCCAGCCACTCTATAATAACCCCCCTCTACCCCAGTTAGTCTTCTAACTCTGAGTGAGTCTCACTGGGCTGACCACCAGCTTGAGAAGCAAAGGCTTTGTTCTTGCAAAGCTATTTTTGAGTTTCTTAGAACTTGTTTTTGCAGCGAGCCAGCGAGGGAAATTTTGTCTCTGGCTCACTTGCCCACGCTCTCTCTCTCTCTCTCTCTCTCTCTCTCTCTCTCTCTCTCTCTCTCTCTCTCTCTCTCTCTCTCTCTCTCTCTCTCGGGTAAGGGCATGGGCAGTGGGCACGCTGTTGATAAGTAAGAGCACTGACAGCCCTTTGGCCCAGGAGAGTGTTGTGGAGTCGAGTGCTGTCTGACCAATTAGTGTCCTGCTCACTTTTGGGGAAACTGCAGAGGAAGGCCAGCTTTGAAGAAGTTTTCAAAGCAGTGTTGAAATGGAAACAAATCATTTCATCACCTGTTCAACATACACAACTTCAAACCTGTCAGTCTATCCATTGACAGTTTAAAGTAACACCTTGCTGATTTGATAATGTATGATAAAATAATGGCTTCAACCTCTGTTTGCTCTCTGAAACGGGTATTCTCCCTGTCACTTAAGTCAAAAAAGCTCTAAGCTCAGCACTAATTTCAGCCTGTGCTAAGCATTTTTTTGGACTTAAGCACCTGGAGAATATTGCCCTTAGCCTACAGTGACTTATAGATAGATAGAGATAATATAATGTAGAGAATAAAAGACACTGATCATGTTTTCTCCGTAGCTTGGTCCTGCCACACAACATAAAGAAAAAGGAGATAGTCTCTAACCCCACATGCAGCCTAGGCACTAGTACAGACCATAGACTGCACTGTGAGACTGTAGCTGTACATTCAGACCATGAGTGATAAATGTCCAAGAGTTGCCAAAGAGTCCCAGAAAACATTGCTTTACACGGTGGCAAAAGCAGAATAGTGGGCCTTGACGTTAGGCATTCCAACGTTCAACGCAATCTTGCTTCTGTAAGGGAACCACACATCGGCATTCTGTTGAGCGTTGCCGAACTACTGTATGTCATAGCTCGTTTCTATAAAGTTAGCTTTATAAACTTCAGCTTTCTCCCATGGCTCAAGACACCCAAGTTTCGTCGCTCGCCACATCTGTTGCTTTTGTTGCTCATATCACTCTTGATCATACAAAGTGAATTACTTCCGTCACTCTTATTGCCTGTATCATTCGCATTCTGAATGGTAAATATAGAACAGTAAATGTAAATAACATTTCTGACGTTGAGCATACATCTTTAGAACTCTTGACATTGCAGAATGTACTGTAATGTTACTTGTGTAGCATTCTTACCCTTTAGTAATGGGTTGTCTGTGTATTGTTTTGGCACTTGTGTTGAATGTTCATGCAAACGTGCATGAATATCAGTTAAGTTATGAGATGTGAACTAAGAATAGGGGTTAGCATGAGAGAACAACCTTAAGGTGGCTACAGACCAAAGATCTTCGACAAGACGGGCTGCATCGTTCTAAAAACCAGCAACGTTCTAAAGCTCAGAAACTGCAATTGCGACGATTCATTCACACCACCGCAACTACTCTCTAAAACCGGTCTGAATTGGCCTTTAGTATCATAGCACTATCAGTTGAGTACAGCTTCATCAGCTGTATCATAGCCCAGAAACGCTCTGTCCTGTGACATAAACATGGACTTGGGATGCAAGCCTGGCCCTCTCCCTTGGGTTATGGTTAATCTTCGCCTTTAGTCAGTAGGTCGCCAAGCAAGGAGGAATTTCCACCAGGGTAACTAATGTGGCATTTGATTTAGTGGGATTAGTGGGATTACTTGGCCACTTAAACAGATCTAGCTGGGCATGGCCCACGAGGGTTATGCTCTTTGACTCTTAGTTAATCCCTTCATTTGATTGATACTAAAGGTTGTGCCATGATCCTCCATTGATTTGTCCTGTTCCTTCCCCCATCTCTCTCTCTCTCTCTCTCTCTCTCTCTCTCTCTCTCTCTCTCTCTCTCTCTGTCTTCCTCGCTTTCTCTATCCTTCCTCTTGCATTCTCTTGTCTGCATATGTCTCTGAAGACTTCAGGCCCGGATTGCTCATCGCATCCAAGAGCTGGAGAATCTTCCGGGCTCCCTGCCTCCAGACCTGCGCACCAAGGCCACAGTGGAGCTCAAGGCCCTGAGGCTGCTGAACTTTCAGCGGCAGGTACATCTTAGCTTCATGCTCACACACACACACACACACACACACACACACACACACACACACACACACACACACCTCAGGAGGCGAGACAGTAATACTAAGTATTCATTCAAGATTCCCCATCACAATTGTCAAGTCATAATAAGCACTACCATTAGGGGGCAGTCTTGACTTTCAGTTCTCTACAGTCAACATGATGCAGGCCTCTGCCTTATAACACATGATAGCTGAGTTTCACCAAAAAGCCACCCTGAATAAGCCTATGACAGCTAGCAAGGCTTAATGGCCATCTATCACTGTGAGGTCAGCCTGAACTTAAACTGTCACAGTTAAAACATGCTTCTCTTTATGATGAGTATCGGTAATGGAAGTTATATGATTGATGCCTATTCAAGGGAAATCTTATCTCAGTGTTTCCTTTGTGTTTCTCCCTCACCCCCACTCATACACACCCTACCCCTCTCTCTCTCTCTCTCACACACACACACACACACACACACACACACACACACACACACACACACACACACACACATATTAACACACACACTCCCTCTCTCTTTCAATCTCTCTCTCTCACACACACACACATACACAAACACTTTCCCTCTCTCTCTCTCTCTCACACACACACACACACACACACACACACACACACACACACACTCAGCTGAGGCAGGACGTGGTGGCCTGCATGCGGCGGGACACAACCCTGGAGACGGCACTGAACTCCAAGGCCTACAAGCGCAGCAAGAGGCAAACGCTGAGAGAGGCACGCATGACGGAGAAGCTGGAGAAGCAACAGAAGATTGAGCTGGAGAGAAAACGCCGCCAGAAGCACCAGGTACGGCAGACACACACACGTACGCAGGCACGCACACACACACACACACACACACAGTCAAGTAAAAGTTGGAATTTCAACGATCATTGACCAACCTAATGTAGCAATTGCAATTCCGGCGTTTGTTTTGTAGAAAGTTTTTCAGCAGGGAGGAATGCAGTTTGTTTCATTTTTTGAAAAGACAGCACTTAAGGTGCTTCACCCTCCCTTCACCTGTAATGGGTGAAGGTGAGACATACATGTACATTGCAAAGCTCCTTGAGTGCTCGTAAGAGTAGAAAAGAAAAGCGCTGCATAAAATCTTTCCATTTACCTTACCTACTTTACCTTACATTTTTTTCAGCACACATAAAAGCAGAAAATGTAACATTCAGATATTCTTTTCTTTTTCTACTTGTCATTCCAGGAGTATTTGAACAGCATCCTGCAACATGCCAAAGATTTCAAAGAGTACCACAGGTCCATTTCCGGAAAGATCCAGAAGATGTGCAAGGCCGTGGCCACGTGGCACACCAACACGGAGCGCGAGCAAAAGAAGGAGACGGAGCGGATCGAGAAAGAGAGAATGAGGAGGCTGATGGTATGACCTCCTCCTTAGCTGTGGGGTTGTGTATATTGGCACTCAATAACTTGTGTCCTGTTGCATTTATACAAACTTGACAGATGTTCACATCAGCACAATAACTTAAAAGACATAAGGAATAGCTACCATTCTAAAAAGCACTGATATGGAACGGTGGTGAGACTTTTTAACAGAACGTCTCAGGTAGCCAGTTATACGAAAGTAATAGCCACTATATAATAGCCACTAGCTATAAGAGAATAGCATTCTAAAGGGAGATAAGTAATACAGTAGCTTGGGCAATATACTGTACGATATGCATAAGCATGTTGATGGTGACATGTTAAAGACACCTGCAGTCCAGTCTTCATCATCATTCATAATTCCTATTGTAATTTACTCTAGGGCTCCTAACTGAACGCGATGCGACTGTATTTGTGCGTCAGAAAGCGTTCCATCACTTTGTTTTCTATTGGAATGTCCTAACTGAATGCTATGCTACGCAACGTGACTAGTCGCATTGCTACGCGACTTTTTAGTCGCGCTGTCCGTTTCTATTTCAGTCGTGCAAGTCGCGTTGCTCGGCCAGATTGAATAGAGAATCTAATCGAATAGAACGTCATATTTAACGCATCCTATGTAGACAGTGAAAGTCAATGCTACACGACAAGCCGACAGTCGCTTTCAGTTAGGACACGGTGTAAGAAATATGCTATAAATAACCATCTGCGTTTGAAAAAGTCACATGTTCTTATGAGAGCTGCAGTTACCTGATGTCACATGGATAAAGTCAGAAGGCCACTTCATATTGTGCTCCACGTTTAATTTAGGTTACTTTAGTCAGTCAGTTGTGATTATGGATTAGAGGAGAAGTACTGGTACATGTCCTGAATTTAAAGATGGAAAAATACGTTTAGAAATGATTTTATTATTCATGGAAGTATTGATTGTGTGTATGAACGTGCGTTGACATGCGTTCTCTGTCACAGGCGGAGGATGAAGAGGGCTACAGAAAGCTGATTGACCAGAAGAAGGACAAGCGCCTGGCTTACCTGCTGCAGCAGACAGACGAGTATGTAGCCAACCTCACCAGCCTCGTCTACGAACACAAGGCCGCCCAGGCCGCCAAGGAGAAGAAGAAAAAGAAGAAGAAGAAGAAGAAGGTGGGATTGGGGAGGGAGAGAGAGAGAGAAAGAGAGAGAGAGAGAGAGAGAGAGAGAGAGAGAGAGAGAGAGAGATGGT
>JAODXP020000019.1:18770876-18773376 GCA_027497455.2 Sardinella longiceps
TGCCATATGCATGGCTATAGCATGCAATGTGAAATCCATGCTTATAGGAATTATCTAGAGTGAATCAACTTGTAGCCCTGTCGTCTGTGTGAATTACCCAATGCAGACCAAGATAGCGAAAGAGCAGCCGATGCTAACAGATGTGGGCATATCAAATCATTTAGGTTTCCTTTTGATATGCCCGCTTCTTTCACCATTTTGGTCTGTGTTGCAGATGCAGACGGTCATTGGCATAGCTATCGACAGCACTTAGCAATGTGAAGCAGCAGGACTACGTGTTGATTGTCCCCAGGATAATTCCGTTGTCACCAACAGTTTAGTGAGATCAGTGTGCTCCTCCACAGATCCAGGGCCTGGAGTGGATGGTGTCCCTGTACAACAACAACCTAAACGGGATCCTGGCCGATGAGATGGGCCTGGGCAAGACCATCCAGACCATTGCCCTCATCACCTACCTGATGGAGCACAAGAGACTCAACGGGCCCTTTCTGATCATCGTGCCTCTCTCGTGCGTTATGACCCCTGATCATATTCTACACTTACACAGCCTCTTAATACACACTAACTCACCCCACTCACTTTACTAGTGCCTTACAGAGCCACTTTAAAAGCCACTGTAATCTTCACCATTAAAAACACAATAACTCACGCCACTCACTTACACCAGCACTTAAAACACAGGCAGTCCTATCTTCATGACCTGTAGCGCCTGCTCTCTCTAGCATGAAGCACAAGTTAGGATTGAGGACATTCCTGGGAGATTGTGGTATTTGCACGGCGCAAAAAATGAACTATGCTCAACTTTCATAAAGGTTAGACTTGCATAAGAAATTAATCATGGGTGAGTTATTGATGTAACACCCAGTTAACCAAAGAGAGAGCAATATCCCATTGCTTTTAAGAGCCAGGAGCGGTCAAACCTTGGCGGGTTGAGATTTTACTGCCAACCATTAGAAACCCACCTTGTTAGATTCAAGGAAATGAATTTAAACATCAAATACTTACATAAGGTCTAGTCATGTAAATAAATGTCTATAGGCTGCACACACACAAAAAAAGATGTGGTTTTCGCCTCTTTAGATATACAGTTAATTCAATGTCAGCAAATGGAACAAAAGTTAATTAGATCCTATGTTCAAGAGAGCAGTCTGCCAGAACGTCTTCCCCCTCTCTTACCCTCCCTTGTTTCATCTGTTGTAGACTAATAGCCTATGTTTAAACACATCTTCATGGACATCATTAAGATTTTCCAATTCTAATAATTTACGTTGCGGCCTTTGTTGTTTTGCAAGAAAGAGCCCTTCTAGGTGTCCATATCCCATAGTATTTTACTACTTATTTCGAGTAATTTGTCACTGACTGTCACTCGAATGAATCTTCCTCATTAAGGCTTTCTCTATGTGCTGGTAAGATGAATGGCAAATGATGACCAGTCACCAAGCCTCTTGATTCCCTAGTAAAGAGGAAGTTGGCTATTACATGTTGTTGGTTTGAATGTATGCTGCTGTGATGAGTATAGAGGTAGACGTTAAGTTTCATTTGTAGTCATTTCAGGGATTGGCAGGTTTGCCATTACAGTGTGCAAGCATGATGGATAGTCCCTGTTTGTTGTTCCTGCTGGGTTCATGACCCGCCATTACAATCAGATTGGCTTTGTTGTGCGCCTCCCTGCCTGCCTGCGAGCGGGTAGTGTGATGGGAAAAGTTTTCTGATTTTGAGCAAGGCAGAGCGTGATGGGGAGGGATGAGAATAGGCCAGGAGCGGCTTAGAGTTGAGCTCTCCCAGTGTGTAAGACAAGGGAGAGGATTTTGGACTAATGGTGCAGAGATTGATCTGTCTAGGGGCTGAGGAAGCAGGGCATTTCACAGTTTACACACACACACACACACACACACACACACACACACACACACACACACACACACACACACACACACACACACACACACACACACACACACAAACTCACAGCTTCTGCCTTTTAGCCAGGGTGGATTACCCTTGTTCTTGGGTGTGATTCAGGTGATGGCACCTGTGGGAAAGATAGATTTGCCCACAACAACAGATTTGTTTCTCCCTCAAGCTGGTGACCATGACTGTTATGTTATTGCCAGTGAGGGATTGTTTTCTTTCTTCACAGTACTCTCTCCAACTGGGTGTATGAGCTCGACAAGTGGGCACCAACCATCGTCAAGATCGCATATAAGGTCAGTCAAGTTTTCTCACTTTTATAAAAAGAAAAAGTGAACCGATTTTTTTTTTTTCCCTCTGGCATCTCCATGCTCCTGACCTTCTGTCCTCCTCGTACTGTCTCCCCTGTCTCTGTGCTAGCTGACTGGCTGGCCTCTCAATAATTTGGCATTGGCACTGGCCTTTTTTTCTCTCTCTCAAAAGGGAACACCGGGCATGAGGCGAGGTCTGGTGCCTCAGCTGCGCAGTGGCAAGTTCAACGTGCTGATCACCACCTATGAGTACATCATCAAGGACAAGCACATCCTGG
>JAODXP020000019.1:18775876-18843376 GCA_027497455.2 Sardinella longiceps
GACCTTGATGAACACCATCATGCAGCTGAAGAAGATCTGCAACCATCCATACATGTTCCAGCACATAGAGGTGAGTCAGTCAGTCTGTCTCCCCTGAGTGAGCCCTCTGTGCTTTCTATGCTCTCTCTGCTCTCATTAATGTGATGCCTGAGGTGGAAGAGGAGCATAGGATGGAAGGCTTTAATGTGGGAGGCTAAGCTAGTTGGATCAAAAGCATTATTATTTTTATTTATTTATTTATTTTTTACCTTGAGGTTTGCCCTGAATTGTACTTATTTTTTTCCTCAGGAATCGTTTGCGGAGCACTTGGGATATCCGAACGGCATCATCAATGGGTACGGAAGAAATACGAGAAGAAATGACATGCCGGGCATCTGAGAGCGGGGTTTAGAATCATAAGGGGCCTTACCTAGTATTTGGGTCAAGAGTTTCTCGTGACTCGCTCCCATGAGAACCCATAACACTGCACACAGAGATGCTACTGTGCAAGCCAGTTGTTTGTTGTTTGTTTTTCTCTGAATGATCATTCTCTTTCTTTATTCTTCATGAGAATCTTCGTTTATCTTTTTTTTTCTCTATTCTCTCCCTCTGTTCGTCGTTCTCCTCTCCTCACATTCACTCTCTGTCTCTCTCTCTCTCCCTCTCTCTCTCTCTCTCTCCTCTTGGCCCCTCTTTCCCAATGTCTGCAGTCATGACCTTTACCGTGCATCTGGCAAGTTTGAGTTGCTGGACCGCATCCTGCCCAAGCTGCAGGCCACCAACCACCGCGTGCTGCTCTTCTGTCAGATGACCTCTCTCATGACCATCATGGAGGACTACTTCGGCTACCGCAACTTTAAGTACCTGCGTCTGGACGGTGAGCACGTGCACTCAAACACACCCCCCCTGTCCAACACTCAACCCCAATCTGTTAGCCCCAATTAATATGACTTGTAAATCTCTAAAGATGATCGATTGAGGAGACATTTATAGGCTGAGTGGTCCATCTGTCTGTGCTTCTGGGATTTTAGAAGCCTTTACTACAACTTGCCTATTTTGATTTTATATATTCCATTTTTATATTCAATATTGAAACCATGCTAATGGATTCGATTTTCATATTCAATATTTAAACCATGCAATTCAAATGGTTGCCAGGGGCTTTTTCTTTTTCTTTTTTTTTTTTTTGCAAGCGTTCTCAAATGTCGTCTTTGGCACACATGTAATGGAGTGTTTTGTGTTTTGAGAATATATTGGATTTTGAAAATGGGAAGAACCTCTGAGAGAGAGAATGTGTGTGTGTGTGTGTGTGTGTGTGTGTGTGTGTGTGTGTGTGTGTGTGTGTGTGTGTGTATACTAGGCACCACCAAGTCCGAGGACCGTGCAGCACTGCTGAAGAAGTTCAACGAGGCCGGTTCCCAGTACTTCATCTTCCTTCTGAGCACACGCGCCGGGGGGCTCGGCCTCAACCTGCAGGCAGCCGACACCGTGGTCATCTTCGACAGTGACTGGAACCCCCACCAGGTACTAATCCTCTCGCTTCCCTCCACACACACACACACACACACACACACACACACACATACACACACACACACACACACTCTCTCACACACACACACACTCACTCCTTCACTCGCCCCCATGCAGACTCTCTCACACACACCTACTCCAACTCTTGCTTCCACACACTCAGAAACAAACACACACACACACACACACACACACACACACACACACACACACACACACACACACACACACACACACACACACACACACACACACACACACACACACACACACACACACACACACACACACACACACACACTTATTCTCACTCCCTCCTACAAGGTGCCAAACAATCCCAATTCTCCTCAACCTGCAGGCACTACTTGATTACGTTTGCACTGAGACAACCTCCCTTGCTCTCACTTTTCATTCTGCCAGCTGTGCAGGCAGTGCCAAAGTCAGGGTCCTTTTTTTTTTTCCCCACACTTTGTGTGACACAGACACCTCTCTCCCTGCGGGCGAGCAGCAGCATAGTTAACAGCCTGCCAAACGAATTAAACTCGAAAATTAAACGATGTCGAGTTCTCCCTCTCCCCATAAGCTCCCTTAAGGAAAGGGAAGTATCTGTGCAATAATAATCTCTCTCATTAGCCTACCAGATATCCCACTACTCATTTCATATTTTTCCACTAGAGTTTGATTGCCTTATTTTATGTGAGCACATTGGGTTTGCTGGATGGGATTCACAGTGAGTCATTTCATTCCAAACCATCATTCCAAGTTGCCAGGTATCATTTTAATTTTCTTTCATTCACCACCAGCCAGTGCAACACAATCACTTCTTTATGATCCCCATATAGGTAATCATTCATTCAGTAATCCTTCCTTCAGAAATCAATCTTTGAATCGAGCAGGTCTGGTTAGTCTTCCCAGTGTTGGTGTCAAGGGTCAGACAAGAAGGAAGAGTAATTTTTTTCTCTTTCACTCCCTATCATTCCCCCCTTCCTCTCTGTAACTGTCTCTTTCTGTTGTCGTACTCTCTTTCCACCCCAACATCCCCTAACACACAATCTCCCCTACTGTATGTATAACCTGCTGTTTTCATTTCCTCTCTCTCTCTCTCTCTCTCTCTCTCTCTCTCTCTCTCTCATTTCTCTCCCTCCTTTTTTCCTCCCTCCATCAGGACTTGCAGGCTCAGGACCGCGCTCACCGCATCGGGCAGCAGAACGAGGTGCGCGTGCTGCGTCTCTGCACCGTCAACAGCGTGGAGGAGAAGATCCTGGCGGCCGCCAAGTACAAGCTCAACGTGGACCAGAAGGTCATCCAGGCCGGCATGTTCGACCAGAAGTCGTCCAGCCACGAGCGCCGAGCCTTTCTGCAAGCCATCCTAGAGCACGAGGAGCAGAACGAGGTTGGTCCTCCTGTCAGCTCCTAACCTGACTCCGCCAGATGGACTTGCTCCCGCAATTCCATCTGGGAACCATCCGTCGAAGTAGTTTTTGTTTGTTAGTTTCGTTTCGTTAGTTTAGTTTTGGCTGATTGGATAAGGCATCTGTCTATCACCAACATAGGTGGTGATAGACAGATCAAATCAACCAATCAGACCAACGAAGCATATGATGGACTAAAATGCGTACATGTTCATACTTCATACCTCCATACCTCAACCCGCCTCAAAGCCAGCGCTGATTGGACGTTCGTTTGGTGAACTGCTCCAAATTCTCTTCAACGGAAAGTAGCCAGACTGAGCTGCGAGTGAAGACCAGAAGCTCACGAGATCAGTTTGGTCTCATGAGGCTAGTCAGCTCCTGTTGGACCCCCCCCAACCAAGCACAAACATAAACACACACATACACACAAACTTCAACCAGACCTTGCTCTTCTACAAGCTTTACTGAGACTGTTGTGAAAATTGCCATTGACTGCTTTGACCTCTATTATCTGCTACTCGCCATAAAAAAAAAAAAAAAAAAAAAAATAATAATAATAATTTGACCAAATTTTGAATGCCATGTCACTGCTCCCTATTGGGGTTGTTGCATTCAAATCCTGTAGAGGGTGCTGTTTATGCACAGATGGTGCAGAAGTGCTTAAGCATCAGGGAGCTGGCATTTGCCTCTGGGACTTCACCGTCTATTGCCATCTCCGACTCCGCGTTGGAGCCTTCACAGAGGCTCTGGTATTTATTATCAACCCCATCCGTAAATAACACCCCAAAATGCCACGCTCTTGAGGAAGAGAGAGAGCACTGAGTAGTCTCACACAGCGATAAGCGAAGCAGCACAAAGCAATAACATTTCTCTAGCTTTTGCAGTTTGCATGAAGGCAAACCACAGCAGGGAGACCACCAGCATCCCCTGTTCCTTCGAGGCATTTCAGCATTCCCACTCAAAGCCTATTTATTTTGTCTGGCAGTTCATTATTGTAGTCCCTGACAGCAATCCACCCCTTAGGCTCGTAATAATGTGCCTAGTCGTCGGTTCTTTCTCTGTCTACCACTATGCATTCATGCATTTTGTGTTGATGCAACCCAACTGCCGTACACAGCATACCAAATGAGGAGCCTCTGAGATGTCCTGGTCCTCAGAGTCATGTGGAACTGTATGCATTTCACACATGGATGCCGTTTGTATGCCGTGCATTCATGCAGTTCTGCCTCCCTCACTCGCTAGGCTCCCCCGGCCCACTCTTCCCCATCCACTCTCTACCCATATTCCCATATGCAACGCTGTGAGTTTTTCAGTGTCTTATATTCTCTCTCTCTCTCTCTCTCTCTCTCTCTCTCTCTCTCTCTCTCTCTCTCTCTCTCTCTCTCTCTGTCTTAGTCTCCCACTCACTCCATTCTCCTGCAATATTCCCATATACACAAGCAAGAATTTTCTGTCTTATATTCTCTCTCTCTCTCTCTCTCTCTCTCTCTCTCTCTCTCTTAGTTTCCCACTCATTCTGCTCTCTGTCCGTTTTCCCAAATGCACAAATCTATTTCTCTCTCTTTGTCTTTTCCTCTCTCTCTCTCTTTTTTGTCGTCTCTCTCTCACTCACTTGCTCTCTCATTGACCCCAGGAAGAAGATGAGGTACCAGATGACGAGACCCTCAACCAGATGATCGCCAGGAATGAAGATGAGTTTGAGCTCTTCATGGTAAAGCCCCGACCTCATTCTTAAGTCTCCACATAAACCTCCCCGCCCTCCCGTCCTCCGACCCCCCAACCCTTTTCTAACACATCTCCCAACTGACACACACCATCCTGTCTTATACAGTATATGCAGAGACATGCTGTAATGAGCAGAGGCATACTGTACCAATGAAGTCATGCACAAGTAGCTTTTGAGCTTATAGCTGTAATCAGACGTGCTTGTTCTCTGGAGTGTGTATTATCTGTGGTGCTTGCTCTCTGGAGTGTAAGGTTGGCTCTGGGACCTGCAGATGGCTTAGTTGTCCCCAGACTCCCCCTCCTCCGCACACACACACACACACACACACACACACACACACACACACACACACACACACACACACACACACACACACACAGCCTATCACCATGTTGCACCTGAGGGAAGCAATGCAGTGGTGTTCTTGGAGGCACAGAGGGAATTGAAGTGTGGAAGGATGGAAAAGAGAGTTAGATATGATGGATGGGTTATTTTGAATGGGTTTTCCCCATCCCCTCCGACGTTCCTCAGGTTGGGTACAACTGAATGGTTTGTAATTCAAGTCAATTTCATTTGTAGAGCCCCAAATACAAAACATCACCCTTCCATTTTTAGTAATTCATTGTAGGAAGAAACTTTGGGCAGATCCACAACTCATGGGTTCAACCCACCTGCCTAACCACAATTTTAGTCTCATATTCTATTTCCTCTATCGTGGATCTGTGATATTCAAATGCAAATTCATGAATCGTTTGCCTGATATCTATAAAATGTATTGTGCTGAAATGCCATTTCTCTCCCAGAACAGTCAGAACACGTGGATGAGATGTCCTGCAGTGCAGGGAAAAGTGATTAGAGGCATCCACATGATACAGACCCATAATACATAATGCAAATTTGTGACTGTGAAATCATTATATAAGTGGTTATTTATTCCATTAATTTCAAGCATGTTTGTCTAGAGAGAGAGTGTTTAATCAGCAGGGAAACCTTCAACATGGCAGGCAGGCTCTCTCTTCAGGCTCCACACGGAAAGCTACACAATCAAGAGCAGAATCATGCAAAGTACTAAATGTGTAACCTGGTCTGCTGTGGGAGGGGAATGCAGACCATTAAAAGTGACTTGTTAGAAGTTAGAAAAAGTTAACACTTGACGTCACTCCTAAAGAGAATGGGGCATGTATGTGATGCGCACACACTGTTCACACATACACTGTGTAAAGTTTGGGATGGCTAGCGCTTAAGGCGATTACTTTCACATGGTCACGAACTAGCATCTAATTTTTTTTACACAACGTTTTTTTGCAGATATTAGTCTCACTGCCTGTTGTTGTCTACGCAGTGATGTACAACTGCTGGAGTTCATGGTTGTGTTGCATGTTTTAAATGAGCAAGCTACTTTGTTCAGTTTATTAAATTATCATTTTCATATGAGCGCGTTGCACAGGCCGCATCAAACAAACAAAAGCCCTGTGTGAGTTTGACCTTGCCTCCTCACCTTTCTACTCTCTTGCCCATCAGCGCATGGACCTGGACCGGAGACGGGAAGACGCCCGCAACCCCAAGCGCAAGCCGCGGCTGATGGAGGAGGACGAGTTGCCCTCCTGGATCCTGAAGGACGACGCGGAGGTGGAGCGGCTCACCTGTGAGGAGGAAGAGGAGAAGATGTTCGGGCGCGGTTCCCGCAGCCGCCGTGACGTGGACTACAGCGACGCACTCACCGAGAAGCAGTGGCTGAGGGTAAGGTCTGCTCTAGTGACATCCATTCTCTCCACACAAATCTCACCTTGTGTATATCTCATAATAAGATAACAAAGTTCTATTGTGAACATTATTCCAAAAGTTGCTTTACAAAAATAGCTATATTCCTTTTGTAGTGCTTCCTATCATATATAATATGAAATTGTACAACATATCCTTTCAAGTTATGACCACTAATCCCTGATACCACCTAACTTTTCCACCACCTTGTATAGCTCATTTTCTACAGGAAACACTGCACTACTTGTTTTTTGCTATTTCACACACATATATCAGTCCTCTGAGCTCACTTCTCCAACTATTATCTAGAGGTCAAATGCTGAACTTGCTAAAATGTCTCTGCCCTGCCTATTTTCTTCCCTGTCTCTCTCTATCAGTTGATGTGGGTGTGCAAAGAGAGAGTCGTATCCCAAATTTCAACATTCCCATTTTTATAATATTGTAAAAATGTACGGTAATGAGATCCACATCGATGGGACACAAGACATTTTGTTACAGTGTTAACTTATTAAAAAATATATTTCCATCAACTCTAAAACACACAAGAATAAACCTTAAGTTAACCAATAAACCAAGTTGATTGAAGGTCAAAACTGAAGGTCAGTTCAAAAGAATTCCCCATTTGCGTTTACATTCAGGTTCCTTTTTTTTTTGTAATCCCTCCCTTTGTATAGTATGTCCCACTGCCTTCAGTTGTCTGTCATTGTGCCAGAGCTCCATTGTTGTTCTTTCTGCTCTAATTGAAATTTTCAGGTTGCCTGAGTAGCGAAACCTTGCTGCATCTCACTTTTTCCTTTTCTTTCTCCACACTTCTCACTTTCCCAAAAAGCTCTTCCTTTTCATGTCACTCATTTGTGGGTGTGTTTTTTTTTTCACTTTCTTCGAGTATGCAACACTTGTGAGGTGACATCAGCATAAGATCTCCATGTACAGCCTCCATTGTCTGTCTCTCACCCACACCCCTATTATAGATGCTGTCACCTTTTATCTCTCTTTTCCATCACCCTTTGATCTGTCATTCCGACCTACTCCTATCTCAGACTCCAATTACCTGTAGATGATTCTCTCTCTCTCTCTCTCTCTCTCTCTCTCTCTCTCTCTCTCTCTCTCTCTCTCTCTCTCTCTCTATACCTCTCTTTTCTCTCAGAAAGAAAATAAGTGTCACAACCACATTTGAAAAAAGTCACTCCAGAGTGCCATGTGAGAGGCCTACCTGTAGAAGTAGAATTGGCTATGACTATAAACTTGGTCTCTAGAGAATTCTACCATCCTTTATAAACTCCGGCAATGGAATTCTATACACCTTGATGCAGTCTCTCTCTGTCTCTGTGTGTGTGTGTGTGTGTGTGTGTGTGTGTGTGTGTGTGTGTTTGCGTGCACTGAATGTGCATAGGTTTTACTGAAGCTACATAGGCAGTATAGTCATTCCCTGGTGCCATTCAGCAGTATGGGCTGTATTCTCCCGGGTGCTTAAAGGAATATTCCACCTCTTTATGAAAATTGGTTATTCACCCTCTTACCTGGAGTTTTATGTGTGGGTAAAAGCATTTTGGTCTCAGTGCATGTGCTTTTGTATTCTGGCAACCCCAATTTTACCTTTAGCTTAGCATAGGCACTGGAAAGTAAAGTAGCCAAAGAGTTGCTATCTGGCAACTTTACATTACAGTGCCTATGCTAAGCTACAGCCAAAATAAAGCTAAAATTGGGGGTGCTGGACAGGAAAAACGCATACATTGAGACTAGCATGTTTTCACCCACATATGTAACTCCAGGTAAGACAGTGAATAACCAATTTTCATAAAGAGGTGGAATATTCCTTTAAGTCCAAAAAAGTGTTTTGTGCAGGCTGGAACATATGGAGCTTAGCACTTAACCACTTGGGAGAATACAGGCCTATGTGCATGCAAGCACAAATGGTCACAAAAACCAGCATTACTAGCATCAGCCGGCTTCCTCCTTCACTTCCTTCCCCCCCTTTCTCCTCTGATATGCATTACTTTCATTCTTGGAAGATGGCAGCCGGAACGGGGAACAAAGCTTTCTGCTGACCGTAAACTCCAGTTGCGACCACCTGCAGTGCTGTCCCTTTCAATTCAGGGCTGAATCAAATTAGTGTGGCGGTATTAAAGAAAACATCCCCGCAGGAACAATCTCGCACACTAATACGCAGGCTCACCTAAAAATCCTTTTTCACACAGTCGACAGCAGTGCCTTTAAGAGCGTCAGAGCTCCCCTCTGCTCACCACTCTGTATCCATGTTTCTCCCCACACCATTGAAACTGATTTTTACACCTTGCATGTGAGAATTGAGTTGAATATGGATGCTAAGCACTTTCTACTGTAACTAGTGAGGGAACTTAATTTAATAACAAATAGGTGGATTGATTTAATAGAATAGATAGACAGATAGAGGGTGAGAGAGAGAGCGGTAATGAGATTTTTGTTTTTCAGTGCTGGTTGTCCCTCCTGGGACATGACAGCATCTCTCCATCTCTCTCTCTCTCTCTTTCTCTCTCTCACTTACAAACACATATGCTCTCTCTCTCTCTCTCTCTCTCTCTCTCTCTCTCTCTCACACACACACACACATACACACATAATTGTATATGTACTGTATATATAGAGAGGTGTTGGAGCATCCTTCTTGTTCTGTCACGTGTGGTTCACACCTTTGTGTTCGACTGGAGATGTAGACCGAGAGGGAGTGAAGATGAAGGTGGTGCTAGACAGTCATTCCCCTGATGGTCTCCTCTCAGAAGTGTGAGGAGTCCTACTGCAGTTTGCAGATGTTAATAGAGAAACCCAGCCTATACAGCAGACACTCAACAGCAGCCGTCACAAGTTATGGGAGAGGTCCAAACCTCTGTGACAGCGAGTAGCTTTATTTAAGCAATAAGCCCCAAGAGGCTGTTGTATATCATGAATATTGCACAGCTCAGGGGTGTTGTCAGGCACCAAGCTAGCAAAGTGAAGCTGAGTGAGTGGACTCAAGAGGCTTATTTCTTTTATAAAGCATGTAGCACACATACCCTGCTCTTTTTGTGTTTTGTTACACAAAGTCAGTAACAAGGAACACATTGGTTTATTCCTAATTATACCACTGCTTGGTCAAATAAAAAATTTTGATACGCCGTTGAATGTGCATTATTCAGACAACTGCACACCTATGAAATACATCCACTTTTCTGTCCATATTACACTTGCGTATCAATTTTCCAAGCTCACACTGAAGTTTAAATGAACTGTCAGGTTAGCACAGGATCACAATTTAGTGGCCTGATGGATGTTTTACAGCTTTGCCTCGGAGTCTTGTTGCCACCTCAGACGTGCATTGTTTTCCCATGCACACACGGCGTGCTGTTCATTATCCCTTACACATCAACTTCTCTGCCAAGTAAATACATTTCCTTCAGCTGAATCATTGCCAAGTAGCCCACAAACGCAGCCGTTGCAACTTGTGAATGCTGAAGCAAAATAGAATAGAATGTGTTCTCTGCCCTGTTACAGCAGGGAATATATTGTATAATGGCATTGAATGCAATTCAACGAATCACAACCAAGTGCACTGTGCAACCCTCAGGGCTAATGTAGGTGAAAGTTTATTAGGACTTGTCATTATCCTTCCTTTCATGCGCCCCGTTATAAAAGCCCCTGTGCTGTATGTGAAGTGACCCGGCTGTCGGGATGTCTCGCTTGTTTACACCTACGCAATTGTGTGTGAGTGTGTGTTAGTGTCTGTGTATACCTCTGTGTGTGTGTGTGTGTGTGTGTGTGTGTGTGTGTGTGTGTGCGCGTGCATGCATGTGTGTGTGGTACAGTATATTGGACTTATGGTGTCTATGTACAAGTATACCTGTGTGTGTGTGTGTGTGTGTGTGTGTGTGTGTGTGTGTGTGTGTGTGTGTGTGTGTGTGCCTGCCTGTGTGTGGGCATGTGTGTGTGATATATCAAACTAATGGGATAATGGGACCTGAAATGATATTTAATGAGACAAGAGCGCTGGAAAAGGCCATGCGGTAAACATGTTCCCAAAGCCCTGTGACCAGGAAAGTGCACATTGGTCAGAAGCTGCTCATAGTCCCTCCTTTGACCTCTAAGAGCGGACAGAAATCACAGCTGCTTTTGGCGGTCCAATAATAGCAGGGTCATTTTTTCATTCATCATGGCTAGTTTATGTGTCCAGAAAAATCTGGTGTGTAAAGTTACAACAGTTAGAGGAGAAGAGGAAAATATTGAAATATATATAAATAATAAAATATCATTTATTTGTTTGTTTGACTGGTGTTTTGCCAATGGTTCCAAATTTCGCTCCCAAATACAAACATTCTGCTTGACGCTGTTTGTCTTAACTCACAGTGTGCATAAAGCTTGCACCCTGGGTTCAGCATTAAGCACATCAGAATGAGCTCAGTTTGATAGGCATAAGGTTCAAAAGTCATGCTGGTTTTTATAGTACGACCAAATCCCCTTGTCTTCCTTCGCCCACACCTAGGCCTAACTTATGTGTCTCCATCTGGGTTGATTATGAAGTATGACAGCATTTGATGCATGAGGAGGCCGCTTGCAGCCGCTTTTCAGAGCCTTTCTTGAGGCTCAACTCCCTCTCATCCCTCTCCCTCTCACCGGGGACACAGAAGGGAGGAGGTTCTTAGCTCTTTGCTGTGGCGGCAGCTGAGAGGAGACATCACGCAGATGGGACCCATTAGCGATCAGTTGGGCGTAATCAGCCGCTCCGCAATCACGCTAGATCGTAAATCTATTCCGCCACGTCCTCGACGGTCGGATCAGCAATGTAGGCGCGTGCAACGTTTCGTTTTTCGTGCTGCCTTTGCAACAGGATGTTTTAGCGACTTTGTGTGTGTGTGTGTGTGTGTGTGTGTGTGTGTGTGTGTGTGTGTGTGTGTGTGTGTGTGTGTGTGTGTGTGTGTGTGGGCGTGGGACCATGCATGATGTGACCACAAAACAAGGCGTTTTCCCTGCAAACGAGTTCCCTGGAAATCTGGCCAGTGGTCATGCGAGGTCATGACTATTGTTGTGCCTCTCAGCGGTTTGATGTCAAGCATGAATGCTCTGCATGACTGAGGGCTAGCCAGAGAGCTCTGCTATAATGCAGAGCACAGATGAACCTGCTGTGCTGCAGGAGTCCCCTTTGCTTTCCTCTCCTACAACACCTGCATTAGTCATGTGTAGGTGAACTGTGTGCAATTGAGTAAATAAAATAAAATAAAAGCAGCAGTTGACATGTTGTCCACCTTTTGTACTACCCCCATTCTGGTGCATTCACCGTGACTTACTGTGAATGTCAATTCTATTGATTGCTGTTTTTTTCCTTGTCTTTTTTTGGTTGAGTGTATAAGTACATGTATGTGTCTTATAAGCTATATAATCTTCATTTCCTTTCAATTAGTGAACTATCAATTTCTCAATAAGTGCATCTTAATATGTTTGTTTTTTCGACATGTGACCCATGAACTAGGAAACTAGGAAAAGGTCTTTTATGATGATGATGATGATGATTATGATGATGATGATGATATTTTATTGGTACTGTGTATTTTAAAGAAATACCTTTTCACCCTCCCTCAGGCAATTTTATTCACCATTGTGTATGAATTGACCACAGCTGTGCATGGCAAGATCTTCTGTATGTGTGTTTGAAAGGTGTAGGGGTTAATGGGGCACCAGTACTTGTGGACAAAAAGGTCAGAGCACAGGGGATTGGAAAACTCAGTCCGGTGCAATCTTGGAGAAGCTGAGAAATGCTTTTGATGTGATGTCACTTCCCCTTTCAGGCGATTGAGGATGGAAATCTGGAGGAGATGGAGGAGGAGATCCGCCTGAAAAAGCGTAAGCGGCGGCGACACAGCGACAAGGAAGGAAGACGCAGCGAGGGAGGCGAGAAGGCCAAGAAGAAACGAGGCCGTCCGCCTGCGGAGAAGCTTTCGCCCAATCCCCCGAAACTCACCAAGCAGATGACCGCCATTGTGGAAACAGTCGTCAATTACCGCGACAGGTGAGCCTGCACACCATATGAATGCAAATCATCTGCATAATGGCTCTTTCACAGTTGTGGAAGTGCCACTTAAAAACCCACTCATGATGCTAAACTGGTATGTAAGGGATAATGGGTTGTCCATCTGTCATGTATCAGAGCGAATGTGCAAAGCGACTAGGGGCCTAATATCTTCCAGTGGGGACTTGTTTATTCTTATAATGACCGGACAGCAACGGAATCCTGCTTATTATGAACAGAAAACATCTTTTGAATTTAATCGTTGCTATTTTATAGCTTCTGCTGGTAAACAAATTGTTTGTGATGCAACTTGAAGTTTTTTTTTATGTAGAATGGACCTCATCAATTTTCTCTGCTTTCACATTAAATTAAATCATGATTGCAATAAGTGCATGGTTTCTACTCGCAGAATGATATATGATTTTAAAACATAAAACCTTTTGCTGGCCTGCTATTGACAGTGGTAATTACCACAATGCAGTCGTCATACAGATATAACTGATTTCCAAACAATGTGAAACCCCAGTGAAAGTCAATGGCAGCTGTATAATAAGATGGTTAAATGTTATCACTGTGTCTGCCTAGATAGAATGTCCAAATTTATATGACTGGAAGGGCAATCAATCTGTCCTGCTGCAGTCATACAAAATCTATCAGAAAAGCCGTTGCTTGCTATTACCATGACAGTCCACACCATCATTCTCGTGGAAATTCAGCTGTCAGTCATTGTGAATCCCAACCACGCTGTTGACACTGAGGAAAGATTTATGTACAGTATATTACATATCAGGAGGTGTGTCAGTGAGAGTGATGAGACATGATTGAAGACCAGTAAATGTTTACTCAGTAGACAGATAAGCAGGCTGGACTGGAAGGTCACCATGAACAAATGGAAAACAGATTCTATGCCACCTCCTTCACTACAGAGCAATGAGCAACAGGAATCTTGAATCCTGTTAGCTTTGTGTAGTCTCCCAATCTTCATTTTTTCCATTTACATAACAGCCACTGTCTCTCGTCTCGTCCTTAACTCCAGCCCCTTGATATCCAGGGTCCGTTATCCAGAAGCCCACAGTACCTCCTCTGGTTATTACCTCCGCCAAGAAGGTTATGTTTTCGATCGCGTTGATTTGTCTGTTTGTTTGTTTGTCTGTCTGTCGCAATCGCATGTGCCAAAATATAATACAAAGACTTAATTACATCTAAGTGTTTGGGGACATCACAGATCACATAGCTCATGAAAAAGCAGTTACGAGGAATGCTACCTTATACCCACAAGGTACGATTCCCAATGGAAAAGCACCATAAAGTAAGAGTAGAGTAAAGTCGATGTTACAGCCCTCCTAAATTTGAATGTTCTGCAGGTGTCACAAGTTCACAGAGGTTCGCAAAGAACGTGTCCTGCAAATCATTGAAGGCATCGGACGCAATGCTCGAAGCTTAGTAGATAGTAAAATGGTCTCAGTAGTTGAAAAGGAGCTTTACTCTCTGCTTACTCTTCCTCAAGTGCAAGAGAGAGCAGGGCTTTCTGCCTGGGGCGATGACATTGATTTTGCCGGTCGGCAAACCCAGCCCTCACATTTCATTGGGGAGTTCTCCCAGCTCATCTCTCTCTCTCTCTCTCTCTCTCTCTCTCTCTCTCTCTCTCTCTCTCTCTCTCTCTCTCTCTCTCTCTCTCTCTCTCTCTCTCTCTCTCTCTCTCTTTCTCTCTCACTCATATTTTATTTCCTCATTTTCTCCCTTTTGTGTATTTTTTTCTTTTCCTCCTTCACCCTTAGGCCAGTCATACAGAATGGTCAGGACTGGAGATAACTGGGGCTAAGGCCCGAGCTCACACTCTTCTTCTTAGTCCCCATTTTATTTGTCTGTGGCAAACTACAGCCACTTGAAGCCTCCTTAGAACAGCACTGAACAGGAACCACACTCTTCTACTGCAGCCATAGTGTTGGAGCTGCAGCTTCTGCTACATTTCTTTTCCATCAGGGGTGCTCTGAAGAGAGAAGTTCACATACACACACACACACACTAACACACATACACAAACGCACATATATACTAGTTCTGTCAAACGATTGAAAAGATAATCGGATTAATCACAAAATATTGCAATGAGTAATCGTGATTAATCACAATCGCATGTTGGATCCTTATTTTGCCCTGGAAAGACCCTGATGCTAAATAGCTGGCTTTGTTCTTCTCAAATGGGGCAATTCACCAGATCCCCTACCCCCACGGATTTTCTTGTAGTTGTAAACATCTTTGATTGATTGGATTATTGGTTGGTCTGTCCAGTCGCCTACAGAGGCTTTACATGACATTAACATTACATTTGTTGATTCCGACTCAGGGAAGTGGGAGATGGCGAAATGGTAGCCAGACCAAACTCGATCTCAGAATGAGTTGGTCGTGACAAGCAAGGTAACCCAAAGTGACAATCATTGTCCTGGTGCGCTATGTCTGGCATCCATTGCTAGAGACATATAAAACATGAACACAATAATGCATCTCTTACAGGCCTTTATGCTGTGTACTGAATGTACTCTTGTCTCAAGAGAAATATATTTCTCATCAGTCTTACATTCCAGTAATCATCAGTGTCAGTGGTTTTCAAACATTCATTTTTTAGTCATCGATTCATTTGGATATTATTTTGTGCGCTTTTAATACTGTTTTTTAACCTAAAGTTTGCAGTCTTCCAGAACTACTCAACACTTTTTCATTATTAGCCCCATAACTATGTCTTGGCAACGTGTTGAAGAGATGTTGCCTGTCTGCCAGCGTTTCATTTCGGTATGGTGTGGATGACACAGTCAGTTGAAGAAACTCATGCGACATTATTAGTGTCCTCAAGTAACACTAGAACGTGTAATTGTTATTACCGGGCCGTCTCCTCCGGTTGCATCCTGAAACAATTTAGCGAGAGGCCGTTTATGAAATCAGCCTAATCAGTGTTGGGCCGTCATGGGTCATGATACTGTATGGCTGCAGCAGGGCTGGCAAGGTATGTTGGGCCTGACGTCAAGAGGAGGTGCTGCTTGAATCGGGTCCAAAGCATATTCATCCTTTCAGACTGTGCTTTGGCCCTCTTCTCTCTGCTTTTGTACTCTTGCTGCTTTTGTACTGTTGTAGAGAAAAAGAGTGAGTATTTATATGGTAAGCAGAGACTCTTGAGTCTGATGCATCTCCCCACAGGTAGGTTTGAAACCAATGCATGCCAACAAAGAGGGCTTTGAAGAGGATTTGAATTGAAGTTAGTACTGGCAGGTTTCTGGCTTGAGTGTTCTTTTATTGAATATGTTTTATTTTGTTTTGTTAAGGTGACTCGTATTTAGCTGATGCTTTTATTTAAAGCCACATAGACTTGCAACATCAGGGAATGTAATTTGTGTCGCCTGATTGTCAGGCAAGCAACCTAGCCGCAAAATCCACCACACCTGCGCTTATCGATCCAGCACAGCACTCCCAAATCTTTTTTTTTTTTTTAACTAATAAACAATTAGTTATGATGACATTTTTTTTTTTTTTTTTTGACATTTGTGACAATTGGATCAGAGCAACTAGGGATTAAGCCCCTGTTATCAACTGGCCTGAGGAAACAGAATTAGAACATGACAGACAGGGCAGCAGCTTGGATGATCAGAGTGCAGTGCCGTCATAGCTTTGTGGCCGGAAGAAAAACAATCAGAATCCCAAACAAAGAAAATCCCAAACAAAGAAGTAAAATTATAATTGATTGAATAAATTGTGTACCCTGCAGATAATTAGAGAAGATAAAATGTGTAATTTGTAGATAATAATTCATAGGTCTGTATTTTCCTTTGCCCTTGTTTGTTTATTCTTTACTTTGTTTTTATTTATTTATTTATTTTTTAATCTGTTCTCTCTGCCAAATCATCTACTGCATCAGAGCTCAATACTAATCACTCAAGCTCAGTTCAGTTTGTAACCTGGCTGTTGAGATAAGGAAACAGTCACAGTAGCTGACTATGCAAATCAGCTGGGATGACAGCTGGGTCCTCCCCAGAACCAGACACCAGCTGTAATCACATCGCTGGGAGACAGCCGTGGAATATCTTCAGTGGGAGGAACATAGGCAGGTGTTGGAGATGGTGGTATCGACGTAAACGTCTCTGACACCATGCAGCCCTGGTGCTTTTGATAGATTGCCAAAAGCCACCCGTTTACCCGCCTCCACTACACAATTTAGTTGTCCCAAGTATCCATGTGTCACCCTTGGTTTTGAGCCGTCAGGACTCCTCCAGTTCTCAATAACATCCTGGCGTCATTGCGCCTTCACGCTTGACAGTGTAATCCAAATCCCCCTTCTGTGCTTTCCTGTGCAAGTGCAGAAGTGTTTGTGTTTGCACTCAAGATGCTCTCAGTGCCAGTGGAAAATGGAATTGAGAAAGCAAAGTTTTATTTGTTTACTTTTTTTTTTGTTTGAGCTTCATGAGTGCATCTCCCAACTTCCAATATCTCACGTTCCCTCTCTCTCTCTCTCTCTCTCTCTCTCTCTCCTAACACCATCTCATGAGTGCATCTCCAAACTCCTCCAACATCTCACCCTTTCTCTCTCTCTTTCTCCATCAGCGCTGGCAGACAGCTCAGCGAGGTATTTGTGCAGCTGCCCTCCCGCAAGGAGCTCCCTGAATACTACGAGCTGATTAGGAAACCTGTGGACTTCAAAAAGATCAAGGTAGGCACCACCAAACATGTGTGAACTCTGCATTCGGGGCGTACCTGGTCTGCAGGAAACCGTTTTGCTCTCTTGTCAGCGGGAGGCTCACATCTGAAGCCTCCTTTCATGTTCTTTGGAAGGGTTCCTTTTTGTGTTGTTTCTTTCTGATGTTGTAATGGCACAATGCTCTGTTCTTGTGATGGTTGTTTGCAGGATCGCGTGCGCAATCACAAGTACAGGAGCGTGAGTGATCTGGAGAAGGACGTCATGTTGCTTTGTCACAACGCCCAGACCTTCAATCTGGAGGGATCCCAGGTGTGTGTGTGTGTGTGTGTGTGTGTGTGTGTCTATACAATATGTTTATTGGAAATAGACAACACCAAAGAAGAATTGCAACATCACTTGTACTTTATTTTTAATGCTTACTAGTCAATTTCCTTGCACATAAAGTTCTATACGACTTAGACATTTCCAGTTACGTTGGCCGCAGTAGTCACCGGTAGTCATGCTAAAATGTTAGCAGGTAGTGTAATCTTACATGAATGATTAGATCGTTATCGTTACAATTAGTGATTTAGTTTGCCAGTGACTGACAGTCTTGTTGCCAGTACATCCACATGGAAGTTTGTGTAAGTTTTCTTTGATAGTGATTGTTATACAACCAATGTAATTGGAGGTAAGTGAGCTGTATGAAAAATTACCACATGCAAGGAACCCATTACTCTTTTGTTCCATCAGTAGTGATTGTGCTGAAATGACATGTTGTTTTTATGTTAGCAATGTTCATGAAACAGCGGGAAGTTTATTGAATAGTTGATGAGATGTTGTTAGCGCATCAACTGTCATCTTGCTGATTTAAAAATAAAAAATACATTACGAAGAGGCTGAGTAGTTTTTATAGTCCTGAGTCTGGCCCCTGGCGCTTTGGATTGACTTTTTAAGTTTCTCATCTCCACACCAAAACAGCCAGTCAACTCCACAGAATCTTCTTTCCTCCATTAGACAGTCTTCTTGGCACCGCAATAACAATCGGGATGAAAAATGGCTCCCTTCCCGCTGTGGCTGTTTCACACCTCCCGCTAGTTCACACGACCCGGAATAAGCCGTCTTCTTTTTCTCTCATCCTCTGATGCCCAGATAGGCTCCCAGGGAGTCTCATCTAATTACTCTCCTCTCATACTGTCCGTAGATTTCATCAGAGATTCTTTTTTTTGTTGTCGTTGTTTTTTTGCTTTTTGTTGTTGTTTTTATTTTTATGCTGAAGCCATGCATTGGTCTAAACTAGCTTCCGTTTTAAAACAGTAGGGAACATCAGATCTCATCTCCAGTTTCTGTAATCAGATTTTGTGTGTGCGTGTGTGTGTGTGTGTGTGTGTGTGTGCATGTACGTGTATTTGTATGTGTTTCGCGTGCATGGGTGCTTGCTTGCTTGCTTTGGCGCTGGTGCAAGAATGCCCCAGAAGAGTGTCACCAGAGGCAGCTGCACAAGCACAAGCCAAAAATACATGGTTCCTATCAAGAAAGAGGGGGGAAAAAAAGAGGAGAAAGAAGAAAAGGATTGAAGTTAACACAAACAAACAGATTCAAAACAGTTGCCTCCCCACCTCCCTGCCCCTGGAGTTGTTAAAGAAAACTTGTGCCACGTGGGCAGTGTCGGCTCTCCGCTTTATAAAAGCAACCCAACCCCCACCCCTCCCCACCCCATCTCTCTCGCACACACACACACACACACACACACACACACACACACACACACACACTAGAAATAGTCGGAATAGTAAGAATAAAGCCCAACATTGATAGATGTTGAGGCAAATTGAGATAGAGGCAAATTTGGAAGGTTGTTTTTTAGTTGCCTAATGGTTCTCTTTTGGATGGGTTCTGCTTAGATTTATGAAGACTCCATCGTGCTCCAGTCTGTGTTCAAGAGTGCCAGGCAGAAGATTGCGAAAGAGGAGGAGAGCGAAGATGACAGTGATGATGACGAGGAGGAGGAGGAGTCTGAGGCTGAGTGTGAGTTTGAGATATTTTTTTCTTACTCGTAGACAGTTTTGTTTTGTCACTTAATTCATTTGTGTAGTAGTAACACTGGACATGTTAAGTTTCTGGTGTGGGTGTGTCTGTGGGTGTCTGTATGTCTGCGTCTTTTAGCATGTTGGCTAACATTGGCTCAAGATTCATAGCCCATAAAAAACATGCGCTTTAGCTGCCAGCGAAAGACCTTAGAGGCCTTACTGTAAAATGATTGTATTGTCGTTTCTCTTTCTTCCTGTCCTCAGCCAAGTCAGTGAGGGTGAAGATCAAACTGAGCAAGCGTGAAGAGCGCAGTCACGACAAAGGGAAGAAGAGACAGAGCCGCAACAAAGCCAAGCCTGTGGTCAGCGACGAAGACAGCGATGATGAGCCAGAGGATAAGGTACAGAAAGACCACAGAGGACTCACTCAACCCCCCTTTCTTATCCCTCACTGTCATGGTCTCAGTCAGGTTCCGTAGGTTACACAATAATTAGGTCTATGATGGTGTTGTCAAGATATTGAACCCCATGGCCAAGTCATCATCTTTACCACCGTGCTATTCACACAGTGACTTCAACAAAGTGCAGCCAACTGTGCTTCCAACAATCTACTCCATGATTTTCAATGCAACTCCACACACCAGCACCGAACACCACCACCGCTGCCTGTTGATTATGTCCATTTTGTCAGAGAGGAGACGTTTAATAGAGTCCATTGGTGACTGGCTTTTATTCCATGATTACTGCGTGCCCGCAGAGTGTTGTTGGCTTGCACAGACAAACAAAAATGTAAAATTGAAAGTGTTCCACAGTGTTAACCATATATAGAGGAATTTCATTTCATATCTGATCTCACATCAGATGTCAGTGAGAGAGCATTCTCACAGTGTAGTATAGCATTTTCACAGTTTAGTGTATTTCAGAGAAGTCGAAAGCTCAGGTCTGAGATCCTTGTGGTCGAACAGGGGTCAGATGACTATCAGGCCTCTCTGATATGTGATGACCGTATAGCTGGACAAGCTTTTGAGGTACTACTTATACCTGAGACAGCTGTGGAGGTAGATATTTATCTGATTTGAACTTTAAAAAAATAACCTTTATAACACCATAAGTTTTATTGGACCATGTCCACAAACAAACATGTTTTGGCACTAGGACATTATCAGCATGCTGTGGAGGTAGACAGTATATACCTGATAGTCCAGGCAAAATAGCCCATTTTGGGGCCAAAAACAGGAGTAATTGTAAAAGAATTTTTTCAACTTAGATAATTTCTTTAAGGTGTCCAGAACAACATACTAAAAGTCCTAAGAAATCCTAGTTGAGGAAATATGTTAAATTCTTGTCAATCCGATAAGTGTACCAATAGGCCAGAATAGGTCTGAATAGGGCTATTTTTTTCCTTTAGTCCTATCGAAATAAAACTTTATACAATGAAAATACTCATGAAAAGTAGCATTTTTTGTATTACAAGTTTTTCTGGAAAATTATTTTAATATGCAAATGGGCTATACACTAATCAAAATAGCACCAAATACACCCATATACATGGATAGTGAAGAGATGAAGAGGGTGGGACCTGTCTCAATTCATTTTATATGACACACTGTGGATGTAAGCTTTCAGAAAAGGTATAGCAGCAGGGGTAGATTAGTTTTCTCTTTATGCCTCAGGTCCGAGTGCATTGGCTATACACCAAAATCACCAATACCAGCTGATCTATAAATGGGTATCAATGGGAGGAGGGGGGTGGAACCTATCTAAATTTATGTTTACTGAGATCCTGAAGCCCTCTGCTTTCAGAAAACATATTACTTTTCAAGGTTTATTATTTTCTAATACATTCCATAGGCACTTTTGTTCAAGAAATTAACATATTTTTTCATTTTCCCAAAAAATAGGCATAAGCTTTAAAATAAGGAGGTGCTTGGGATGTGAGAGAATTTTTTGGAGTGAAATCCTGGGCATATAAGCTTTCAAAAAATGTATAGTTTATGGTAATATGTTTTCCCTACACGCAGCTGGCCTAAATGTCACAAAAATTACCCATTTTGAAAATGCCAAATTTCTTAATTTTGGGATATATTGTTATAAGGAGGGTGGGGCATACCTCAATGTCAAACCACACCATGTTATAGAATATCCTGAGAGTGTCTGCTTTCAGAAAATGGATGGGATATATGGTGAAAGTAGTTTCCCCTTCATGCTTCAGGCCAAAATGTACTAGTAGTGCACATTTTCCTCCAAAATCCACCCGAATCCCATTAATTTCAATGGGAAGTTTACTTTCCTCCACTATTTTTACATTTCCTAAACTAGGATTTCTTAGGACTTTTAGTATGTTGTTCTGGACATCTCATAGAAATGATCCAAGCTGAAAAAAATTCTTTTACAATTTGTCCTGCGAAAAATGCTACTTTGCCTGGACTATGAGACAACTGTGAATGTAGATATAGGCTACAGTAGCTGTGGAAGCTAATATATATGAGACTGCTGTGGAGGTCTGAGACAGCTGAAGCTGGTCCCATAAGATTTTCTCAACATATTTTCAGATTTGCTCAACATCAGTATGTGGTATCTGGTATATTTGTATCAGGACATGAAATTATTAGTATTATTTATTATGTTTGCGACTGGACATTAAACTTGATGGTGGAGTGACATGGTGGAGTAAATGATGTTATTTGTTTGAAGCAAGACTCTTGTCATTGCTAGTATTTTGTGCTGGGAGAAGATTACGCCTACAGTTCCACCAGAGGAAAAAAGAGACTCTGATTGATTGCATTACTGTCGAAAGTCTCCTTATTGGTTAGAGATTAAATGGTGACTAATGAACATCTTAAATCATTGCCAACATTGCCAAGGCAATGCTTTTCTGGCGCCTGCAATCAGTCCGTTCAAGTGTGTGTGTGTGTGTGTGTGTGTGTGTGTGTGTGTGTGTGTGTGTGTGTGTGTGTGTGTGTGTGTGTGTGTGAGGCATAGGGAGGCTACCTCTTGCTGATATCATATCACATTGGCATCAAGATTGCTTGAGCCTTTTCATTCGCATCATGCACTCACAATCAATGCCAATGCCTTATGTGTTGTTTACCAGGCCAGCCAGATAGACAGAAAGAAAAGTTTTAAAAAATTCCTTTCTCTTCTGTGTTTTGACTCTTTGATTTTTCCCCTCTACACCCGTCTGATTCTGCTCACTCTGGCTGAGTAGAAAAGCAACTCCCGTAGTTTTCCATTACTCACCATTACATTAGCGCTTTCATGACTTCAGTGGCATCCAGCACCCCGCTACTGCTGTTTCTGTTTCTCCTCTTTTCTTTCTCTTTCTTTGCTTTACTGTAGCTTTTAGTCAGCTGTGATGGATAATAGAGCAGAAAGAAGATTTAAGTTACTGAATGTTGTAGGTTCTGTTCATAACTTTGGAGATAAAAGAAGAGAAAGATTAGGCTTTGTTTTTCTCGGTTTGACTATGGAACTGTTGTGGAGAGTGACTCTGTGGCTTGTAATGTTGACAATTTTTTTTTTTTTTCTTATTGTTTTTTTGTGTGTGTGTGTGTGTGTGTGTGTGTGTGTGTGTGTGTGTGTGTGTGTGTGTGTGTGTGTGTGTTTATGTGTTGCTGTTTATCAACAGGAACAGTCCGAGGGGAGCAAGAGTGAGGATGAGTGAGGATGACGACGACAACAGCTGATGCATGACCATTTACTCCAATCTGCTACAGTCCCTGCATCATCTGTTCTGCCCCCCACCTCCCCACCCCCTCCCTCGTCTAGTCTCTCTCACGCCTGGTGTGTCCATTCAAACCCCCCCCCCCTCCTCCTCCTCCTCCTCTTGCCCTACCTTGAGTCACAGGTTTGAAGTGCACGTGTCCACTCACACCTCAGATTAGCGAATCGTGAGGTGTTGCACGTGTGAGGGTGAGATAGGAGAGGAGAGGCGAGCATTGTCCACAGAGGTTTTGATGTTCCTCTGGAGCTGGCAGGCGCATTGAGAACACCATACAGAGCATTTGTACATAGTTCAGCTTTACGAGTTATTTACAAAATTGCAAAAACGCTACTATAAAAAATAAGGGTTTCATGTGCGATTTGACTTATGAATGGAAAAAAATACATATTATATATATATTAAATATATTAAAAAAGATTTTTAAAAAATGTATCCTAGCAATATGAGGCTTTAACAAAACTGAACTGTGTGGAAAGACCTGGCTCTTCACACAGAGTCCCCTACTCAGGCCCCTCGAAGAGATTTTTAATCACGAGAGCGTACACCTGCATTCAGTTTTAATTTGGCATGCGGCCGTCACAGCATCTCAGCATCCAGGGCCAGTCAGCCAAAGGGCCGACTTTGCAACGATTCAGATCAGATGCTGGAGAATAAGACAAAACAGATTTCTTTCCTTGTCTCTGATAAGACAATTATCAACAAGACCCATATCTCAGTAGCTCAATAGCCCGAATGCCTCTCAGCTATGGATATTTTTATACTCATGTTTTAAAGACAAACAGCATATTTTTGGTTGAATGGCTGGTTATTTTACATACTTATCCATTATTTGCCTTTTGAATGAATATAATTAGCAGTATTCTTCATTTTTGCTAAAATGGAAACTTGCATTACAGTTTTTTCTGTTCTGTCGGTCCAATCCTACCTAGCCGTATAAGTGAGCACTTACTCTTTTCACTCAGTGTTTTTTGCCAGATCTTATGCAGTATTGTTGCCAACCGTGTGTCCGCTCTTATTTGACGCGTGTACTTTGGATGTGAGGCCTCTTGCTTTATCATCCCTCTCTACGTGAAAACAGATCCTTTCTTTGCTTTCTTTGCACAACGTTGTCTTTGTGGTGGTATCCCCAGGACCCAAAGCAAATAAATCTATCTGAAATTGACGAGCTGGATGTGTCCTGTGTGCTTATTGCTTCTTTTTTTTTTTTTTACCTTTTTCACCACATCAGTGCACACATACCAGTGTCAAAGCACTCTCCATGAACTTAGAACTCAAACCGTCAGTCCCTTTGGATTTCATGCCATCTTAGTCCTCTTGACTGGCTGACAGCAGACAGCCGTTGTTAACTCGCCTGTGAGTGAGCTGCAGTGTTACGTCAACAAGTCCAGTTTCCTCCTGACATATTTGTGTGAAACATCTCACAATGTTTTTTTTCATTGTTTTTTCACTTTGACATCTCAAAGGAGAGTGGGCTCCATGAGGGGTATTTGGCCAGCCTCAGTTGCACTACATGAATCAGCCACTAGAGGACACTCCAGTGGCCTTCCCCAAAAGCCTGAGGAGACTACTGCCCACCAACATCAAAAAGAGTTTTTTCAGCGGGTAGGGCGCGTTCCAGCCATTTGAACGGAACTAAACTAAGCCGATTCTGTTCAAGGAAGACTCCATGCACACTCTTGCGCACACACACACACACACACATGGTCACACACTCCCATTCGGTCTTGTTTTTTGTGGCACACTTTGAAGGTCCTCGCCGTATGGATGGCAGTAAGCCTCAGAAGAAAGAGATAAAGTGGCGGATAATCCGGCCCTCTGAGCCAGAGACGTCAGATGGAAATAGTCAGGTGCCAGCACAATCCCAGCTATTCCTCTGTAGCTTTTGCACCCGGCCTTACCATCATCACACTCCAGCCAGTGATAGCAGAGTCCTCAGAATCCCTGCCATCAATGCCCTCCCCTCCCCAACACACACACACACACACACACCTACCCTCACACACATACACACCAGCCCCTGTCTTTTTCATGTGCCATGTTTTTTTTTTTTTTTTGGAGGGGGTATGTGAGGTGGGGTCAGGGGAAAGAATGCCTTCAGAAGTTTTGAATTGGGAACGTACTCATGTGCGGTTGAATGAAAGGGGCAGGTGCTGGCTATTCTTAGGGCCCAGTGATCTTTTGTAGTGGCCCATTAGCCCATTAGCAGAAGTCAGTGAGGTGGTGGGGAGGGTGAATAGGTGTCTGCACCACTTGAAAGAGAGCTTCAAGGTCATCAGAGCTTGTCAATGTTCTCCAACCATCCACACCCAAACCGGGGGGAGCTCTCTCTGATGCAAGCCGCCCTACTGACTTCAACAGAGGCAGGATTTGGAACAGGGTGCGGATCTAAAAAGAGGACAGGATGGATGTGGCGCTCCCAGTTGACATGTCCCCCCACCCATTTCCTCCCCAGTTACAGTCAAGAGAAGCATGATTGACAGCAGTTTTTTTTTTTTTTTTTTTTTCGTGGAATTTATCCTAATCTACTTGATTATTCTCTTAGCTAAGAACATGTTTGGAATTCTATTCTAAGTTTTTACTGAATGACATAAAAAAAACTCTATGATGAGATATAGGCTACTGGAAATTCTAAATTGGCAATTATGAGCCAATGCAAAATTAAGAGCACTAGATTTCGACTAATTTTAAGTGGAGGTGCATCTACATTTTCAATTAAAGGTCGTGTAAATCACCAAGTGCTATAGGTAGGAAAAAGAATAAGAAAATTTGATACAACATACCTGTAGACCAAGCAGTGAACCGGCAACTAACACCAAGTGAATATATTGAACAACTTAGTTTCAGTTTCATTTCATTTACCCCTCTGTGTCATTATAGGGAACTGAATTCACGCTAACTTCCGGTTTAGCAATGGGACCTTTTGGCCGTGAGAGTCAATGGACAGATAAAGTGTGAGTCACACATATGTTGCATGTGAATTTAAATGATAACCATTCATGCCAATCAAGACTATGTTTATTGTTTTATGTAACGTAACTTTTGAAGTTTGTCTACAATCAATTTATTTTTTACATTTGTGAAGCTCAAAATGTAAGTTTAAACATTATAAACATTATATGTGAAACCCACGGCGCATACCAAAACGGACCAGTAGTTATATTTATCTGTTCATTCATTTTAATGGGCTCGATAGGTCCCTATGCCAAACCGGAAGTTAACGTGACTTTGGTTCCTTATTAGTAATTGGTTTGTTATGTAGCATCAAATTTTCTTGTTCTTTTTTCTAGGGGACATATAATGAATTGAGTATTGTACAATGTTCTCTGATGTTAAAATACAATATATTCAATTGTATATTGTCAAAAATAAGATCAAGTGATATTTTACAAGCCTAATTAACACCTCATATTTAAGATGAGTATTGAAATAGTTTTTTTTGCCTAAACAGCGCCCCACTCTGGCCACCTCAATTGAACTTCAATGGCTTTGTGCTATTTGACATCACTGGTAGGCTTTGTTCTAATTCTTCCATGTTTTAGTGGTATTTCTAAATTTAAGATTTCCTCATGAAAGAGGGCAGAACCATGCCTCATGTTCATGATAGCTCTTTGACCATGCGCACCCTCTCTCAAAGCCAATGTAAAAGTGATTTTCCATTCTATGTCTCCTTTAAAGACAGCATTGAAATAACTGGAACAACAGGGCTACTGACTGATTCACACTGGATTTGTCCTTAAAAAAGAACCTTCTAAAGCATTCTATATATTGCCACACTTACCAACGACACTATTGACAAACATATCTCTCCAAAGGTCTGTAGTACAATTTAGATTAATGGCCGACATGACATTTTATTTTAAAACTTCAAGGCTGGCTGATTGCAAGGAAGCACAGGGCCACAATTGACCCCCAGCAGGCTGTAATTTGGCCAGCCCTGTCTTAACAGGATTCTTTTCTACCCCCTTCCACACTCTCTGCATCGGCACTAGTTTTGAATGCAGTGTGAAGAATGCTTTGCACTCGTGTAGCATTAGGAGTGTTGTTGTCAATGACAATGAGATTTCCCATTTCTGATGTTGTACTCGGATACCATCCCAAGCCTTGCAGTGGCATTAATATTGAATGCAGGCAGCAGGTCTAATGTTTGACATCATGTCACACAGAGTGGCTCACAGTGGCATGTGAGGTTGCATACATTACAGAATTAGAGGAGCATGCTCTATATAGTATGAGCACTTTGGGTCAACACTGTTGCGATAAATGTGCTATATAAATAAAATTGACTTGACTTGACTTATTGCTACGGCCCACTTTGAAATACATAGGGGAATGCCAGTGGTGTAGTTAATGGATCACTGAACAAATCTGTAAAAATCACAGAGTACCTGGCATACAGTAGCCTATATTTAATTAAAGCAGGACAGTACTAATTTCTTGTAACTTGGTTTGAAAGAAAGAATGCTTTACACAGATATGCTAGAATCAATTCTCTCTGTGTGTATAGGCTGATTGCGCTTTATACATCATGAGCAGATTTGAATTGCAAATGAGATGCTGGTGTTCTGTACAGCATAATGGATCGCTGAACACTATGTAAAAATCTGAAGCCGCAGGGTGTTTGATGGAAGGAGAACTGTGTACAGTGAGTGTCGGTTGGTTTGAAAGGATGGATGCTTCGACCAAAGACTAACAGCAGCCAAGGTAAGCCTGCCTTGCCTTTGAAACTTCTAGACCAGTATCGGTCAAATCTGAAGTCACGCGCAAAGGCCTTTTTTTTGTGAGATCTTTTGAGGAGCACACTTCACATACATTCAAAACCTCTTCTGATCACAGAGACATTGAGGACATCTGGGGCTTTTGAATGGCCTTGAAAACATTTGCAGATGTAGTCAGAGAGGTGAATAAAAGCATGTCCAATTAATGAAACTCAACACGCAAGATTAATGCGATATGCAAGTCCCAAGAAAGCATAGAGCAAGTGAATGCAACCCATGTTACATAACCAGTCGGCAAAGACCACTTTTTGTCCCACTTTTATGCCCAACCATAAGATCACAGAATCAAAGCACTGCACGACTAAAGAAGAAGAAGAAAGGCTCAAAAGGGATATTTATTGAAAGCCTCATTGGTTCTCATTGGTTGCTAGAGTTCAAATGCTTAATTTTTCTTCTGTAGTGTCAATGAATCCCTCAGGAATATTCCACCTTTTTATGAAAATTGGTTATTCACCCTCTTATCTGGAGTTTTGCTCTCAGTGCATGCGTTTTCCTAGTCTGTCAACCCCGGTTTTAGCTTTAGCTTAGCATAGATGCTGGAAAGTAAAGCCGGCAAAGAGTTGAAAGAGAGTCCAGAAAGCTGAAATTGGGGTTGCTAGAGAAGGAAAACGCATGCACTGAGAGCAAAATGCTTTTATTCACATTAAACTCTAAGTAAGAGGGTGAATAATCAATTTTCAAGGAATATTCCTTTAAATTAAATATATCTAAAGACAACTTAGGAAAGTAGATTTTTCCCCAATGAGTTTGTTTGTGTGTGTGTGTGTGTGTGTGTGTTTTGTGTGAGTGTGTATGTATGGGGACAGATGTTTCAGAGCTGCATCTATGTATTAAGAAAGTCCACAGGGCTAAGCACATTTCCTCCCTTCTGCATCAGATTGGACTGATCATCACATAGTCTCTCCCTGTGGAGACCAGGAAATAACCGTTGCCATCTGTCATTTGTACCTGTCACATGTGGTACAGGTCCAGGGCCAAGATGAACGACTTCCCCAGGGTGTCTATGAATGATTTATAAGTCTGCAACGTGTGTGGATATTCAGTGCTGTTGCAAAGTAAATGGGAAAGCTGAGTTTTTTTTTTTTTTTTTAAATCAAGTTGCCACCCAGAAATGACTGTCACCCGTGTTGGCACTTTTCTTGGGCGGATGGTCACAGCAGGTTAGTGAAAACACAGGGTAGAGTAAAACACACACACACACATATCCACACTTGCACACATCAGCACGTTTGTTGCATTTTGGTGGTGTAAGACCTTTGGCGGCGGTGTTTACTGCCATCCATACGACAGTGTTCACGTGTCTGGTCACATTTAGCTTCTTCAGTCCCCTTGAGCATTATGTGTTTGGGGGATTTTGGAAGATTGTGACGGGCCTGTCACTGGTGCTCTGGTGGTGAGCATGTGTGGGTGAAAGACAGAAAAACCTCAGAAAGCAGCGAAGGATTAGGTGGCCAGGAGGGGTGTTGGTGTCGTATACTGTATGTGTGTCTGTGTGTAGACAGACACACACACACACAAACAGGTGGAGGCTGATCTGAGAAAAGCAGGGACTGGGAACTGGGGCTTGCTTTTTCAAACAAGGCCTGTTCGTGAGGAGCAGTTTGTGTGTGTGTGTGTGTGTGTGTGTGTGTGTGGCAGCGATGGAGGGTTGGGTGGGGTGTGGAGGAGCAGTGCAGTGGGGTACAGTGCAGGTGTCCACATTGTGAGCAGGTCCAGTCAGGAGCGCCTCGCCATCCAGCAAAAGGACCTGCCGCAGACCAGTGACACAGCTGCCTCTGGAGCACATTCCTCCCTCTGTCTCTCTCTCTCTCTTTCTTCTTCTCTCTGCCTGCCCCCCCCCCCCTTCCTCCCACATTTCCTCCCCTTCTCTCTCTTCCTCCCTCTATCCTACTCGTTCCCACTCGGCAGTTGGCCCACACTACCCACAGCTACAGTCTGTCTCTCTTAGCTTCCCACTGTCAGCTACATCAAGGGCTTGCAAACAGCTATGGTTTAACCCAGCATGTCCACAGTTAGAAGGCAGCTTACTGTAGCATCCTATTTTTGAGGGTTTGTTTTGTAGCTCTGACTTGGTTTACAGACCCATGAATGAGAATGAAGTGGTCCACTTTCACTGGCTCTTGTAAACAGACAGATAGAAGAGGAAATGTTGCAATGCACAGCAATCTCCCAGTGGGGCAATTTGTCAGCATGGTTAAACAAAGTGGGAGCGGACAGAGCAAGAATATATGTTTTTCGGCATGACTCGCAGAAGGCATAGACCCACACTAACCTCCCCTCCCCATCCCCACCCCCCCAAACATAAGCTGTGTGGACTCAACAGAAACACATGCTGTGCGGCTATTTATCCACATTCCAGAACCCCACGGGGGCCACGTGTGCTAGGAAGGCGAGTAGTGCTCTGCGTGGTTTGGCAGCACTCTAAAATTTTGGAGAGGAAAAAAAAAAAAAAAACTTTTGTGATAATGTTTGCGCAACGTGTGATTGATTTTGACAAACCCGTTTGGCTGTGGAAATGATCTGTCAGTGGATCGGATTGCTTGTTGATGATGAGGAAATCTCATCAGGGAATCTCATGTAGGGAAATTGTTTGTAATTTGCATTTCATTTTTCAGAGCCTGCCCCCCCCACCCCCTTCCTATAAAAGCCTCAAGTTTCTACTTTTCTTGCTGTTGACACTGACAGTAACATGTTATGTTATATCCACACAGAAAAACAGGTGGCAGGAGCAGAGATTGAATTGGGTATGGTTCATGGTATCCAGTTCTGGGCCAGAAAGGGGCAGAGGCCGAAGTGATCCAGGCTTTTTTTGTTGTTGTTGTTTACTGTCTTGTGATAAGGCAGAGGAAATTTGTTCAGATGCTATTGAGCAATGGTGATAGGATAGCCTCAAATGTCTATTTATGTATTTAACTGCCATTTTGATGTAAGATGTATGACTTCATGCAACTAGAACTAAAACAGACTAAACAGCTGCTTGGTAATTTTACTGTTTTTTTTTTTTTTTTTTTTTTTATTTAGCTGTTGGGAAATAAAAAAAACACACACACATCCAGTGATTGCAAAGCCATAGAATGACTGTGGCATTTTTGGTTAAATTAGGCCTATTAAGCATCTTTTCATGATGTACCCCTAGGGATAAGTAGCTTTTGCTTGTACCAAAGTGTGTTTATGCTCGCTTTTTGGTTCGTTTAGCTCAAAGTCCCTGCAGTACACAATTATCTTTTTAATGATACCTCATGAGAGGGATTTTTCGGCTGAAACCAAACCAGTAGTCCCTTGACAAGCTGCAGTATAGATGTTGCATGTAGCTGAAGAGCTGATAATTGTTGGCTTTTTCAATGGGCGCTGGGTGGATTTTGGATTAGGTCTGTTATTTATTCTGTCACTGAATAGACAATTACCATGCTTTATCCTGCTCTTGACTCGGATTTGGAGTGTTTTGTTGTCTGAACAAAGGCTATAAATTGCAATGTGTGCTTTTTGATGAAGATATAGATTTGGCTCATGGCCCACTTGTAGGCCACAACAATTCCTCTTGTTTCTTTTTTCCTCTCCCGAAAGAAAACAGCATGGTTTGTGTGATCAGAGAATGATAGGAGGCCTTTCTAAAGCTATGAGCAGAACAATGTGTTCCAGTACTCTCCAGCAGTCTTTCGTCTCAGAGTTCTTCTTGTTTCTTTTTTTCCTCCTTCACCCAATAGCTAAACCTGGAGTCGGGAAATAGCTCCGTAACTGGATCGGTTGACTCGCATAGCTTTTAATGGTGACACACACTCCAAGCTGTCATATGAGCTTGGTTAATTCCTCCGCATTTTCAAACTATTTGCAATAAGCGGCACGTCCAAGGATGATCTCAGTACTGCGGTGTAATCGAATAGCAGCCTGACTCCAGGATAAAGCAGTCTTACGAAAGAGGAGAGTCAAGTAGAACCAGCCTCCTCTCCTCCCGCCTGCCTGCCTGACTGTCTGCCCTTGCAGGGCCTCTCCAGGTCAGGAGCGGAGCACCTCGGAACAAAAGCTGCCGCAGGCCGTGGCTGTGGGGCGGGCATGCGAGGGGGTGCATGTGGGTGAGAACCTTGCTCACCTTGTCTCTCTGGAGCGCTGGCGGAGTTTCCGCCAGCATGCACACATGCGCGGGAGGGAAATTTATCCTGGCAGGGCCTGAAAGGCACCTCTTGTGGATGGAGCCGCGAGGAAGCCGTTTTATGTCGTCTAATTTTTTAACCTTGGATTAGAGGGCATGCAGGCACACTTTTTCAAGGACAGTTTGTTTGGCCTTCTGGAGCTAATATCAATGGGCCATGCTTCCGTATAGACACCGCTGCGACATCCCAGTGACTCCGCTCAGTCGCTGAGGGTCAGGAAGAAGTGGCTGGCGTTTCATTAAGCTAAGGCTTAATTTAGTCGCACGCCTAGCCACATAAACAGATGTTTATCTTTTGTCTTTAAATGTGGTGAGGTGAGGAGAGAGCACTCACGGCTTTTGGCCCGGAAAGTTCTTCCCTCACACTCAAGACCTCAGCGGGAAGAGAGAAAGCTCCAGTTGTGGGAGAACACTCCTTGGACAAACAATGGCTAGTGAAGCAAAATAAGTTACGATGTAGGAACAGGGAAGTGACTCACCCATGGCAGACACATGGCAGTGTTGGGTCTTTTTTTTTTAAAAGTTATTTCTGGCTGTAATGATTGGAAGGATTATTGTTGATGAGAGGAATGATTGATTCCAGTGACAGCAACTTAATTGCATTTGCCAAAAACGATGAAGTTTACAGTGAACAGTTGTTTATGGATGAGTATCTGCATATGACAAATGTGTTTTCATTTTGGGGCTTGGTACTTGGTATGGCTTTGAACAAAACTAAAACTTTCCTCTCTTGACTGCAAGGCTTTGTCCCATTATTCATGTTAATTGCCCCATTCCTTCAGCAGGCATCATGACAAAGCAAGGATGTGTGGCTTATGATATCAAAACCACCAACAAGCTGTTTGTGGGTGAGATTTTGTCTTGCCAGTCTTGCATAACCCATACCACAGTTTGTTCTCGAATGTATGATTTGTTGCCTCCTCTTCCTTTCTGTGACATTTAAAGTCTGATTCATTCCCTGGGTTTAGATTAATTTAGCTATCCAATTTCACTTATTTTTTTAGAGCATTGCAGCTGATATGATGATTGAGTTGACAATCTTGGGTTGAATTTGAGTATCTCTCTCCCTCTATCTTTGTCCTTCTTCACATCTTCACTTTTTTTTTTCATTTCTAATGTCGATTGCTAATGTAACTTTTCAACAAAAACACTCCATATGTAGCTGATATACCTTGAATACTGTATAGCAACTGTCTGTATATTTTAATATATTAATCATCACAATGTAGGCCTATTTATTTAATAGAACAGTTTGAACAGACACTTAGCCCTGAAACTTTTTTCACATTGTGATTTATGAATCCAATTAAACTGAAGACTACTATGTAATTGCTCTGAGACACTGCAGATCTTTGTTTATCTCCAAAAACTATTGGAAACTTCTCATTATGTGTTCATAATAAATCCCACACTCAGAAACAAATGAAAATGTACAAGTCCCTGTACAAGTCTTAAGAGCAAGTCCTAAGATTTTTTTTTCTTTCTTTATGAACAATAAGAAGGATTATGATTGGCTTGTGTTGATCCGTAAACACCAATAAGAAGGCTTGGTCCTAGATACACCTAGCCCTACCTCTCTCTTTTAGACCCATGAGAAATCAACTTTTAGTGTAGATCCAATTCAATTTAATTTGTAGAGCGCCAGATACAAAACATTTGCCTGGCGGCACTGTACATTTCGAGGAGCTCCCATGAGTAACAGGGGCAAGGAAAAAACTCCATCTATTTGTAGTAATTCACTTTAGGAAGAAACCTTGGGCAGATCTAAGTCTCATGGGTTCAACCCACCTGCCGAGGGCCCAATGAAGTATCCGTACAGTCTGTGGTCTAGTGATGGTTTTGAATAAGTTATGTAAAGTAGTAGCATGAGTACACAATATTGTCTGACAGTATTAGATAGTATTGCAGAGCATAGTTTGTAGAGCTGTCAATCAATCAGATGGGAGAGTCAGTGGATAGTGTCAATAGATGCTCTGTTGGTGATATTAATACCCCTTGTGGAGCAGATTGGGGGAGTGGTAATTCATCTTATTTTGCAGTTTTTCTGACAGTTTGACAGACATTTCGATGAAGTGTTGTTTAGTTCACCCTACTACAACGCCCTAGATTACCAAGTGTCTTTCACTTTTCAGTTTTGTTGCCGCTCTCTTTTGTTATTTTGACCTTGTGTTCCTTCTGCTTCACCTCGGGTAATAAAATTGAATTTCTGTGAGAGGTATTGGGTTTGAGGATGTGGTGGGAATGTACTGGTGAGGTGTACTGTACGTCAACATTCATTTACTGTATCATTAATGTTGCTCACACATCAGGTCTTATATGGTTTTTTTCAACTCCTTTATTTATCTGAAAATGTATGTGATTTAGTAATCACTAAAAGTGTGTCAGTCAGTACAAATATGCTATATTACATTTTCCACAATTCATTTTTGGCGCTGTTCCATGAGGGTGTAATTATATGTTTTGGTTCTTCTAAATTGAATTATTGAATAAAGGAAACTGTTAACATTCAGTTAATCTCCAAAGGTTCTGCATATAATACATAGACAATGTCTTTAGAGACATTTTGAGAGGAGAAAGCTGCTGAACGTGATGTACTTGGTGTCCCACTTTTCAAGCATTTGAAGGGACAGCCCGTCCCCCCCTCTGGTATCTGTGTCACGCAACAAGTCAGTCTTGCACATTGCATAACCTAAAAGGAGCATTTTTGTTTCAGCACTTCTTTTATGGGAATTTACACACCCTTTCACAAAGAGACGTACAACCCTCGACGGTGACAAAATCTACCGTTGTACCCAACCCCCACCCCCATCCACACTCTCTATCCCCCCCTAGTCCCCCTGGTCTGGTCATCAGCTCGTCCACAAAAAGTGGACTCTTTTCAGGCAGAGGCGCACGGCAAGTGAAATCGGAGTGAAAAGTTCAAATATTGGACTTTCCTGTGAAGCAGCATGTGTGACAACTCCGCCTCTGCCAACATCAACACTGAGACTGGTGGCAGAGTGCGGCCCTGTCTAGCCTGTGGCGAGCTGCTGGGATGCCGTGCATTGGAAAGCACAAGTGCCCTTCCCTGTCCCACATTTTGGAGGTGAGGAGAAGAGTGTACTTGTAGACGGAGAAGAGGAGGAACATCCCATTCTCTACAGTACCTTCTATTCCACTTGTGTGACACTCCTTTTTAAAGGGACACCGTGCAAAATTCTCTGATAAAAAAGGATACTTCAAGCAATGGTGAAAAGTTGTGTTGTGTGCCTTTAAATGCCTAATTTTGGGGGTTAACTGAGTTACCAGGGCCCCAAGAAGAGGGAGGGCCCCTGAGGAGTCTGGAATTGTGTTCTAGGTGGTGAGGGGGACCCATGGCCACTGCTTGTGCACAGGACCCAGAATTTGGTGCTACACACCTGCACACCTTTACTGGATGCAGTACTCCATGTAGAGGGAAAACAGTGGTGTCACACCTTGCTTCGACACATGAATGCAAAGCAATGAGTGTGGCTGCAAGCTAAATGTACCCATTATCTTTTGGAGTGACACCACTGAAGCTCTTAGCATAGCCTGCTATTTTAAATAGATGGGCCTAGTCATGCCAATTAGATGATGTTCTGCTAATTTACCTGGCACTGTGACCTGTGTCTTTGTGTGAGTGTGTGTGTGTGTGTGTGTGTGTGTGTGTGTGTGTGTGTGTGTGTGTGTGTGTGTAGTGTCTCTTTGAGAATGTGTGTGAACGTGGTGTGTGTATGTGTGCGCACATGTCTCTGTAAGCTTGTTGTAATTTCACACACCTTGATTGACAAGTTGCTTTAATCTTGTTTCAAGGAACAAGTAGAGAGTCTGCCAGAAATAGCAGTAGGATATCCATCCAGTGAATCCAACTATTCTCTATAATCTACTGCTTATGTTAACTTTCATGAGAGAATGGATCAAGGAATCCCAGTCTTCTTCCTCTGCTTCTTCTTCTGCTTATGCCTAATCCTCCCATTGCTGGGCACAAGCTACCAGCTGGCAAATAGTGCTGATGATTCCCTGCCAGAAATGATTCCCCCACATCAAGGGTGCAGGCTGATGGGCCTGGATAAATATCAGCCAATTAAACTGAGCTGTGATCAGATGGTCCGATTGAGAGGGTCTGTTTGGAAGCCGGGCGCAGATGCCAAGGTTATGACACTAGGCTTACTTCTGGGAAGCGTGGGGTTTTGAAGTCAGAATCCCTCCTTTTGTTGCTTGCTTTTTTTTCTTCTCTGTTCCTCCCTCCCTCCCCCCCCCCTCCCTCTCTCTCTCTCTCTCTCTCTCTCTCTCTCTCTCTCTCTCCCGCCCTTTCTCTTTTCAAAGTGTTGAGCCTTTTAGCCTTTTGGTACTAATGATTCACACTGTGTGGTTTGTGGCTTGTTGGTCTCAAAGGGGGGATTTCAGCCATAGAACGTGGAATGCCCCCTTCTGGTCTGCCGCTGCCATCTCTGCTTACAGTTTGCCACCCCTTTTATCAGGCTGTCATGTGTGCCACTGGGCCCTGCTGACAACCACAATAATTCCCTAAGCACTTCCAATGTCAAGTTGGATATTGGGCTTGCTCATGTACAAATTGCAGATTTTGGGAGTACAGGCACAAACAGAGACACCGCTGGGGTGTGTGTGTGTGTGTGTGTGTGTGTGTGTGTGTGTGTGTGTGTGTGTGTGTGTGTGCGTGTGTGTGTGTGTGTGTGGTTGGGAGGGGGGGTATGGGGGTGTAATGAGGTTAGGATGATTCTAGAGGCTTGACATCCACAGGGGCACCCAGAGTAAATTTGAATATTTTGTTTTGTTTTGTTAGTCTTTTGTTTTGTTAGTTTTTTTTGTTTTGTTTTGTTTTGAAGGCTGTCTAAGCAATGTGTTGATGGGAAAGGTGATATAATGACTATTAATCAGGCAATTCTTTATTGAAATGTCAAATTTTGGACATTTTTTTTAGTCTTTTGAAAATCATGGCTATTGAGTCATAGTGTGATGTCTAATTTCTATTACAAAGGGTCTTCTGTTTTGTATATTACCACTCTTGTCCCCTGTGAGGTATGGTGGGAGTTGACTGGAAAGTGGGCTAGAAGGTTCGGGAAGTGGTTTATTCAGAAAAGTTAATTGCCTGGAACATGTCACACATATAAGTTATGTCGTCAATGTGAAAGTGAAAGATTTGTCCCCTCCTTTATCTCATGAGAGTGTCAGTAGCACATGAAATAGAGGGGGTGGAATACATTTGAAATCCTACCCACCATTTTCCTTTAGAGATGAGGAGACCAAATTCACATACTCATGTTCTTGCAACCCACTCTGGCTCTTTTTTTCCATTGGTTCTCCCTTGAGATAAGTCAAGGATGCAGAGTCACTTTTACCAGTTCTCTTTTACGTCACACAAGGAAACACACACACACACACACATGTACGCACACCAAGACACTATTACAGCTTTTGAAAAATTTCCATGAGCCTGTTCTGTGGAAGAAGTGGAATAGTAAGGACATGCACAACACTAGAGACTTTTATACAGTGTAAAAAGTAAATGTAATTACATGGAACAGGGAAGTATTGGAAAAGAAGCCTGGCGAAACAGTGACATGCATTTAAAAAAAGAAAAGAAAAACAAAAAAGGAAAAAAAAAAAAAAGAAAAAATCATTGCCCTTGTGCTTGAGAATGCCCGCAATTTCAGGAAGCTTTACCACCCAGCCAGTGCTTGTATACTTGTCTATTTTATTTTTTTCAATCACATGGTGTGTCATTTAAAATGAAGGCCTTCAGAGTGAAAGCTTTTGGTAAATAAGAGGTTTCTTGGCTGGTCTAATGCCAAGAGAGTGCTCATTTTCACCTCAAGATGTGCTTATCTGAACAATATCTGTAACAAAATGCACTTACCATTTTGTGCTGGTTGATGCATCAATGTGGCAGGCATATATGCTTTTTGTGGGAAAAGGACCTCCTTGAGCCTTGCCTGAGTCGATTAATAAACAAGCTATTTTCATGCAAAGCCATCATCACACATACTCTCTTCCTCCTCCTCTATTTTATTGTTTTGCCTCACTCTCCCTTTTAGTTAAAGCTATTTATGGGCACTCCAGCTTGCGTAATAGCGCAAGGGGAATAAAAATAATAATACCCCCCCCCCCAGAATAAATTATGAACACTTGAGGGGGGGTCGGCAACTCTCCCTTTCACAATATGACAAGGATGTTTTAAATTATGTCAAAATCTGCCTCTACGCCCTCCTCTGGAATGCCTCCAACATTCCCCCCCAAAAGAATTTTATTGCAATACCTTTCTTCTCTTCTCAACTCCAATGACGTCTGTGGGACAAAACTACTATTCACCCTTTGGACAGCCAGGGAGCATACCAGTGGTATACACATTGTGACTTTGGCGTGACTTTGGCATGCCTTCGGCTTCTATTGTCTTCCTGAGTTTTGTTTTCAGAACAATAGCAAACACTGGCAGATGATGGTGCGACATTCAATACATTCAACCCCACGCTTTTCATCCCTTTGCCAGTTGTTTGTGATGTCGGCAAGGTCATCTCTGAACAGACTTCCTCTCCGTTTCTGGTCCCACCATTTCTTTCATGCCCGGGTCAACTGGTGGGGTGCTTCTTTTTAATAAAAAACGTGAATGAATATTCATGTGTTCTTGCATTCTTGTTTGCCTGTTCTGCAGTGAAACAAATGTGTGCAAACAGTGACAATCAGCATGCCACCTTTCTTCAAATTAAATATTTAAATTAGTGTGCTTGATTGTGATGTTGGATGTGTCAGTACTTTGGACTTTAACATGGGGGTGTTATACTGTATTTTCAGCATGAAGGTCTTCCAAAAAGAACATCTTTTGTGACAGAATCAAAGAGAGAAATGCAAGTCTCTAAAGGCTTGGTGACATTCTTTTTTTTACTTAAAAAAAAAAACAGAAGGTCACAATCACAAGAGTCATCCTTTCTATAGGACCACAGCGCATCTTGCATCAAAAGCTACTGGGGTAAAAAAATCTCTGCCCTCTTTGTTGTAATTTCACTGTGGAGACTTTGAAAAAGACATAATGAGACTGAGACTCTGAGAGTAGACTGAGAGTCTCTCCAATGTCCAAGCAGTGTGCTGTCCAACCTTCCAAAAGCAGTCGACAGTATAGGCCTATACACATCTTTTTTGTTCCCTCTTAAACGTATGCCAAAGCTCTCATCTGAACTGACCTTGCCCCCTAAGAACTCACAAGTCTGAGTAACACTGTGAGTGTGAGAGCTCTCTTGGTCAACTCCAGGCTTGAATGTTGGTGAGGAACAGGATGTGTCGTGACTAAGTGTGTGTGTGTGTGTGTGTGTGTGTGTGTGTGTGTGTGTGTGTGTGTGTGTGTGTGTGTGTGTGTGTGTGTGTGTGTGTGTGTGTGTGTGTGTGTGACCATGTTCACATACTTGGGGTGGTGATGCAGTTTCCCTGGTACTGAGATGGGTTGTAGAGCTGTAAGGTGGGTGACATAGGAGTAGCTAGGGAGTGGAACTTGGAGGAGAATCCCTCCTGGGTGTTGTAGGCCTGTAGGGTCCATTTCTGGCCTCCATGGGGTAGGACTGAGTGAGTGTGTGTGTGTGTAGTAGAGGAATCTGGAATGGTGTGTGTATGTGTGTGTGGGGGGTGTGTGAGAGTGTGTGTGTGTGTGTGTGTGTGTGTGTGTGTGTGTGTGTGTGTGTGAGGGGGTGTCTGGACCATGAGGAGACCAGCTGTTGGGAAGGTGACTGTGTTTCCTCCAGCGCTGCTCCACCAACCTGTACACCAGCTGCCAACTGCACACGTGGCCCTGGTAGGGGCCCGCGTCTGTGTAGGTTATGTGAGTATGCACGAGTGAGGCTAAACAGCTCCCTCACAGGGCACGGATGTACTTAATGACACAATAAAATATGATTGGCTAATTGATGAATTATGTGAGAACATTCAGAGGGCTCTACCTCTTGTTGATAATTGTTTGAAAACAGAGGGGGGGGTGGGGGGGCTTATTTTATTTAGCTTATTTTGAGTTTGCTGAGACGACTCCTGTCATGCACAATAAAACTCGCAGCCATTCACATTGCTCCTGCTCATAAGCTAGCACATGCTTCATAGAGTTGGGAGTTATGCAGACGGCGAGAGGAAGCTGTTATTTCTGTCAACAGTCAAACAGAGTGAACCCTCTTCCTGGGGAGACTAAAACAATCTATACTGTGCCTGTTCATCCTTCAGAAGCATTGACATTTCTCTACATGGGAAATTATGTGTGCAAAACGGAATTGATGGTGTAGCTGTGTGAGAACAGGGTAGAGTGTACAATTGAATGAATGCCATGTTAGTTTAACCAGGCAATTTGAGATAATAAAGAGGAGAATAAGAGGGATGGGTATTTAATATTCATTGAGTTATTTCAGCCATGTTTTTCACATCCATTGCAATTTACCCCGAAAACCAAGAACAGAAACCAGTGGTTTCAAATTGTTATACAGTTTATGATCACTTCTGGTTTACAAACTGTTTAAACAAAGGCACACACAGGCTCACTGTATACTGCATACTGTATTCCTTGCCATGTTTTATTGAAATCCAATTAATTTAAAAACGTGTAACCGAGAGAAAGAAAGAAAGTGATGAGACATACTATTATATTCAACAGAATCCATTCAGAGATAATACATAAAAGATGGTTAGCCGTTCAGAAATGTAGAAACCCGTTACATATATATAAGTCTTCCATATTTAATCCCTATCCTCATTTAGGGGCACTAATTCACAGTTCTCGGTAGAATATAATAACAGGGAACCTTTCATCTCACATTTTGACTTTAGTATTAAATTATTTTTTTATGTTTATTTATTTTATTCAGAGGAAAGGGTAGGCCTACTATCAATTTATGTATGAAAAAGTTTAAATAAGCTTATTCCAACCACGTGGTCCCTCTGTATTATGTGGGTCTAATCCACTGAATAACCCAGATCTTTGAGGAAAACTAGGTGAATAATTAATATGGCCACTTATTCATTATTTGAACTCCACTTTGGGTTCATTACAATGCCAAGAATGAGGTTAAATTAGTCATGTTAACACACTTGTAATAACAGCATAACTTGTAGGCCTACAATCTCCCCTACTAAAGTCTTTAGATGTTGAAGAATGAGGTGTTTTAGGTGTGATCTAAGGTTAAGAAATCAAAATGCCACCTCACAAATGTCATTCAAACATTAAACATTAACCATTTGGCCTAAGAGTTAATAGACAAGGGGTAGTGGCATTGACAGCTGTTTCAGTAGTAGCCTTGAACTGAATGAGGGGGGTTGTACCCTAGATGAAACCGGCAAGTTGCTATTCGTCTGAGGCTCAGTCATTGGACCAGCAGCACAAATCAGAGAAAGTATTACCATGTGTTTTCCTTGCATATTCTCTTCCCTTTTTTCCCTCCTCCATGTGTTTCTCTGGGAAAGAGGAGGGCGTGACGTCACATCAGCAGGGCTGGTCTGTAGTTTATTAGGCTGAGAGACGTGCCAGGTTGCAAGAGCTCAGCCTCTGCTCTGTCCAGTAAGCAGGGGCTCCCACTAACTCTGTCTGCTAGGGATGTTTTACTAACCATAATAAACCCAAAACACCGACCCAAGTTCTGCAACTTTTCACTTAACTTAATTACGTAGCTTACGTTAATACCGCTTGTCTCCTGGAGAGGAATATAGTTGTTGCAGATTCACTGTCAAACTGACTTGAGTAGTTGGGTTAGTGTTTTTCGTCAATTTGTTGGCGTTGTGCGGAAAGCACGGTGAAATACCTGAATTGGATTTTTCTTTTATTATTTTAAAGTTCTTTGCTGTTGAACGCACTCGACTCGTGATGGTCCTCCTGTCACTGAGCTTACTTGTAGTAGGAGTTGTAGTGAGCCTGACTTCAGCCGACCTGGTAAGTCACAACTTTCCTACAGTTGTCGTCCACTTAATTCATTCCATTGGCGATGCCTCGCGAAGTAAAACGCTGGCAAAGCGCGACAAACTGCGAAAAGTTCATGCGCTCCGATGTGTTTTACAAATGATCTCGATCAGTGGGCGCCAACGTGACAGTTACTTTCTCACTTTGACAGAAGTTCAGCCCCTTACTAAAACTTCTTAGCCTAATGTCTTGGTGCCTATATATTCGAGTAATATTGTCGAAAATTTGAAGACTTGGTGAGCTCTAGTCTTGTCTTACCAGGTGCCGTGCAAAGGACCTCTTGTGTTAAACGATAATTATTATTTACATTGTAGCTTAGCCATTATAGAAAACAATATCACGCGGCCACAATGTAACTTTTTGTTTTATTATCCAAGGGAGCATGCTCCTAACACGTGAAAGCGAAAGTTGAACCTTTGCCAAGTCACTCATGATTCAACACGATCTTTCATGACATCGTGGTCACTCTGTGTGTGTGTGTGTGTGTGTGTGTGTGTGTGTGTGTGTGTGTGAAAAAGAGGCAAACTACTGAAAGTGTAGGCCTACAATGTGTCTGTGTTTGATTTGATTGGGGCCACCTATGTGTGTTCAGTTGCCCTTGAGGTTTAAGTAAAACCCCTCTGATTCTCTTTCAGGCTGGCGAAGTAGATAAGGAAGGTAAGACTTGTTTATCAACTCTATATTGTCACACAGTTTGGAATTTTACACAGCACAGAACTTGAAAGAAAACTGAATGAAACATCTCCATTGTTTTGGTTACTTAACAGTAAGGCTAAATGGTCCAAAAGTAATAGGCCTACTACAAGTATAAGTGTTTCTTTCATACTTTGCCCAAATATTGACCTTAGCATTGCATCACAGCCTTAAGAAATAAACAGTGTGTAGAGGAAGTAGCAGGGTCACTACATTATTCATTCATCATTAGTTGATGGAATCGTTAGCACTGATTCAATTTGTAGAGAAAAGATAATTATAATAGCCTACTAGTTAATTATTTTATTTAGGTTATTGTAAACAAACAATTTAGGCTAGTTTGCCAATTAATTGAGATATTGAATATGGAATTTCACTTGTCAATGATGGTTGGGTAGAAACTCTGTTTTGCCTTATCTGAGTTACTGGATACTATGACTAGTATTTTCATGCAGAATACAGTTCTATTATACAGTAAGCCTAGATGAATCAAGATATTTCAGACAATTCTCTTTTTAGCATTAATGACACAAAATAAACATACTACAATCTGACTTCCATGAATGTGAGACATGGTTTTATCAGACAATATTGTAAATATTTACCCTCAAACACATGTTACATTTATAGAGAATTTTAGCAACAGGAAGTTCCTCCAGAAATCGCTCTCTGTGTAGTGTAGAGTAATTCACAGCTGTTGGACCCAAAACTGTATTTGGTTAAGCTTCCTGGCACGTGACTGCATCTCAAATGTGTCCAAAACCAGACTCCGGGGGGGCGTAAAACATGCAATTTCTTCTGTCTTATAGTATGTGTCAAACAATGACATCTGCTTTTATTTCATGTTGCTGCTCGAAATATAGGCAAATTACAAGCTTTAACATTTTCTTGCTGCAGTATTTTTTTTTTTTTTTTTTCACGTTTCGGAGGCCTACCTGTATGCAAGCCATCATTCATGCAGTACAAGGCTAAAAGGCTGGCCAAATGTTGGTGGAAAATGCTTTGAAATGAAAGAAACTGTTTGAGGCCTATAAGCTTCTTTTAACTGCTAAGTTGACCACAAATGAGAAAGTGAATGAGGATCGTAGTAGAAACCACACAAACATGCCTAGTTAAGATTAATTGCCATCTAGAGTCTGATACCTTTAATACTCGCTAGCTCCACACACACACACACACACACACACACACACACACACACACACACACACACACACACAAATAGATATTTTAATCTTGAAAAATGTGGGAAGACATTAATTGGCTGTGGCCTGCAGGGTGCCACTCTTGGCCTGCTGGTTAGGGCTTCAGATTTGGAACTGAAGGGTTTCCAGTTCAACTGACCAGTGGACCAAGTCTTAAGTGCCCTTGAGCAAGACACCTCACCCCTCACTGCTCCCCAGGTGCCACTGAAGCAGGCAGACAACTCCATTGTGTTAGTGTGTGTGTGTCTGACCTGCGTGTTCACTGCATGTATCTAATTCAGGATTGGGTTAAAGGCAGGGACCAAATTTCCCTCACAGGATCAAAAGAGGATAGATCAACATTATAGGTTATTATAAATTATCTCCTTAGGATCTGATGTTGTGTTACTGTAATAGATCTGATACCAGAACTTTTCTACATGAATATTCTTACCATCTTATCACCAGAGTTCCTCAAGAGCCGGCTGAAGGAATATGGCCTCATCACCCCCATCAGCACCGACTCCGAAGGCCACTACCTGTCGCACCTGCTCTCGGCCAATCACAAGCAGCGAGTGAAGCGGGATGCTGCGATTGGCTTGCAGCAGGGCGACAGGCTCTTCTTCAACGTCACTGCCTTTGGCAAGGAGTTCCACCTCCGGCTGTACCCCAACCGCAAGCTGGTGGCCCCGGGGGCCATGATTGAGTGGCATGACGAAGTGGAGACCTTTGTTGAGGACAATGCCAATTCGACAGAGAGCAGGAATCACTCTAGCGTACGCACAGACAGGATAATGAACCGGGAACTCCTCAAAACAGACTGCACCTTTGTTGGTGACATCACAGATGTGCCCGGAGCCTCTGTTGCCATTAACAACTGCGATGGCCTGGTAAGTCTGATGCAAATGCGTTGTTCACCAATCTGATGCAAATGCGTTGTTTTCAAAATCAGTCAAGAATGCACACACTACAGTAAATAGGGTCTTTTGTTTTGTAAATTTAATTTGATAAAATGCCACCTTTATGAAATAATTCAATATTCATTCAATATTCAGTCTTTCTGACTGATAAGATGTTTGTCACTGATTGATATGCATTTTAGACCAGGGGTCCTCACTGATTGCAAACTTGAATGAAGTCTGTCGTTATCATTGTGTCCTGTCAATACCAATTTGGTATTGTTGGTAAAGACATGGCCAAGAACACATTTCAGGAACATATTTCTTCAGACCATCTTAACTCTTCAGAACGTAGAGGAATCTATCCCTTCTCCTTTTAAGTATGCCATAGTCATGGCGTCATATCACATCAGGTTAGTGCGTGTGTACAGTATGTGTGTGTGTGTATGTAAAAGGACAAACCATTTTCTCTCAAGTGTATTTTCCTGTCCCTGACTTTCTTGCAACGAACTCTGCAACCCTTGGGCAAGCATCCAAAATGATACCAGAGTTGAGTGAACCTTGGGTCACCCTGAAATCTGCACAAATTAGCCACCCACCCCATTCCCCCAGTGGCGTAAACACAGTCCCTCTGGAACTCACAGTCATTGAAGGATTAGCCTTGGATTTAAAGTGACTGGAAAGTTAAGACTGGACCATGCAGCAGTTTTTGGACCAAAAAAAAAAAAAAAGCATGATTTGAAGTGCTAGGAGTAAAATTTGTCCCCATTGTTGGGTGATGGCAGATGGGTTGTGTTGCCTTTGATACAGGTGGTGATTTGGGGTTTTCGTGGCTTACAAACTTGTGTTTCACTCTTAGTTGAGCCACACCCTACCCTGTAAGGTAACAACAGACGCTGTCTATGCCGTTCAAATCACTGGCTTGTGGTGGGTTTCTGTCTCTCTGTCTTTGGAATTGTGGGAGATTGGTGAAAACTTAAAACCCTTTATAGAGACAAGTGTGGCTGAATCTCTGTAAAGGCTGATGACCTACATACTAACATGCTTAATGTACCAGTGCAGGCAGTGTGAGCTTGCTCTCCATGGTGAAGCCACTTTGCATTTATGGGCGCTCCAAATGGCAGTCTTTTCCCTGAGGGTCTCTGTGGAAACAACCTTATTTTTTACTGATAAATTATTCATATTTTTCAAGCGTCTGTAGGAAAACAAACACCTACACAAATTATTTTACAGTGTACATGCAAAAGGCCAGAAGACTTGGTCAATTTAGTATTTTTTGTATTTTAGTTGCCTCAAAAAGTGTTGGATCCATGGAATAATTTGTTGAACTACATGAACCATGACCTTTAAAGTACTTTATTTTATCAAGTGAAATTAATATGACATTTTTTCCACATTTTTAATGCAGGTTTAGAGTTAACAAGGACATACTGTCCTTGCACTGAGCCTTGGATATGAGATACAGCAGACTCCCCATTACCACCCCACATTTTTAACATAGGCAGACCTTTGCATTGTTCACATTCACCCCCTCACCCTGCCAATCTCTATGGCTTTTCTAGGAAAAACCCTGAAATCTTCTCACCTGGATATAGTTAAACCACTGAGCTCATACTGCGGTCGATCTAAGGTCTCACCACGTTTGTGTAACATGATAGATGTGCTAAGGGGGAAAAAAAGATCAGCTTTTAGCACTAGAATCTCAGATGTAGTCAAACCTCCTTAATGGGTAGGTGTGAAAGCAGCAAGGCTGTGTGTGTGTGTCTGAGAGAGAGAGAGAAAGAGAGAGAGAGAGATAGAGAGAGTGTGTGTGAGAGAGGGAGAGAGTCAGACAGACAGAGAGAGAGAGCGCTGAGGTAAGCATCAGTAAATGGTAAATTGTATGCACTGAAGATGGACAGGGATACGTTAAGATAATTCTCTCAGGCCGGATCTAAGTCGCCTTAACCCCTTGATTCCATGGCTAAAAAAACGACTTCCCGAAAGTGACGGATCAAACACGGTAGCCAGCAGAAACTGCCTTTGATCTAAATTGATGCTCATGGTCCTCTCTAGGTGTGTGTTTTACTGCGCCCAATTACAGCCCATTTCTGAGTCTGGAAGTCTTTTACAGGCAGCCCTGGCCCTAAAGCCTATAGCAGCAGATACTTCCTCTCGGCTTAGTCTGTGGGAGTCACTGGGTGGTTTGAGGGGGGAGGCTCTGTTTAGGAGACCAGAGAGGAGAAGGAAGAGGAAAAGGAGGAAGAGGAGGAGGAGGAGGAGGAGGCATGTGCAAGCACTGGGAGACATCATCTGGAACTAGGTCAAGGGATAGGCCATGCATGTCTATTACTCTCACCAAGTTGTTTTAGTTAGTCTTAGTCTCATTATCAAGTTTCTTTATATAATGTGCTGGTGTCTGTATCAAGCTCAGATCTCTGCAATGAGTTCCATGCCTCATATATTTGATTGAGGATTCTGTTTCTTTAAAAAAAAACACACACACAAAAGAAGTTGTTGAGTTGTTATTGAGTCTTGCGGTTGTGTGTGTGGCGTGTTCTGTGTTTCAGTGTTATTCACTTGAAGTGTAAGCTCTAATGGAGAGAAGGAGTGGAACTAAACAGAGGGAGGTTTAGTGCTGCTCTGCCCCTGAAGCAAGGCGGGCGCTCAGGTTTCCCAAAGCTAAACACCAAGCTCTGTCACTCCTCTCTTGGCTTCTTTCATGCATGTTGGCCTGCTGGAGGATGAGAGATGTGGTGGTGAAGATGAGATAGAGAGAGAGAGAGAGAGAGAGAGAGGAGAGAGAGAGAGAGAGAGAGAGAGAGAGAGTGAGAGTGGAAGGGGAGTGGAGAGGGGGGTCACACGGGGTGCTGAAGGAAGTTAAGCTGTGTCGCTGATGATCTGTGCAGATTGCGTTATTGAACCGCTGGCGTGGCTTCAGAGGAAGCTCTGGCGGGCGCCCAGGCGAGCGTCCCACAGAACCCTTGTCAGTAGATTAATACTGTTAAGGATCACAGGAGCGGCTCCCGCTCTTTTCTTTAACCCACCCCCCTCCCACCACCACCCACCCCCACCCACACCCTATCCCCCATTTCCCCTTCACTCACACTCCCTACGCTGCCAGTGGCTCCTTTCACGATTCCTTTCACAATATTTTTTTCATCCTCTCTTTCGCCACCGATGTTCTCAGGGTGCGTCTTTGAACTAACTCCTCACTCATTGCCCCCCCCTTCTAATTCATGCCTGACATTCCAGCTCCCGATGCTGTAGTCGGACAAAGACCATAGTGTTGAAATCTATGCCGCCTCCAAATCCAAAATATGGAGTGTATGTGTGGGTGACATTTTATGGGCGCATAGTACAGAATGGAAATGGTTTTGGGATATGCTGCCTCCGCTGTAAATATTTGTAATTATAGTGCTTGTTACTTCCACACACCTGTTTGGCAAAGCAGTTTTGAACGATCATGGGCCTGTTGGTTGGAGACTTTCTTTGAAGCAAACTGTGCATGTAGTTGGTATTGAGGTGAAGCCTCAAGCTTGATTGTGTCATCAGCCTGTCATCAGGAGTCTGCTGTTGTTTTAAGGCACTCTGAAGTTGCCTCACAGACCAGCACCGACTGAGAAGTGTAGGCAGTGAGGGATTGCATGAAGGGCCTTTCAAATGTCACAGGTGGGTGAGGTCCATGTGAGAAGATGGCTTTCCCGCCTCTCTGACCATAAGCATGGCCGTCTGTTAATCTCCTCAGGCCAGATGAAAAAAAAAAAAGCCTGTCAGTTTCAGAATCTGTAACCTTGTTCATTGAGGGCACACTGACTGAGTGAGCTTGTTTACAATGCACCCATACCTAGGACTGTCCAGCACAATCTCTCTGCAGCCTCCAGACTCCTCCAGTCTTTGGCCGTTTAGGGTGGATTGATGAATGCAATGGTACAGTCACTGTTTCCCAAAGCACTGAGAGACCCCAGAGATATAGCTACTCTGGATTTTGGATGCAGGCCTAAAGGCTAGGCTTGTGCTTCCCCCTTATCCAGTAGATTTGAAAAGTTTGGCATTTGTAATGCAGATGGTGTTAGCCCGAGGTTAGCTTTCCAACACAAAACAACGCACAGACCGGACAGGCATGTGATGTGTTTGGGAGGGTTACCAGAGGGTTCAGTAATCCAAAGCACATAGTACATAATGTAACTTGTGTCTTCCTTTCCTGCCTGCAATGGGCTATTCTAGCTACATTCCCTGAAACAAATTGTTCCCCAAGTGCCTGACTTTGTGGCTGGAAAATTTGTGCATGAAGCCTGACAACACTGTGCAGCTTTGGCATTTAGCTCCTATTTAATCAAATAATCTTGACATAGGCAAGGAAAAATTTGTTCTCTCAAGTGGCATTTTGAAAAAAAAATGCACAATGAGCATTGCACTAAAGCAATCTATTAGAGAGGATCCAGAACATTGTGAGTGTCTTTAACAACACGTGCTGAAAAGTCTACACACCAATCCAAAAAAAGCAACAAGAAACACTGCCTCATATGAAGAACTGAGTGCATAAATATAAGACAAAAATAGCTGGGCTGCATTGAATTTGTGATATTTTCAAGTTCAAAATGTAACTCTGCAGAGCTGATGCTTAAAAGCTCGCATGTAAGCCTTGCAGGGATGTTTGAAATATATCTGTACACACAGCGTTAGAGAAGCCACCTGAGGAAAAAAAAAGTACATATTTTCACCAGGCATTGGCAAAAGTGAATGACTTCTTTCAGCATCTGTGACAGAAATCAGGTAAAGCTTGGATCAGGAGAAACACTCCTGGCACAAGCAGGAGAACAGAATAATTGACCTAAATAAAGACGGCTTGGAGGTAGTCCAGAGCTTCATGTTAACTGTTACATCACCACAGGGCAATGGGATCAAGTTGGTCAAAACGGCACACTTTTCCCAGGGCACTTTACACAAGGGGGTAGTTCAGGGTAATTCATCATATTGTACTGTATAATACAGGTGGAGGTTTTACTTAATTTTCATGTAATTGAAAGTTTTGAGGTCCTGAGGCGTCAAGAGATTGATTAACAAACGATGTACTTTTACAGTTGTATTTTCCTGGCAAAACCATATGGCTACTGTATTACCTCAGTTGGGTGACTTTCTTCGTCAGATCTCACTTTGCCACTTTCCAGCATTGACTTATCTGACCGAAATAAGCATGATAGAGTGATAGAAGAAATTATACATCTTTTATATTTATGTGGCCCTCGCTGATATATATATATATATATATATAAACAAGTTTTGAGCAAACGTCCAAGAAGTTGCTATTTCCTTTTTCCCTGATGAAGAGTGTTTATGCTTGACACAGTTTCCAGCAGGCACTGGCCCTAACCTTTCAGGAGCCAGTTTGACTGAGGAAGAAACGAAGGTATTCGCCCCTTGCCCAGCAAAGCGCAATCGGGCACAAGAGTTGTATTCACTAATAGTTATTGATGTTACTTGTTGATTCAGCCAAGGACTTGCCCGTTGCAGAGACTTGACCCCAGAGCTGTTTTGGTATATGGTTTGAGGTAGTGGTGGGGAGGTGAGCTAGGATTTGCAGAGGCAAGCTATTTCTTCAAGTTTGCCTCTCTCTCTCTCTCTCTCTCTCTCTCTCTCTCTCTCTCTCTCTCTCTCTCTCTCTCTCTCTGTCTCTCTGTCTCTTTCTCCTTCTGAAGAAGCCACGGATGTTGCAGGGCATGTAATGTATGCTGGCTTCGTTTATTGATATATTTATATGTTTATACATTTTTAATCTGACCTTCATAAACTTCAAGCCAGACCACAGTTGGTGTTGTCAGTGTCCAAGGACATTGAGGCCCATTCACGGTGGCTTGGTTTTATTTTAGGGTCAGGCAGTCGCTGCTCACCACCTTTCGAAGCACAAGGTAAATGTTTGGAAATGCTCTCCCATTTGCCAGAGTGCCAAAGTTTGATTAAACTTCAATTCCTCCTCATCAAAAATTCAATTCAGTGTCCTATTTTTGGATTTGCTCCTCATTTTTTGTCTGTTGATTTATTTTTGAACGTTTTTGGCAAACTTTTCTTTGCTATTACTGTTGTCCACCTGGGAACATGAATGATTGATGGTCACACAGGGGAGTGACTGATGACTGTAAATGAAATTCCAGGAAACAGCTGATTCTGAAACAGAGCTGCAACACACTGAGTTGAGTTTCAGCTTCTGTTTGTAATGTCCATATTTGCAAGAAGCAGTAATGCTTAGGTTAGGTGCTTTTTTTATGATACACACTCAGGTGAAATGCTATCTTGTTTGTTATTATTTACCCCAATGAAAATACAGGAATTCTTCTATTCCCCTCAGGGATTTTTTTTCCTTTTTTCCCCCCAGATTCTAGAGAAATTAGCTGGTGTAATTTTTCCTTAAAGTTCCTTTTTTTAAAGGGGAGGGATGAAAATGGTAGGTAATGATGACGAAGGTTTGCACACATTTCTAAAGCAAACACACCTTTAAACAACACGGAGGGTGAAAGGTAGCAGTGTCTCCACTGAATCCAGGCTTTTTGAAAGTGGCAGTACCTTTTTAAATAAAGCACGTTCATACCGGCTCCTTAAGAAGTTTAGGCTGGAGGGCCGTCTCAGAAAACTGGACCCCTTCAGCCGAATCCCATATGTTTGTCTTGGCAGCGCGGCACTGTCTGCTTGGCCCTCGCTGATGCAGTGGATATTAAACTGACGGAACACAGGACTCTTGATCCCTTTTAGAGGGCTTCTATTTAAGTAACGGCAGGCTGCGCTCAGTCAAAGCCACCTGCGATTGTCCACTCCGTCTGGCCTGCTGGCCACAAGGCAACAGAGCAGCCAGGGTGGTCACCACAATGAAAGATGCAGCAACCAGACCTCCTCTTGTCAAGTGGAAATGCTTCTGCTGCCGCCACAATAGTATCATTTTGAAGGCAGGATATAAAAAAGAGGTGGACCCATCTTACACTCCACTTGCTTTATGGCTTCTCTGTCTGTGTTAGACTTTCTGTTGCCTTTGATATTGCCTTTCTGTGGATAGATATAGGCTAATAACCAAAGCTGAAAGAGAGAAGCGGATAATTGCTCACTAGTAGGAGGAAGGCACTAGCTAAACGTGATAGTGATAGCCGTGACGCACAACCCTGCCCACTGCACTAGATAGCGAGTGGAACTAAAGAATTTGGAACAACATAGACTGAACGTGAACGAAAAATGCAAATGAGCACTTTACATTGAGTTAACATTGTGTTTGGTCTATGTTGTTCCAAATTGTTCCAGTCGTTCCACTCACTCTCCAGTGGAGTCGGCATGCTTGTGCAACATGGCTATGCTTGAATGCTGCCAAACCATCACTTAAAAGGCCCAACTTGTGCAATGTTCAGCCTTGTGAGAAACATTGCACCTTGTTGTTGGTCTTTTAATGTGACATTCTCTAGCTCCTCTTACCACAGTAATCTATAAAGGCATTTTAACATCTTCCTGTCTTTGTTCCATCAGAATAGCGACATTATGTGTACACTATGTATTTTTACTCTCAGGTAAAATGATAAAAGCAATCAGTTTAGCTTAGTTTTTTCTTGTCAGACAAGGCTTAGACAATACTTTCCGTCCTCATAGATGAACTGAACATAGCGCTAGGCTAGAGACATCATGATAGGAAATGTAGTCATTAACCGTAAGGATAGTCTGAAGTGAACTTTCAGAGTCCACATGGATTCATCTGACTTTTGAAAAATAGACGCAATAAATAAATGATACCAAACTGAATAGGGAACTGCAGAAACTGTTAAATATGAGAAGCTGGAGAAAATGTTGTAAGAAATGAAATTCTGATTTGATATGCTTCAAGGTACTTTGAGTTTCTTGACAGTTTCCCATGATAAAATAGAGAAGTGGACTGTTTGATAAGTCACAGGCCTGAAGTTGAATGCTTTCAATCAGGAGTTTCAGAGACAACCCCCTCAAAACCCCATCAAAAATCTCTCACCACTAGCTATTGGGCATGCTAATGTCAAGTCTTTGATCACCATCTTGAGTTTCAGCAAAGTCATTTGCCCAAAGCAACAAGCGTGCACTGTAATGAGTTCTACTGAGTCATTTTGGGCAATATTGTTCTACTTTGTTATTGCGAAGAGTGAGTGCTAAATAACTGAGCATTAGACCGGTTTAATTCTGTTCTTTTTTAAAAAAAAAATTCTTGGTACACCTTTCCTTGAAAGCTGTGAATATAAAAAATGCCACGTTTTGGGTGCAATCATATCTCCTTTTGTAGATAAAGGTTGTTCTCGCATGCTCTTGACATTTTTTTCTCTTTATCCTGAGAAATTACTTTTTTTCTCCAGGAGAGGAGCCACCACAGCTCTGTATCAAACACGTAAACACAAAACGTAGATAAGAAGCCAGACAGTCACTTCCACTGATCTTTTATCTGGGTGCCGGTTAGAGAGTGCTCCTTGTCCTTTCTCAAGTCTGCCAGGGTATTGAAGGTCAGCACCAGACATCCAGGTGCACGTCTGCTTAGAAGGGGGCACGAATCAGGTGCAACCCTCTCCCAACTACCTCATGCAAAGGTCATGGAGAGCCACGCTATGGCGAAATGAGCTCACTGTCCCAAATCACCGTGACCCTCATAACCCCATGAGGAAAGAGACTATCGTGTCATTGCTGGCGGGGTTTGTTGCTGTCTCAGAATGACTTCATTGGTGGAGCTGCTTAGCCTGGGGCTTATCAGTCGTGATGAGATTGTGACAACACTAGAAGGTCAAACCTAGGGTTGATATTTTCTCCATACGGTATTTATATTTATTTATTTATTTATTTATCCTGGGCAAAGAAACGGCAGCATTAAGCCTTTTTTAACAATGAAATTTAATAATAATTTATTTCATTGGCTCAGACCCTGGAGTATTCAGAACGAAGCATTGGGAAGACTATAAATACTATACAGTACGTCAATAACTCATCATGATTTGGATCATGAGATATAGAAATATACACAGCAGAGGAGTGACCTCTCACTAGAACACAAAGAATCTCACCACAATCTGATCTGGTGTCTGGTGAAATTGAAAGCATGGTTTACATCCACGATTGTACATTCATGGACTGTGACCTTCAAATTGATTAAGGATAAAATATAGATTTCTTTCAGTTATATATTTATCAAAGTAAATGTCATACAGTATGTTTTCAGTTGATGTCATTGAGTATTCATGGATTTCTCAGGGCTGAGTCCTTGTACAGTGAGTGTACAGTACATGAGAGAAACAGAGAGAGAGAGAGAGACAGAGAGAAAGAAAGAGAGAGTGAGAGTCACGTAGACGCTGTGTATAAGTTGTGTGCCGGAGAGAGGGAAGTGGGAAACATTGTGCAAGGGCCGTCAGGAATGAAACAAGTGTGCACACACACACGCACACACACACACACACACACACACACACACACACACACACACACACACACACACACTCCCCTTCCTCGCCGGAGCACACAGGATGGTACTGAAGGCTGGCTGAGGTATGACGATGAGAGCCGAGAGAGCCGGTGCTGAGCACATTCCAGCGGGCCTTCTGAGAGGCAAGTCTGTGTGCAGGAGGCCTACACTGGGGCTGGGGAGGTGCAGCGAAAAACTGAAGGGCTGTTTCAAAAACGGCTCGCTCCCTTGCTTGCCGGGGTAGACACACAAACACACGCACAGCACACATACACACACACACACACACAGATACACACACAGACATACACACCCACACACACACACACACACACAACCATAAACACACAGTCGATCACACAGATATTCACTTGGTCACACAAACACCTAGTCACTTACTTATGATTGCACATACATCTGCTGATACACATTGGGTACATGTACTTTAGATACACACTCACTCATACATATGCACACACATACCAAGAGAGATGGGTATGCATATACATAGTAGTACCTATTAACACTTGGTCTCAAGGGCACTCACATACCATTATATTACAGTATGTGCACACAGAAAAAAACGTCATGGAAATATGTAAACTTACAAATGCTTGTGAGCTATCAATACATTGAATAGATCATGAATAATATCAGCGTTTAGCACATGCTGTGCATGGTGGTACTAACAGGAATTCATTATAAGGTAGAATATTCTTATGCACATTAGAAGAAGGATTAGAAGTTAAATTGCATTTAAATTGCTTGTGCAGACACACACACATACAGTACAAACACACACACGCACACACACACACATACAGAAACATCCCTGATGACGTCTGACTATTTGTTTATGTTTAAGGTAAATAACAATCAGTTATGAAAGTTCAATCCCTGGTTAATGCAATTCTTCAATCGGCAAGTGGTAATTATGACTGAATAATTATCTCACACCAACAAAGACTTTTTAATTGCTGCCGTGGAAACCCCTAGGGAATATGACACTACAGAAAATTACAAGGAATACACAGTCATTCACTCCTTAAAATAACTTTTTTTTTGTGTAATTAAGGAAATATTTAATACTAATTTTAGCAAGCATTTCAAGTAAGCTGACTGGATTCTGCCCTCCCCCATAAAACAAAACAGTAGCCTAGAACTCTAGACATACTCTAGCTGTAGCAAATTGAATACTCAGCGAGTACGTCTAGCCATCAGCCATAGGTTGTACTCAGACATTGGTGGTGTCTGAGCTGTTTAAATCCAAATGCAATGCTCTAGGTTGTATTCAGGCATCACAGTGTTTAGCTTATCACAACGTTTTATCTGGACAGGGAGTCATTGGGCTGGCTTTAGCGTTGTTTGAATCGGCTTGTTAGTTGCGCTGAGGTTTTATCCGTCTTACCCGAGGGTCTATCACTCGTGGCCAGACTATACATTTTATGCGATGGTCTGGCTTGTCAGGCTAAGAAAACAGGTCCCTTTTGGTGGGAATGCGATGTATGTGTAATTTACATGACACGTTATGTAAATGAATATGGATGACTTGCAATAATAGCATGATTGCTCCTCAGATGGGAGGGATGATAGTTTAAATTGAACTGTGACTGTACAATACTGCATAGGTTAAGCCATTATTGAGGGTGTTTATGTGGGAATGTGTCTTCACTTTATCAGAGAAGGAATATTGTTGAAAAACAGTTGCAAATACAGAAACCAAATGTGTTTTTGAGCGTGATAGATTATCCTTGTTATTCTAAAAGCAGCGACTTGCAACAATGACAAAGAATCAACAAGACTTTTGATGTAACGTAAAAAAAAAAAGTCTCTTTCAAAAGGTGTCCTGAAAGCTGCTCAGTTTGATTGATGAATGGCTTTAGCTAATTAAATTTGAGTGCTGACAGGGGTCAGTCAAAACATTGCCCTCTCCACAGCAAGCTGTTCGCTCCATTATTATCGTCCGTCTCTCCTGCGGTGGTCTCTCTATTATGTTGACATGGGCTTTTGTTCGGAGTCACCTCTTTATCAGTCTTCCACTGATGTCCTATTTCGTCTTCATTTTTCTGTTTGGATGATAATAGTTGCCGCAGTGCTGCTAATCTGGTTAAAACTAGCCCCTTGTTCTACGCTTTGCTTTCTACAGAGGATCTGGACCTTCGGGTATTGAGAAACGATTACTTGCTGGAGGACGTGTTTAAATTTTTAAAGAATTGGATCAGTCTTTGACTGATTGGCTGCAGTATCCCTGCAGTGAAGTCGCAACACCACCTTTGTTGGCTGATTAGCCAGGACAGGACGAATCCTGAGAAATCAAGCTCAATGCATCAATGCCAGAAGGAAAATTGGAGGGAGATGAGAAAGAACCGAGTAGAGTTGCAGTTGCATATCTGTTGTTCCTCCTGCTTGTGTTGTTTTCTTCTTATCAACCCCAAAAGTCATTTTAAGTAGAAGTACCATCGCCATAAACTATAGCATGTTTGTGTAGTTAGCGATTTACTTTATTGTTGCTGAGTTTATACGTCTCTGTATTGTGCATGCACACCAAGAACTACAAAAGCTGTAAAATTACCTTTGTTGCTGATAAAAAAACATTGCTGTTTGCTCATGTTGCTCTAATTGCTCATGACATGCCAACTGACATTTCATTTACAGCCAAACCTTTCATAGCTAATTTTTTTTATGAGAAGGCTCTAGTTGCCCAAGTTTTGTCATTTCTTGTTTATGTTACTCTTGTCCATACAAAGTGAATTACTTTAACCAATTTTACAGCTTCACTAGATCTTGGTGTAAACATACAATAAGTCTAAGCAGATAGACAGATCCACATTCCTCAAAGCATTGCAACTTGGCTTCATGCTTTGAAGATCATTCGGTACTGTACCATGACTACATGATTAGTAGACCTCCTGAGACACACAAGACACTAATTTGGCTTGTTCTGCACCTTAAAATTTGCATACTGCTCAAAACAGAGAAAAAAAATCTCAGTCTGGCTCTCCATTCTTTGCCATTTTCTGAGTCAGAATGTGTTTTAGCGTTCAGACTGTGTTATCAGCCTACAGTAGGTGGTTATTACTCAGTTCTTCAAAGCACAGCCTGCTGTGCTTGTAAATTTGAGTTGGACGTATAGATAATATGTAGGTCTCCAAGGGGTGCTGTAGTCTATACCATCATGTATTGTCAGCCTCTTGGCAAACACAGCAGTGGTCAAAGAGAGAGTGGGTGTATGTTGTCTATAATGTTTTCCATAGTATAGCTAGTCATTGGTATGCACTAGTGAAAAAATGATGAGCCGCATATATATATATATATATATCACTACAACAAAGAAAAAGACACCATTAAAATGGCTTTTTCATCATGTAGCTGATAGATAGAGAGACAGAGAGAGAGAGAGAGAGGGAGAGAGAGAGAGGGCGAAGGCAGATAAGGAAGAAGGAGGCGTGTAAAGACTACTAAAAACACTGCATGTTTCCTGCATTGTTGTCACAGGTCTAATCAGTCCTGGCCTTGTTTTTTATTCATTTATTTTTTTTCTCTTCCATCACAGGCGGGCATGATTCGCACCGACGCGGATGAATACTTCATTGAGCCACTGGAGAGGGGAGCGCAGGAGCACGAGGAGCAGGGAAGGGTGCACGTGGTCTACCGGAGGTCCGCCGTCCGCCAGGCCCCCTCCGACATCTCTGTGGACTACCAGCTCGGTGGTAGGGCTCCTCTCCTACTCCTCTCCTCTGTCTGTTTGCTTCCAGAACTCATGTTCACCTTTTCATCCAACAGCTTCAGTGGATGACATTCATTCTAACATTCTGACACAGTGGTTTCAGAGATGATAGTGATTTCACTGACAGTTGGTTCACTACAACGGAGAGCTGCGACATGAAGTGTTTACAACGTTTTGGGCAGGTTCTTTTAAGCTTATATAACTGTAGGTCCGGTGTTTTGTTTTTCTTGCAAAATGGATCATATTTTCATAATGAGCCTCAGAGAGATGGAAATCTCAGCCTCGAACTCTTGGTGGGTGTTAGGGGTTAACTTCAAACAGAGGTACCCTGCTTTCAGTTGTTTCATCGACCTCCTCACAGGATCATAATTTGTTTTTAATACTCCTTTCAAACAAACGCCTTCTCGTTAGCCCCACGCCTGCAATAATATTAGGAGCTGAAGTAATAAAAGGGCTGTCACGTTTGATAGAGCCCCTCTACGCCTGCGGAGTCATCTCCTACAAGGCTAAGCCCTATTCTGTAGGTGGGCTTGAGCGGACCTCGCCTCGCTTCAAAACATTCTCACGCGACTCAGCCTGAGCCTCAGCCTTAGCCTCACCTCTTCTCCCCCCACCCCTGCTGCTGCTGCTGCTGCTGCAGCCCATCAACATCAGGAAAAACATCTAAATGACACCACTTCCTCCTCTTCTGTTGTGAAAAGAAGACCTTTGTGTGTGTGTGTGTGTGTGTGTGTGTGTGTGTGTGTGTGTGTGTGTGGTTGCAGTTGTCGTTGTTGTCGGGGCCATTTGGTAATTACATCGGAACAGTGGGAAACTTTTGGGGAGGCGGCCGAGGTCTTTTGTCACACGAGTTCCTTTCATAGATATTCTCTCATTCACTGGCCTCTAAAGAGACAGGGGGCTTGTACGGTTTTTCGCGGTTGCTACGGTAACCTGGTGGTGTGCCATTGTCCCAGGTGGGAAGCAACAAGAGGAGTGGAGAAATTATTACGCCGTCACTCCTGGTTGCTTGGGAATGCTCAGCCCATTCTCTGCAACACAAGGGGAACACGGATTCCATGTTCATTAACTTAAGCTCCCTCCCCCCCCCCCACCTCCCACCCTCCCACTGTCCCGATGACTCCTCAGACCACCTTAGAAGCCGCTGTGCTGTGCTGTGCTCACACTGTCTGTAGAGCAACCTTTGAATATTGCCTGTCTCCCATAGTCTTTTCCCAGACACTTTCAACACATAACACCCATAAATAAGAGCCTAAGGCCTTCAGCCACTGCTCCACTGTACTGGCCTCTTTATATATGGCTGCATAGCACAGCCGTGAAAACAGCCCGTCTGAAGTGTGCTGCTGGAGCACCAACTTGGCCAGTGCTCTCTGTTGCGAGCCAGCAGGCCTCTGAAAGAGCCTCTCAGTCAGTCAATGGTCTCCAAAGCCTACGCTGCTGCTGCCCGCCGGCCTCTCTCTCTCTCTCTCTCTCTCTCTCTCTCTCTCTCTCTCTCTCTCTCTCTCTCTCTCTCTCTTTCTGTCTCTGTCACTCTCACACACACACACTCTCACTCTCTCTCTCTCTCTCTCTCTCTCTCTCACTCACTCTCTCTCTCTCTCTCTCTCTCGCCCACCATTCCCAAGTCTGTGTCAGTTGAACGCCGTCCATGCGCCTCAGGTCAGGCCCCCGGAACAGCCACCCCCAACCCTTCATCCCTCATCGTCCCAGACGGTGCCTGCCAAGCGAGCCATTTCTCAGTACCTGCCTTGGGCGAGACATACGCTGCCAAGTACGCAGGTGCGGAGGTGGGTGGGTGTGGGGAGTATGGCAGAGGGATAGAGGAGGGTAAAGTTGGTAGGTTGGCAGAGCAGAGACGGGTGCATGGGTTCACACAGGATGCTGGGGTCAAGTTTTGGCTTCTTTCTTTTTGTTTTGTTTTGCTTTTTTTTTCTTTTTGTTTTGTTCTCTTTGTTTTGATACACTTGTATCACTAATTAGCTTCATATAGGAAGAAAGCCTTCTAAAGACAAGCAAGTGTCACACTGAGTGGCAAGCTGTCTGTAAACATGCTTTTATCTTCTCTGTTCTCTGGGGTTGTTTGTTTATTTCCATTTACGTTTTTATTAGCTTTGTTGTGCGGGGGTGCCCCTGGTGGACATCAAGTGGACTTAAACAAATAATCATTCCCTTTTCACTGTGCTCCCCTAAACACACAGTTTAGCCAATAATGAGCCAAAAGCCCTCCTCTGTCCCTTCGAAAACTTAAATAATCTTGGCGGCGCTGTGTTGTGAGTCGAACCCCCTCTGTGAGGTTGGACTCTTCCCAAAGCAAACATTCTCAGTGGGATTACACAGGTTGGAGTGGTAATAATCAGTCAAGCGCTACTCCCACGCATCCCTCCCTCCACTCACATACACACACACACACACACACACACTGCCAAACTGTATAAACAGTGGTCACACGGTGGATATTCAGAGGTTGTCAGAATGCCTAGGCCATGTGCATAACACCTTGCAATGGCTGCAGGTTGACAGCAGTCTTACAATTATGGATGTAGATATGTTGAATAATGTTTTATTTGCATGATCTCACATAATCTAAAGGTCATGCATTTGTCTGTCCCCAGCATGGATGATGGGTTTAAGTGTGTGTGGGTGTATTATGTTTGTGTGTTTGTATGTGTGTGTGTGTGTGTGTGTGTGTGTGTGTGTGTGTGTGTGTGTGTGTGTGTGTGTGTGTGTGTGTGTGTGTGTGTGTGTGTGTGTGTGTGTGTGTGTGTGTATGTAACAGTATGTCTGTGTCTGTGTGTGTGTGTGTGTGTGTGTGTGTGTGTGTGTGTGTGTGTGTGTGTGTGTGTGTGTGTGTGTAAGTAACAGTGTGTGTGTGTGTGTGTGTGTGTGTGTGTGTGTGTGTGTGTGTGTGTGTGTGTGTTTCAGGGAAGTATGCATTGCTTGGCTGGTTTGAACATAGTTTTCTACCTAAGGCATGCGCTGGCTGACTGTGAGACGGTCCTGACCCTAATCTCATGTGTAGCCTATCTGCTGAATCAACAGCAGATCAAGGCAGAATCCAAGCTATGGCAGAGGTCTCAGGATCTTTTACTGCACACACCATATGTGTGGAGTGGATACAGGATAAATGTATCCATACATGCTAGTGTAGGCTATCTAAATCCCTTGGGATAAAGGGGGATATGGAAGCAGAGTATGCAGGATTTTTTAAAATGTTTCGACTTAAAAAAAAAAATAAAAATCAGAGATTCACCATCTTCAGACAACATTGCTGTATCACAAAACTGTATTGGTTCTCAGTGATGCCATTACTCAAAATAACAGGTGACACTGCAGACTGATAAAACTTTTTGTCGTTATTGCTGGCCAACTAGCCAATGATGGTCTTCCTTTCACAATAACAAATTATAGGTTAGACTGTTCGTTTACAGCAAGTCATTGCCCAGCACCTGGGAACAAGCACGGCCTGTCTGGCAAGTCATAAAGCTTTTCGGAAATAGACACCATCAGAACACTGATATACTCGTTCAGTGTAAATTGCCTGGGATGGTGACCACACATCACTTTGTCCTCGGGAACCTGAGAGGAATCATCCGTCTGAAGTTGTGTTAAGGGTGTAGTTCTTTCTGATTGGGTTCGACTGCCAGATTGATTGTGCTCCGATGTCAGGAGTGACAATTATGGCTGCGGTCCGCCATACCTTCCCCCTTCCCCAGGCTCACCCTCATGTAGAAATTGGTTGCATTAGTGCAACGGTAACAAAGAATCTGTCTTGTTCAGAGAGTCCTGAAGGCATTACATCAAAACGGCAAGTAATTGGCAAAAAAAAAAAAAGAGAGAGAGAGAGAAAAGAGTGAGGAGAATAGCTTAGAATGGCGAGGTGCCTCTACAAATTCCATTCGGATGGGCCAGGAAACCATTGCGGCTCTGGTATCTGGGGAGCAGCCGAGAAGAAAGATCTTGAACCCGTGGCTGGAAAATGGTGATTTATATTTGTCACACAGCTGTGTTGGGCTTGCCTGCATGACTGCCATGCAGAGAAAAAAAATTGGTGTCACTGGCAAGAATTAGAAATATGCAAAGCAGTGAAGAAAACAAAGAGAGAGAGAGAGAGAGAGAGAGAGAGAGAGAGAGAGAGAGAGAGAGAGAGAGAGAGAAATGGAAACATAAAAAGTGGAAAAAGTGGAAACATAATGGTCTCTCAAAAACACTTAATCCTCTGAGCATATTAAAATAAATAATGTGAAAAACATTTAGCAAAGCAGGATGTTGCGGAAGTCCAGGTAATGGATCTTAAAGCTTAAAACTAAAGTACTCATGTCCTGTAAGGAACCTAAAGTATTAGTGGTGCCACAAGTGTTGTTGTTTTCCTGTGGAAGAAAAGTCTGTACTTGTGATGTTTTATTGCTGTGTTAGACAACTCTGGCCTGTGGGGTTTCCTCCCAAACAAGCCTGTACTGAGGAGACAGCAACACATAATCCTGTAGTTTATGTTACTGTGCCTGTTTTTGGCAGACGCTTTTATTCAAACTGAAATACGTACCTGCAATACAAAAATATACCATACTATACTATCCTACATTACTGAAGCCAAATGCTTCAACATACTATACTATATCAGAATGCAAATGCTTTGTACTGTATACTGTGCAACTTATACAAAGCTTCAAACAAACAAACAAAAAAATGACTGAAATACTTGACAATTTATAAAATGAATAGGCTAAATAGATAAGAATGTTGTAAAGTAAACTCTAGTTGTCTAGGAGGGAATGTGTAGTTGTTATGGTCCTGTAGTTATGAAGGTTGTTGAAGCTGTTCTGGAGATGTCAGCAGGTGTTTCTGAAGTGAGTGTGTTTTGTCCCTTCTCTACAAGAATCTCGTCATTGACTGATAGACCTTGACAGCTCCTTATACTAGATCACTACGCTAATGGTGTATCAATGCAAAGGCAACAATCAAGGACGTATAGATCACACTGTGAATAAGAATGTGCAATCAATGCAAAGGCAACAATCAAGGACGTATAGATCACACTGTGAATAAGAATGTGCAATTCAAGTGATTTTTATCATTTACTTGCTGCCAAATTTCCCCCTGCCGAATTACGTAGCTGGAAATAACAGTGTGAAAAATGGCATCCATTGGGCCATTGTATGTAATAAAGGGTGATGTAAGAATGCACACATGCAGTGGAAAGGAAAATCAACTCTTTTTGTTATGGGGAAAGAAAAAAAAAGTTAATATTTTGTGGTAAATTATTACGGTTTTTAGTAATTCTTATGGCATGAACCTCCATTCTACTCATTTAATTTCACTTAAGGAAGCACTCCACTGGGATGTCTTGGGAATCGCATTAGAGGAAATAAATAAACAGCTCCAAATGTGTTTCTGATCCTTTGGATGAAAGTACTCAAAAATTGTGTCATAACAGCATTATCTGCTGCTGCCCGTCCCTCACACATAACCTGGAGCATTTCTTTTACGGCGGCCCATAAAAGCTGCCGAATGCGCAGAACTGTTTAATGTCTGAGGTCAAGTGTATGTTTTCACTTAGCAGTACCCAAGTTTGTGCTTTATAGATGGCTAGAGAGAGGGAGAGAGAGAGAGAGAGAGAGAGAGAGAGAGAGAGAGAGAGAGAGAGAGAGAGAGAGAGAGAGAGAGAGGAGGCTTGGAGAATCTGCAGCGGGGGTCTTTAAACGGATCCTCTTATCTCCATGCTGCATGACTAACAGTCTCCCCGGCACACCGGCTGATGAGCAGCCTGCAGAAGCAGGCCCTCTGAAATATCAGCAAAACAGAGAGAGAGAGAGAGAGAGAGAGAGAGAGAGAGAGAGAGAGAGAGAGAGAGAGAGAGAGAGAGAGAGAGAGAGAGAGAGAAGTGGAGAGTGGAGTGGCCACTTGTGCCAATGCTCATTGTTGGCGTCGGTCCCCAGTGTACTCAGCTGTCGTGCCCATGGGTTAACTCGTCAGCCGAACTGCTGGAGCGACCTGACTCACGGAGACCCTGTGGAGTGTGACTTTTCTCACGCTATCTTTCTGCAGTCACAACACCGACCACAGAGATTGTTTTTCTTTATTTTGTTAGGGCTGGGCGATTAATCAGAAAAAAAAATAGAATCAAATGAACAATTCAATTCAATTCAATTTTATTTGTAGAGCGCTCAAATACAATGCATTGTCTCGCGGCGCTTTACAGACAGTACGGGAAGCATCCATGAGTGACAGGGGCAAGGAAAAACTCCCTTGGCTTTACTAATAATTCGTTTTTAGGAAGAAACCTTGGGCAGATCCACGCCTCATGGACTCTTACCTGCCTGGGGCCTAATAAAGTATCCGTAGAGTCAGTAGTCTGATGCATAGATTATCCATGGTTTACACAGAACACCATGAACAGATAATTGATGATGATCATGACCATTAATCATGTCACTTTTTTCTTGAGATTATGTACACACTTCTATATTCATGCTGTTTTTTGACAGTACGCCACAGTGTGTCGTCATGTGATTGTACCCCATACAATCCATTAAACATGACTTTCATTTCAAGGTTTAACACCTATCCCTAATTGCTATCAGTAAACATGGGAAAATTGATCATGATACAACTTTTTGTTAAATGGCCCAGCCCTGTAGTTTTATTTTATTGTTGTCATGAAATATGCTGCAGAGAGGCTAGGTTGTGCTTTGTATTTTCGACTGCGTGATATCATTGCAACACGTGCCTCTTTGAGCGTCATCTAATTGGAAACATTTGACGCTGTGCTCAGTGCACTGCGCTGTTGCCTTGCACAGATGTGGGCTCTGAAAAGGCATCCAGGAGGGCCATAGCTCAACACAGCACATTTGTGATTTACGACCAGTACCTTCACTTGGGTGCCGTACGTTGAGCTCATCCCTGGCAAATTTGATCTGAGATCCACTGCGATGCTTGTGTGTGACAATAACAGCAGCTTTTTCTGCTGAGAAGCACTCCGTGGCACGCAGAAGACAATGTGCCTTTCCACTTTTAAATGAGTTGTGTAATGACATACCAGAATCATAAGGTACACCCGTAGTTTTTCCATATTCCTCCGTGAAACAGTCAAGGCCCGGGTTTGATGAATTCTTTCCATGGAAGCTTGTTGTGATTATCCCCAACAGTTCTGGCAGCAGGGCTCCGGAGTGCAGAGACGACGAGAGAAGACGGCGGCGACGACGGCCTTGGAGCCCTGGACACCATTGTGTGCGCCAGTGGTGGGCAGTCTCTCGGCGAGTCCACGTTCCATTGAATCACCCTATTACAATCCCATCTGGCTACTGGAACAGGAAGAGCTTTATTACCATCCCACAATGCCCCTCTTCTTCCCTGTCTGTATACGGCTGATGGGTTCTGAACAGTGGCCGGAGAAGAAAAAAAAAAAAAGAAGGGAGAAGATTCCTTGAATTCTTGGCTGCGAAGATGATGTCATTGCACCAGCAGCAGTGGTTTATTAGATAGTTCAGTAGCTGAACTCGGAGAGCTGAGATATTTCGTTGCTAGTATTAGTTTCGTCTTTGAAGTCAATTTATCCTCTTTAGGCCGATAAAAGTCTTTTTTTGAAGTGATGCTACAACAGTAAAATCTGCAACCCTGGGCAAATTACTTGCAGAGTCTTATCAGGTTTGACCCTCTGGATTTCCTTCTTTTTTGGATAGCACCATTTTACTATTATTCCTTGAGGCTTTTCAATAGAGCTTGGAAAATGAGTTTTATTATTCAAGATGGAATAAATTTGCTCGTAATAATCCATATAATAATAAAATAATAATCCAAATGTGTGGCATTAATAAAGGTGCAGAATAGTGTCTTGAAATTTTAGTCGACCTTTTTGGAGCCAGTGGAAAATTATATTAATCTCAGTACTCCCCTCCCCTCTTCAGTACCCCCTCAGCACCCCCCTCCTCAGTCCTCACTGTCAAATCAAGTTATGGAAGCCTTTTCTCTGTGAAACAGAGTTTTTTTAGGTGTCTGCTAATGTATTTTTGGAACCCTTTTAGCACGTGAAATATGGATGTAATTTTTATCCATGTTTGTGGGTGTAAAAACCTGTGATATCCATCAGAAATAATCCTCAGTGCGCTCAAGCTTAAGGATTTATGTCATAGTGTTTGCCATAGATACTCGGCTTCTCTTCTATGTTAGGAGACAGATATCCCAGTCACTATTTGGCCTCACGTTTATTATTGAAATCATCTGAGGGGGGGGTCTGTTTGGAGTTTTTATGAGGTATTGCGAGGGACTTGCTTGGCTCACTTTAAGCAAATGTTCAGAACGTTAACTGCATTTCTGTCAATGTGACCACATCTGTTTTGTGTAGACCGCGAGGTGTCTGGAGCTGAATGCCTGTGCCCTTGGTTATATGGGACAGGATACAGATGGAACTGTTTACATCAGCTCTTGCCACTCAGTGTGTGTGTGTGTGTGTGTGTGTGTGTGTGTGTGTGTGTGTGTGTGTGTGTGTGTGCGCGTGCGCGCGTGTGTGTGTGTGTGTGTGTGTGTGTGTGTGTGTGTGTGTGTGTATGTGTATGTGTGAGGGGGAGCAGGGGTACATGAAGCCTGTGGTTTCTCTCAGGACTGCCAAACATCATATTTTAACCTTGTCTGGACTTGTTGGCATTATCGGCTACCGGTCAAACCATAGACCATCCATGCAGTACTCAAAATGAGGTAGAAGCTGCTCTTTCAAACACCTGCTCCTGAGTGGGAGAGAGACAGTGATAGTACTGGAGGAGGAATGATGGGCCTTGGTGGTTTGTGTGTGTGTGTGTGTGTGTGTGTGTCTCTGTGTGTGTGTGTGTGTGTCTGTGTGTGTATGTGTGTTTGAGGGGTGGGGGTGGGGGGGTTCTCTGTGTTGACAAAGCCAAGAATAGCCCAGTGGTCGTATAATGGAGGTGCCATTCTTGGCTGCCTGCCGACGTGATTGATATGACTGAGACAATGCTGCAAGAGAAGAAGAAAAAAAATGCTTGATGGTTCCCTCCTAAAAACCCATAGGGACATTGTGCATTAATTATGGTGTTTATTTTTCCCTTTCCCCCTTTTAACCCTTTTTTTTCGGGAACGGAACATTCTGGGATGCGACCTTAGAGACTTCAGTGCAGATGTGCCTCCTTTCTTTCCCTCATTTCCCTGTCATTTATTTACAGTATGTATTTTATTTTTACATAATTATTCATTTATTTATTTATTTATTGCCACTAAAGGTGCACCTCCCTCTGTTGTTGTTGTTGTTCGTGACTGAGTAGCAGACCTCAAGCTGCCAGCTTTTTCTATTTACCCTGGATATGACAGACAGGGTAGAGAGGAGCAACTCACTTGGGTGATGAACTGGAGGAGAGATCTGACAAATTTGACAGGAGCATACATATCTATACACCACAAAGACAGGTTTATTTATGCTACTACAGTGCTCAAAGAAGTGTCGATATCTCAGCTAAACAGAAAATGAAGGAGAGAGAGAGAGAGAGAGATGCAATAAGACACACAGGGCAGTGAGAAAAAAGGACAGATGGAAAAAAGGCTATAGATAAAAATCAGGTGGTTTTCACTGTCTAGACAGTGTCCACACACAGTGTCATTTGATATCATCTGCAGCGAGGGTCCTCAGAGAGTTATTGAAGCCGATGCCTGACATTATTTGCAAAGTGTTGTTATTGCTCTTTCGCAGACACTGGACTTGGAGTCACTCAGGAAAATTACCTTCGATTGACTCTCGTTTGAGTCCTGCTCTTGTCAGTTGCATTGATGTGGCGATGAATAATGCATTCAGTGTCGTGGTCATTGGCAAACTGAAGGATGGGTTTTAATGGCTTTAAGTCTCAATCGAGTTTGCCCTCAGTCGACTCTGGCTCTCTCTGTCTT
>JAODXP020000019.1:18848376-18850876 GCA_027497455.2 Sardinella longiceps
CCGGTGTGGGGAAGCGAGGTCAATGTATATGTCTGTCTGTCTGTCTGTCTGTCTGTCTGTCTGTCTGTCTGTCTGTCTTTCTGTCTGTCTCTGTCCCTCTCTCTCTCTCTCTCTCTCTCTCTCTCTCTCTCTCTCTCTCTCTGTCTATCTGTGTGTTTTTCTGTCTGTCTCTCTCTCTTTCTTTCAATCACTTACTCTGTCTCCCTTTCTCTTCTGTGTGTGTGTGTGTGTGTGTGTGTGTGTGTGTGTGTGTGTGTGTGTGTGTGTGTGTGTGTGTGTGTGTGTGTGTTAGCATTCGAGTCAGGTGTGAAACATCTGCCATATGGTGAAGATGGCAGAAGAAGCCAACATAAGAAACTGTCTGTCAAGAAACTTCATGTGCAAAATTAAATTCTATGTAGGGCCTTTTTCTTTCTTCATCCCTGTCTTCCACTCTCTCTCTCTCTCTGTCCTCTTGCAAGTGGTGCAAATACTGTCTGAGTGCAGTCTGGAGAGGAGAAACCTGAAAATGGAGTGTGTTATTTGTGGTCTGCGAAAAGAGAAGAGAAGAGAAGCGTGGGATTTAGTCAGACAAAGACAGACAGTTAGAGACAGAGAGAGAGAATGAGAGAGAGAGAGAGAGAGAGAGAGAGAGAGAGAGAGAGAGAGAGAGAGAGAGAAGGAGGGAGAAGAAGAGAGGTGTTTATGGCATTGGCGTGCACCAGATTGCCAGAGACAAACAAATGGTGTGATTTATTCCAGAAGACTGCCCAAGTGACCCTTTTCTGTCTTTTGTCTTCCACAACTTCCCTCCCTCTCTCTCTCTTTCTCTCTCCCTCTCTGTCTCTCTCTCTATCTCTCGCTCTCCCTCCCTCTTTTGTTTATGTCTCCCCTCTACTTTAGAGTCGGAGTTGAATGTCCCTCGGGTGCTGGATAGCGTTGCTAAGCAGGTCAACCAGACGGTCCGGAGAAGGCGACATGCCGGCGACGATGACTACAACATCGAGGTGCTGCTGGGAGTGGACGATTCGGTTGTGCGTTTCCATGGCAAAGAGCACGTGATGAACTATTTGCTCACCCTCATGAATATTGTGAGTGGTTCATGCAGGCACGCACACAACACACACACACACACACACACACACACACACACACACACACACACACACACACACACACATACACCGACACACATGCACACAAAGGTACTGATGTGCCTACAGACATGCAGATGTGCCTACAGACAAGCAGTTATGGGAAGACACAGGCACACACATGTAGAACATGTGGACACACACACATCCAGATGTACACACACAAATATGCGCACAACAAACACACATACACACCCACACACTGATTTGCCCACAGAGACACATTTGGCCAAATAAACAGGTACACGCATGTAGACACACACACACACACACACACACACACACACACACACACACACATACACATATTCACATACACACACAAACACAAACACACACACACACTCACACACACACACACACACACACACACACACACACACACACACACACACACACACACACACACACACACACACACACACACACACACACACACACACACACACACACACGTAAGCACACTTATATCCTAACAAGGCGAGACATCCACAGCACAGCATGCCAGGCACTCTGTGTAATCCACTGTAACTCGGCAGCCATGAAAAAGTGCCTTTGAGTTTATGTGCTGGTCCGAGGTTGTTTTGCCCTCATTTAGAAATGAATTAAGTAAATATTCCCCACACTCCCCAAATGCCTGAGCGAAAACCGAAGGGGGTGGTGGGAGGGAGGGAGCGGGTCTCCAAGCTCTCCTTTTTCCCTTCCCTACGCCCGAGTTGTGACTGGTAATGAGGTTGGCTTCAGACGCTCTGTGAAATGCTCAGTGAAGTGGGCTCTTTTGCTGCCAAAATGCAGTGTGAAATTCCTGAGATCATTGTGCCCTAAAGCTCACAGATGCAGACTTGTCTCATTAAGGGACTGAACTTCCTCCCTTCCTCCCAGCTTTGAGGAAAAATGGCTTCATTTGTCCTATCAAGACGAAGCACTCCGCTCGGGATGGTGTGTAGGATGTTTCGGAAAGCGTGACGTTCACTACAGAGAGTGTGGCCTCTGCCGAGGGTGCCTCTGCGAAAATGATTTATTTAGGAAGTCAAAGCGCGCTTCTTGGCGCTCAAAGCTTTAATAATACAAAATGGTGAAATAAATAAACAAACAAAGAAAGCAAGGACATCAAGGTAATGCAATAAATATAAATACCTACTGTACCTAAGCCTATATGTTCATTATCTCTCTTTGGTACGCTTCACGTTATGAATAACAATTATGTGCAGTTATTTCCTTTCTCCATGAGGAGTTGTGTTTATTATTTTGTATAGCAGTGGGTGGTTTAGATTCAGTGGCCTCTTAAGTCTTTCCCCAGACATCCCTGCGTGTTTGTCAGGTTTATAGTCTGGGGAGGCAAGGCATCCTCCTCCAGCAGATGTCCC
>JAODXP020000019.1:18855876-18868376 GCA_027497455.2 Sardinella longiceps
GGGTAGAACCAGGTGAACGAAAAACGTACTTACACAGGGACTGACACCATATGCTTTCTCGTTGGCTGCCCATCTGTAGCCTTCAGTAAGGATGCAATGTTTTGGGTACTCTGACATAATAGGGAATTGATCATGAATTGATTTGTATTGATGTAGCACATAAATAGCCATACCACTGGAAAAGACATTACGGTGTCAGGACCCAGCCCCCTTCTTGTATGTCTCTGTAGCACCACCAAAGACACTTTTGCACCACCCTCCCTCCCTTCCTCTCGCTGGAACCCCGTCACTTACATGTGAAAAATTCTCCTTGTAGTCATAATCATGTTGCACACAGGTCCCTAGCAACGGGGTCAAACCTAGTTTCCTCCAGTTGATGTTTGTTTAAATGCCGGCTGAAAAAAGTCAGTCAGCGGAGTTGTCTTGAGACAGACCAAGGAAAGACAGGATGTAGGATGGATCAATACCGCCCTTTTGACCATAGCAACTATCTATTTACAGCATGGATTTTCAACAGGTGGTCAGCGGCCCACTTGTGGTCCGTCACGACATTGCAGGTGGTCCGTGAAAGCGCTTCCAGTTTCAATTTAGTGTCTTGGAATTCATTTCTGAAAACCTGATTTGAGAAATAAGCACAGCTTTGGGTGCAGGAATCATTTTACAGCTGTACTTTCAGGTGTTTTATAAAATGTCCATCACTCCAAATATTGTGAAAGAATGAACTCTCTGCATCGGTGGGTAAATGTGGTGGTTGCTGTCTTTTTTGTATGTAATTTGTTGCAATCTCTTTGTTTGTAACAACCTTGCGCTGCCACACCCCAACAGTGAGCCGCTGATTACTTCTTTGTCAAAATGGTGGTCCCTGGGACTGAACCAGTTGAAAACCTCTGATTTACAGTATAACTAGTAACAGCAGTCTATCCTTGGAAGTTCTTATTGACACGATGAGTGGTGGAAAGAATAGTTCAAAGAATAGTGCAAACTACTAGCCCCTTTTATCCATTAAAATGTGAAAATTTGTTAACAAAACTGCATAGCGCAGATGTGGTAACAGTGGTGTAAACGAGATAATGATGCACTTTGAGGTGTAAAGACTGTAAAGGCTTTGCCTCGGAGCCTGAAATGTGAATTATTTTCCCATATACGCATGCCTTTTTGTTCATTATTGCTTACTTGATTGTGTTCCTCTTGGAGTGGCAGCGGAATGACCTGCTTTTTAACTGCTATTGATTACCTTGCTGCCTTGTAGCACATGTTTTGAAGTGGCTCACCCTTTCTCCATCTTTCTCCATCTTTGCTCTGCAGGTGAATGAAATCTACCATGATGAGTCGCTGGGTGTTCACATCAATGTGGTCCTAGTGAGAATGATCATGCTGGGCTACTCAAAGGTAAGACCTCAATGGACCTTATTGATCAATTAATTCATCATTAATCAATGAGTGCATTCACATTTAATATGATATAATATGATATATGAAAGATATTATGAATTCTATTAATGATCTCTGTGTTTGTGCTTGTAACCACCTTCAGTATCTCTAATAAGCCATATCCCAGTTTCTCTTTGTCCACCTAATTCTGAATATGATAAAAAAAAAACCAGCACACCGGTAATCCTTATATTCAGGACACTAAAGTGTATGTAAACGCAGTCACTGTGACCCTTAACAAAGACTCAATTAATACACTGGGCAAGTATGAATATCTAGGAATAGGCCATAGAGATCTTTAGATGTTTTGTACATCGCGCATTGAACTGTACACTTTTATTTGTGCTACAGGTATAGAACATACCATTAATAATGTGGTAAAACAGGAACCTAAAGATCTGCAGACATTTTAATGGAATGAAAGCACACAATAGCCCATATGCACTCTAATGAAGTAGACCTTTTCCGTTCCATTTCACATGATGGAAAATGGGTCACATGGAATTCATGAAACAATTCTGTAGCTCCCGGAAAATGCGTGCTTAATCAGCTGATGTGGCTGGACATTTTGTCATTTTACCCCACACACGCAGACACACACACACACACACACACACACACACACACACACACACACACACACACACACACACACACACACACACACACACACACACACACACACACTCATGTATGCTGCTTCATTCCTCTGTCTCTGCTCTGGTCAGTCCATTAGCCTCATCGAGAGAGGCAACCCATCACGCAGCCTGGAGAACGTGTGCCGCTGGGCTCACGTGCAACAGAAGGACAACCCAGAACATTCCGAACACCACGACCACGCCATCTTCCTCACTCGCCAAGGCTTCGGACCCACAGGCATGCAGGGTGAGAGTGAGCGATCGGCAACTTTGGTGGCTCGATCCGACGGCCAGACCCATGGGCTGTACGATCACCTGCCTCCTCTCCACACCCACACACACACACCCACCCACCCACCCACACACACACACACACACACACGCACACACATCCCCCCCCCCACACACACACACACACACACACACACACACACACACACACACACTGACATCCCCACCCCCTGTGGCTTTGAACAGCCTCTAGTCTAAATTCGTGTTCTCTCATTATCACAGTGGGTGGTGTAATAGGGGTCAAGGAGGCCGTAGCTTGTTTCACTGATGTTTGGCACAATAGCCGCAACTCAAGCTGCTGGATGGCCTTTCCTTGCACTGCTTAGAGCCAAAGTATCTCATCACATCACATGGATGAGGGTAGAATTAGGATGGATGTGTGTGTGTGTGTGTGTGGGGGGGGGGGGGGTGGTGCTGGACAGAGGAGCTAGGGAACAAGAGCACCACGTATCGGATTTGGCAGCTTTGCGGTAGATTGGCTGTGTGATGATGCTGTGAATAAGCTGGTCATTATGAAAAAGGCTAGCAGATGCACACACCAACTAGATCAGTAATGCTGGAGCTTGCAAACATTACAAACCAGATTCCAGCTAACTGGGAACACTTCCTCCAGATGCATGCCAGAACAGAGCTGAAGTCGTTCCAGGTCAACAGGCATCTGCCGCTCGCATGTTTTCTAAAGAAGACATTTTGCAAAATACTTCATCAATAATTAATTTCACTTATTGAAACAGTTGGTCTCTGTTGCACATCTGCAAATTGTCAGAATTATGATCTTTTGAGAAAAAAAAGAAGACACATTTAGACTTCTTGATTGATATTGATTCCATTACAGTAAATTCTGAATCATTACACTAGTCCTAGACAGACCAGTCATAATTGAATGGGCAATTTTCCCCAATTGGATGACCATAATAAATTGCAATGGGCCAGGCTGATAGCCTTTTGATATTGTATAATCCTCAAGCTGAGACCACTTCATAAGCCAGTGAGGAGGCACTCAAGCACGAAATAATCTCTTCTGAAATGATCTGGTACTGCAATGCTCCCACTGCTGTTCTTTTTGCCTGGCCACCCAAATTAGTTTTTCACTCACGGGTCTGGATTGTGACCATTATCTCACTGATGGGGGGTATGTTTAGTGCGACATGACTCCTGCACTAATACACTGATTTGCCAGGCATCGGAGACATAGGCTTTCTATATTTCTGTGTTGTATTCTATTAGCTTGCCTAATGGAAAGGGAGGAGAAGGAACATGGACATCAACTGAAATGTTGTAAGTTATAAGGCAAGAACAGTGAGCTTGGCTGTGATCAGGGAGGTAGACAGACACGACCACAAATTTCATGCAAACTGTATTCAATTCACCTGGATCCGGTAATGTATGCAATGTCTGTACAGTGTACTTTTTGTTGTACTCGATTACAAGATATTGCCGCTATTGTTCTTTTGATCATGTACTTTGTATTGTGCTCTTGACCATGATCCTGTAATATGTCTTTTGAGTCTGTAATTTGTCTGTTATGGACTAGATTTTTGCGACAGCCCCAGGCTACAGCACAGTTCTGTAAAACACTCCGTACATAAATCCCCAGGGAATTTATAGCATTGGCTTTTCCTTTTTGGCTAAACAGTAATGACAGCTACAAGGAGCAGTGCCACATGCATAGACCACTTCAAAAAGAGAGAGAGAGAGAGAGAGAGAGATTGAGACAGAGAGAGAGAAAAGGCATTACATATGCCTTCAGACACAGTGCGTTCACTTGAAAGGGTGAATTTCTGTGCCTTTTCTGAGGCTGCTTTAGTCTGCTGTAGGCGTGCCGGCTGGAGAGCGCCTGCCTGCCTGCCTGCCTGCTGCGGCTCCAGATTAGAGCTCCCCGGAGCGCACAGCTCACCGCTGTCCTGCCTTGGCCGTATAAAGGTCCCATTGTCCGGGTGTTGCCGTGGTTTCCAGGTAATGCACCAGAGAGGTGCTCTGTTTGACTCGGAGGCAGCCCTTTAATTAAACTCTACTGCGCTAGTTGGGGGGGGGGTATTGAGGGGCGGGGTGGGGGGTTATTGGGGGGATTGAGGGTGGAGGGAAAATGTTCCATCAGCCACGCGCTGAGGGAGGCGACCCAATCAATTTTCCCCCGTAATGGGTCGCATTAATTACCTGGTGAGGGAGTGATAGGCAGAGAGGTGAAGGTGCGCATAGGTAATTCAGCCTTTTTTCGCATTTCCGCCATCTCACAGCTTAGATCAGCTGGGTGTAGTGACGGAAAGGGGTGTGTGTGTGTGTGTGTGTGTGTGTGTGTGTGTGTGTGTATGGGGAGGGGGGTGGGGGGGCGGTGGAGCTTTAATAGAAAGCACGATTTTCTCTCAGAGTTATTCTGTCACAGCCACAGCACCGCAGGGGCCTCCCTTGCACGCTCCGTTTTACTTAAAGCTTCCGCATCAAATTTGAATTCATCTTAAGCCTTTCGAAGACCTTTTCAAAATGGGTTGGACAGAAGATTAATTTTTAGTTTGACGTGAGAAAAGAAAAGAACTGGAGCGGGAGCATTAATAGTTCACAAATGGCACGCTTGTCAGTGAAACTTTAAATCTCAATTAGTCCCATGTGCCAACGAGCAAAATTGAAATTGGGTAAACAGGATGCATAGTCTGGTTGCAGGTGTGATCTGCACACCGAATGTTGCTCAGGTAGGTAAGCCTGAGGAGGAGCAGAAGCTCGAAACGTTGCACATAAAATAAAAATTTCAAGAGGGAACAAGATTTGGTGTGCGGATCACATTTGTTACTGTTTGAATACGTTGTTTCTGATCCGCATCCATCTTAAAGGAACATAGGGAGGTGCGTGGTCACAGGATTATACTAATAGTCTGTTTGCAGGGACATATTACCTCGACTTAATTCTATGAAATCCTTTTGAAATCTTTTAGAACAATACTTACCAGATTTACTTCACTTTGCCCAAATGTTAAGTGTGATACACCACCAAACAATGCCAATTTATTGAAGGCAGCCCCAGCAGTTTTCAAGTTCATACAAAGTGACCACCCCCTGGAAAGTAAATGTATCTAAATGGTAAGACTCCAGTCTCTCTCTTAATGCACTTTGACCACTAGGATGCTGTAACAAAAATACGATTCTTACTTTTGTCATTGGCAATAGCTTACACAAGGTCAAGTAATGCATGCTGGAGATGCTGGAGAGAGAGAGAGATGCTGGAGTCTATAGTTTGGCTACACAATTCACTCTGGCTTTGGCAGTCTTCCACATTATCACTCTCTAAGCTTTGCGCTGGATCACCCCTTTTCTTTTAGCTTACAAGCCTACATGTATAAGGGCGCAATGTCATCTGCTATTTAGACAATATGTGTCTTTGGCATAGAAATGAATGATGCGTTCACTTGAAAATAGCGAGGACAGCTTGTGTTATTTGCCAAAGCACATAGTATGATAGGGCCCCATGTGTTGCACACAAAACTTCATTTCATATAGGTTATAGAAGCCTATATGTGGCTTATAGAAGCCTACACGGTTATAGAAGCCTATATGTGGGAGTCGGTGAAAATGGCCTGACTCACACATAATGATTGCTTTATGCTTGAATGATTGTTTTTTTTCACCATCCCTCTCTCTCTCTCTCCATCTCTCTCTGTCTCTCTCTCTTTGTCTCTCTCTCTCTCTCTCTCTCCCTCTCTCTTTTCTCTGCTGTCTATCCCGTTTCCCACCTCTTTTCCCTCTGTCTCCTCGCAGGTTACGCCCCCGTCACTGGCATGTGTCACCCCGTGCGCAGCTGCACTCTGAACCACGAGGATGGCTTCTCCTCTGCCTTTGTTGTGGCCCATGAGACCGGTCATGTGTAAGTGGCATGCCTTTGGTCTTCTTTTTCATTGTGTGTGTGTGTGTGTGTGTGTGTGTGCGTGCGCGTGCGCGTGCATGTTTTGTTTTTACTCAACCGCTCCCCAACCCCGGTCCACCTGGGGATCAGACACCAGTACAGAGATGGACAGCACTAAAGCACTGGCTTGTTCATTGTAAAACATGTCGTCGACATTGTTGATGTCAATGCCAGTAAAATTACACAATTCTCGATGCCAGTAAAAAAAAAAAAAAGATAGTCAGTGCACCAGAAATATAAGTATTATAGGACTCTTTGCCCTAAAGCTTTTTTGACAATACCATCTGTACTCTTTTGAAGTACCCAAAAATAACATCTAAATAAATAGATAAATAAATAAATAAATAAAGATAGATAGATTGATTGATTGATTGATTGATTGATTGATTGATTGAAGCATTGGTCGCAATACTTTGAAGTATCAAAAAACACCATAAAAATAAATAAATAGCCTACATGGATAGATAGATAGATAGATAGATAGATAGATAGATAGATAGATAGATAGATAGCTACATGTAGATAAAGTGGTTTATACATCAAATCTAGTCATATCACTCACTTTACGCATAGGCTAATTGTCTGTATGTGCCATATGGCAGTCCATAGATTAGTTGGATGGGAAACAGAAAAAGAGCTCCAATGATGGTGCCAACACATTTCTGAGTCTCAAATTAGATTATAACTGTCGTACTACTGTGCTATGCTTTGGTGGGAAAAACCTTGAATGAGGAGGTGACCCTGAATAGAATAATAGCATTGACCTTTGAGACTCCCTATTGAGATCTGTCAAACTGTGAAAATGTATAATGTTTTAGAATTTCTTATTCTTCTGTCCGTCTCTATTGAATTGCATACTAGCAATTGTGTGTGTGTGTGTGTGTGTGTGTGTGTGTGTGTGTGTGTGTGTGTGTGTGTGTGTGTGTGTGTGTGTGTGTGTGTGTGTGTGTGTGTGTTTGCCCTCACACAGGTTGGCCTATTTCTCCTGATATAGTGTAATGTACCACTTTAGAGAACCTGCATAAGAAAGCAATACCACTTTATGAAAGAGCTTCACTTCAGAGCTAAAAGGACAAATCAATGAGCCAGGGAGGTCAATCTACCCTATAATGTAGCTCAGCTTAGAGATCCTGGCTGCTTAGAGATAACCTTCACAACAACACTCTGAGGTTGTGTCTAAAAAGTAACACATATATCCCATCCATAATGGCATGAATATTCATCATTCTGGCTTGGTGGGGTGCCTTCAAACATGTTAATCAACTAACTAAGGGACGTCTACTGTAGGTCCGTCTGCTACTGTAGCTCAATGCTTACCTCAGCGGTCTGCCTTCTGAGGCTGTTGAGAGGAGACCATCATTTGTCATGTGGCTACAGGACGCCTGCTTGTGCTTTCTAGTGGCTAGGCTTTGCTCAGGATGATTCTCTCTCTCTCTCTCTCTCTCTCTCTCTCTCTCTCTCTCTCTCTCTCTCTCTCTCTCTCTCTCTCTCTCTCTCACCACTTATTGTCTCTTTCTCTGTCCCCTTTCCTTGTGCTCTCAAGGAGTGACAGATGAGAATGTTCAGTAATGGTAAGATGGTAAGAGCACTATCAGTGTGGCATGTCACCCCTGTCCATAAAATATGTCCTACAGTGGGGTCGTGGGAAGAATTTGAGAGAGATGTCACATTTTAGTGAAATATACATACAGCATATGCTGTGTTTTTCTGCAAATGGATCAATTTGTTCTGCAAAAGAACCAATTTGATATGCTATACTTCACTGATATTTGGCAAATATATGAATATCTATACTTAAATATATATGCTTAGATTTGTATAATACATAAAGACATAAGTGTATTTAGTATACAACTTTGGTGTATGATATTTCTCATTTTCTGCTAATAAAGGCACTAAATGGCAATATTTTCATTTGGAATTTTGGAGAAATGTTATCAGTTCTTAATAAAATACTCAAGCGCATACTGTACCTACTGTATAGTAGTGTAGTAAAATCAGAGAAAATGCAAAAGACTTTTATGTGGTCTCTTAACTTTTCCAGAGCTGTACAGTTTTTGCAGAACTAATGCATACATATTCCTCCGATACCATACATTTATTGAATATGGTGTCTTATGTTACATTTGATGTTAATATATGATGGCACCCAGACAAAGAGAGCGAGAGAGAAAAACAACTGTCCACTCCCAGCTATCGCTCACTCACCTAAGCATCCTTTGGCAGCCGTGAGCCTATCAACATGTTTGTCACATTGTGTGAATGTCACCTCCACAGGCTGGGCATGGAGCATGACGGACAGGGCAACCGCTGTGGGGACGAGACGGCCATGGGCAGTGTCATGGCCCCTCTGGTGCAGGCTGCCTTCCACCGCTACCACTGGTCCATGTGCAGTGGCCAGGAACTGAAGAGATACATTCAGTGAGTGGATATCTCTCTCCTTCTGCAAGTATTTCTTTCTTTCTCTCTCTCTCTCTCTCTCTCTCTGTCTCTGTCTCTCTCTGTCTCTCCTTCTTTCTCTCTCTCTCTCTTTCTCTATCGCTCTCACACACATAGACAGACAGATGCACACGCGGGCACTCACGCACACACACACACACACACACACACACACACACACACACACACACACACACACACACACACGGGTGGTAAGGAGTGGTCAAGTGTGTCTTTCTGTTCACCACATCACAGTATAGGAAGAGCTGACATGTGAGTCTTCCCAAACGTGAGTTTGTCTCTCTCTTTTTTTTTTTTTTTTGTCCAAGTCATTAGCAAACATTCCACTACCACTCTGCCATTCTATAATTAAAAATAGGCTTTGAATTAACTCAAGTAAATTGACCACAACCTGTTACTTTTGAATAACATTTTTGACAGTGCCCACCAACCCATGGCTTAGATAAGTCCAGAGTTTTAATTCCAGCAGAATTCCAGCCTGCTGGAAATGAAGCCTGCTGGTGAATTGGATTGGACTCGTCATTTCACTAACACCCGTTGCTGGCTGAGCAGGCCGCACATGTATTGCCAGGTCCATTTGGTATGGATGCCTGGACCTACTTAGTTCCATTGGTCTGGCTTTTCATCATCTTGCTGTTTCCACATGTTATTGGTGTAACGAGCACCATCTGAAATACCAGAACAATTAACTGCATGGGAAGACCAAAGGCAACCTCACTGAATTTTATATTAGCTTATTTTTATTTATATATTTTTTTCCTTGCATAGTGCAGCAACGTCTGATTTGGCCTCGATTTATCCCACCCTGCCATCTTTAGAATCTTTCTCTACAGTGAGGCCGGAAATCTCTCAGAAGGTTTTACCCATATATTCATTTGTTTTTAAAGTCATCATTCGGGGTAATTACCTCTGAATATCCCAAGCTGCGCAAAGTAGTCTTGGCAAGACTTCACTTGATAGTCGAGAGCTGAATAATTCATCGGCGTGAGGGTGTGACAAAGGGTGATGCTGTTCCGCTAGGAGAATTATAACATATAAAATTCACCTGTGCTGAAACTCCATTTCATTCATATTTCAAAGCATGCAGATTAAATCCTTGTCGAGCTGGAGATAATCCAAATCCACTTATGCACAACCTGATTTGTCTTGTTTCTGTTGCGTAATACAGTGTTTTAGATGTCAAAACACAAACAAATATACTTTCAGACCTCAGCATCCGATTTAATTGTTTAAGGACTTTTGGCCTAGAGGAGAGAGTGAAGGACAGTGTAAAGCTGTGAAATAAGAGACAAAAAGAAGTTCAGATTGTCAGAATTGTTCTGTAAGAATTTGTCTGAAAACCTGAAGGATGAAACCTTTGTTGTAGACCCCAAATCTTTCAAATTGATTGTATGTTCAAACACACAACAAATGTCTTTACCTCCGCAGCATCATTCATTGCATTTTCCCCACCAAACGTGGGCCATTGATCTGTGCACAGTAAACTGTACAACCCTGTGTGTCTTTGATGGGCTTACCCAGGTACACATCGATTTGATATAGTTTACAAGTGAGAAAATTTTGCTCACACCACAATTACATGTTCATGACAACTCTCTGAAACTCTTTCTGACTCCAGTAGACATTAGTCTGAATGGTTGTCATAGCAAGCTTTCCCTTTTTCAGTCTGTCTGCGCTCTCAGTAAATCAATGACAAGTTATGACAAGCTGTCTCTATTGTCATTCCAAACCAGACTGAAAGAGTTTCAGAAAAGATGTGTTTTTTGCATATGAATTGAAATGGGTGCAATGAGTACAGTTGTGATGCAAATGTCACAAGTGGAAAGTGTTCACAGAAAGCTTATAGTGAAATTGAGCTGCATATCCACCATACACTCCTCTTATATCCCCATCTTTCAGACATTCAGTTGCTGTTCATATGACTTCAAGTTCAATACAGTTGCCTTACATTACATGCAGCAGTCTTACCTTATAGCCGAAGTACCATCACATGTAAATCATCATCCGATTTGAAAAAAAAAAAAAAACTATTGAATACTTACTAACACGCAATAAAAAAAAACAAAACAAAAAAACCTGTGATGCTGTACATGTCATGCTCCCGTATGGGTTTATTTATTTTATTTATTTTTTTAAACCTTCAGCTCTTATGACTGCCTCTTGGATGACCCCTTCAAACACGACTGGCCACCTCTCCCTGAGCTGCCTGGCATCAACTACTCTATGGACGAGCAGTGTCGCTTCGACTTTGGTGTAGGATACAAAATCTGCACATCGGTAAGTGCAACCGGGGCCATTTTTCATCCTCTTATTCAGAACTCGTGATAAGTGAGAGCCCTCCGGGGGGAAAAACAAGGCTTAATGGCAAGAAGACGTCTGAAAATAAATGTTGTGCTCCGCTTATTGAACGTCCTCGAGGAGTATTTAGCTAGAAAGAGATGTATTTGAGTGAAGAGGGAGAAGGGGCAGAAAAAAAGATTCTCACCTCATTTGCACTCTGTGTATAACAAACACAGTTAAACTCATGCATATATAGATACAAGCATAATGGTATAAAATTAAAATTGCGCCATTTAAAATAGAATGAATAATAATCTGTACGCTTGGCCACTCAGGAAAAAAAAGGCTTCCATCCCTACTCAGAGAGGAATTGTTGTATTGCATTTTACAATTGTACAGTGTTTTTGTAGAGTGAGAAGGTATGATTTGCTGTAAGTGGTCCTTGTTTCAGCCATGTTGAATGAGCCTTGAACTGAAACACGCTCTGTTGTTTGACCATTGTGTCATGTAAGGAATGTGATGTCTTTTATGTTGTAGCATTCTCCCCTCAACGTGGAGCAGTTCACAGCAGCAAGCATGCCTTGTTAAATCATATCCTCACAACCTCATAGTGATAGCACCTCTGCCTCCTGCACTGGTAGATCATTTTGTGCAACAGCATAGGCCCACGGTTTTATCTTTCCTTTTTACGTGGGGGGACTCCAGATGTAAATTAGCCTAAGGCTAACTCTGGTACAGTGCATCAAATGGAAACATTTATGTTAAAAACTGTACTTGGTCCCTTACAAATAAAATGACAAAATAAAAATTAAAAATACGTCCGCCATGTTAAGCTTCAAAATTCATTTGCATTGAAAAATGTGTTTATTAGGGGAGAAATAGGGAAAATGTAGGCGCTGTCTAGGCATTTATAGCTTTGTGTGATAAGCAAGGGATAGTGAAGTGTGAAATGCCCTCTTTTTACAGTAATCAGTCCTAATACTATTTCTAACGTCCTAACCATCCCAATTCCCACTGTCAGTCTGATCGGTCACGGAGCGGCGTACCAAAATAACATTCAACATACTGTAGCCTTGTTGCTACTATATAAACCACACCCATTTTCCTAGTCTTGGTCATGGAGGCTGATGTCCTATTTATGCCGTGCCACAAATCGATCCAGCACCTCATGGCGTCTTCTTTCATCAACTGTTCTTTTGAGGAAATTCATTCCCATCTATGCAGTTGCATTACAGGACCCTGCAGTATTTAATTGGATCTTAAAATATTTTATTCTCAGCATGTTATTGGTAAAGGGCTTTGATTGTTAGTAGCCTTTTTCTTTGTTGTGTTGGCTCGTTTGTGTTAAAAGAAGATATCGGAGAGTGTGCCTCTCAGCGCAGCCAGCCTCGCTCAGATAAGAGCAGGAACGTTTTTGCAGGTGCCTTGAAGAATGATGGTATCCCCAACATCAGCCTCTGTGCAGTACAGGCTTGGCAGGGGAATTAGGGGAAGTGTTCATCTGGGGTC
>JAODXP020000019.1:18873376-18993376 GCA_027497455.2 Sardinella longiceps
AACCCTGTGCACACAGGTTGTGATAGCGGCATACTGTGCACATATGATTAAAGTTTACTGTCTGTATGTGTGTGTGTGTGTGTGTGTGTGTGTGTGTGTGTGTGTTTGTGTCTATGTGTCTGTGTGTGCGTTTTCCAGAAAGTGGGATGCGACCGGGAAATCGGCTCCAACAAGGTGGAGGACAAGTGTGGTGTGTGCGGAGGTGACAACTCTCACTGCCGAACTGTCAAAGGAAGCTTCACTCGCACCCCGAAAAAAGCTGGTAGGGACTTTTTACTTTTGCTCTCCTACCTGGCCTCCTCATCTGCAGCTGGCAAGGAGCAGATAGCATTCATAAACCTGACATCTTCTTCACTGACGCAGTGGATGAGTGCTGCCATTGTGTGCCTATTTCTATTTCTTTTTATTTGAATGGGGTGCAAAATTTCCTTCCAGTTCCCTTTTATATTTGTTCTTTTTGGTTGCTTCTAGGGGGTCAACTGGGTCAGCCTGATTCTATCCTGCTCTAATTAGCCTAACTTTTTTTTTGTTGCGAGGTTTAAAAAGCAACCATTGTTGAAATTCTTCTTCTTCTTTTTTTTTTTTTTTTAATAAAAACACAAACAGGGATGTGCAGTGTGTTTATGAATACAATAATTGTAAGTTCATAGATCAAACATAGCTGTCTCTTCTATGAGTTGGAAAGATGTGTTCAACATGAGCTTTGTTGCTCAACCTACTGGAGACTAGTCAACACTGAAGACGCTAGACATTTTGGTCCAACCATATAGGATTCCTAACAACTTACCCATGGGGGCAGGATTTTGAACTGTGTTTTTAACATGTTAACATGCTCCAAATGTCACCACAAAAATTGTGAAACATCTACACCTTACACCTTACTGTACGTTCAGACTGCAAACGATAAATTGCCAAGACTTGCCGAAGACTCCCAAGAAACATCGCTTGAGCACAGCAACCAAAACGGCAAAGTTGCCCATGACGTTAGCATTCAAACGTTCGATCCTGCTTTTTTACAGGCATTTCACTGGTAAATCGACATTCTGATTGGTAGTCGCCCAACCGCATCATAGCACATTACATAAAGTTAACTGAAGTTTAACTTGATTTTATCGCCCAAATCGCCCAAGTTTCGTCACCCAAGTCACCTGCCACTTTTGTCGCCGAAATCGCCCATCCCCATACAAAGTCAGTTGCTTCCGTTGCCTATGTCGCCTGAATCACTCTCGGTCTGAATGCACAGTTACAATACTGTAGTGTGTATGACTGCAAATGACTAAAAAAGTGGTTAAAACTGTGTGTTAATGCAAGCAGCCACATAATTTTATGTAAACATTGCATAAAACACTGTTTTAACCACTTTGTTAGTCATTTGTAGGTATACACACTACAGTGTTGTCTTGTAATGTGTCTAATGGTGTTAGTTACATAGCTTTGGGGGTGACATTTGGAACATGTTAAGATGTTGAAAACACAGTTCAAAATTCTGCCCCCATGGCTTGGTTGTGAGTGCTATTTCTCTCTTCAAGGAAACCTATATGGTTGGACCAACATTTCTTGCGTCTTCAGTACTAGCAAGTCTCGAGTAGCTAGAGCAATTGAGCTCTTGGTCTTGTCTACCACTAGACCAAGTCGTCGGTATTGGGGTATTGGGGTCAAGCACAGTGAGCGCGGGCATTATGCATGTATTAATGTTCATGGCACTCAGTCCCATATTACTTACTGCAGCTTGATGAGTTATTCTCAGAAATAAATTTTTTCAAGGAGCCAGGAAAAGTGAGGTCCACATCCATATATTACTCCTGAGAGTGTATAATTACAGTCCTTTTCTCAGAATAAATTAATTTGTTCCTTGCACATCGTGTGAAGATGAATACATTGCTGTGTCCATAGACAGGAAGGTAATTAGCCTATGAAATCTAGATTGTAGACACTGAGTTTGAATAGGACAAAACGTGTGTGTGTGTGTGTGTGTGCGTGTGTGCGTGTGTGTGTGTGTGTGTGTGTGTGTGTGTGTGTGTGGGTGGGTGGGTTTGTGTGAGCTGTCAATTGCAGTAGCCTTCTTTATTTTGCCCTTTGAAACAAAATGGCCATGAATACCACCGGGAAATGCTGCTTTGCTTTTATTTTTGTAGTTCTTTGTGCACTTGGGTTGACTAATTTGATGTCCAGATTGTCTCCCTTTTTCACTGCATTGGCCTCATTCAGTGTCTTTTGAGATCTCCCAGGTGAGATGACTCACAGCATCTTTTGATGACAGACCTACGGTGGCTTACAAACCTCTCATGCATACCTGATTTCCTTGATAAGAAAAAGGCCACTTCTTCAGTATGCACCTGTTTTCTGTACAGCGATGGAAGATGGCCTGTAGCCTCTACCCTAGCTATCCCACCAGTGTCCAGACAGAGAGACTGACCAGATTGATCTCTTTGATAGAGACACAGGAATGCGCCGTAAATGATTGTCATCGTCCTGCTCGATATTCAGCATTCCAATTCGGACTCTGTAGTGCTGTGTGCCCTTTAAGGGCTTTGGGGAGATAGTTATATGGATTTACCAGTGCAGCCTTCATGGTGTTAAAGGCTGGAACACAATTACAGTAGATGGTACAGATCGTTTTAAAAGATTTTGGCCATTAGCCTTATTCTCACAGGGTTTTCGGTGTAAATAGAATTTGTTTTGGTACCATCTCCACATTAATTTGGATGACATAAAGTCATATGAAGGGTGGATAAATGCAATTCTTATTTCCACCAGCCATCCAGGTTATGCATTGTATACTTCTGGGTGGGGGATTCGAAACCACCTAGTTACAACATGACTAAATACCGGTATATGGCTTTCAGGCATATATTGCTTTCAGGCATCATAAACATGTTCTGGTTGTACAAGAAAAACAAGATCATGTTTGTGTTTGCATGTTTGTATGCCTTTTATATAGCTAGTTCATTAGTGTCCCTTATGTCAAGCATCCCATATGGCTGTTATGATATACATATATTGGCAGTAGTTTGGTGAGGTTATTTGCAATTCCAAATTGTTAATGGGGGGGGGGGACTGAGCAACATCTGTGTTGACGGTCTGTTCAGTAACCTCTTTGACTTACAAACACTTTCACAGACTCAGTCTGTTCCAAATCTGACCCCATAAAGAAACATGCATAACATGCCTCTCCAGCTGGGATTAGTGGGTGGTGTCATTCCTTTAAGGGTCAGTGTCACTCATAATAACAATAATCATTTTGCAATACCACTCTTGGTGAAAATGTGATGATCTTCAAACGTTCATTATACCACAGATATATCATACATTTGCAACCCCTAAAAATGTCATACCCTTAGAGACCCCCTTTTTTTTAAAAAAAAAAAAAAAAAAAAAAGTACTGTAGCTCAGATAAACTATAAAATACAAAAAAATACATAAAATTACAAAATGTTATGCTTTTTAATTTTTTGTTAGAAATGCATAGAGGAAACTGCAACTGCAAGCATAAGCACTAATTTATGCATTGCAGCACTGGTTCTCTCTCCGCATTGGCGCGCCACAGATGCTATTGCTAACTATCTGGTCACACTCTGAGTTAATTACCTCCCCTCCTCCATACAATACACCCCAAGAAATAATTATCTGGGTCACGTTCTCAACGAGTTAAAATGATGCGCGCTCTTCATTAGAGGCAAGAAGGCCTCTGAGGCCAGGATATATTTATTTATTGAAAGAGTGTATTTAATTGCTCTAGTCTGATTTTGTGGTGCTGAATTACGAGTGATTGTGAACACTCATCTGTGGGCCAGGGCTGTGTGTGCATGGGTAGTTGGAGTTCTTATTTTGTCAGAGCCAAGGTTTCTTTTCTAACCTTGGAATCGGGCTGTTTTCTGGAAATTATTTGGGCACACAATTGAGCACTCACAGATGGCACGATTGCTGCTTCAGTGAAAGATGTTTTATTTATATGTTTGTCTGTCTGTCTGTTTGTTTGTTTGCTGGCACTGCACTGCATGTGTGTTTTTTTGTCATCAGAATGTTGTTTTTTTACTTTCATCTTGAATGTTTTTCCTTAGCACAATATGTGAGGTGATTTCTTTTTTGGCAAGTGTGTCATTATTTCATTAACTCCATTACATTATGAATGAACATCATGTGTGTGTATGTGTGTTTGTGTGTAAATGTGTGTGTGTGTGTGTGTGTGTGTGTGTGTGTGTGTGTGTGTGTGTGTGTGTGTCTGTGCGTGCGTGTGTGCATTTTTGACTGACTCATGGCATGAAAAACCAAACCAGCTCCATCTCTAACTGTCTCATTTTGTCCATCCATACCACTCACTCTTTTAACAGGAAAACAGTTAAGCAAGAGATGCCAAAAAGAAATCCCTTTGTTGGAGAACGCAATATGCAAGTATCCGGTGTCATCTAATCTCTCTCTTTTCCCTCCTATTGTGATGCTTTCTTTTCACTGACTGTCAGAATGGGACAGCCTCACTCCAGCATGCACACGACCAAGGTTGATGATGAGTATCTTTGATACTTAAAAACACACTGACTACACTCACAAAGGCTACATGCAATTTTTGAAAGTTTTTGACAGTCAAGACTGTCAAGACTAAGACATTAGGATTGTTTCTCTCTCTCTCTCTCTCTCTCTCTCTCTCTCTCTCTCTCTCTCTCTCTCTCTCTCTCTCTCTCTCTCTCTCTCTCTCTCTCTCTCTCTCTCACACACTCACTCACACACACACACACACACACATACACACATACTGTACACACACCTAAACACGCACACACACACACAAATATGCATATACTTACACACAAACCCACAAATGCGAATGCAATCTTTCCTGACAATGGATTAAAGCGGCTCTCTCCATTTCTGGGAGTGGCTGAAAAGATTGCACATCAGGGTTCTGACATTTGCAGTGACCCAAATTTTCACAGCAGGACTTCACCCAAAACTGACAGCTGACATCCTTTCCCCTGCAAACATTTGCACATTCACTACCCCACAGCCTCACACACACACACACACACACACACACACACACACACACACACACACATCCTCTTTTGAAAGGGACACTGTCAAAATCTGTTGACAGGCTTAAAAATAATCTTAGAAAGCCAGTGAAAAGAAAGCATTGCAAAGAAAGTGTAATGAAGCCGTTTCTCTATCTGAAGGGAAGACGAGAGGAGCATTTTTGCTGCCGAAAGGAGCACGGCACGTGTTCCTGAACGAGACTGAGGATTCTAGGAATGTGCTTGGTGAGTCTGTGTGGGGTTTTGCAGACCGGTGAACATCCGAGGTAGACCGAAAGGAAAGCTTTGCAGCTGTAGTATTACTCTTCCGCAATGTCTTTGTGTTTTAATTCTCTGACGGTTCTGCCATGCTGCTTTTATTCACTCAAAAGTTCACTAAACTATGTCTAGTGTTTAACTCAATTTGCTAAAAAGCAACATGAATTCACTCATTTGTGTTGAATTTGAGGTTGAATGTAGCGTCACTGTGGCTTGTGTCACTGTGATTTATTATTGGGTCTGCTTGAGTGATATAAACACATTGGCAAGCCGTCTGAGCTGTTTTCTCAATTGAATTTCTCTTTTCCGTAGGCTCGCCTGGAGCTGGTCGAGAAGCCAATAACATAGCTTCCTCCAATTTCATATTCTGAGCTTGTTAGAAAGAGCAAAGCGCAAATGCCTTTCCATTAGACAAGGATGTCCGGGTCTGCAAAACAAAACGAAAAGCAAATGTAGTTGTTCATGCTCACTAACTGCTTCTCTTCCCATCTCTCCCGAAAAACCCTCCTGCTTCTTCTGCCATCGCACACACGCACAATAAGGTTACCTTAAGATGTTTCTCCTCCCTCCTGGGGCTAGACATGTGGTCGTTCAAGAACATGAGGCCTCCCCTCAAATTCTTGGTAAGTCGTGACATCGTGCCGAGGGGCTGCTGTGCTCAAGCATACACAATACATACAGTAACAACTTGTGCTCATTTTTTTCCCCTGTGAAATCATGCCTCCTATTTCCAGAATATCCCAGTAAGAGCCGACAATAATCGTATCTCAATAATATTATGTAATAACTCCTGAAAATAACATTAAAGCCTCCACATACGTCCCTGAAGCTTGTATAAAGCCTGGCAATGTAATAACTTTCAGATAATGTAATAATCTCCATACGGTGTAATCAGTTGTTACAATAATGCTGGGTTAACTTATTACATTATCAGGTTAGCCTGAACTTGACAAATCCTGATAATCTAGGTATGCCGGTTCCCGGAAAATCAACCAAGTCCATAACCACACATTTGTGGACTAGTACCACCTAGTGAGGGACAAAAAAAAACAGGACACATCAACTACTAATGTATTGTGAGAAGGACAGGTCAATTGTAAGAAATTTGACATGAGGAATCACTATGACAGTGGCTAGGTGCGGGATACAGTGTGTGCCATGTGACATTCACTCAGGAAATCCCTGGAAATTCCACTATTCCCAGATATGCTGTAGCCTAGCAGACCAGACATCTTTCACATCATTTCACTTTGTGCAAAGATTCTGACATCTCTCTGTAGGCATACGATTCCTTCCTGGTGAGCAGATGATTTTTGTAAACATTAAAACTATTGGGCAAGTCTTCAACCATTTGCTACAGCTTGGTTGTGTGACGTCCCTTTCATCAGTCCCTCTGAGTGAATAGAACTTCCTCTGTACACTGATTTGTCCGCAGAAAAAAAATGATTTGACGCAACCTACAGTACAGTGCGCCTGTGGGGAGTTGCAAAATGCATTGAGTGGAGTGGAGGAATACATGTAGGCAGTGACAATTTGGCTTTCATTTACAGGCCAGTGGATTAAAAAGATGTGCTAAAGTTAGGGATGGAGATTTATCGACAGCGAGTGAGACATGGGTAGTGGATCCCTTTGCCCACTTGTTTGCCCCATCCCGCCTTGACAGCTCCAAGTCCTTAATATGTACCATGTACCAAGTTTGATGCTGATACATGAAATCCTTGGTGCGATATAAGCCTGCTTTCTGTATTGATAGTATATTTTTTACTAGAGATAAAGTCTAAAATGGTGGAATTTGATATAATGGGATGCATTGCACTCTGCTCAATCCAAGGATATTTGGAGCTTACTACATTATCAGAAAATTATTAAAATTTTAAGTTCCACAATCCCTCTACCACCAGCCATTGCTATGAGGTCCATGTAAGGCACCATGGGGAAGAGAAAACACCCATAGACCCCCCATAGATAGTGTCATAGACAGATGATATATAAATACCATCAAACGTGTGATGTTGATGACATCAATATCCACTCAATACATGCGAGTGCCAAAATGATGGCCCAATTTTTACATCTTATACATAATAATTATTAATTAGAATTAATTATTAATAATAATGATTTACTGTACATCATAGCGTGGAGTTTTTCATCCTTTCCACATCCCATGTTCCACGTAAGCCGAGGACTTGCTCAATTAATTAGTAGGCTTTGTGGTTAAGTCACAGTGAAATATTAATGACAAAAAACTTTGTAAAGTCGACTTACAGTAAATCAACTTCAATCCCTGTATTACACAGTTTAAATGCTATGCTGCAAAGTAGCAATTTGGAACAGCCTCTTGGAATCTTTGTTGATTGCGAGGTGTGCATGTGAACATGATGGTAATTAAGGGAATGATGTTAGCTTAATTAATGTTGAGGTTGCACCATCAAATGCCAATTTAGGGCCTCCAGTGGCAAGTACAGCAAAGGGTCAGGTTTAATTGGCATGGTAAATGAGGCTTGAATATCAATACCAGCCTCCCGGTATGAAATCTTGTGTTACAAGACCATTTATTGAAAGAAAATGTCACATAGGAGAGACCACATTAATGTCACATTGGAGAGAACACATTCGGCTTGTTTGAAATACTTAAGAATTACACCTTTGCACCGGCTTCAAGCAAAAGGTTTTGATGCAAATACTTATGTTACCTTCTGCTTGACTTGCCTAGAGTAGTTCTAAAGAGTTCTGTAGACGCTAGTTGCTATGTGCTGTGTATTCATTATCATGTCTCGCACATGACTCATAAAGAGGGATGATGGGCGGCCATGGTAATGCGCTTGACATGCTGACACATTTGAACTGGTGATTGCCCTCAGCACACTGTCAAATGCTCAACTGGTCTCTGAAACACACACACACACACACACACACACACACACACACACACACACACACACACACACACACACACACACACACACTGCACACACATACACATACACACATCTACATTCATCACTGTCTAGGGGCGCTCTTTATGTCAAAATGCCCTTGTGCTACTTTGGCATAATTGTAGTCGCTTCCATTAAAAGATGATCATCTGTTTTGGGTCGTCTCTCAAGCAGATGTAAGGATGAAAGTCACATTACTCAGATGCTATATCATTCTGGCAATTAGATGCTCCTCTGAAATCTAGGCCAGAGAGCTAATGCAGCTCTCTTGCATATAAATGGACCTTTAAAAAAGTTCTTTTAAAAAACTATTATCTTGAATCTTCAAAGAATGACATGATTGGTTTCAGCCATCAAGAATCAGGCCACAGGGCATTACATTCTCAACGGCAAAGGCGAGGAAGCAAGATCACGGACATTCATCGACCTGGGCGTGGAATGGAACTACATCCTAGAGGAGGATGTGGAAACGCTGCACACTGAGGGACCCCTGCACGATGCTGTGGTTGTCCTGGTAACAACAACTTATTTTGTTTTTGTGAGACAATAATTTAGCTGGCTTTAGAAATGAGATTGGGCTTGGGGGTTAAGGCCTCCTCACACCAGTTACAGCAGCATTGTGGAGCACTTTTGAATTTGACAATATTGTTTGTTTCACTGACAGGCCGCAGTGGCAGAGTTCAGTGCTGGTGTGTGGGGTTGTATTGAAAACAATGGAATAGAATGTTGGAAGCACAGTGCTCCGCACTTTGTCAGAACCGGTGTATGGCCATTTCAGGACACCTCTTTTTTTAACTATAGTAGCTGCTAAGCAACTGTAAGCACTTTCCATTAATTATTCCCCTCAATAATTAACATTCAATGGTAAATCATTGCGTATTGTGCAGAGCAGAGCATGGCAACTCAAATCAAAGGAACGTTGCCTACTGATCTCTTCTATCTATCTACTTATTATTCTGCTAATGAGTATCCACGCTTGCTCGCCATCCTGAGATACCTTTGGCTTAAGTATATGCCAGTCCTCTGTGAAATCCTTGGCAGATTATGTTGAGAGGAACTTCATGCAATGATAATAAAAAAGAAAGATTTAAAAAAAAGAGATGGCAGCAATCCCTGAGCGACGTGAGGTTTCACAGTAGCACTACACAATGTGGGGACAAATATAATTGGATATTACTGTAATAAGTTCAGTATTCCACGTCAATAAATCTTCTTGTGCATGAGAGGAGTTTCTCTGCCTGTTACGTACAGTAGACTACTCAAGTACACAGTAGGTCAAAGATAAGTGGTGCATGTCTTTTATCTTCTCAACATAAGCTAAGTGCACTTGCGGTGTTCAGTTAAGTTAGTTAAATAGTAAATAACACAATTACTTAAAGAAAGCAGTTGTCAGCTTGGAACAGTTGTTATTTTGAGTTTTTCACTGAATGAATATTGAATGTAAGGTTAGGTATGGATTTTGAAAAGGGTTCCCTTGCTAAGACATGTTGGACATATAAGATTGACCTTGACATCAGCTATATATGCATGATTTTTAAAACATTCAAAATGCATTTGGTTGTCTGAAGCTGCTGTAAAAAGTGACATTGCCTAATCAAAACAATCAAGCCATCGTGTCTATAGACACGATCAATGACCAAATTATGTAACTTTTTACTCAGAAAGCAATTAGACTCAAATGCAATGGCAGCTTACAAACTCTGCTAATGAAGGAATTTTCTGAAAGTTTTAATTAAACAGATAGCATTTTCAGCATTTTTTTAATACCTGTTAACATAGATATAGCAAACAGCGATGTCAGTCTTATAAGGCCAGCATGTTTTACTAGCCAGGGATTCTTTTAAAGAAAAACATTACTTAATGCCTTGGTCTTGTTACATTTAACAGCACAAACAGTGTATTGCTCATCAGTAAGCAGTGACCCATGGACACTAGTTGTGGTGGGTTCAGAAAGCTGCAGGTTATAAATATTGATTTCCAAACCAATCCACGTTCACAGATACGAGTTTAATAACACTCACTTGTCAATTTGCTAATAAACCTGGTTCATCTTTATTCCATTGGACCCCATTCGACCCCTTTCAACACTTATAGACTCAGAATGGTGAGAGATATGGAAATATGCCTGTGGACCACTGGCATAATATTATGGGGTGGTGTTGTAAAACTGGTGGTGTTAGAGGAAAATAACTATTTGGGTCAATTGAATGAACTTCACTTGTGAAGATCCTATGAACCTGAGGGTAATTGACATTGGCTGTCATTTATCAAACCAACGTGGAAACCATTGCAAGTTTGAGTGCAGGAATCGTCTTACGACGCTGTTCATGTGAGATTTATGAAGCATTCGTATTGCTCATATCTCACCTTAAAGCATGAACCCATATTGGTAAATGTGGCAGCAGAAACCAGCATAATTTAAATGTTACAGACAAATATACTCTCTGATTAGAGGCCTCACCACTAGAATTTGTGACATGAACATGCTTAATGCATCCAAAATTAAACCCTTTTTGGTTACACTGTATTTGAAGGTACCGTCTGACATGACGTCTGTCATAAACTTTTTACACCTTTCATGACTTCTGTCATTAAGTGTCACCCGGTATTTGTCATCATGGATAGGGTTAGGGTTAAGGTTAGGGTATGTCAGAAGTCGTGACAGGTTTATAAAGTTTATGACAGATTCATGACAACGTCATGTCATAGTTAATGACAGTGTCTAAGTCTTATGACGGTACCTTCAAATAAAGTGTTATCCCTTTTTTCTAGTCCAGCTGAGCTAATTAGTTTTGGCAGACACCATCAAAGGAAGGTGCAAAAAAAACTTTATTTCCCAGACAGAATGTATGAATTGCTGTTAAATGCCAGTAAATGTGCAGGAGTTTTGTCCAACCTAAGCTATATCTCACGAATGACTATGAATAACTTCATAATTCTTTGAGCATTAATACAGCTCATTGTTTCCCACACTCTTAAAACACATGTGTTGAAAATAACACAACTTGTGTTGTTTCTTAACACATCTCTATGTCCAGATTGGGACAACAGAACTTTTGTTGATTTTAACACATTGGGTGTGTTACTACATTCAACACAACTTTTGTGTTACTATTAACAACAGGTTTTTGTGTTACTTTATATTCAACACAACTTTTGTGTAACTGTCCACAACATGTTTTTGTGTTACTTTATTTTAAATCAATACATGTTATTTAAGTCATGTATTTCACCTGTACCTACTTACATAAATTCAGGGGAAAAAATACAACCAACTTAGAGATTACATATTGACAATAATTTTATTATTCAAATGACACATATTTAAGAATGGTCAATACATTGAATGGCAAAAAAAAAAAAAAAAACCATTTCATAACATTTGCTGCAAGGTAATTGCATTGTTTAACATTTCATAACATTTGCAGCAAGATAATTGCATTGTTTAACTTTACATTTTTGTCTCATATATAAAACCAAAACTTTCCTCATAGCACAGCATCAATGAAAGTCTATACAAGTTTGTATCTTAGTATTATGTGCTTTTCAGAATCACGATGCGTGAACAAATCAAGAGGTAAAACATATGCAATATTTTTTAGATTAACCATTTCAAACTCATTTGTCTTCTCCACAACGTAAGAGTGAAGGTGATCATCAAAATATTTAACAGTAATTATTTGGAGAAAAAAGAGTGCATCAACACTTTCAGAAACGGGAACTATGTATGTAATTTGTCCAAAGAGCCGCTCACCATTCAAGTCATTGTTTAACGCGATTACACCACCAGTTTTGAAAGAATGCCCAAACATCTCAACACTGCTGCACAAATTAACTCTACTGCAGATACTTATGTCTTGTCCAAAGCTTTTCATGCACTCAGTAAACTGCTCATGTTTCACAAGACTCCCTACCATAACTTGAAAGGTATTGGGCACTTTCAGTTTTTTGTCAAGAGGTTCGCCAAATTTCCAATCAAACATGCTCTTAATTTGATTTTTAAATGCTAGGGTCTTAGAAATGTTAATGAAATTGCAAACGACATGTGCATGTTTTTTCAATGGATTATGTTTCCCCTCGAACCTCATGCACCATAATTTTACAAGGGGTCCAAATTTAATCATCAATCGCCAGTAATGAATCATAAAGTGGTGCTTAGGAATAATATTTCTCTCGGGATAAATACTTTTAAACAAGCGATGGTGATCAATGGTCAATTGTTTCAAAAGAATAGCCATTCCTTTTGTTACAACTGGGGCAAAAGCTATATCACAAATATCCCTAAGCATTACATATAGCTTCCAGTGTTGACTGTCATGACTCACAAAATCTCCAATAAGCATAGGTAGAAATATCAGAAGACACCACATTTGACTGGCAGTTTGTTTCACAGGATTGTCTGCTGTCCTCAAATTAATTATGACATTAGGTTTATTCTTTTCATTACTATAACCATAGTCTGTGCTTACAATCCTGTCATTAAACTGCTCTAGAGTAAAGAGCTCTTCCACATAAATAAACTGCTGCAACATTAACTTAACTTCTAGAGGAGCAACCCCTTCTAGTAGATCGTGCATCACATCTACACCCACATGTTCAGTGATGTGAAAATATTTGAGTGTATTCAGGCAAGAATCCTCCTTAACACCAGTAGCAGCTGGGTTTTTTTCACTAACATGCAGCTGATAATTGTCTTTGTTGCGCATCTCAAGCCTGTCATCGTCAAATTCTTGTTGTGCCATCTGCTTATCAACCATGCAATATCGACAGAATCGATTTGCCGAAAAACTCTCCACAAACCCCCGAGTGTATGACACGCAAGGTTGTCTGCAGTCAGAATGCATACAGTTCCAAATAGAGTAGTAATCTGACCCCCGATTTCTACCTCAATGCCTTTAGTCTCAAGAAATCTCAAATCATCTAGCAAAGGCTCAAAGATCTTTTTTAAGCCATATGTGTCCTTATCAATCGAATTGAAAAGAAGACACAGGTGAATGTTGTTCAGGGCTGAATTATACTCGGATGGCAAGTTTCGTATACAAAAATAGACAGCTCCCATCTTGTGAATTTTTGTTTTGGCCCCTAATGGATTAGTAGTTTCAAAATCGTCAAAGTACAACTGAATTTGAAGAGCATTGGGTTGATTCTTGTACAATTCATGTCTTTTGAAAACTAAACCATCAGAATAATCATGCATTCTGTCATCATATCTGCTATTACTTTGTCTGTAGACTCTTTCAAAATGTTCACAGCTGAAAAGAAATTTCACAGTATCAATGACTGAGATATACTGACAAGTATCAGCTGCTAGGGTTTGGCTAAACTTTCCCTGTCTTCGCGTTGTTTCACCCCTATGACCCAAAAAAATTTCCTTTGCCTCGACTATAGACAGATTATCAGTGAAATACTTTGACATTTTGTAAGTACTATCCACTTCCTCAAACATATTCCTAGCACTTTCAAAATTTTGCATTAAACTCTGAACAGGTTGATCATTTAGTGGTATAGAATACATGTTCACCATATCAACTGTTTGTTGTTGTAAAGAAGAGAGAGCTTCATCAATTAGATCACTGGCAATGGAAATGTGTTTCTGAACATCAGACTGAGTAGCATTAGATGCAGAGTATGTTTTTGCAACAAAAACTCCAACACATTTTTTTAGATAGTCTTTGTTATCCAATAAAGTGTCAACACTTTCTTCGTTATTGTCTGTCTCGTTTTCTGAATTAGTTGGTGCAGTTGGTGCACTTGAATTAGTTGGTGCAGTTGGTGTACTTGAAGTGCTAGGTAAATTAGAGGCATAGTCATGTAGTTCTAAATCAACTAAATTACTGTGTGAGTGACACCTCTTTAAGTGTTTAGAGTAAGAGCCGAAATTGTTGTATGTTCTTGGGCAATTTTCCTGACTGCATGTTAATGTGTAATCCTGGCTGTCACAGAACGCATGGACATGCTTAAGATGATATATGAGCCTCCGTACATCTTTAGAAACCAGCCTCTTGCACTCTGGACATATATACATGATTTCAATTTAAAGCACCTGAAGCTTGGCAACAAGCTCCACAATTTTGGCTCTCTTCCCACCAGATATTTGCAAGCCATACACGTGCTCCATGAATCCAAACACTGACGCCAGCTGAATTGGATAGGCAAGATTGCAGATCCAATACAGTTTAAAAAGTTTATCTAGGCAGCAAGCTAGACTTTCGTCTTGTAGAGGAATTGCCACAGCATCGTTTGAGGCCACTATGACATATTGGGCTCCTGTGTTGGGGTATCCCAGGCTCACCAAGCGTGGTTGATTGATGGTTTGTTGATTTGACGAATCACAGACCGTGCCACTGGTTTGAAGAAGTGACGTGATGCTGGTTCCCATCTGCAAAATGAACAGTGCAGATAGAACAGATATTAGTGATGCAGCTATGCCAGCAGTAGCATGACTCTCGCCAGATCCTCCTGAATTTACGCTCAGCTTCAGCTACAACACTTTCAAGATGGCTGAATTCAAGATGGCTGAATTGTTTGGCCCATAACTTCTGACTGGGTGGATGGATTTTTTCCAACATTTCTTTTAGCTTTGTTTTCTCAATAGTACTTTGTTTCATCTCTGCCCCAAAAGGCAAGCCCGCTTCCAGCATTTTCTGTGACAATGCAATCTAGTTGTGTATATTTCTTTTAACCAAAAATTTGTGAACGAAGCGCAAAGTCTGATGTTTCTGTTGTTCATCGCAAACAAACTACAGGAAAACTACTGGTAACTATATTTCCAATTCAAGACTTACTGGCTTTATCTCCAACATGTAGGCCATTGCCGCCTTTACACTGCATTTGGTCCACCCTTTACTCCGTCCTGATGCAGTAGGGGGGAGATACTGGACGAGCATCCTGAGGGCTCTGAAGCTACTTGATTCTGCACAAAAAAGGAAGACAGCTCAACATTCCAAGCATATAAGGATTTTTTCAAACCGGTGTTTTTCCACCTTTTTTGAACCAAGGCACTTGAGGTTCAGAGTCCATGTTACATAGCTGTTACTATAAGCTTTTTAACATTGAATAATGGCATAATAGGCCTATTATAACATCTTGAATAGGAATCAAATGAAGAGAAAGATTTCACACCAATACCTGCAAATTGTTAGTCATAATTTCAAATTAGCCACCTTACCAGCACTCTCATCCTCTGTGTAGTCTTCTTTCTTCTCAAGGCACGCGAGTTTCAGAAGCTTTGGGACGATGGTGGGTTCCCATTTGCGGAGGAAGGCATCTGCTTTGTCTGGAAACATCCTCGCGAACTCGCTGTCAATCTAGAACATTTACACACACACACACACACACACAATTATTAGTTGTCCAACACACAGTGTACAGGTCATCCTTGGCAGTGATTGAATTTATGTTTTTTTCGTTCTTTTTTAAAATATGTTTTTAGGGCTTTTAGTCGGATATGACAGTCTGAGATGGTGACAGGAAGCGAGTGGGGCGGAGAGACAGGGGTGAATCGGCAAATGGACGCAGACAGCGAATCGAACCCGGGTCGCCGGCACGTTAAACGAGTGCCCTAACATATGAGTCATGGTAGGGCCGTGATTGCATGTCTTAAAACTCACCAGATAGGGCATGTCGATGAAGCGTGGGTAGTGTTCCACAATCTCTGCCAGAGTGGGTGATTGACTAGAAATCCAGTATCTTCGGTGTGTGTAGGTTTTGTCCATTCCCATCTTTATCGATGACCGATTTTCGGGAGTAGGCTTCATCCTCTTAATTACAGTGATCCATTCTTTCACAGACTCATCGCTTTCTGTAACTTCCTCCAGTCTAACCAAGACTTCAGATGATCCTCCCCGTCTGCGGTAACGCCGCTGGTCATCCCTCAGACTCCGCCGGATATTTCTTAATTTGTCTTCCAGAAAGCCAGAGTGGCTTACAGGATCGTAGAAATGTTCCTAGAGTGCAAAAACACAATATAAAAAGCATGTATGGTTGTTATAAAGGAACAGAATACAATACAAAGAGGGCAGTATGGTCATACATGACGCAGAGAGACCAAAAGAATAAATCAGTCAGACGAAGAAAGGCTTACAGTGATACTGTTCCATTTTTGGAAATGAGCACATATTACAAATCTCCTCGAGTTGAATGATTGAGTTCAACCTTTGTCCTGTACTTCCAGTTTTTCTCTGAATATGGCAGTGCAAATTTTACCTCCAAGCTGGCAATTAACGCTGAATCCTATGTGACCATCTAGCCGCCAGCTGGTCACATAGGATTCAATGTTAATTGCTAGCATGGAGGTGAACTAAAAGGTATTGTATGCAAATGCATTGCAATCAGGACATGTTGGACAGAACAGTGGACCAGATGAATCAAAGTGGCAGGTAGTAAAGGTAACATGGGAGAGGTAATTAAAACCAAACAAGTACACACACACAACTACAGTACACAACTTCAGTACACACACACACACACACACACACACACACACACACACACACAACTACATTATGTCCCTTTTCACAATTAGGAAAATGTACTCACATATCCTTCGTTTTCCTCTTCCATTTTTATTTGTAGCGCTGGAAACAGTGTAACGATGGCTCTTGCAAGTAATTGTTTGTCAGCACTGTTGGGGTAACTGAAAGAGCACCAGAAAACAAGGACATGACCAACATGTATAACTTTTACTCTCCATAGTGCTGTAATATTACATAACATTAGGCAGACGCTTTTATCCAAAGAGAAGTACAATAGAGGTCATATGCACAGCAAATAACACTTGCAAATAAAAGATGCACAGGAAATATTCACTATAATAGAAATTATAGATGCACAGGAAATACACACTATAATATACACTATTAGGATTTTTTTTTCCCTTGATCAACTTACAACCCCCCCCCCCCCCCCACACACACACACACACACACACTCAAAAGTTACTTACAATCCCTTTTTTTCAACCAGGTAGCTGATCGTGGTTGTCACCAACACTCGTCGCCATTTCTCAGTTAAAGTCCCGTGCTCCTCGTAGAAGGCCAATATCCGGGGGTCTTTTGTTTGAAGAAAATTCTTTACTGCCTCACAATCAAGCTCGCAGGCTGAAATCTATGAGAGCATAAATGGTAGTCATGTAGACCTTTCATGCACGCCATTCCACCAATGGAATATGCTTTGTCTTGGTGAATATTGGTTGTTAATCTAGCACATACCTGCTGGCTACTTGGAACAGCTACATTCTGCGTCACCTTCAAAAGGAAACAAGAATTTAATTCCTGAGAAATTAAGAGTTTATGAAAAATGCAAACAGCAGTTGATTGACTTAACATGTATAGACATTTGATAACCACTGACAAATTGAATGGTTAAGGGTCACAGCAAATAGACCAGTAATTTAGCAGTGAATGGTAGTAGTGAAGTCTGAGAAACAGAATTGGTATACATACCGCAACTACATTTTCTGTTGCAGCCCCAGATGTATTCAGCTGTTCAGCCTACAAGATTGAAGACATTCTTTCAAATATTTGAAACTAAGGGTGTTTTCACACCAGGTCCCTTTCAGCCATTTCAATAACCTCAGTCCTGTGACTCTGCAGTATTGCTCATATGTGAACGCTCCAAAATTTACCCAGACCCCTTGACAGTGAACCATACTGAGACCTTTGTTTGACGTGCTTTCAGTTCGGTTCGCCAAAGTACACTTAGAAGCTTTCACATATGAGCAAAAATGCTGAGCCACAGGTCTGAGATCACTTAAATGGCTGAAAGGGACCAGGTATGAAACACCCTTGAAAAGGACTGTGTTGGTTCATTTAAAGGGGAATAGGCCTAGGTGTGAAAATGCCCTTAATGTGGATGCATGTAAATAAGTACACTTTATGACACGTACCAATACTGAGGTTCCACTCGATCTGAAGAATACTTGGAGCTTGTCCTTGTCTTCAACACTGTCAGTAGAGTCTGTCTCTATGAATTCATTGAAGTCTGTATCGAACTTCATAACCCTGTAGCAATCTGGGCTGTCTGTTCCTGTGGTTGGAGCGCATGCATCAACAACCTCTTGTAGGGATCTCAAACGAAGGACTTTTTTGCTTATTTGCTTCTCGTCCATGAAGACGGTGACTAACAATTTCGGGGGATCCATTAGTACAGCAGCTGAAACAGAGAAAAGAAATTATTTATGTTGGCATTATATCACACATTTGCATAAATATTAATGTGAACTAAACATCAATTTTCAATGGTAAGACTACCTCTTAACACATATGCACACTTTTATATTCATTTTGTCCATCTGTGTGGAGGAGGTACAGCAGGCCCATAAGGCAAACTAAGCTTATAGGCCTGCTTGATAAGTGCACAGCTGGAGTGACTAAATGTTACATTGTCTAGGCTACATTTCTAAAAACCAATGCAAATATTTCATTGTTTCAGCTCAAATCAAGTAATTTATTTACCAGTGTGCAAATAATATATGCAAAGAAAATGGGGGTGGGTGGGGGGATCAATGGTCTTTGGTCATAATATCTCTAACTGAAAACTAAAACTAAAAACCCTTCTGAACACTTATTTTGTCTTTATTTTATTTTGCATTGAAAGTATCCCATCTCTTTTTCAAACATCCCACCCACTGTCACCGTCCTGGTATCGAATATTTTTTCTATAACGTGGAAATTACTAAGTGTTGCTTTCCATCACCCTGCTGTTGCCATACCGACACTGAACAAAGCAGCAGCACGATACTTATTTGCTTTCGACGACACAGTCTAGATTTTACCAACACACCGGCGCAGTAGCCCTATCCCATATCATATATCTTGTCAGTGTAAACGAAACATTCATGAACAAGCACCTTGTTCTTTTCCCTTTGTTTGCAATCTCCCTCCTCAGGCAACGACCGGGAGTATGAACAGTTAACCGTGACAGATAGGCTAATTCTCTCACCTCCAGCACTAGCTAACTCATTTGGGCGCGAAATATTATGAATAACATACATGTCATGTACAACCACGACAAGCTACAATTTCAATGGATAGCCAACTTACCACACTTGATGGATTGGCAAACTTTTTAAATACTACCCGTTGGTACATGGCATTTTGCAACACTTTCGCAGTCTACTGCTATCGAGCCAATACAGAAACCCACAAGCTGCAATCCATTCCTGACTGCTCCACTGCCTGTTAGCATACTGGAATTGATCAAGTTCGCTAGTAGTCCAGGGGCTAACGTTAGCATGTTGGTAACGTCCGTTAAAGTAACCAAATTGGACAGTCTAGATTTTACACTTGTCAGATAAGACTACAAATCCAACGTTCACAACCCACTGGCCATATCACTTATATTGTGGTATACTGTCACTGTGACCGAAAACATTCAGGAACAGGCACCTTCTTTTGACTGTATTTGGTGTCCACTGGCCCAAAGGGACTACTGCTGTTAACGATATTTGAGGACTATTATTTGATAACTGATTGTCAAATGCGGATTGCGATTAAAAACGGCTACGTTTTTTTGTGAATCCGCTAATAAGTACATATTATTCTATATTTGAAAACATTAACTTACCTCAGTGACTCAGTCGTGGCGTCCCTTGAATGCAACAGCTACCAGAGAGGAACGAGCCTGGCGACGGCTGACGGGTGACGACTGTGCCTAGCTGGTATGCTCGCTGCTCGCTGTTGAAAATGGACTCCTGGTGGCGAATTTTAAAAAATGCGCTCGCGCTGACATGCAAACGCTTTGATTGGCCAAAAGCAGCTACACATTGTTGTGTTGGTTATTTGTGCACTTTCTGTGTTAAAAATCTCTGAAATATAACACAACTTTTGTTGAAACTACCCTTACACAAGAAATGTGTTGATTTCCAACACATTTGTTTTAAGAGTGCACAGATTAGGTAGCAATTTGTGGTGGTCCACTGTGCCGATGAGGGTGGTGACCAGGGGGTGGGGGCGTTGCCCGATGGGGCACAAATTTAAGTTGGCAACAGCCTTACTTTACTTTATTTACTGAACAAATAAATAAAGTAGGTAAAGTTTAAAGGCTACAATCACAGTAACCTATTATATAATCAATTAATCAAGTAATGGGATAAAACTTAATTTTGAGGTTTTAAACAGCAATAGAATGCCTGTTAAAATGACCAAGCCATTGCCTTTTATTCTTCATCAAAAAATGTTTTTATCCCAACTGTTCAATGTAAAAAAAAGAAACCTTTTCCTCAAGGCTATTGGCTTCTAAAGTCATTAAGTGTCATCTGACATTGTACCAATTAGGCTACTTGCAGTACAGCCACACTCATGGCAGAATCATAAATTGCTGTGAAACAGGTCACATTAATTAAATCCAACTTGACGAATAAATTGTATGAGTTTAAGGTTTACAAAAAGTATGAGGACTGTAGGCTTATCTCCTGCACCGAATCAATAAGGAACATATATGCATGACGAGGAGACCGGCAGGGAGGGAGCAGTGTCTGTGCGCAACAGAACATTTGTTGCGTGTGCTTTCCAATTGGTTAATCATTACAGGCATAGGCAAGAAATTATTGCAAATACCGTAAGTAGCGCTTGTGTTTATTGATCGTAAACCAACTAACGTTGACAGCTAACTTTGACGCTTTGATGACTTTAGTGAACTGCTATTAACGTGCAGATTTTTTTTTCTGTAAAGATGAGCATGGACAATTTTGATAAGCCACGTCCACAGGCTACACATATTCTCTGATTAAACGTTAAAACACAACCCCAGGTGTTCTACCCACGATCATGGTATGAATTACAGTTGTTGGTTAATTAGCCTCTTCCTTTAAACTAATAGCCTAATGTTGGCGTAGCAAAAGGTAACATTGCCGATGGCGCAGTAACTTTCAGATGTCGCTATTTGGCCTCATCGCGCAGTGATAATGATGCGACCGGCCTTTTTATGTAGGTCTATGCGTTAAAAAAAAATCCGGGGGACGTAAGCAAGGCGGCGGGCAGTTTTTGGCAAGGTGAATTAGCTTTAAAGCGCTGTGGGGAAACCCTGGTGCGCGCCTGCAACGGGCGAAGGAAAGGAATGATACAGGTGTGAGTGAAGTGGGACGATACGCAACTGATTTTTTTTTCGCGAGTTTTTTTTTTTTTTTTTTTTTCTAATCGTGAGTCTTTCTTATTATGTGGCGATAGGATTCCATTCTGTGGCGGCCCGCCACACAATGGTCTATGTATGGGAAACACTGCAGCTCATTCTAGCTCAAGTTTAGACCGATACTTTGTACATTTCAGGTTTTGCATGGGAATGAGCGTACAGTCATGCAGTCAATTTGTAACAGAAGGCCTTTTGGAGTGAATCAGCACAACATTCTGATAAAAAAAATGGAAGCCACTTCTCTTTTTTCTGAAATAATTATCACTTGCTTGGTGTAGCGTTTTGTGTGCGTGTGTGTGTGTTATATCAGTGATTTATGTAGTAACTTAGTATGAACATGATAGAATAGTGCAATATCGATTTTCAAATGGCAACCAGTTAATTGATGAGCTGATTATCATCACCAGTCTTCATGAAATAGCTCAACATTGACCAAATAAACGTATGCAGAGCTGGCTGAAAGACTGAACACAAGGCTTCCCAGAGAACAATCTGTCCTTGAACAGACTCAAATTATCAAGTTCAAATGGATTCATAAAGAGATTAAATAAAACCAGTCCACGTTAGAAAATAAACAACAGAGTGCAGAAATCTGCATATAAAGTATAGGCTATGCAAATATCTTCATTCACCATGCATGACTGTAGGCCTGTCTCCTTGATTAAAGCTTGTGTGGTTTGTGCTGCTGTTTTTTCCTCCTGTTAAGATTATCCCCAAGGACAATGAGACCCGATCCACGCTCATGTACAAATACATTATCCACGAGGACTCGGTGCCAGTCAACAATAACAATGTCATTCAGGAGGATACGTACGAGTGGGCGCTGAAAAGCTGGTCCCAGTGCTCACGACCCTGTGCCGGAGGTATGATCCTCCTTAATCTTTTCAAGAAATGCCCATCAATAGTCTTCCCTCAGATGAACAGTTTCTAAGATCATCTAATGGCCAAAAGTGATTTAGATAATCTCAAACTCTTGAGATGTTTTAGCCATTTAACTGTTCATGCTCATATGTTCACCGTGACTTGAGAGCACATCTTGGAAGTGAAAGTGTGTTGAAGACACCAACAAATGCTTCATTTGAATGCATGTTTTACTGTAGGTTTCCAGTATACCAAATATGGCTGCCGGAAAAAAGGCGATAACAAGATGGTTCACCGAAGCTACTGTGACATCAGCAAGAAGCCCAAACCAATCAGGAGGATGTGTAACCTTCAAGACTGCACTCAGCCTCAGTGAGTACAACCTGAATTTCAACTCATCACTTAAGACTGTTAGTTTCTCTCTCTCTCTCTCTCTCTCTCTCTCTCTCTCTCTCTCTCTCTCTCTCTCTCTCTCTCTCTCTGTTTTCTTTCTCTCTTTCACACACACACACACACACACACACACACACACACACACACACATGCTTTATTTTTCTCATTTCCCTGGAAGTCAATAGAAAGGCAGAGCCATTGATGTGTAAATGTATGACTTTTCAATGTGTAGCTGAACCAACTGATTACAATCTAAAGATGGAATGTGATTGCCTCTCGCAGGGACGTTTCGCCCAATATGGATGTCTGTTATCAATGCTGTTTCTTCTCCACCACCAGAAAAGGCACTTTTATCTGGGCTGCACTGTAGACTTTATTTATTAGTGTTTGGAGCCCATGCCTCCTCTGGCTGGTGAATGAGTCATTGGGGATTAGTCTCACAGCATGTCCGTTTTCTCAGAGGTGGTGATGAAGTCTTTGGCCAACAACCAAATATCCAGTGCATAATCCACATTGACACGTGCAGTTTTTTAGATGGTCTTACCTTATCATTGTGTGCGACAGAGGGAGGGAGGGAGGGAGGAAGAATGTATGTGTGTGTGTAGTTAAAAAACTTACTTCACTACATTCAGTGTGTGTGTGTGTGTGTATGTGTGTGTGTGTGTTTGTGTCTTTGTTAATGTGTATTTGTGTGTGTGTGTGTGTGTGTGTGTGTGTGTGTGTGTGTGTGTGTGTGTGTGTGTGTGTGTAGTGATCTCAAAGTTTTTTAACATTCTCAAAGGTCACACACTGAATGTAGCCATATACATTTTTATACATCACATCACTAATATGATGGAGCTAATCACAGCAGGTTGTAATAGCGAAAGCCTCTGAAATAGACTCTTTTCTGAGGTACCCTGCCAAGGTGTTTTAAATGTGCACTGAAGTGAATGAGCTGTGAACCAACCACAATTCAGTTCACTGTGAGTACAAATAAATTTTGCAATTGATTGTTCCTCGAAACAGGTCTATGGAAATGGTGTCCGCCAATAGGAATGCTCAAAGATCCATTTGTCATGCTGGGAATATTTTAGCACCAAGATTCATGCAGCTAGACGTCTATGTAATTGAACTGCAACATGGTCACTTATTGACCATGAATCATAGAGAAAAACAAAAAAGATAGCAATCCCTTGAATGTCAGCATGTGCTGTTGGATTTAACTGATTATTCATGCTGTGTTTTATACTGCTCTGCGCTTTTTTGCAGAGGAACTGTCACAGTAAGAAGTGTCATGATCAGAATAAATTACTATTACCGTTAGTCTCACCTACTGTGTGTCAAGCTGTGAAGAGTTTTCTGTGACACATTTGCACAACACTTCTATTATTTCATTTACAGTGAGCACCCTGGGTCTTATTATTATTTCTTCTGCCAAGGAGGTTATGTTTTCACTGGCGTGTGTCTGTCTCTGTCTCTGTGTGTGTGTGTGTGTGTGTGTGTGTGTGTGTGTGTGTGTGTGTGTGTGTGTGTGTGTACAAGATAACTCGAAAAGTACTGCATGGATTTGGATGGTATTTTTTTTGGATGAAAAATACGTGTGTATTGGGACGAGTAAGAAAGTGATTCGATTTTGGTGGCGATTGGTGATCCAGAACATCATCTGTGATCACATTGTCTTGGTGGAGGTCTGCGCTCTCTGAGCGCTTTTCTAGTTATTTTTCTTTTTTTTCTTACATCAATCACAACACGTAACTCATTTTCAATTCATTTCAGGGTCTTTGCTTTTCTTTGGTTTCAGGGTCTTTAACTTCTCTTCTTCAGATAATTTCAAAGTAGAACAGACAAAAGACTCAAAGGCTACCATTCCATTCATTTTGAATTTTGACAAATAAAATTCTTGAACCTCGAATCTTGAATCATATTCCATTTTGTCCTGTGATCAGTGGTTAAGGGAACAGCTCAAACAATCTTGAGCATTCATGGAATTTTCAGCTTTTCGGAAAATGTGATGTATTTTATTGGGATACAAAGGCAACAAATATGCCTTTATTGGGTCTGAAGTTCATAACTGCTGTATAACTGCAATCTTAATGCCCTTTTATCTTTCTTTCTTTCTTTTTTTGTCTTTTGTTTATCTCTTTGCTGCAGGTGGATTGCAGAAGACTGGGAGCATTGCACCAAGACCTGTGGCAGTCTGGGCTATCAGATCCGCACTGTGCGCTGCGTCCAGTTCCTCCACGAGGGCACCAACCGCTCCGTCCACAGCAAGTACTGCAGCGGGGAAAAGCCAGAGAGCCGCAGGCCCTGTAACCGAGTGCCCTGTGTGGCCCCCTGGAGAACTGGGCCCTGGTCTGAGGTAAATTCCCCACAGCAATCACACAGCTGACACAACACTGCATTAGGATTGGCTGTTGATTGTTGGCCATAATTATGCAAATACTGTATATGATATACATTTTTAATAGAAGTGAATCAATGCAGCATGTTTAATTATGGAGGTGGTGGTGTTGGAGGGTGGCACAACTGGAGAGTTACAAGTTCAAATCCTACTTAACCTGACCCCATTGAAGGGTCCCCACTGAAGTTCGAGTCCTACTTCACTCATTCAAGAGCAAAATACTGAACCCCAAACTGCTCCCGATTAACAGTTTGGCGCCTTGCATGGCAGCCTCCACCCCCTGTGTGTGAATGGGTGAATGTGAGGCATGCTGAAAAGCGCTTTGAGTGCTCATAGTTGAAGAGTGCTATATAAATGCAGTCCATTTACCATTTAATTATGTAGTAAGGCTTGATTTCTATTCATTTGCTCCTTCTTTCAAACACCACCAGATTCATGGCCAGATTTCAGCTATTTTGTTCATCTTCTAATGAAAATCATTTCCCATTGTATGCCCGACCCATGAGTTCAGACGTAAGAAAGTTGAGCCTATCATTTTATAGTGACTCTCACAGCCGTGGCCTGAATAATACTGTACCATTACATTGAGAGAAGTCATTAGAATGATCTGAGTGAATAGCTTGTGCATCTGTATCAGTGCAATAAACATCTTCCAATTATTGAGCTGTCAGTGTGGCAAATGAAATATGATGTATTACCTTCTTGTAAGTAAACAGCTGTTTTAGTCGGAGGTGGAATTACTCTAGTGCACACCGCAATTGACCGTTTTGGAAAGCCTTATTGATTTCCATTTCCTTGTTTTTTTTAACGTCATTGTAAAACAAACAGCTTTCTTGGGTGCTTGTGTATGCTTAATGGAATTAATTTTTATGTTACAAGGTTGGTCTTCTCTGCATCCTTATGCGCTCTTACATCAAAGCGCACCGCTGACGTAATGAGGAAAAATATTAAATCAGCTTCAGACAGGGGGTAGAATGTCAGACCTCATGTACCTCGCATCTTTTTTCAGTCTGTGTGCAGCTAACAACAAGCTCTTGAGTTTACTGTTCAGGTCTTATTAGCACCTAAGTTTACACGTTCTTACTTTTAATGATCAGATGGACCTGTATAGAGAGGCTGTGTTTTGGTTGCCCTAATGATGTGTGACTCATATACAGTTGCTTTGGTGAAAGGCAGCATATTTTTCTCATGCTGAACTTACTATTACTGTAAGTACTGCAGGGCTACCGGTATTCAATTCATTTTTCACTGGAGCCACATTTCAAAATGAAGAACTTATTGAGCTGAGTCACACATTTGCAGCAGCCAGTAACAAGAGGAAATGACACCTCAAGTCAGCACAGACTCTAATTCCAAAACATTGTTTATTTTTTGCTCTTCAACTTCACAACATTGAATATCCTAAAAGTGCAAAATGAAAATTGAATTGAAAATCATTTTGGCTTTACATCTGATCTAAGTGCATTAACTTAAATAATAAAGTAAACTTTCTTTTTAGATTTTTTGTGATCTTTGCATAAATTGGAATGCTTATCAAAATGATTTTGGGGTGGAGGGGGCGCCAAAGTAACTAGTCTCACAAGCAGTTTTTTGTTTCTGAGAGACTATTTTGAGGTTACGTTCTGAGGGCTGGTGTATGATGTTTTACTTTTTTTGACTGAAACATCAGTCTGGGCCACTTGGAGGTGGCGTTTGGGCCCCGGTTGGCCCCTTGGCCTCCATTTGAATTGGCCTGCAGTACTGTATCTATCTGTAACGAGCTTGGGGTGAGATGGGGAGCCTTCAGCATTATTGTGTTTGCTCTGTAGACCACTATTCTGTAGCTCTTTTGAAATGCCTCTGCTTGTATGAGGTGAATCTCAAATCACCTTGTTTCTGACTCTTATTTTTTTTTCAATGTAGTGTTCTGTGACCTGTGGGGAAGGCGTCTCACGGCGTCTGGTGACGTGCCGCATCGGTGACCAGTGTGGTGGCGAACGACCTGAGACGATTCGGACATGCAAACCGGGGCCCTGTCAAGGTACGTCATACAAACAGCCCAGGGCTACTCACAGTATACGTAGGTGAGTACATTACTGTACTTGCCTGTGTGTTTTTGCTAATTGACATCTGATCTGTGCTACCTGGGCTGATACTGAAGTCATATGATTCCAGTTTCACCTCAAACCGATCTGGAACACTGAGGGGCCATCAGACAACAACTGGCAAGGGGTCAGTCAATCATTGACCACTTGACCACCACAGGCATTTTGCTTCTGGCTGATACTCAGTGAGCAGTCTCAACCGGGTGCAAGCAACAAACAGCCGGACTCAATTTCATCTACATCATTATAATGGTGATCAAACTGAAGCATCAGCCCTGGTGTTCAGCTCTTATCGGGCAAAGACGTTATCGGATAAAGACGGTGCATGTCTACCTGCACATTGCCACTGAGAAACGGCCACTGATAATAGGGCCCCTCTCACTTGTCATCTTTTTCTCTCGCTTCAATCTCCTCAATGTATCTCTATCCTATTCCTGTCGTCTCCTCCACTTGCAGGCGGTTTCACTTCTGCAGACAAAACCGTAACCTTACAAACCTCTGTTCAATAAAATATGACTCATCATTCAACAACAACTCATTTTCATTCGGTTTATGGAACTGTCAGTCAGCAGTCAACAAAGCCAATTTCAGTAGTGCTTTTGCAAACTATCCTGGCTCTCACTGAGACATGAATCAAACTACAAAAAAAAACTGCCACTGCCCTGTCAATGTGCGCCACACAAACAGCCCATATGAACGCACACATTGTCCATCAAACTACCGTATTGATGCTCTCTTTTGAGTTTTTTTTTTTTCCTTCTGTAATTTTTTTGAAGCTCCCTTTTGAGTGTGAAAGCATTTGATTTAGCAGCTGTAGACAGGCACCCTACGGAGCAACTTTTGGTGTAACTGTCTCTATTCGGAGACAGTCATGTCATGGTCGTATTTTAAACAGCGGGTATCTGAAATCGTGTTCTTTTTTCCATCTTAGACATACATTTCAGTTGATGCAGGCCAGTTAGTTTGGATAACCATGAAGCAGTTCAGAAACATAATGAAACATAAAGTTTTAGCTTTTGAGAAGTTGATGATAGAAGGTTGATATTGAATGATTGATTAACATAGTTGTAGTGTACTGCAGTCATACAAGTTTTTTACCATGCTTTTTTTTCAAATACTGTAATCCGTTTTGCACTAATAGTTTTTCCAGGATCTCCAATCCAACCTTTAAGTAGGAGCAATGTTTCTCTGCCAGTCATAACAGCAAAAATGATGGGATGAACAAGAACCCAACGTGTATTCCTAATGACCAGTGATACATCATCCCCCGAGCTGTAATGAGTCACTCAGCGTATATCGTGGGATATTCCCACTCTTAGTAACGCTTAGAATGCTTCTTAGCCAATCATGACAGTTTGCCCAGACCTGCATGGTGTAAAGAGATTAAGTAAATTCCTTTTGTTCAAAGAGCTTTTTTATGTTCCTACGGAACAGAAACTAAACATGCAAAAAAGAGCTCCACCCGTTGACTCTCTGAATCTGAAGTGGCATTAATTGGATTAATTGGAAACATAGAGACCACTCACACCCCTGTGGCACTTAACCATTTGTTCTGGGATAAGCGCTGTGGACACAAGAATAAGAATGGCATCTGAACCATTAGCGTGCTTTGGGCAGAGAGAAAGGGTAAACGGGGGCAAAAGATATGTGAAATGAATGATTCACATACATCTGCTTTCCCTGGGCAAATCCTTAAGAGCACAGGTGCTTTGCTAGGGAACGATGGTTATTAAGCCTGACGGTATTAAAATATCATAATGGTAATTAATTAAGAGGAGCACTTCTGGGAGCCTTCCCCCTCCTCCTACTCTCCGTTCTGAAGATTAACTCTCCAGAGAGCAAGTTATATAACGGGATCAATACCCAATGGAGGGTCTTTGTTCCTCCCTCTGTTATTTGCTTTTCATTTCACTATACATGGCTCTTACCTTAGATCATATTAAAAACAGCCATATTGCTGTGTGCCATGGACTTTGCTAGAGCATTTCTACCAAGCAACGTTTGATGGGAATTATTCAGTCGAGAGTCATACTAGTGTGACTTGTTTACCATTACTTATCCTGCTGAACCTCTCATGCCCAGTCACTCTAAGGTGAAGGCAAATTTTTGTTACCCCCCAGGGGAAATTCATACGGTCTTGCATGTGTCACAATGCATATTCACTTACAACAGATTAAGATAGGTAAACAGCAGATATACTGTATACCATTATAAACATAACAGAGATACAGAGACGTACAGTATCATGAAAGGACAATAGAGCAAATATAGAATAAATAGATAAGATAAACAAAAAATTATAATCATGAGCATTGCAGTACCCAAAATAATCATATGAATGTTTGGAGGGGTGAATTAAAGTGCAGTAGATCTGTGCAGTCTAATTGCTGTAGGCACAATTGACTCGTCATACTTTGTTGTTCTGATTACTCTCTGCTAAATTCTGCTATTCAACATATTACTTCCAAGGTTTGCTCTGTTTTTCCTAAAATAAGCACAGTATACAGATGCGCTGCAGAAATCTGGTCTCCAATGACCCTGTTGGCTAATTTCATAATGCGCTTCCATTTCTTATGATCCTCTGCATGCTTATTTCCAAAAGTACAAATTAGCCCCAAAGACAAGACATTCTGAAAAAGAGGGCTCATAAAATAATTAGAGGATGCCACTATCTAACCTGAAAACATTTCCTGAGAAAGAACATCCTCTGTTGCAGGAGTAGGAATTAGTTGAATCATATTATGGTCCGAGGTTCCTAAACCAGGCCAATGCTTTAGAATAAAAAGTGCCCTGTATGTTGCCATAGCAGTGTACCACTATATTAAACTTTGCATTAAATTTCAGTGAGTAAACTTCCTGTCTCATATATGCTTCAGTTGCAGTTCTATATCACACCTGAGAAGGTATTAATGCCTGTAGTCCCTGTCATTCCCACCAGCTGTTACTGCTCTCTCTCTCTCTCTCTCTCTCTCTCTCTCTCTCTCTCTCTCTCTGTCTCTCTCTCTCCTAATGTGAGAGCAGAGAGCTGACGGTCTGTCTTTCTGTGCCCTGTTTGGCAGATGAGCCGTGTGCAGGGGATAAATCCATCTTCTGCCAGATGGAGGTCCTAGCCCGCTACTGCTCCATCCCTGGGTACAACAAGCTGTGCTGCGAGTCATGCAGCAAGCGAAGCGGCACGCTGGCACCACTGCTGTCCGACGGCGAGGAAGAGGTGCGCTTCGGCTCGGCGTCGCAGCTTCTGGAGACCCTGTCGGCCAATGGGAGCCTCGCAGGCCTCGCCGGTCTCCCTGGTCCACCACCACGTCACACCTCCTCTTCCTCCTCCTCTAAGGGGACCCATTCAGGCGGACGCTCCTCTCCGAAAACGGCCCCGACTCCTCAACCACAGCGGCGGGGCGGGGGTGGCTCAGAGGGTGGCAAGGCCACCCGGCAGACGCCACCCAACACCAACAAGAGCCAGGCTGCACCGGCGAACACGCACGGAGCTGGGAAGCGAGGAGGCGGCGGTGGGGGCAACACCGGCGGGACCAGGAGGTCAGACAGCCCCAGCACGGACATTCGGCGGCTCCCGGCATTCAGCCAGGTGCAGCGGTGAAACCAGGCGGCCAGCCTCTCCTGAACTCTTTCTTTTGAGTAGATGTACAGCTTTTGTTTTTTGTTTTGTTTTTACTGCACAAGGCCATCGCAAAAGAGATTAGGAATCGATAGTAAGAGAGTGAGAGCAAGAGAGTGAGACAGAGGAAGAGATAGAGAGAGAGAGAGAGAAAGAGAGAAAAGTGCTGGTTCACTTTCAGATCATTGACCCCAATCCAATACACACTCTGACTAAATCCCCCCTTACCCTCGGCAGAAATGGTCTAAACCTGAGTCATTTTCCCTTGCAACATAGGACAAGTGTGCCAAAAGATATTTGGAGTGTCCTTTTTCCAATTGCTTGGTCATCTTGGGCTTGCACATTAGCTTAAAGCGGTACTCAATAGGAAAATGTCTCTGTTTGTTTAGAATATGATACTTATTAAGTTCCTTTCTTGTGTGTTTTCTGGCACTCATCTATGTTATTGACAGATTTAGATATTTATAAACATTTCCTGTAAATACTGTATATGTAAAATGTCAGTATTATTTTAAAAGAAAACTAAGCTGAGGATTTTATACTAACAGCAGTTGCGTATTTGGTGCTTTTTATACATATGTAAAACAGATCTCTATGCAGACATTTTCTGCAGACATATTTTTTAACTAAATCTGTCACATTTATCGGACATTCCTGGATTCAGATGTTCATTTTGCTGTTGGATACCTAAAGTGGATTAAGACAGAAAGCAATACTAATGCTGTCAATAAGCTAAATCTTACAGCTGCAGAGCGTACCTCTTGAATGATGTGTACCTCAGTTCATTCAGAACCCCCTAAGCTCCACAGTGTTACATTGTCATAAATGTCATGGCTATAAATGCTAACAGTGTTGTGGCTATCAATTCTAAGTGTAAGGAAACTCATGCGTCTGCAGAGATTACCTCTTCAATGAGTACCACAGACTTTCTCTCAATACCCTTAAGCTCCACAGTATTAAATTAAAAACGTGGTCGGTATTAACTGTAGAAATGCCTGGATTTTACTTTTGTCTCTCACGCAACATAAAGCCAGTGTTCTAATCATCGGTTCCCATGGCTTCTCTCCTCTCCTCACTCCCCTTTACTGGTGTACTGTATTTTCCTTTTTTGTTTGGTTGTTTCTTTGTCTGTTTGTTTGTTTTGTTTTTTTAACTCAAGAATTCTCCTCTGTGAGAAGGAAACATTTCCAAGTGTTACGAAGTGCTTAGTCAATGTTAGACTTGAATCTTAAGCATTTAGGTTGGCATGTAAGGATACTAGATCATTCCGTGAAACAAATGCAAAGGATGGACTTAAAATAGCAGATGTGAATGTTGAACAAGGTTCACAGATCATCAGGCTGTTTTTGTATTCCTTTTGAGTAAGGCTATAAGAAGGATATTTATTTTTGTTGGCAAGGGTTATATCACAACCACAATGCATCTGACTGCAATAGCAAGAAAACCATTTTGTTTTTCTACAGTATTTCAGTGGAAGTTACCGTTCAGTCGCTCACGCAAATGTGTAGCTCTTGTACATAGAGAACTTTAAGTATTTATTGAGAGTTGAAGTTCCTATTCTGTTTAATGTATAACAGCATCTGCCAAAACACTATAAAAAGGTTTGCGAAGAGCAATAGTCAGTACAGAAAACATTCCTGTTCCTCCTGAATGTCTACTCTTCATTACAATTGGATGTGATGCAAGCCAGAGAGTAAGGATACAATGTAGTTTAAAGTTTCTTTTGTTATTATTATAATTGTTGTCGTCGTCGTTGTTGTTTATATTTTTTAGAAGCAATTAAAGCAGTTTTAGAGCTTAGTTACAGACAGGACACATACTCAATACTTGAGATCTGATCACCTGAGAAAACTGTTTCACCAGTTGTTGTTTTTTTATTTTTATTTTTTTATTTTTTTATGATAGTTCTAGTCTCCCTGCAGAGCTGCAAATCAGCAGGTGTTGTCACTGATAGTCATAGGACCCCCAACAAGGCTGTCATCTCACAGCTATTTAAGCATAGGAAAAGATCATTGAATACGCCAAACACAGACAGAGATATCCTGTCTTGTAGAAAGCAGATTATATCCCCTTTGAACCAAAATATTAACATTATAAAATGATAACCTCCCCATTCCCCCCTCCTCAAAAAAATAGGCAAGTGTAGATAAGTAACTTAAGCAAACTAGGACTATATAGATGGTGTGCTTAGATGATATAAATATGTAATGATGTTCTTGAGGGTACAGTATGCAGTGCCAGCATTACAAACTGTTCTATTGTTCTCATGTTACATACATGTTGACTTGCTGCCTACATTGAATTGCTGCTAATATTATGCAAAGCTTTCAAAGTTCAAGAGGATGCTAGTATTTTAGGTGTTACATTGACAATCCCTGAGCCTCAGACAGATATACTGTATAGGAGATGTATTGTATGTATCCCTGTACTATCCGTTGCATTTAAGTATTAATGCTCTGATTAGAGTCATTGTCATTTCTAATTGCTTGCAGTTTTTTTTTTTTTTTCTTTTTTTCTTTTTTTGTACTTTTTTTTTTAGATTGAATTGAAGTGTACACTACTGATGCTGTTTGTTGTAATGGGGAGCACATAGCAATAAAGAATATACTAAACCTAATTTTTTATATCTTTTGTTGTACCATACAGTTCATTGTTCTTTAAGCAATGTTTTATTATTTCTTTTCTTGATGCTCTCACGCCTCCAGGCATTGCTGTAAAAATTCAAGATGGAAGGAAGAAAAGAAAGAAAGAGTCTGGGGGCTAAAATCAGTATCATTTAAATTATTAATGTTTTTTTTTAATTACACACATTACATCCAACCACAAGCTTTGTCTATAAGGAGTGCGTTCTCTCTCTCTCTCTCTCTCTCTCTCTCTCTCTCTCTCTCTCTCTCTCTCTCTCTCTCTCTCTTTCTGAAATAATTATAATAATGTTTGACCAATTAATACCCCTAAATGCAGAAAATTGTTTTCATCACTATACATTTTTTTTTTTAAAGTAAAACCCTAAACTTTCAACCCTTCCCTTCAACAAGCAATTGTCTCCTCTCTGCCAAGGCTTGTATTGATTTTCTCCACGACCATTTTTCAGCTTCAAAAATACCACTTTATTTTTCTCTGTCCATGAAGCAATTCATTGTGTTCGTGTATGATGTTTGCTTTCAAACAGCCCACTTAGGAGTGTGACATTGATCAAGGCTCTGCAATGTCCCCATAGCAAGAGTGATGAGGACATCAGTACCACTGCAGAAAACTGTGGTCAATTTCTGTAAATTAATTGGGCAGTCTTACTCTGCTGTTACCCTGATAGACTTTTTTTTTTTTACTTTGCTACATCAGTCCTAACATAAAGTTTTGTGGAAAATTGCTTACAAAATGAAAAATCAGTATGTGCATTTGATATCAGTGCAGATGATACAACAATCCACCACCTGAAGTGGCAATCGGTATGAAAACATTGCAATCACAGGGCTGCAGAGAAACACAGCATGTATGTACAACTATGTGCTAGTCAGAATCCTTTCCCATACATAGATCCAGTGAGACGAAGAAAAATATTACTGTATACCCCTCTGTGGTATGATTGAGACATTTTTGTTGGATTACAGCACATCATTGATTGAGTGACTACCGCCTATATTTACTGTGTGCACAACTATGTGCAGTAAAAGGTTGATTACTGAATGCAGAAAATTTGTATCCCGTCTACTCTGAAGCTAGCAAACAGGCTGAAAGGTCACGCTCACTCTTTAATACCATCATTTTTCTACTAAATCCAGAATCATCCAGATCACATTTTTCTAATGATGATAAAATATCTCCTTGCGAAAGGTCAGGGTGACAGCTAAATATTTTGTCAATAGCTATAGTTACAGTTTCTAACAATGGCATCCTAAAAAAAAATCTACTTGGCAAATAAAATGTTAAAACTGAGCTGCACTCCTCCCTGGTGATGCATAATACAGTATTGCAAAGAGAGTCCAGCAAGGTTCTCATAGACCGTTATTGAACAGGATTTATAGAATGAAATAACAGTCACCTATGATGAAAGTTGTGGTGCAGCAAGCAATGTCATTCCAGGGTATACACCGCTGTTACAACTCAACCATGACCTTCTGTGGTTCTGTGGTTTTGATCTGTGATCAAAAAGCACAGCATGATCAATAATGCCTTATCGATTGTGCATTCTCCCATACAACAGTCATCAAGAGAGAAGAATGGCTCTTAAAGAGCAGGCATGGTCAGAGTCCTCATCACAGAGGCGTAGGTGCACCAGAGGCCATCTTGCACTAGTCCATCCTCACCACCTCACCACTGACATCAATCACAGATTGGGAGGTAAACACCATAGCCAGTTGACAGAAAAGACCAGGCTGTCCTGTCATTTGACCCAGGACACTCTTTGAAATGTCAAGGAAGGGACTACTTTTGCCAGATACTATGGTAGACAAAACTGAGACAATGTTTCTCACAAAATAATCTGGGCTGCGTGACTGTTTATAAAAGGATTTAAAAGGAGGGTGTGACAACAAGGGATTGAGCAACATGAGATTTGATATTAAATTGAAACATCAAACTCTTTCGATAACTCTTCAGTAGTGCCAAAATGCATCATTCATGTAAATGATGGTTTTGATTGCTGTTGTTTACTCACAGGAATACGTAATAAATTATTGCAGAGTCCAGCAGGTTGTCATCGACCATTATTAAACAGTATTCAGAAAATGAAATAACAGAATGAGAATTGATAGTTTCACAGCATTTTTATCATGCAATTTCACTGAGACAGCATGGTAACACTTTGCTTGATGGGTTAGTACATAACACATTCATAGCAGCTGTCATAAATTGTTCAAAAAGTATTCATGACTGTTTCATAAGAGACATGACTCAATATTCATACCCAACACTTCATAAATGTGGAAGACACATTTATGTGAACGCTCATCTTTATTTATTTATTTTTTTAATCAAAAGGCGCTGCCTATCTCTATTTCAGCTACTTTTCCTTCCTTTTGCCTTCTTATTTTTCAATGACGTATAAGTCTCATAAAAATAGAACATTTCCCACAGAGAATGTGTGGAAGTCACGTCACGGTGTGTTTCTCTATCACATTTAATGTAATCAGACAAAAAAACACACATTGGTGCTGATGGAAAGTAAATAAGCAACTCAAACCAACAAGGCATGGGGACACTTTTATGAGAAAAAAATCATTACTGTCATACCATTTGATGCCACTGCATTTAGCCGTCAGCTTACACAGGCTCAATATACTCTGTAATTTTCCCCTCAGAATAAAGCCAGGTAATTTCAAGCTTGCAAGTCCATGCCATGTTCAATCAAACACCTTAGAGCCATACTGTGTGTAGTAGATTTGAAACAAAGCTACTGAGAGTAGCTCTATTCAACCCCACACTTTTAGAACCCTACCCTGGTGGCGAAGGTGTTCATTAAGGGTGATGAGTCATCGTCAAAAACGTCAGTCTCTCCCATCAATCTACCATCTCCAACAATAGAATTTTTTTTTCTGAACCACCATGCACTCCTTGCCTTTTTTTCTCCTCCACATCAACTCCAGACATCCAGCTGGTAAGATTCAAAGGCTATCATTTGGTCCAATTACACAGGGCCTACTAAGCTACCCAGTCCAATGCAACTTCAATGAAAGCCTATAAGCCTAGCCAGGATAGTTCCTCCAAGTGCCTCCTCTGCTCTATCATATTTTTCTCCAGAGCAGTCGGATCTTTCTCTCCATATCAGTGGGCTCTGGCATGTCAAATATTTTAAGAGTTCATAGAAAGTATCTGTCCACGAGTAGGGGAATAATGGACCAATTGAGGGACTGGAGATGCTTTGCCCAAGTCAACTGCATTTATATAGCACTTCTCTACCATTCACACAGTGGTTAGCAGAGGCTGCCAAGCAAGATTCTCAATTTGGGAGCAATTTGGGATTCAGTATTTTTCTCAAGGGCATTTAGAGAGGTCAGGTAGAGTGGGGCTTGAACCTTGAATCCCCCCTCCACCACCTGCGCCACCACCGCCCTGAAGTGAAACATTGTGAAAACATTGGTGACCAAGGGGTAATATTAGCCACCTAAAGGCTAAGTATATATAGAGTAAGAAATGATGTCTGTTACAACATGAAGGCGGTATAACTTTAAGCATTTTGTATGGAATTCCAATAGAGAGTTGTCAGGTGTGGTCTCTGACAATGGTGGTGATTTTCATTGGAATGATGTCAGCTTCCCAAACTCTATAGGCCCGTCCCTGAAATCTAAAGCCAATATTCAATGTGCAGATATCTGACCCAGAGCACTGAGATACACTGTCAGCATATGTGAGCTTAAACATTTGATTTTACTCTTCATGGGAGAGTATTGATGTCCAATTTGGCATATAAATGGTACACCGCTAATCCATTAAGCCTCATTATGTGGATTTATTCAAGAGAGGAAGAAAACACAGTCAGATGTTCTGACTATTATGTAAATCCTTCTGCCGTAGGAATATTTTTATATATTGTGTTAGTGTTCATCATATAAATCGTCATGACAAGCTGTGGTTACTCACTAGGCAATGAGAGACAATCTAAAACAAACAAATAAATTTAAATAAAAAAACAGCTTGGAAAGATCCATATTTCCTGTTTCACTTTGTTACAGTACATGCATATACAGGAGGTGAGCACAATCTGTACAGAAACATACACACACACACACACACACACACACACACACACACACACACACACACACACACACACACACACACACACACAATCCAGTTTTTCCAGTTTGTCTGTTGCTATGGTCTGATATTGTGTCCTCAGGCGTAGCCTGTTAAGCTCTTGACTTAAAGACAATTAAATCCAAAGAGCGCACTCTCTATACAGTATATGTTGGGATGAAGCATCCACAGGTCCAGGTAATACTGAAGCCGGGGTGATTATGGCATGCAGAGGATTTGGATAAACTGCAGTATTATGTTATCTACAGTATCCAAGCTGCCTTTAATATGAGAGAAAAGAAAACGGGTATAGCCCTACAAGAGGATTTAACTTATTTCCATTTCTGGCAGTGTTCTCATCCAGTGTTTCTATTGTGCAGCCAGCATTTTCTACTGGTAATAGACTAGTGATTCAAGATACTGTTGCCATAAGCAATGCGTCTTGCTTATCTAAATGCTGTGCCACATAATACTCTTCCTGTTCCTCTGAAGGGGCAAAGCAACAATAAACCAGGGAAGGATTCCTAGTTTCCCCCGTGTTCTCAGACGTAGCCTCACAGCTCATATTATTCATTCATTCAGTGCAATTGCATAATTACAGTTTTTATCATTTTGTTTCAACACATTTTGCAAAACCTCGCTGAAAGTGTGAAAACTTTACAATCAGGGAAATAGGACACAACGCTGAAAACTAAAATGGCAAAGCGAAATCTTCTTATATAAATACACCACCCAACACACTTTTTTGGATTGTTCACTGCACTGCTGCCTCTGGTGTTGTAGCCAGTTTTATTGACTGTAGTGGAAGATAATTGTTTTTGGCAGACACATCGATAACATATCCAGTCTATCCTCCACGCAAGTATCCCAGATGATTCCAGATTGTTAGTGTTAGCACTCAGGTTCTGTTTATCTGGGTCCACAGGTGTGAAATAAATCTATGACCTTGACTTGTTAGAGAGGGTCTCTGTGGTTTAGCAGCCAGGTGCTCCTAAAAGTTTTGTTGACCAGAAAAGCTGCTTTAGAGGTGCTGGCAACATGGCCTAACATTTAAAAAGTGTCACACATTCACTCCACCCTTTGTTTTCACTCCCAAATAACAAAGTCTTATATATAATATTATAATAACATTTTAGGTTTTGTACTAGAAAGATTCCATGCACCTATTTTCATTCAATAATTGGTGAACACCTGACACTTCTTGTTGCATTAGAGTTTTTTTTTTTTCATCCAGTCAAGCAGTAAGCTATATATTTGTTTTGGCATGAGTAATTACTGTGTCATAGAGTCTTAACCCCTGAAAAGGATCCAGGATGATGTTAGTATTACTGTATCTGTCTGTTTATGACGTGGACAGATGGTGTGTGAGAGTGAAAGACTGGCAGCAAAGAGGATTTACAAAGGAGAGCCATCATCAGTAATGCTATCTGGATTGGCTTCCACCCACTCCACTATCCTCAGCCTCACAGAGATACACCGCACTGCAAAGGCATGGAGCTGTCTTATTCTCTGCCAATACACGGCATCAATAGGCGATCGTTACAGCGCTCAGCTCATCATACTGCAGGCTTCAAAATTATTAATTTATTTTGAGTGAGGACGAGATAATGATACCTGCTGTGCAGTGTGTGTGTGTGTGTGTGTGTGTGTGTGTGTGTGTGTGTGTGTGTGTTTGTCTGTGTTAGTGTGAGTGTTAGTATTTTAGTATTTATGACGTCTCCATGAGGTTGATAAAAAAATTCACTCATGAATTTATATGAACAAAAACAATCCTTCAAAGGAATATAACATTTTGGATTCTGTAAGAAAAGTTATGTATTGGTCCGTATGTGATCATAAGAAAAATAAATCCTCAGTGTAAAAAAATAAATGAATATCAGTGCGAAAAAGTTGAACATCACAAAGAACAATCTACAGGCGTCTTACAGAGTCTAAAGCAAAGTATTGAAAAGTAGGCCTATTCCAATGAAGAAATGCATTGTCTGGGCTCAAGAAATCATACGATATTTATTCCCTTTCAGAACAGTTTGAATGCTTTAACCACAAATGAAAGCTATATCATAACAAAAGAAGAAATTGTATTCAGACACAATAAAAGCTTTCCTTTCTGGTTATTTATCTCATCCAAGTTCAAGACAGAAGTAAAATGCAAAAACTTCCCTATGGCTAAACCAATCTGTGTGAGTTTGTGTGTGTGTGTGTGTGTGTGTGTGTGTGTGTGTGTGTGTGTGTGTGTGTGTGTGTGTGTGTGTGTGTGTGTGTGTGTGTGTGTGTGTGTGTGTGTGTTAGGACCGCTTGGCTCTTAGCAGATCCAACATAAAGGGGAGACCACAAGCAACGTTTGTTTTAAATAATATTTATAAATATAAAAGTAGAAACAATCAGTATAGTGTATAAAAGTCAAGTGTCACACAACATGTGTGTAGGGTAAATGGTTAAACATACACATAAAGCGACGGAAAAGGGAGACCAGACCAGACAAAGCGAGGCCAGAACCCCAGAAGGACGGCGACCTAGGCAGAGTAGAGCTCCCTGCGAGGTCTGCCGTCAGGGCAAAATGGTAGGAGGCCAGATCCGGCCCTCTTATGAACACGGCAATTAGTCATAGGCACCACCCATGCGCTCAGCACCCCTGCTGGACATGGACAAACACTAAGCACAAATTAGCAAATTAGACTGCTTTGATTAGATGGCTGATTTGTCGTAACAGTGTGTGTGTATATATGTGTGTGTGTGTGTGTGTGAGAGAGAGAGAGTTTGTGTGTGTGTTTGTGTGTGAGAGAGAGAGAGAGAGAGAGAGAGAGAGAGAGAGAGAGAGAGAGAGAGAGAGAGAGAGAGTAAAAGAAGAGAGTTGAATAATCAAAACAGTGACAATAGGGAGAGAGAGAGATTGTGTGTTTGTGTGTGTGTGTGCGTGCGTGTGTCTCTCTCTTTGTGTGTGTGAGAGAGAGACTGTCAGCATGTGTGCATGGCTGTACATCCAGCCCTACTGACAGGACAGAGTCGATCAAGGAGTAAGCTGTGGGGCTGTGATAATGTCCCCCGAGATGGCAGATGATCCCAATCGATGCCTTGTCACGCTGGGTGTGATCCTATTCCCACTCTCTTCTCCCCATCATAAAACGGGCACCCTAAAGAGCGGAGGCACAAAACTGTCTGGGCGAGGAAGGCGGACAGGGAAATGAATGAGGGGAGATAAAATGGATCAGCTACCATTGTGAATCAACAAGCAGAATTGAGAGGAGGGTGATGTGAGGGAGCACAGGAGCTAAACAGAACTGCCAGCACAAATCTGTGCCCTTGCAGGTGTATCATTTCAAATTCATTTTATCCATCCCTCTCTGTCTGTGGTCCCCCTTAAAGGCATACTAGGCAAGCCTGTGATTGTTTTTTATCATTATTATTATTATTATTATTATTATTATTATTATTTGTTTGTTTTTGATCAATCAATTTTAACAGACTAACAAAGTTGTAACACAGTGAAAATGACAAACGACAGCTGAAATGATCAGAATTGGTCATACTTTAGGTAAACTGAAACTGAAGTTACTGTAGCCCATTCAGTTAATATTAGCTACTAGTTCACTATTCGCTGACATTAGGGCTATGGTCTGATTCACACTTTAATAGGCTTTCTCCAGTGAGACATCTTGGAATTACTGAGCCATTCCTGCTAGGCTGATAAAAATGGGAGATCCTCTACTTTTGTGTAATTGACAGCAATTATAGTAGCCTGCATGGAGGAAGAAAGGAGATAGGAACACTTCAGAATGGCCTTAAAGTAAAGTTAAGTTTGTGTGAGGATTCTTCAGGAGAGCGGGGGCTGTGATATCCCAAGGGGCTTTGTGTGATTTGAGATGAAATTTACCGTCCTGTTTGGACAGGCTTTGATGGAGGAGGAGAGAATGCCCTGTGACATGTGTGATGTGATTTTGTCTGATGAAAGGAAGGGACTCCGCAGAGGTGTGATTTGCCGGGGCACAATTTGCACGGAGCATGTCAGCCACACATGAAAAGCTTGATCCGAAGCTCAAAGTGTGCCAGAGTAACCTCACTAAGTATGATGCCACTTGTTCCTGTGATTAATTTATGCAAATGAATGTACATATAGACACACACACACACACACACACACACACACACACACACACACACAAAGTAATTGCAAGAATGTAAAACAAGGTGAAAATAAAATGAATGGATGTGATGCCAATATGATTAATATCTTTTTGACTTACGTACCATACCGCCACCATCACTGAATACAAATCTAAGCACCTCAGTTAACATTTGTTGCAAAATGCACTAGTACAGCTAGCCTGGGCGAAAGCGACTGTTGACTATGTCATGTAGTCTGGCCCAATGCAATTGAGGTTTCCATTTGGATATGACGTATTCTCTCGCCTGGCTCTCACGCCTACAACTTTCGCTTTCAGCATTAACAGAACTCTGGCAAGTTCTGATCTATTTTGACATCATAGTGGCAATAAATTCTCAAGATCATGGATGCTAATGTCATGTACCAATTTTGTGAATGTAATTTGAAAGTGGGGGGTAGAATAACAAACGTGTTCCTATCCTGTAGGACAGGGCTATTCAATTAGTTTTCCAAGGGGGCCACATTTAGAATCCAAGAACTTGAGCGGGGCCGCAAACTTTTCGCGGTCACTATTTTCAAATAATCAAATCGCAACACATTGATTAAAAATGCATATTTGCTTTGTTTTAACAACAACTTTGCATGTTAATAACAAAGTATTTATTTACAAAATTTACATTTTTAAATTACCAGAACAGAATATTTTAATACCATAACTTTGTTTTTAAAGTGAATTATTCATCCCTAAATGTCCTATCACACAACTTATTTTGCACTCCAACAAGTAGGCTAAAAAAAAATATTAAAATAACATGTAAACACGCAAGGACTCTAATATAAGTACAGTTGTCATAAGAGACCATGGCATCAATAGACCAAACCGGCTTAAAAAAAATAAATAAAAGGGCTGCGCAACAGCGCCAAAATCCTCTGGTGGCCAAAACCGGAATTACATGTACTTGCTTAGAATCGCCATAGAGAATGAACAGTGGAAAATACCTTAAAAAAATATTTCCTAATGTAGTAATGCCACTTAAATTGACGTAGTTTGGGGACATATTATCTATTTATTAATATTCTACAAATTATAAGGTATATATTAAGCTTTGGAGACTGATTACGATATTTTAGTTTTAAAGGTGATGAATCACGTCGGCCGCATCTGGGCCGTGTCCGGGCCGCATCTAGGCCGCGTGCGGGCCAGATGTGGCCCGCGGGCCGCCAATTGAATAGCCCTGCTGTAGGACTACAAAAATTTGAGACATCGCTCTAAACTGTGTGCTGATTGGCTGAACCGAAGAGTAACCAAGGGAAAGGCAGCTGGGGGGGGGCTTGGACCAGATTATGTACGGAGATAAAATGTTTAGCAGAGGTACGTCGGATGGCATCGCCAGGCTATAGTACAACCAACACCTTTCATACTTTTAATACTCATAATTGCTACATTAATGCTGTCGATCATAATGGTCTTTGGTATACTATTACTGCATTGATCATCATGGGTTCCACATTATGTCTTGGGCTGCAGTTACAGAGGCAATGGAGGAGACAAGGTCTCTCTCTCTCACACACCCTGTGATTGAGAAGAAAGTGCCTCTGGCAAGGTGCAGGACAAATTCAACAGTCACTGAGTGAGAATACTGACAGAGTTGTCACACTGTCGCCCATAACTGTCTGGCTGGCTGCACATAACTTCTGCCAAAATATATTTGTACCTTCTTTTTTTCCACAGAGAGAGGGGGAGAGAGAGAGAGAGAGAGAGAGAGAGAGAGAGAGAGAGAGAGAGAGAGAGAGAGAGGTCCCCTGAGCCACTGGATGTGTGAAGCTTAACAACACGTGCTTTCTCCCATCAAATGTAATTTTTCCTCTAACAACTGACACTGAGCTGCCATGTTTTGGGTAGGTTGTTAATAATTAAGTAACCTCTAAGTGCAGGACAGATGGCTGCGCTTGTGTTTTGTTCACTCTGACCCTTTCTTGCTCTTCTTTGAAATGTTTACTCAATCACTGATACTTTTTCCAAATGACACAAGCCATTTATCACACTGCGCTTAGCATGTGCACACAAACCACATGTAGAAGTCAGTGTCCTCAATCATGAGGGACATTGCCAGACATACTGTAGGTGCTGGGCACTCTAGTTGCTTCTGCCCTGACTCAATATACAACATCACCATCGAAACTCGAAAAGTGGTCAGTGGAAGGCATTTTAATTAAGTTGCGAAGCTGGTTCCACAGTTAGCCTAATGAAACTGAGAGAGCAATTTCAACTCTGTTGTTGTCAATGTGCAATTAGCAAGTGTGTTAAAATTTTGATAACAAGTTGGAAAGAATCACTAAGGGACTGTTATTTGTTTTTATCTCTCACCACCAAACACAGAAGGCCTTTAAAGGATCAGAAGCGTCAGATCGATGCAGAGGCTCTGATTACTTTCCCCTAGACACGCAAATCACATTAAATAAGGATAGACAAACCATCTGGTTAAACATGCTGTTTCATTTATGGCACTGGTAATGCTGAGGCAGTTTACAGTTTACTGACTGCTTTGATGCATCCATCCCCTCAGAATCCACAATTATAAATCAGTTAAAGGTAAGGTAAGGTACAGAAGATCCTGGAATAACAGAATAACTGAAAAGCCCTTAACAGAAGCACTCTGCTAAAATAACACATATTTTATTTGCTAAAGGCTCTAGTGATAAAACATTTCAAACACAGAGAAAAAGCAAATCCAGTCAATTTCCTCAATCAATCATAACATACATATACTGTACATACTGTATATTGTTATTTAGTGTGTGAAAAAGAACCAGAATGTTATTGTAAAACATAAATGTTATTCTTTCCTCCTAAACTTAGATCCACAATAAACCCCTGTGCAGTACAGTTTACAGAATTACTATAATTACTTAATTACTACGGAAGTAGCTTTTCAGTTTTCCTTGATCTTCTTTTCATCAAGGCATGGACAATTTCACAATTACTTGAAAGGCTGTTAGTCTCTCTGACTCACTCTTGCAAACAGCAAAGGCAGTTATTACTGCCATGACTGCAAGTGTTGGCACCCCTAAAATTGTTCAAGAAAGTGCACTATTTTTCCCAGAAAATGATAGCAAATGTTTTCAATGAATTTCTCATGTTTTTTTTGTACACACATGTTCATCACAATAGTGTATAATAGTGAACTTTCCTTCACTAACAATGGCTTATCATCCCAACTTTGTAATACATCTGTATTGTATTCAGTTTAGGTCTGGACAGGGAGTAGCCTATAGGTGAAAATTTACTTTATTCAATTTACTTTACTTTACTTTACTAAAAACATCCTTTAAATACAGTGTACTGCACTTTCATAATAGCTTACACAATCCTGAGAATGATGATTAGCTCCATGGATAATTAAATTCAAATCCCTTACTCTGTCCTACAGGATAACGGGATAAGCTGCATCCTATTTTAATTTGACCAAATAACAACACATAGCCCATTTCTGTCTTGCCAACATACAAAACAACTCAGTGGGGCATGGATTGATTAAATCAAAATTTTTGTTGTCCAATTAAACTTAGAAAGCATAAAGCATAGAGAGACACCGACTGAGAAATTATATCATTTAAAATACCATGTACTGTAGTATAAGGAAAGATGTGGCATATTGCAGGTGGCTTTGTTATTTATTTATTTTTTAACGTGTTGCTCACACATTACGCTCTTCCCTTTGTTCATGTACATTTTTAAAATGAGAGGTTAAGAGAGGTTTAAACTCAGAAAGACATTTGCTGTTGACTGTATAACCAAAATGATAGCCATCAGGGCCGTTTCAAGGTACTTAAGGGGCCCCAAGCAAACAGGACGTGGGGGCCCTTCACTCCCCTTAAATACTTACATGAACCACATTGTTATAATTTTCAAACAACATCAATATAATTATTTGTATTGTACAGTTGTGTAACTCCAGTTTAAAGTCATTTTTTGTTGAAAAACACCACCAAATTAACTACTAAAATGATAAAACAGTCAATTTTGGGGGCCCCTATCAGCCTGGGCCCCAGGCAATTGCCTGGTTTGCCTGCCTTGTTGCGACGGCCCTGATAGCCATTTATCACCATAAGTTATATTTACGGTAGGTTTTGTTGTCGTTGTTGTTGTTTTTGTTGTTGTTGTTCAGCTCAGGCTTGAACATACATGTAGACGCTTTAAGACAACATCTTCATTCCCTAAATCATCTAAGCTCCAACTCTCAGTGTTTTGGTACTGTATATATCCCTGGGCTGACAGAGAGAGAGAGAGAGAGAGAGAGAGAGAGAGAGAGAGAGAGAGAGAGAGAGAGAGAGAGAGAGTCAAATTCAGTTTCTTTAATTAATGAGCGTTCAGAGGGGGCAAGGAAGTGTGCCCATGGGCTTTTCTCTGCCGAACTTGATTTACACTCAGCAACTTCTACTGTATCAGCAGTGAGAACCTACAGGTCATGATCCCATTGACTTTTCTGACCTAATCTTTGGGTTCTGACATAGCCTTTACTCTGCTTCAGTGTTGACTTAAAGGAAAAATCTGGATTGAATTCAAGCATAGCCCTGCCGAACGAGCCTGCTAAACACACTAGTTAGCAAGTGGAACAAAATAATTTGGAACAGAATAGACCGAACGCGAACGCAGAAACGAACAAGCACTTTACACTGGATCAATGGATCCTCATTATTCAAAACCGAAAGTAAGATCTGAGGTGCCTTTGACTCAATATAACGTGTTTCGCATTTGCATAGGTCTATGTTTTTCGAAATTCTTTCATTCCATGCGAAATGTATTGCTGTTACAAGGCTCATGCAACAGGGCTATACTTGAACTTACTCCGGAGCTACCCTTTAAATGAATAGCAGTCTAGGAGAGTTTTTTTTTTAATTATGTGTCACCATTGAACACTATTAAATCAGGCAGATCAGGACAATCAGGTCCATGGCAACTCTATTAACCGTATATTAATAGACACACAGTGACAGCTCTTTGTTTTGCTCACATACATACATAAGTACATTCTAGACAACAGCATGATATACAAGATCTAGAATATACAATAGCTGTGAAATTAACAGTTAGGCTATAGACAGCCCAAAGCAGATACTCTCTAAACACAGCTGCAAAAGAATAGAGAATGTATCTGTCATAAATACAGCGAAATAAAGAACTATATACATGTCAATACACCTCAACAGTGTGCTGTCTAGACATCTTCTGAGCGCTCTGAGTGTTCAAGATTGAAACCAAAAGTATTACAAAAAGACGACAAACCGTGTAATGTGACAAGGCAGTAAGCCAAAAGGCCTAAAGGCCAATAACTGGGGCCTAATTCTTCAGGGAAATCAGCACAGTTTAAGCATGAATCATATATATCTGGCAACAGACACCCAAAAGAATAAGAGAGAAAAAAAAATACTGTTTTTATATGCTTGATATAGTTGCTTCAATTAACATGCTTAAGCTTGCATCTTCATGGGTGTAGCAGGTTAGTTTACCTGAGGAAGTCTGGCTAGCAAGGAGTAGGATTCAAAGGCCACATACCATACATGATTCATAGTGATTCACCTGCCACACAGCAACACCAAACATGTCATTACCACTCACCACCACTAGGAGACTAGCCCTCCTCACGCTAAGCAAATAAAATAAGGAATTACAAACAAAACAAATGACTATGATCACTACAGACTACAGCAAGTTCAGTTAAAATCCAAACATAAACCAGATAAAACTAAAGTAATACAGGATAAGATACATTTTAAGGAAGACAAGACAGCAGCACAGCTGGACCTAGCCTGGAACAGAAACATAAATCAAGCCAGATGGAGTCCAACTGTCATGAGTAGCACAGCTATTAGCCCACCTACCTACCCAAACTGAAGCAAGGAAACAACACTGGGTGGATGATCTTACCCATGATGCATTAGCAGAGACAGCACACAGATTTACACGAAGGCGGCACAATGAACATTCATGGTGATGTTCATGTCACTGACAATGAAAATATCACCAAAATTAGCCATTCATTATGCAAAATTGTAGGTTAAGCAGTGTAGGATGCAAAGTAATTAGCTCTCTAGAAGCATACAAAAGATGTCAGAAATTCTAAGGCCAGGAAAGGTTTTTATTTATTTATTTATTTATTTATTTATTAAAAAAATAAATAAATAAATAAATAAAAACAATGCTTGTCATTTGCAATTTGTATTTAAGGTTCAGAAAAATGCAATGATATACTGTATATCCCACCCAGGCTCCCTCTCAGCCCATAAAAAGATACAATAAACATAAATCAGGGGAAAAAAGTTGACTGTTGTAAAAACTAATCTGATTTGACAGTTTGTCTGAATAAAACAAGAAAAGAAATGCCAGTCAGTGTTTGCACATTGGGAGAGTAGACCATAACTCAGCAGGTTTTGCCATGGTACTGTATGTCACCATGTTTACAGATTTAGATCTAAATGGAACTGACTGACTGTCCTTCCCACCAGTGTCATGGTGTATTAAGCATGCTTCTGCGCACACACATCGCCTACTTAAGTCAGGATTAAAAATATTTAATATTTTAGAAGTAAGAAATTTAGAAAGGCACATCTGAATGTCACAAACAGCCCTGGAGGAATATGACAGCTGGAAGCAGTGAATTTAGCAGTGCCCAAAGGTGCTGGCTTCGACCTATTCATTATACATCATAGATTAGCTTTACAAATGAGTGCATGTATTGCTTTCAGAGGACTTCAGAGGAAAATGGGGATATTAGAATCTAATGCTCCAACTTACCTGTATATGCTTTTTGTGATGCATCCATTTCATTTTAAAAGGCATTCCTGGCTAGTAGGCTTAAAAGATGTTGGGCTTATAAGATTGGCCTTTGCATCAGCTAAACAAAGTGTATTTAAAACCAAAATATTTTATAGTTTTCTTAAAACTTTAGCCAACAAAATCTTTTCATTATAAAAGCTGTCATTTTTTGTAAAAAGTGACATCCCTTTTTGCATCTAATCAAGGTTATATCAAGATTATCAAGACTGTTGCTAATAGTGATGAAATGCTGAAGATATAAACCATCAAAACTGCTTATAACTTAACTTTGTATCGACCAGCTTAAATACCGTAGGTTTCTATTGACCAGCTTGACCTTTTGCCTCCCAAAATGATAAATGACGTAACAAAGGGTCAAGACGTGATCTGAAAATTCCCAATAAAACACAACCAACGAGTCAGATTCAAAATACCCTTACACCATATGGATTCGGCTCGATCAGATTTTTACATCTCCTCTTTGCAGAAAGGACATGCATACAGATTTGCATGCAGATTTTTCCTTACAAGATTGAATTTAGTCTGATTGGTTTAGGTGGAATATTTATTCAATCCACATTTACGTGTCTCAGAGCATTCAATCCCGTTGTCACTATTTGAAATGCGTCATGGGGTCCCACGTTGTCATTTATTTACGCCCATCTAATGTGCCTTCATTTGCATCCATTTCATTCATCATTCAACACTGTGAAAAATAAACACCCCATCGGATTCATGTCTTAGTGACCTTGCCAAGATCTCTTAGTGACCAGGGATCCTTTTACTGTAATATAAAAGCTCGCTGGCAATAGAAAGAACACCAATACACAAAACACAACGCCTCCAACTGCTTCTCCACTCATTTATGCTGTATTTTCTTCCTCCCTTGGACTTGAATGAGTTTTCTTTTGTCTTATAAAAATATCAAACAATCTCCCTGTGGATCACAGTGAAAGAATTAAAAGGAAAGAAACAAGCGATTGCTTCATCATCATCAGCCTGTTCTTGTTTGCGCCACGGCCCCCTCCGTATTCGCACAATGACCCACATAGAATTCCTGCTGGAGGGGACTGCACCGTGCACACTGAACCAGAATGACATGGGCTGAGCACCAGCAACTGTAGCGAGCACTGTGCGTGGGCAGCCACACTCACAGGGCTCCCGCTGAGCCGAGAACAAGCGCAAGGGCAAGGGGGAAAAGCCTGACAGGCCACTGTACAAAGGCCGAGGTCCAGACAGCAACATCCACCCACACCCAGCGCAGTTTAGCCTTTGCACTTGCGAGATGCACAACTAAACTCAAAGGTTTCCAATGTAGGCCTATACCTCAAAAGACCATGGATGTGGAAAATGGATGTCATTGACCACAGCTGTTCTCTTTAAAATGCATTGAGCTATACTGACGGCGCAGCTTTCACAAATGTCAGTGTGCAGTAGACTGGATAACAGTATGAGCACTAAGTACATGCTATATATTTGAATACCATTGGTGATCGAGGTTGCTGAATGCTGTCAGCAGGACTAAAGGCTGAAGATCTGTGACGAGAGGAGACGGTTTTAGAGAGGAGGTGCGGTGGTGTGAATCAATCGTCGCAGGTTGTTGCAAACAGTTTCAAGCCGTCGCAAAAGATTTAACATGTCAGATTGCAGTTTCTGAGTTTTAGGTTTTTAGAGTTTTTCAGGCCATCTTGACGCGGATCTTTGGTCTGTATCGCAACGTTGGCTTCCTTTTCACTATTCGGTCCATACCCTCCCAAAATTACTTGTACTCTTTTTGGCCGACAGAACTCAGTTACCTTGACCAACAGGGCTGTGGGTTGATTGACTCTAGACTATTACTGCTATAAGATGATTTTGGGACAGTTTTGCTTTTAATAGTACAGTGAAGGATGACTCAAAGTGGGCAAATAGTTGGGATGAGATCATGAACTGACGGATGAACAGATTAAACACCTGTGGGCCTTTGGATGCAAATGCAGCAGCTGCTCATAAGCAGTCATTCATATTGTGATACTTTATTTAGGCTAACCTTTGATAATTACTACACTACCGTTTATTACCTAGGCAACACATAGCCCTCCAAACAAGCCATCTGTGATTGTACCGACAAGAAGATGATAAAATCACTCATTACAAATTAGATTGCTTGTTACAGTCAGATATGGGCTGTGCAACACAATATCTCTCCCTTCTTTATTTTTGTTTCATTACTTTATCTGATGTGAATTCTGAATAGAAATCCAAGTCAAAACTGTATCAGATACAAGGAGGCTGGTCTTTCCTATCCATGTCACTTCCTCTTTATTCATCTAAGTTCTAATTACCAGACTGCTCATGTAATGACCTATAATTAAAGATCATCGTTATCTGCAGACATCTTTAGTTGAGTCGCTCAACTAAAGATAATGTGAGCAATAGAGTTAGATTCACAGATGCCTCAATGACATTGCTGTTGCCGATAAGCCTGCTGCAGTCACTATTGTACTGTGGCCGACCAATAGTTGCTTTTCTATGAAAATCAAAAATAACAATAATTGGACATTTCAAAGGGTTACTAATGGAACATGATTTTCAAGTTTTCATGTCATGCAGAAAATCTGGGATTCGTTAAAAATGCTTAATCACTTATTACAATCTATAAATCTGTATATTCTGTATCAATCATGATGTAATGAGAAAATATTAACCTTATAGGCCTAGCTGCTGAAGACATTGCAAACCAATGTATTGACCTCAGTTAAAAGTCAACAAATTACATCTTTATTTCATTACATCAATTTCAATGACAATATAATGTATGTACTTCTTCATCTTTGATTTAAATGCTTTTCAAATCCTAATCTATTTTCACCTCTGACCAGTGGAATTACATGTCATACATGACATAGGCAGACAATGCTATGTAACTTGTGTGATATGTAATTGAAGTCTGATATGATACATAATTGAAGTCTGATATGATATATACTGTAATTGAAGTCTCTCTCTCATCACCGTAAAACCACAGAGGTCGCCATTAGATTTCAGGCAAACTTAACAATGCTCAGAATATTGCCTTGCCATATTATCCGGTCAGGTCTTGCTTTAGATCTTTTGGGGTTGAGGTCATGTGATGTGGCATGACACTGCATGCTGAATAAAACCCCAATGGATGAGAGTCTACTTTGTTGTGTGTGTAATACCACATATAGTGTGTCAGCGAGCCTCATGGGTGCATTTTTATTTTGACTGCAGGGAGCAACTGGTCATCATAAATGAATGGGTACTGTATTTGATGGACTATTTATCCCCCAGCCCTGCCGGCACTGTGTGAGCCCTTATTCACACTTACGAATCATAGCCCCCCCCCCCCCCCACACACACACACACACACACTTGCCCAACTGTAAATAAAATGCGTGAGATTACTTCTCTCCCTCTGGGCCTTCAGTTTGCAGCTCTTCTTGTGCTTGCTCACGTTTGTCTGACTCTGCTCTCAGGGACGAGCAACTCGGAGGCAAATCGCTCTTCCTGTCTTTGCCGTGCAAACAGAGACATGATGGGGGTGAGTCGGAATGATTTATTTATGAGTGTCTTTTTTTCCAGTCTTCAAGCCTGTTGGGCTGTGCTGCTGTCATTTGTTTCTGGTGAAGAGATTTCACTATTGGCCTGGAGATTGCTGCAGTCTCTTCCTCGGGACATACATTTTTGATGGTCCCAAAATCCGTTTGCCACTTTGCCTCTGATTGCCCTGTTAAGACTTAAGACCTCCCTATTCTTTTGTTTTCTTCTCCAATTGCATTTCACTCGTAAATAAATACAAATGGCATTCATCAATGCCCATCAGCCAGTTTAAAAGTGATTCATTAACGGGTTAGCCTATAATCTATCATTGCTAAGGCTCCCTGAGGACGCTTTCTCCATCAAGTAGTAATCCATCAGTTCTCTTTCAGTCTGGCCCAGTCTCTGAGGATGCAGAGACTCTCACTCCGCTAACCCCTCTGAGGTAACATAAACACATTAGCTTTAAACATTTTGTTCTGTGAACGATCAGATTATGGCGTAAAATAGCTACACTTTGCATTACTATTCTAGACTGCATTACTATTCTGATTTGATCATTTTTTTATACTAATGATAGCAACAAACAGCAGTTCTGATGTTTCTTATTGATAGGTCATAACTATAAACGTTTAATCTCCATGTGATAATATTATGGTAATTGTATAATTCATATATTTTTTTATTTGCAGTACTTTGTAAATCAGTTTGAACAAAAGTGCACAAACCAGGTTGCAACTGTTTTTCACTGGACACCTCTTTGAATTTCTATTTTTAATATGTGCTGAAGAGCCGAGTAACATTAAATTTGGCATAATGCACATACAGGCACAAACACACACTCACACACATATAGTACACACACAGATACCCACACCCACACACAAACGCACACACACACACACACACACACACACACACACACAGATACAGGAACACATACAAACACGAAACGCAAGCAAAATAGCCAAGGTGGTGACCACCGAGGTGCTCAGATGGACGAGGTGATGGTCTGGGGGGAAAAGGGCAGGAGATAGCAGTCCATTAATCGGGACTATAGAAGACCAGTGTTGGTAACGAGCCTCAAAAAGACCCTACCTTGTGTAGGGTTTTTTTCTTTTTTCTTTTTTTAAATACTTCTGCATAATTCATGGATATATTTATATATATATTTTAAATATACAGCGCAAAGATGATGACATATTGAGTTCTGCATGCAAATAAGGTCTCATGAGATAGATCTGAACCATTCACTCCCCCTCTAAACACATCTCCACAGTTAAAGACCCAGAATGAAGCCATAAGCCTTTCCCCTTTAGAGGATGGAAATAAATCTCTTCCCTTTTAGAGCAAAGAAGATGTTGTTTTATCCTCCAAATCTCATCAGACACAGAATGATTCTTGCATCTTATTTTTCTTCTAGCATTCATTACAGTCCAGGCACAAAGATACACAATGTCTGTTTGATGATGGAATTGCTGTCTGCCATAATAAATCCACTCAATAGTGTTCAAGGACAGACAGACACTGACATTTGATGGCTTTACCAGTCTGCAAGAGTGCAATTCTCTCATTTGGATGTATTGTCTAGTTCTGCAGCCTGCAGTTTGAAACACATACACACAGTGAAGGTCTTTCAATTAAACTGAAGAAAATTAGCAAGTAAAGGTTTTTATGTCTTTGCCTGCCATGGGTGGATGGAAGAAAGACACACTATTTTCAGGTTTAAGGTAGGGTACAAGTAACCTCACTCACGTCAGATGCAGCCCCTCGAGCGCAAGCATCTGATATCGATTTCAGGACCAAGATGGAATGGACGTACAAATCAGGCCACCGTAAGAACCGCTAGGTGGTATTTTTGACGTAGCCCATCTCTTACAAACTTACAAAACACAACTAAAAGTTGTATATGAGACATTTATATTATGTGAGTTAAATTGATTAATGTGCAACAGGTTGGTTTCAATGTGAGTGGTTGAAGTAAGATGACAGACAGATGGTTCGTCCAATTTTATGCAGGAATTTTTGCTATCTAGCCCAGAAACATAGAAGTACTCTAGTGGGGCAAATAGATTTGCTCAACCAGTACATAGCAAGCCATAAGGAATTCGATTGGATGACGGCATTGGCATTTTCACTCCATGTGTTTAGTCTATGTGTTTAGTCCGGGCTTCGCCGAAAACAATGGCCTTTTGAACTGGTGTTTACGTAAGGGCCGACGAGGTGACCAGTTCTACAGAAATAATGGCGAAGTGGAGGTTGAGAACTCCGCGCACAGCGCCGAGACATTATTTCTGTAGAACCGGTCACCTCGAAGGCCGTTATCCCACTTACCTCCCGGTTCTATTAATCTCCCATATATTTAAAGAAGGGTATAAAACATAAAAGAAACATGCAACTCCAATTTAAAAGAAGTTAACATGTTTGTGTACTATTTTCAGTTGAAAGTAGATCTACAAGGCTGCTTATTGTTGTTATTTACCATTCTAAAAGGCATTGATATGGAACGATGGTGAAACTTTTTAACAGAAAAATGTCTCAGGTAGCCAGTTATATGAAAATAATGGCCACACCATCAGCCAATCAGAGAAGAGAAGGATGGCTTGTCAGGCTCGTCTTCTGAAGCAACTCTCTTATGAACTGATATCAGATGGAGTAGGCTTCTTTCAGCGTAACAAATCATCTGACGTAGGTTAGGGTACAAGAGCTAAATTTGAAAATACATGTTTCTTCAGATTTCCCCCAGAAGCCCCACCTCCACAAAAGGCATTTGATAGACCTACCATTAAATCATTTTGTTTAGGGATTTTTTTGGTAATTTCTTTTAAAGACTGTGAGATACTTATTCATGCCTTTATTTTATCTCCCTTGTATTACTGTATTTTGGTGTCACTCAGCCCACTCTATCCTAACTTTACATGGTGCAAAATGTGAAAAAGGCTGCTCACCAAGCTTAAAAAGTCACAGCAAAACTGTCCAGCATTGAAATTCCTGCAGTTGTTATGAGTAAAATTTAGAGTGGAGTCCAATATTATTCTCTTTGTCAAAGCACATGAGCAAGCTCCCCATTAGTGAACTTCTGCCTTCACTGGGACTCAAGGTCACCAAAGAGAATGGCCAAAGAGAATGCTCTGTTAAGGCTTACAGTATGAGGCAATAAAAAGGCAGAAGAATACCAGTTGAAACTTTCTAGTTTCTAGTTTTCATTGTTAGATTGTTTGAGGCACATAGATTCCATCTATGTCTGTCTGAGCATAAAAGACTTTGGACACCAAGTCACTTGTTTGAAATTTTCCGTCAATCTAAAATCAAGTTCCAATTTTGTGACTGAATCTGACCATCTTTTCCATTTGTTGTGAAGGTCAGTTACAATTGTTACCTCCGCCAAGGAGGTTATGTTTTGCTTGGCGTGTGTGTGTGTGTGTGTGTGTCCGTCTGTGTGTGTCTGTCTGTGTACAAGATAACTCAAAAAGTACCCCACGGATTTCATTGAAATTTTCAGACAACATGTGTATTGGGACAAGGAAGAACTGATTCGATTTTGGTGCCAATCAGTTATCCAGAACACCTTCTATGACCACATTGGCTTGGTGGAGGTCTGCGCTCTCTGAGCGCTTTTCTAGTTGTACATGTACAGTTTGAGTCATCTATTGATAGTTTAACCCAACACTAGCAAACCACTCCTCAAACTCCCCTTTCCATTTTCCCCCAACTAACCTATTGAGTGACTGGCTGAAACGATTTTGTTATGTTTGAGCGATAGGCTTGCTTGCTCCACTTAGCTTGTTTTCCATTCACAGAGCCATGCTGTTCATAATTTACCCTCTTTACAGTGTATTCATGGAATGGAAGCTAGCGGATTGTGAAGATTCACTGAATGTGGTAAATAGCCTTGTGGTAGAGATTAAAAACGGTTTAGAATTGCTTACCTTTCTTTTAAGTGCTATACCCCAATAGCAAAAAAAATGCTTGCATTTACATGAGGTACATTAGGAATACAATGAATACTCTTTGCATTTTCTCAGTTTTTTTGCTCTTCTCTTACCACACTGGCTGAATGGAAACTGTCAAAGGAGATTTCACGACATCCGTCTGCCTTTTGTATTATTTTTCTTTCCCACTGAACCGGTATCTCAATTTGTTTTACCAGAGTGTCCGTATTTCATGGATCATGAAGGGTTTATTCAGCCATTTTGCTTGTTCAAGCAATCATAATGATTGTGTCCTCAAATGACGATCACGTTTACATACAGTTAAGTCACTCTTGGTGTATAGGGTGCCTGTGTGACCATCAGTGTTTATGTGTGTACTTTTTTGTACGTTTTGTGTGTGTGTGTGGGTGTGTGTGTGTGTGTGTGTGTGTGTGCATGTGTGTGTGCGTGGGTGTGTCTTTTTTTAATATACGCCTAGGGTCATGACTGCCAAGTGAATCAAACCTTGTTTGTTCATAGATGTTGGACGCTCCCATAGTTCTACACTCATGTGTCCAGTGACAGGGACAGAGTTGATAGACGTCTGTGCTTATCAGGATGACAACGCACCAAATGTGTTGCGGCAAAACTGTTTGACCCTGACTAGTATATGATGCTGAGTCACACATCAACTTGTTTTATAGCTTGAACAGTTCTGTTGAAAAACTAATTTTTCAGACAAATGAGCAGACGCTTTGAAATGAGCAGACTTTCAAAATGGCAGTTTTAACACGTGGAAGGTTTTAAGTCGCCTATTATCGGACTCTCTTCATATGAACTTGGCATGGTCATGGAGAACATTGTTTGAGCACACAGAGATAGTTAAAAATATGATTATGAAGACTGGACATTTCCTTCCATCAAGAACTTCCCTCACTGCCATCTTGGAATGTTAGAACAAGTCCACCACTCAACACTTCATTACATTGGATCCTCCCAGGGCTCTTAGGATGACTCTCTCAAGTTCAGAAATTGGCATTTTGAAAATGTCTGCTCATTTACTCATCACTCGCCTATAGCAATATATCTGTAATTGAGTAGAATGCTACTGGGTTTGAACTCAATCTTCCCTTTGGCCGAATATTTAACTTGTGTCCATAAAGACATACTGTAGGCCGATATTCTCCCAAGTGCTTAAAGGAATTATCCAGAGTGAATCAACACGTAGCCCTACTTTTTTATAGTGTCAAGCGCTATTGATAGCCACCTCAATCACTGAATTTCATGCAACGCAGACTGAAATAGCGAAACGGCAGCTAACGGTAACAGAATGGACATTTCAAAACGAAAGCGAATCGATTATGTTTCATTTTTGATATGCCTCATTCAGTTAGTGTTAGCTGCCGTTTCGCAAACTCTGTCTACGATGCACGAGATTCGATCATTGAGGTGGCTTTCAATTAGCCTGACATAGCCCGCCCATAATACGAATGTTCATACGGGTACGGTCCTCTTGGGCGTGTTTATATTGGTAGAGAGTCTACCGGCCAATAAGCGACGCTTATTAGACGAGCTGTCCAATTGTTTCAACCCAGAAGTGGTTGAACCTTACCTGGAGCTACATACAGTATGTGGGGAAAAGCATTTTGGTGTCAGTGCATTTTCCTAGTCTAGCAACCCCAATTAACCCAATTTTTTAGCTTTAGATTAGCATAGGTGCTGGAATGTAAAGTTGCCAGATACTAAGCAACTCTTTGGCAACATTACATTCCAGTGCCTATGCTAAGCTAAAGCTAAAATTGGATTCGCCAGACTAGGAAAACACATCTGAGACCAGAATGCTTTTACCCACATATGCAACTCTAGGTTAGACTGCAAATAACCCAATTTCATAAAAAGGTGGACTATTTCTTTAAGCACCTGAGCCATATACCAGCCATAGGCTATAGTCTAGTCTACAATCAAATTTCACTGGTGTTACTCTTAAAAGGAAACCAGGCAACATTTTTACTGTTAATTTATCAGCCTCAAAGTCACTTGGATGATTAAATGGTTCATTACGGGGTGAACGATGACTCTCTTGTCAGCCTAGCGTTTGTCTCATGGTAGTCCCGCTTGCAGAATGTCTGGTGTCGGGCCCATGTAATAGAAACTGAAAGTAGATATAACCTGAAATCACATTTAATACCGGTTTGTCAGACAATGTAACACACGAAAATTATCATCTCTGGTTTTTGTTTAGTGAGTATGCATCATATTTGAACTACAGTAGAAGTTTGGTAACATGGGATGTGTTGTTAGTGTAGCAATTTTGAAGTTAGGCTCAGGTTCCAATAACACTTGCACTGCGCTATTCTGACATCATGGTTCAAAGAACTAAGTGAGTCGACTCCAGAACACACTTTTAAAGCTAAAAGACTTAGCTTGAAAAAAGCATAATATGATTAATTAGTGATTAATGATTAATTTGAACATACTGTATGTCTGAAAATGCCACAGTCCCTCTTCCCCTATTCCACCAGGTTTTGACAGGCAAGTAATGTGGAGCAGTTTAATGGGCAGCAGGGTGTAAAATGTCTGTTCCAAAAGTTCAGCCAACTGAGGGAAAATGTCAATGTCTGAATCATTGGTAACTGTCTTTTAAAATAGGAAGGGAGTGTGGAGGCTCCAAACATTTATGGTCCAAGTGGTGATTAGTAAATATTTTTCTTTCTCCCTAATAAAATTGGACAAATGGTGGCACAACATAGTGAACAGGTTAACTCCTCTGTAGGTGACGTCATATGTCATTACATTATATGTGACAGACGCTGGTCCATGTTTGCTGTCTGAGTCAGTGAATATGTCAGTGCACTGTCTCTCAGTTTATCCCATAATACTAAAGATGACTGTGAATTCAAGGGCATCAGAGGAAACATGGTGAATAGCCTTGAGGTAATCTAGTCCTGTATGTTGTTATTACCATACATTTGTAATAATTGCAGGAAGAAAAATGTAATCATCCATGCAGCTACACTTCTCTCCCATTTATGCATCCAAGGAGGCTATACTTTACATAATTTGAAACAAGTCGGCAGGGCCGGTTCTAGCCTTTCTGCTGCCCTAGGCCAGATTTGAGTTTTGCCCCCTCTTTTCTAGAAATATATGTGAAACTGAAGAAGAAAAAAAAAGTAGTAAATGTATGGTGATGCCCCCCTGATATTTGGTGCCCTAGGCGATTGCCTAGTTCGTCCCTGCCTAGAACCGGCCCTGCAAATAGAGCTGTGTCTTCATTATAAGTGAATTAGTCACACTAACACAATAGTCAATCAGGCCATGACAAAAGACCAGACATAATGTCTGAAAAATTACAAATTCTCTGGAAGACAAATATGTTTGACATCGATGTTTTATTTTAATAATGTTGATTGTTTTATTCATATTCAAATGATGACCATCTGATACTGTCTTACGTTTAAAAAAGCTTATAGGATAATTACAACACAACAAATATTTGAAACAACACAGACCAAAGCATGAAACTGCTTTTATTTAGTGTCATTTGTTGTAATTGAATTGAAAAGTCAGGTTGCTGTTCACCCTTCAGTACTTGAAACATTATATCCCTGGCTAGTAAGGCATGTTGGCCATATAAGACTGACCTTGGCATCAGATACATAAGCATGAGTTTACAAAACACTCAAAATGCCTTTCACTCATAGGCAGCCAATCAAGGTCCAATCAAGGTGCAGCAATGCTGTTACTGTCCATAGACACAAACAATAACAACTATATGATCTCACTTTTTACCCAGAGAGTAATGAGAATGCAATGGCAGTTTATACTCTCTGCAAATGAAGGGATTTCTGAAAGTTTTAATAAAACAGATAGCATTTTGAGCATTTTTACATCGTGTTAGATATGGCCAATAGAAATGTCAGTGTCATAAGGCTAACATGTCTTACTAGCAAGAGATCCTTTTAACAAAATATGATTTTCTGTCAGTTACTTGAGTGGTTTCAGGTTCCAAAAAAGAAATAAATAAATAAACGGATGGGCTGGCACATGCTTTCAGTACACAGAACTAGAAGGCTGTAATAAAATGTCACATCCTCATTTTACCCCCAGTGCACCATGAATAACACATAAATGACACCCTGGTGACAAGATGTTCAATTAAAATTTTCAAATATAATGAAATGCAGCCCTGTTGAGTTGATATCAAATATAAATGTAGCAAGAAAACCCTACTTTTATATAACATCAATTAGTGCCATTTCAGAGTGAAATAAAAAGCCATATGAAAAATTGAAAGTAGCCTACTGTTGACAGTGACAACATAAGCAAAACAACAACATCAGTGCTTGCAAAAAGAATGAATGCAACTTTCAAAACTTCCATTTGCAAAGCTCTGATGTATTGCTGGACATGGAGGCCTACTCAACTGTCAGCATTTTATCTATTGATTCAATGTCCCGTTTCCTGAAGAGCTGTATCTGGCACAGTACAAATACAAATGGCAACACATTTGCCCTCCAGTAAAGGGACTGACACACATTCTTCTCAATCAGCAGCATAAGCATGGCTACCAGTGTGTTGATGTATGTGTGTGCATTTATGTGTGTGTGTGTGTGTGTGTGTGTGTGTGTGTGTGTGTGTGTGAGAGAGAGAGAGAGAGAGAGAGAGAGAGAGAGAGAGAGAGAGAGAGAGAGAGAGAGAGTGTGTGTATTTATGTATGGTCGAGTGTGTTTATGTATGGTCACAACAACCTTTACCGTAATCCTTTATAAATACTGGTTTCATAGAAAAATGTTACCCAACATTCTTTAGCACACACACACACACACACACACACACACACACACACACACACACACACAGTCCCACTCCTCCTTCCACCTTGATCTCATCAGAAATGTTTCATAACTGAACAGAATTTAATTGATCAGTCCCCACCAAAACAAACACACCTTCCGACCCCCACTTCCTCCCTCCCTAGCTGTGCACTAGCTGTTTGAACCTGCAAAAACTGGAGACTGGAATATTAAAACATCTGTGGGACTCACTATACCGCCAAGAAACCGGTATGGCAATGATGATTGACTGATTAAAGCCGCCTTGCGTAACAGGCTGTCACAATGCTAATGGGAGACAACAAAGGCTCAGTATGAAAGGCATTGATTGGAAGCAGCACCTATATGCCAAGGAAACCCAGCTGCACGCCAAGGCTCAGACACTATCCACGGTACTAACTGATTAGCATTTCCAAGCCATGTGAGCTATATTTATTCTCTTCCAGTGAAGAACGCACAGTAAAAAAAAAAAAAAAAATCAAGGCCATCCAGTAATCTTTGCGTCACCTGACAAGTAATCAAATTGAGGCACTGATGCAACTCCATCACTGACACAATAGCGCTGATCATGTTTCAAATGAATTGAAGAAGTGGGTACTATTGGAAACAGAATCGCATATTTTTCTTTTTTATTTGCTTTTCATATTTGTTGTAGATTTTCTATTTATTTATTTATTTATTTATTTATTTATCTATTTAACTTAACGAGTTTGTGAGTATTTGTTTTGAGCAGATTTTGTCCACATTGGGTCCTCTTCCAAGTCACCTGCAAAATGACTCAGCCCAAATGGGCAGCCAGGCCACGTCTCCTCTGGACCCACACTGCCATCCCGGGCCAACTGCATGGTCATCCGTGGCCAACTGCCACAGATTTTGGGAGGACAATGAACAATGACGGTGTTTATGTAACATTAAAAAAAATGAATTTAGAAATAAAATGCAAATCAAGTACAGTATTTGTGCTAAGCTTTGAATACCACCCAAAAGCCATGAATAATTTATCGGAAAAACAAAACAGATCAGACCATATCCTCAATATGCCACATAAATACAAATTTGCTAATTTGTTGCATTGTTTCTGGCCCAGGGGAACAAACATTTTGGGACTCCTTTATTCCTTCACCAAAAAAACAAAAAAAAAAACAAACAAAAAAAAAAACGATTAGAACACAAGAATACACAATGTGTAAACTTATAAAAGTGAACCATGTAGAGGATGCAACAGTGAAGACACTTTTTGGGTCCGACAGTGGCATGCAGCTTAAGGCGAGAAGCACTTTGAAGAGAAAGGGCAAAAAAAAAAAGAAAAAGAAAGAAAGAAAGTAGGAGAAGCTGTGTAAGATTTGCCTGTTTCAGTTCGAACCCCAGCAGTATGTGTGGTGTGTGTGTGTGGTGTGTGTGTGTGTGTGTGTGTGTGTGTGTGTGTGTGTGTGTGTGTGTGTGTGTGTGTGTGTGTGTGTGGAATTCAGCCAAGGTGAATAAAGCTTAAAATCAGAGCCTCACAGCGGAATGTCAAGCCAAGAAAGTCACCAATCACCACATTTCACATGCATCCATGCACCCAAGTCCTTCAAAACAGGATGACTAGGCTGAATATTAAACATAGATGAATTGCACTTCAGAGAGTGACAGCTTTTAGTATAAATATACTTTTTTATTTTTCTTTTCTCTAACTACCCAGAAATGGGTGTTTTAAGACCTTTCACTTGTCACTTGAACATTCCACATGAAGAATACGGTATGAAAACAATTTAATATAAAAAGAAATTCACAAGACATCTGTACCCTGTTTTCAATATTAACTATCAACACCCCATACGGACATTAAGACAACAAACAGAGAGACAAAAAGAGAGAGAGAGAGAGAGAGAGAGAGAGAGGGAAGGGGTTCTATTAGATGAATTCTAGTTATTATAAAGGCTAGGAGCTTATTAACTGATACACCATTGAAATAATTTATAGTCAAGGAATCCAGTGGTGGTAATGTGGAGACTAATTGCACTTTGCGTTTCATTGGGGGGAGGGGCTGCGCACTCACTGCAGCTACGCTCATGTATTTCACATGAGAGTGAACAGATCTGTTGGGATCTAATATAATTTGCGGAAAAAAGACCCCGCATGTTCTTCCACTAGCATCTATTAGGAGGTAATGCAAAGGTTATTCGTCCACTTAACCCTCCTTCTGGTAAATAGCGGTATTTTCAATCATTTTAAATGCACAAGATACAAAATATTTAACGAGCATAAGATTTAAATCCGCAACTCATCCTCAAGTAGATAGCTTCTCCAGACTTCTTCTGACATTCTTTTGACAAAGTTAATAACAACAACACCAAATTCACAAATACACTAAATACACAACACAATCACACTCTCGCTCAAACACACACAAAAAGCTTACATAACATCTTGTTAGACATGTAAATACCAAGAGCCGCGATAATTTTGCACTGTGCATGCCCGGCCGTTTGTGTCTGTGCCATCTCAGAGGGTCATCACTAAAGGGAATATGTGACCTCCATAAATGACACTGAAACAATTCCAAATGACATACTTATATATACCTATAAATGATCTAAAAAATATTATTAAAACTGAAAATTAAAACTTAAATTAAAATCCCTCAGTTTTTTGTTTTCATCCAGTTTTGTAACTGTCATAATACCCGCAAGATTCTGTGAGAACGTACCGTAAACATATCCCTTTTAGTGATTCCCATCTCAGAGGGAAGCCCCATCCTTCCCATTACTGCTTAGTGAGGCTTTCTCCAAGTCCTCCATGATCAAGTCCTGCTCATTGACATGGTTGCCCCGCCGTGAGCTGGTATTATCCAGGCTGTTGAGCGAAATAGGCTCGGTGGAAGGCTGCGGGTTGGCCGGCAGCACCGAGTTGCCTTGGAAACGGTGCGAGTACGTCCTGCGCCGGGGCCCGCCGCCACCACTGGCGCCACCGCCTACACGGCCCCCCGCGCACAGCTGGAACTTGAACACGGCTTGGAAGCCACGCCGGAAGTTCTCGTTGAAGAATCCGTAGATGATGGGGTTGATGCTGCTGTTGAAGAACGCTAGCCAGTGGGCGAAAGGGTAGATATAGATATTGATGAGCCGGTACTGGTACTCGGACAGGCTGGCATAATCCGTAAGCATCATGAGCGTCCATAGAGGCAGCCAGGAGAGAACGAAGAGCAGGGCCACCACCAGAAGCATCTTGATGACCCTCTGCTTCTTCTTGGACACCGTGTGGCGGTTATCGTGCCCGGCACCAGGCTTATCGCCGGTGGGCACAGCTGTCTTGAAGAGAGTGATGCCGATGCGGGCGTACATGATCACGATGAGCGATAAAGGCGCAAGGTAGATGTTGGCAAAGAGAACAGTAGTGTAGATCTTCCTCATCTCCTGGTTGGGCCAGTTCTCTCGGCACCAGTAGAACGGGTTGGTCCGGTTTCCATCCCCAAGGTAGATGCGGATGGTCTGCTCTTTGGTCACCTGTAGCATGACCCCTGACGGGCACATGATGGATATGGCCAGGACCCAGATGATGACAATGATGAGGGTCGCTGTAGATATTGTCAGCTTCTGCTTGAAAGGGTACACAATACATCTAAACCTGTGGAAGATGAAAACAAGACTAATGAAACAGCATGTCTGTATCTCAAAGCTTAATGGTTCAAAGGTTCAGAACTAATCAAATCCTTAAAGGTTCATAACAAATCAAATCCTCTTGAAATCTCTTATAACCTTTAATTTATTGCAGTTTTATATAACTTATTGCAGTTTTATATAACGTTTTTTTTTTTTTTTTCAGTGCAAAGCATGAAATAATATCTGAAGAAAAGAAGAGCTTCCTTTTATGACATGCAATGAAAATAAGTCAATTTCATTCATATCCTGTTAACTGTGTAGGGATGCTTAATGTGATACCTTTCAGCATTTAAAATTACCATATAAATGTTGTCCTTTAACCAAGAATGGACAAAGTGAACATGGACAAAAAAGTAAGCTATATTCAGAAACTTTATTTTTCCACGACCAAAGTACTTTGAATGTATTCAACAGCGATGACTCAATAAGGCCCCCCTCTAACATGTGTTTAACCTCTTGAATATGAGAGCCTGTCATTACAATCAACCCTGCTCTAAGCAGGTAGCAGCCTAAAAAATTACACTGGTCTGTGGTCACAAAAAGGGATGGCACCCCAGGGTGACCTCTCTGTGTGGTGTGGTGTGATGACATAACTCTTCTCTCTCTCAACTGTGGGCAAATTACGTCTCTCTCTGGCAGTACCATAATTACCACACCATGCAGCTACTGAATGTGCTGGGCACACATGGGCTTGCTTTCAGCTATACAATTTACCCAGTAAATAACCTACAGCAGCATGTGGCTATGGATTAGAATGGAGTCCTATGGGACCTCTCTATCCAATGTGCCAGAGGCCAGGTGCACACAGGACTGGTCATTGGGTATTCAGTTGTCATGTGGGGGCCAGTGTTGTTTTCCTTTCCTTAACCTTTCAGACATTAACACATTAACAAGTAATATTCAATAGGTTTAGTTTTTTTGCAACATGGCTACTAAAGTAGAGAGAGGTTTTGCCAATACATGTAGCGGAATTTGCAACATATCCAGACAGGCCCTGAAGTCATTGTCGATATGGAACAAAAGAGTCAATCCAGTCAGTGGGGTAGAAAATAAAACGCTGACGGGTGAGTTCAAAAACTTAGTAAAGCTGTGTGCAGTGTGTGTGTAACATTATGTGAAGAGACAAAGGTCTGAAAGTGAGTACAGGAAGCAGGTGATACCTTCCAGGTGTCATGAATTAGCTAAACTGATTAACTTACCAAAGTACAGCCTTGTTAACATTTTTTTTTTTTAATGGATCAGTGTCACTTCAGGCAGACAATCCTCAGGCAAATCTTCAGACAGGCAACCCTCAAATTCCCACCTAACTGACATCTCTGCTGATTCCTTGCTAAGCCTACAATTTGTTTTTAGCTCACCTGCTCACACAATTTTCTTCCACCAGACGCCTTCAACCCGACTCCAACAACTCCTTCTTTCATGCTTTGTCTGATTTATTCAGTGCATTACTCTTGTCACTGGCGCCTCTCCTGCTCTGCATCCTCGCTGTAGCCTTTATATGGATTATTCACACTACTGCTGATGCATGGAGTGGGCATGGCAGCTGGGTTACCTGTCTGTTTGCATTTTGACACCCATGTTAACAGGATGGTGTTTTCACACTGCCTCTTTGAGACATCTGAGGCATCTGATCTCAGGCCAACGATTTATTTATTTATTTATTTGAAAGAGACCATGTAGCCTATCATTTCATGTACTGTATGAGTCATGAGTTTGCTTTGCCTTTGTAGTGTCTGCAACTGTTAAGTGGTGCATAATCAATAATTGCTACAATTCAACAATCACATGTATGACCATTGCTGCTATTGCAGGCATATTTCACAGAAAATATTTCATGGGTGGATCTAGCTATCGTCTCACAGTATGTTAAACAGTGAAGGACAGGGGATAAACCTGTCAGAAAAAATCAGTGAAAAACCCTGTCTTGACCTGCTAAATGTAATTTCCTGAGAAGGGAGGAGGAAGGGTGCAGGGGCCAGACAGATGTCGGCTTATCCAACCCGTCCTCACCACCACCATCCCTACCCAAATTCTACACACAGAGCTAAGCAGGCCGTTTCCTACAGTAACTACACCACACGGATGCAGGGAAATTAGGACACACATGCACACAATCTCTAAAAAGGCAGACAGAGAAAGAGAGCGAAAAAGAAGGGGGGGGGGGGGTTATCAAGATATAGTGAATTAAGCATAAAATCAAGACAATAATAAGAAGATGAAGAAAGAGGATGTCAGAGGACTGAGGGATATTTTTTTTTCTTCATGCATACAGTACACAGCTGGCACTCTGATGATGTAACAGTGACATCACAGCACTGCGAGGCCCAGCTGTCGGCGTGGAGGAGACACGCGGGGGAAAACCCAAGAGTTGTAGTGCCAAAGGCATCAGCCTGTCCTACGCCACTCTGAGCCTAGGCCACACAGAGCATATACGTCACACTGAAAGGTCACTCTATGCCTTCCGGTACCGTACTAGCAGACACAGATATTCAAAATGTGCAAATGGCAAGGAGCCAATTCTGCTACAACCACTAGCCCAGGCCTGGCCAAAGGAGAGAGAGAGAGAGAGAGAGAGAGAGAGAGAGAGAGAGAGAGAGAGAGAGAGAGAGAGAGAGAGAGAGAGAGAGAGCTTCTTAGCATATAATCCCCTCAAATGACCAAAACAACAAATGTACAATCTGGCCATGGGTCCCCATAGCACTTTTGTCAGCACACACACAGGGACCTTACGGGACCTTACTGTGCAGACATCCTATCCTATACAGTTTGTTCAAACTGGATGCTACCCAGTGCAGCAGCTGAGTCTGAGCTTGAGGGAGGGCATCTCACTATGTGGCTGACAGCAATGTCATATATCAGTGATAATCAGTGGTTAAAGTGGGATTTGGCAGGAGGGGGAAAATGTATAGAAGAAGAATGGAGTGATATACTTAATTTATCTGAGGTGCCGGTACTGCGTTCCCCCCCACTTTAACCCCTGGTGATAATGCATCGTCATTTACAGTTCAGACTGACTGCAGCATATATCTTTAATTGCTCAGAGTGTTTTTTTTTTCTTTTCCTTTTTCTTTAAGATTTCAGCATATGCAATGCACATGAAATGTCATCATTACTGCTTTGGTGTACAGCCCTGGCTTGTCTGCTTATGACAAGATGGCAACCTGCTAACTAGCATCATCTGTGAGGGGTTTTTTTTATTTTTAATTCTTGCTTAAAATGGACAACTTCTGCAGTGATTTTAAGCCACTGAATCTGTGTGGAACTGATGATGGAATCTTTGTCTTGTAATGTATGTGTTTTTGTCTAGTTGTATTTTGTTGTGTTGATCCTGAGGCAACACTTTACTTGATGGTGCATAACATACAGTATTCATCGCAGCTGACATAAATAGCTCACAAAGCATTCATACTATTTCATAAGACATGACTCCACTTTCATACCCACCCTTTAATAAAAGTTGAAGACAGAATGGCAATATCTCATCAAAATTTAAGTTCAATGGTCTCAAAGCAGCCTTGCCATACATGTTTGTGACCTGATCATGTCACAGTCTACTTCAGATGCAATTTTACCACACAGGTTGTGAAGTATTCATATCACTTATCTGAGTACTAGCCTGACACGCCAGACTATATCATAAGAATGTATAGTCTGAAGACCACTGATAGACCGTGCCTCAATGGAGGGGCGGGTGATTGCGTTGTCTTTCAAACTGCCTCTCCACGTAATAGGCTAGCGTTCCGGCCAGTGGTACCAGCTGGTATATCAAACGAAAGACTTCAGTGCACTTTCTTGTTTCACTTTCAAAGAAAATGACAAGTGCAATTCGTCCAAAACTAAAGCCAAAGACGATTCTCTATATACGGCTCTGGTTTGAGCAGGACTGTCGTCATCGTACAAAGCCCGCCTTACAATTTCCTGTACACATACCGCGCTGTGATTGGTTATCCGCCGCCAGAGTCAGGATACAACGGGTTTCTATCAGTGGCCTGTAGACGTATCCGCTGTGCAAATTCAAATTTGCTACCGCTAGGGGTACGTCTAGAGTTCTAGGCTATCTGAGTACTGCGAGGTAAGCTAAATATAGGTGACCAGTATTTGTGGATCCTGATTGATCTGATGTGACATGATCAGGAACAGGTTTCATAAAATGATGCTTTCTCCAGTCCAACTATCTAAAAGCAGCATTGATGTCCTTGGTGTAAACATGTTACCTGTTCAAGTCACAACACAGTAATGGGCAAGCCCAGTGTCAAAGACACAGATCATGAACTAGCAAGTAGGCTACTTGTCATCCCAATGTAAAAAAATATGTAACTTTGAATACTTCAACCTGTATAGAAAAGTGATACATAGATTTCAAAAGATATTCATGAAATATACAGATATGACATGATCAGGCAACACATTTCAAATAAAAAAAATGGCAATGCTGCAGTGTTTTGAGACCATTGCCCTTTTATATTGAAGTTATCACCAGTCTTCCACATTTACAGTATGAAGTGTTGGGTATGAATATTGAGTCATGTCTTATGAAACGGTCATTAATATTTTATGAACAATTCATGATAAGTAGGGCTAAGAATGTGTAGCCTAGTTACCCATCAAGTAAATTATTACCACAAACTTAGTAGATAACCTGATTTTCCATTGAGTAATGTCTTTTAATACTGTTAAATAAAATGGTAATGGAACAAAGCCAAAATATTTTTTTGCCTAGGGATCATGACAGAGAGGCACGCAACAGTGCTCATTTAGCCCAAATGTTAAAATCCAGACATGGGATTTAAAATTCAGACAGCAACTAATTTTTAAAGCAAGCATTCAAAAGCTGGATCTCTGAAAACCTCACAATGAAACATAATTGACAAGTCTCTAGCATGTCTCCACTCTGAAAAATGTCAGCTCAACCTTACAAAATAACTAGTGTAACCATCATTCTCTAGATCATCTAGTTCTCTCGTTTGTATCCTACTCATCTAAACATACATAAAATATTTACCATTGCGTAATGGCTTCCTAAATACATATCTGCCCAATGAAGCAATTACTAAACAACAGATTTTCACAGTCTTTCTCTTGGCAGGCTCAGTGTATCTAATGGTGGTTTTACATAACTACAGATCCCTTGTGTGTCTCAAAGCAGAGATATGCTTGGCACTTCCACATTGAGGAAGCATTGTAAATTTGGGCATAGTTTGCACATGATTTGGAAGAACCTCACAGCAGCATTTACACTTCCTCTTTGATGCTTTTCTCCCTTCGTACTGATCAGTCATCACCAATGAGTCCAACACAGCGAATACACTGCCAATGTTGACTAAATAAAATGGGTTGGTGCCACTGACCTGTCCACTGCGATGGCCACCAGAGTGAAGACAGATGCTGATACAGATATGCCTTGGACCATGCCACTCATTTTGCACACCAGGCTTCCAAAGGGCCATCCTACGAACAAGAAAAAGGATAATAAATACCACCATCATTTAAATTAATTGACATTGATACTAGGCTATTAATAAACCATTATCTTATTTTGAAATTTAACTATTTATGTCTTGTTACACCCACACTTGAGTCCAGATGGCAAAAACAGAACAACAGAATATTTAAACAGCATTTTAATAAACAAAACATTTCCCCTTTTTACACAATTCATAGCATAACAACTTCACGTTGCATACAGCTCCCCATCTAGTGAATATACATTAACCTTGTGTTCAACATCAATGCAGATCTCTTACATGCTAGGACATGCTGCACATGTTATTATTGGCAAACAATAGTGTTCATTTATAATCCCAGATTAAATAGGAGGGAATGACTTTTCTTCTGATACCATTATGAATGTCTGTTTGGGCTTTATGCTACAGTATGCTGTGTCATTTCCAAGGTAAGTATTCATTTAATTTGTCAAAGACCTTAGGAGATAAATTGAATTAACTTTCTGTATTTCAGCAAAACAATCCTTTTTCATCCACATATAGTAAAGGGATCACAGAACCCTTTTGATTGAGACTGTGCAGAGAGACTGAGCTGCAGGTGCTGAAAACATTTTTAAAATTGGCACATGGATTTATAAGCTCTTTAATGTCTTCTACTACTTTGCATTAACTTTCCTTGCTGAACATGTCAACCCTGATTTTAAGATGAAACATATTCTAATCTTACAATCCTATTATATGGATAATCTTTCCTGCAGCTGCAAACCTTACTGACCTTAATTCCTATATCATTCCTATACTATGGGTCCTATATTAAGACTCATAACACCAGTTATCTTCCCCAAGTTCCCTGTAAAAGAGTTTCTTCCGCAGGTTATTTACAACTGGAAGATCAATCTGATAAAGACGGACCTAAACTGATCAAAATGTATTTTTATCTTAGCAAAAAATAGCCATGTTAATCAAATTATTCATCCATACATGGAAATTTATACTTTCACTTTTAGGCTCTTATCTTGGTCAGTTTCACATTTTGCTTTTGTTCTTAGCTGGAGACCACAGAAATTGTACGGGCTTTAAAGACTGGATACCTGGAGAATCATTAATCATACAGCAGGATGCTATACCGGTATATTATAGTATCTCCTGTTACTTATGCGGTAAGCCATGAAATGGAGGCGAAGCTCTGTTAATATTAGTATTTTTAAGTAAGTTCAAAGCATTTTGTCATAAACCATTCATCACAGCAACTAGCTAGTAGCATCATTGGAAGGGTCAGGTCTTGTTTTTCATGTGTGGTAAAAACTCCAAGGAATCCAACAAGAATGGGCGTGTCTTCTCCTAGGGACATGAAGGAGTGAAGGGGGGCTAGAACCCCCACAAGCCCCCTGCATGTGTCTGCTTTTTACCTCAAAGCACAACAAGGCCAAAGCAAACTTTGTACTACCTGTAGCATCCTTGTGTCACCATTCTAGTACAGTATAACGATATTCCATTAATCTCGCTGAGAAAGAAGGACACTGTATTTATAATCCATTCATAATCGGTGAACGCACAGAAATGTGCAGAAGTGAGTGCAGACAAAAACCAACACGCACACCTACGCACACACACACACACACACACACACACACAGAGCAGTGGGCAGCCACATATGCCTAGGGACTATCTGACGAGAGGAGAAAGCTGTTCCTTCACTTCCCTGCTTAGATTCAGAGACAAAAGGCTGTTCATTTTGGTCAAAATCAAGTTATCTCAGGTTTTAAAGTGAAAGTTCGGTGTAATTCAGTACTGTTGTACAAACCTGCTGCGTGCATTACATAGCGAGTGAAATGAAAGAATTTGGAACAAATATAGACCAAAAGGTGAATGCGAATGATCACTTTACATGGAGTCAATGTACAGTAATATACTACATTCAAAACCGAAAGTAAGATTGTGTGTTCCATTGACTCAAGGTAAACTGCTTGCTCGCTTTTGCGTTCGCGTTCGGCCAATGTTGTTCCAAATTCTTTCAGTCCACTCACTATGTAATGAAGTCGGCTTGTGCAACAGAGCTATGCTTGAATTACTCCACACGTTTGCTTTAACTGTGAACATACAGAAGCAGTGAGAACCAGAAGGTTGTAAGCAGGGGCGGACTGGGACAAAAAATCGGCCCTGGCATTTCGAACAAAACCAGCCCACCATACTGGTCAGACCATTAGAATATAAGCCTATGATTACAGTTACAGTGACAATGTCAGGGCCGTCGACCCAAATAGTGTGTTGGCCCACCGGGCATTTGCCCTGTGTACCACCCCTGGTGGTAAGTGCATACATTACATTCTCTAACTATATCTTTGACTATTGGCTCATCCGTCTACAGTACAGTATGTCAATAGTGGGCTTTAAATAGATGAAATCAGTAGAGAAAATATAAGAGTAAGCTATGGTCATTTTTCTTCTGGCATTCCAGTAAAGTTGGTGAAATGTCACTTGCGCCCTTTTCCCTCTCCGCCCTGTAGAATTCAGAGGTGCAACCCTGCAGTCACCCTTTCACTTCTCTAACCTCCTGGCTACGACTGTCCCAGTTAAGATTAGTCTATACATAAAATGCACAGCAGCACAGTAGTAAGGCACAGTTGGTATTTCATTCCAGTGTCCTTTAGGTCATTCATTAGTGCATGGACTTTGGGAGTGACTCTAATAATGTCAAGGTGTCAAAGCATAAGGGCACAAACTGGGGGATTGTCACATGTGTACTTATGGCTGCTCACTTATGGTTTGTTTTGTTTTTTTTTCCAAATAAAAATTTGGGTCACCCATTATGTCTTCCCAAAACAATACAATCTCTGAATTTCAATAGCTCATTCTAAAAAACTCTACTGTTTATACTGGTCCTTACTGGAAAGAACGGTAACACCTTACTTGACGGGTGAGTACATAACACATTCATAGCAGCTTTCATAAAGTGCTCGCAAAGCATTCATGACTGTTTCATGAGAAATGACTGCTTTGAGACAACTGGACTTTTATTTTGATAGGTTATCGGCATTCTAACTTTCACATTTATGAATGGTTGCGTATGAAGGTGGAGTCATGTCTTATGAAACAGTTATGAATGCTTTGTGAGTATTTTATGAAAGCTGCTATGAATGTGTTATGTACTCACTCGTCAAGTAAAGTGTTACCGAAAGAACTAGGTTGTCAATGGAGATCAGTATACAACCACTATGTTGTATCTAGCAGGCTATTACCTATAAGAATAAGACTCTCCAAAGATAAAGTATACCAAGAAGTCTCAATGCTGGGATGGGGCTGGGATAGCACATATGACATAACGTCATGAATACCTTATTTACTGTAACATCAATTAAACCTCCAACACCTGTCAGACATTGCCTCTGATTCCATTTTAAGGCAGTCATTAATTGATAGGCATAAGGAGAGTTGAAGTCTTCCAACAACAACAACAACAGATACCTCAGACGAATCTGCCGATGGACAATGCACTAAAGATAGAGCAAAACCGCATCCCAAGAATTGCCTTAAGACGGACACCACCAGGAAGACCTAAAAACACCTGAGGTAGAACTGTGGCACAGAAGCTTCAAAAGATGAACCGGACTTGGGGAGAAGCACAACACACTGCCAAGTACACACTGCCAAGTACACATGCAATGCGGCTCATTGTCATTGAAGCCCTTAGTCCCAGAGGAGAAAGAGGAGTAAGTTATTGAGGTTAAGCTCTGATATACTCTTTGTCTTTATGGATAAATCCATATTTTAGCCATAGATTATTGGCATTGCCACTGACAAAGGCCAGAAAGCACTTTCAGAAGTAATTCTGAAAACGCCATTAACCTTACTGGGCATTCTAACCTTTTTTTAATCTTTGCATTCTAATTCCAGCAATGTGGCGGGCAGCTATGAGCTTATATGACTTTATAAGTAACCAGATGTTAAATGGAAATAATGGCAGATGTTCTTCATGAGTTTGTCTTTTTCTCTCAACTACTGTAAATGACTGATTCAGCATCAGTGCATTAACATTGAGCTGGCAACTGTGCCCTGAAGGGACAGCTCTCTGAGCTGCGATAGATCTGACAGAAATTCAATCCCTGCTGGAAACAACACACAGAGAACAGAGAAGCGGGTTGAATTCTCAGTGTGGAACAGTTCTAATCCAGAGTGTCTATAGAATCACTGCAACTGAACTGTAAAAGTAATACAACTACTGCTTTGCAAATCCGTATGTATCAGTATAAGATTGCAATCATAGTTGAGATATTGATCTCCTGTCTTGGGGGAAATGTTTTGGTTTAGATTGATATGAAAGTCTTGACTTTAAAAAGCGAAATATTTTCCCAGACTCTTGACTGCCTTCTGCATTTCTGTCAATAGCTGACATTTAACCAACAGGACACCGATGAAATATCAGTGCAATTGGCTATCAATCTATAGATGCTTGTATGGCTTGTTGGTTTGAGGTATTTTGTGGTGTAGGCTAATTTCGGCTACAGAATCTTTAATTAAAAGACAAGCAAGTGTTAAGCATGACAACAAGGTATGTGAACATCTATCAACAAGAACTTTGGGTAAAAAATGTGTTTTTAACATTGCTCTGTCTTACGTAAGTTAAACAGTATGTGGAATACAAAATTAAATCAGGACCACTAAGCATTTACATAATTCTCATGTGGTGTATTTTCTCTAACTGTCAATAGCCTACTTGGGACATCCTGCTATTTTTGTAGTCTACAGTCAGCCGATTGGCTGCTTATGTGTGCACACAGTTGCTGAATGGGATGTAGGTGTTTGAATCAGAGTTTAACAGTCTTCTTCACCACTGATGCTCAGTACAATGCCAGTCTTATCTCCACTCCACTTTCTCTTTCATCATGATGAATTATTTAGGCTACACATAGGCTAATGGTCTTGAATTGGCCAGTGGGAGATTTATCCACACTTGAAAAATATGCTCCCTTCCATGTCTGAATTATTGATTTTGCAAAAAAAAAAAAAAAAAAAAAAGAAAAACACCTTTGACCAACTAGGCCTATTTTCTAGTTTGACATTCGTTGGTGCTTATTGTTAACATGGTTAAACAGCGAACAAAAGTCAGTGTTAATTTAAGGAAAGGCATAAATTAATGTCACACTCACCATCGATTAACAATGAATAATTGCTCTACACCGCCACTCACCTGTAATAATGTTGTCAAGCAATGTGGTTGGCATACAGAAAATCCCGACAAGGAGGTCACTGATGGCAAGGTTGAGGATAAAAAGATTGGTCACTGTGCGCATGTTCTTGCTCCGTAACACTATGAAACAAACAACTCCATTCCCAACCATGCACACCACAAAGATGAGCAGGTAGGACACGATGAACACTGCCGCGGTACCCGGCTGATGTAGGTAATATCCCACATAAGTGATATTGTTTCTTGGTACAACATGATCCCGTGAGCCATTGGGAAAGGTCCAGTTTTCAACATCCGAAAACGTGAAGTTTGAATCTGGCCGTTCAGTCATTTTCAACCCAGCCTGAAACAGAGTAATAGCGATCAGAACACAGGGCGAGGCACGCGCACTGTAGTTGGATAATGAAGGAGATCACGGGAAGCAGAACAGCTGTCAAACACATACTGGCAAATAGCCTTATAGACTTATTATACTTGTAGAAGGACTTATTATAGTAGGACTGTATCAGTTCGAAGTAAGGTGTATTAAGATGCTACCATGCAACTTTGATTAAGACAAGGTAACAAATTAACAAAACAGGCATAAATCTCAGTTTACTGACAGATTCATCATAGCGCGCGCACCAACCTGAAGTGATCAATTAAGCCAACCACGCTATATCGACTTTTTAAATTAGCTACATTTAATTAACAATATCTGTCATTTCGAATTAAAGGCTGTTTGGTTAATTACTGAGGGTCCATGTGATTTATAGACTATCGGAGAAGACGACGCATAGCTAATCCTCTGGAAATTCCCAAATGAATCCAACGATTCCAACAATTGTAATTATCATTACGAGTAGCCTATGTATTGCAGGTTAAGTGTCAGTAATACTGTACAAAAGGTCAAGCTTTCCATCCCAGTGTTAATAAAAAAAGGGGAGGGGGGTCAACACAATCAACTTTCTTTACAAAGAAAAAAGCTTAAAAGTAAAGTGTTTCATCCTACCTTTTCTCATATGAACTTTCAAAAGTATCCTTCTCTTTAAAGGCCAGTCAAAAATAGAAGACATTAAACACTAACATGTCTTCCTCTTAAAATGTGTCGAAAATGGTTTTCGTCCTTAAATCCTCAATGAAAACGGTCCTCTGAATATTTACACCTTAAAGCCATGAAAACTCAAGCCGAAATGGAACAGAACAAATATTTCAACGCACTCAATCCCTTTGCCATCAGTGCGTAAGGTGAGGAACATGTTCATTCTGCTCCACACTCTACAGCGAACTATGTGATTTAACATGCTTTTCCGTCAACAAGGGAGAGGCTGAGGGGACGGATCAGAGAGGGAGGGAGAGAAGCCTGATAACCGTCATGCTGATGAGCAACTTTGCGCCGCAGCCGGTGAAATAACCCAAATTTGCCAAACCCTTTTATGAAGAATTTGAGTCGCTATCTCAATTGTCGGGCTTCTGTCAATAGGCTAATTGATATCGTCCATAAATTAATTTCTGTTCTTATTATCTTTGTGTTTTCCTCATTTCTCTCTGATCATTTCTCTTTGTCAGACACGTTTTCTGAAGCATTTGCTTAAGGCTGATATCTCAAACCAGAAAAAAAGAGACATAATGCACTTTCAAATTAATACAATGAGCCCATTCGAGAGACAGAAGGTGCAACGTGCTCTCTGACACGCCACTGGAATTCCCTCAATAGAGGGCGTAGTTCACCATGAAATGACCTAAGCAAGCACCTATAGCAAATGTTGAGATCCTGTCTTGACTAAATAGCCTACATAAAGTGTTCAACTTATTATTGATTTTCCCATGTTAGTGCAAGTTGTGCAACTATTGAGTGATGGAAGTTAGAAAATGTATGGATTTTATCATTTATATTGTTGAGAGACCAACATGGCTTGCATGACTTATGGAATCAGAAATTCTAAATGACACTTGACCTTAAAGTATCATTAGATTAGGTGCTTGATAAAAATGAACATCAGAACAATAGGCTATGCCTACTTGAAATCTAGTTGCTAAGGAGACGGAGTTCACGGAGACACTATCTTCTCCCATACAGTGCCGTTTCCCTGTGTGGCCCTTAAAGGCGACAAACCACCACCCTATTCACAAAATGAATGTGTCTCCCAGGCTGCTGAGCTTTGAGAACTATATCTATATGATGGGGGGCTGATACAGCAGCTGGGTTGTAATAAAGAGATGTTACTGACTGTCACCATATTGAAGAATAGGAGTGACAAGAGCCTGTTTTTGTAAGTTGACAGAACAAACTGAATGACTCTTAAAGGCATAGTCCTACCAGGTAAGACTGATTTTTTCCCTTTTTTTAATATCCAAAGCTCCCCCTACAGTCGCTGTATCCAATAGCAATGGCATTCTATACCAATGTATTAGCCTAGGCCCACCCATACTTCCTGTCGCTGCATGAAATTTTGCGATCAAGTCAGTATGGCCAAGGAGGCAATGTCCTCAACTCTCGCTCAGACAAATCAGGACCCAGTGAAAAAACGAGCCGGCCGAAGCAGGCAAGCATCCGATGACTCTGTCCAGCTCTATCCCATAAAATTGATAGAAGTTTGATAGCATTTGATAGACGTTTAGATTAATCCTGCCCGGAAATCCAATGCTAGCTTTGCCAGACCACAGTTCATTTCTGAACGTGCAACGCGCGTAAATCTAATTTCAATTTTATTCTTTTCCACTTTTGTTTCCACCTACCAGTGTCTCATATCCTGCACCATTTGCACCACACCTCCTTGTCACAGTGGTGCCCCAAGGATCAGTGCTAGGGCCCCTCCTCTTTGCCATGAATACCACCTCACTGGGCCAGATCCACTCACATGGTTGTTCATGTTCCTGCTACGCTGATGACACCCTGCTCTATGCTGTCCAGACCACTTAGCTCTTGCTCCAGCCAAAGTAGCAATTATGTTGCCTCTGTAGCTCTATAGCTTCTGTATACTCGACCGAACCGCCCACCCAACTTCTGGTACAAACTATAGTCATCTCCCTCCTTGCCTATGTTATGAAACCACTACAGATGGTCCAGAACTCGATGGTGTGCGTCAATCAGTCCATAAGTGCACATGTGACCCCTCAGTTCATTGAATTACATGGGCTACCCCTGGCTGGCTGCACCAAAGTTTTTAATGGGTCTACACCTACATTCTCCTACCTACCTACATTCTCATAAAGTTACTCTCTGTCAATTCCGCATATCAAAAGAACTCTTTTCAGGACCTTCTGAACGCTACCAGAAGCCTCTATCTGTCTTGAAGACCCAGCTCAGAGAAAAGCTAGCGCTTAGCCAATACCTCAGCTACCCCCCCCCCCCCCACACACACACACACAGACACACACATTCTACACTTCTACACACACACACACACACACACACACACACACACACACACATATATACTGCATGTACATGTATATATGATTATTTGAGCTTTTATTTACAGTAAGTGCCCATGTCAAAGCCCAGAGAAATTGTTTTCATGTGGTGTGCATCGCCCACATTACTCCAGAAACCAGGAACATGACTGCCCCTAATGCTCACCACCTACAAGGATGAGATTACAGTAAGAACAACAGCAGATGAAAGCCACCTGAAGGGATGCATTACTAACATAATCACAGTTATCAGTACAGCATTGTGACAATCAGTTCTATTTTTTCATCCAGTTTCATAACAACAATTTTTATACACTCAAATATTTTCATGGACACATCTCTATCTAATGAGGACCTTGTGTTATGTGCTTTTAAACAATGAGAAATCATTTAGACTAAGATTGAAGAAGGCATTAAAAACAAAATAGCATGTTTTATAGTCCTGAAAACAATCAGTATGTTACAGTAAACTGCCATTTTCAGCCACTGACTTGGATTAAAATATTAAGAAAGGAACAAGGAAAGTCTAATATTGCATATTGTTTCCTATAATTATTGGGTGTAAGAAATGTGGGAAATTGTTACTACTGTATGTGAATATGGTTTGAGGAGGTGTGCAGTTATGGTGAGGCAGTTGTGGTGTTGCTGTGGAGACAGTCCCTGCAATATTCTTTCAAAAATATGGAGTTATTATTTGTGCTGAAAAGAAGCACAGCGAAGGACACTTCTCAAAGTGCGTATGTTTTTTAAGTGTTTCTGTATGATTGCACTAGTTTGGAACAACTTGATGCTTTAGTAATTGGCTTTAGGTGCACTCAAGATCCTTTCCCAACATCCTTTTAAAGACATTTTAATGGCAAGTCAAGATTTTTGGGCACTTTAGTTGTATTTCAAGTAGTTTGAAAACTACTTTTTAAGTGTAATAATAGTTAATTATAGGGGGAAAGTCTGTCTTCAATGTGCTGCAAACATAGGCCTATTACAGTGCACCACTTTTCCACTTGGACTATCAGTGTATTCTTCTTTTCAGTTTGCCATTGCCTTGCAAGGGGAAATTTCTTAGAATTTTTTCTAGGTTGCTGTAGGTTTCCACTGCATTTGGAGTCCAACTTTTTTGTAGACTTTCACCCTAAGGTAAATAAAAGTAAGGTTATATCTGCACAACATCATCTTTCCTCCACCTTTTGTTTTCAATAACAAAGGTGAAGATATCCAGGTTTGTCTGCAGGGACCCTCTTCACAGTGGCATAGAAAAAGTGATAATTTGAGACTATTTGGGGCTTTCGCCTACTGTCAAAACACAGGAACTACAGAATGCAACAATTCCCCAAACAATAGGTCCCTGACCTAGTCATATTCACACGTAAACACACAGCTATCTGTTGCTGTACTGTTGATGTGAACATTATTTCCATCACATGCTGCACCCTTTCTCTGTCTTCACTTTGACAGGCGTATCACTGTAGCACCACTCTGTAGGTGCAAGGCTTGCATTAGTTACCGTACTTCCCAAATGATGCAAAGTTTTTTTTTTCTCACATATCTGCTAGTCAGAGAGATCTTCACTTCCAACTGACATAGTGAGCTAAATACTGAGAATGGTTTTCAGTAATACTTGACAATGTATTTACCACAAAATACTTATATAGTATATAAAGATACTGTAGCCTTTGCTCCCGCAATTCCATCCGGGAACGATCCGTTGAAAAATATTGGTTTGTTAGTTTCGTTTTCGTTAGTTTAGTTTTGGCTGATTGGATAAGGCATCTGTCTATCACCACTTATGTTGGTGATAGACGGGCCAAATCAACCAATCAGACCGCCGAAGCATATGACGTACTAACATACATACATGTTCTTTAGACCCGCCTCTCGTTGCGCGGCACCTCAACCCGCCTCAAAGCCAACACCGATTGGTTCGTTTGTTTGGCAACCTGCTCCAAATTCTCGTCAATGGAGAATTTGGTCTCATGAGGCTACATAATAACTTTTCACTTCTGAAATCAGTGCCTGTAAATGATGACATGATATTATAAATTGATATTTCTCTAGTCTGTACTATTGTTGTGTAGCATGTATTGTATGTAAAGGTCACATCATGATCATTATCATCATCATCATCATCATCATCATCGTCATCATCATCAGTCATCGTCATTGCTATTGTTGTGTGTTGTAGGATGGAGAAACACAAAAAATGGAGGATAGCATTTGTATGTCTGCTTCTGTTGTTGACCTTTCTGTATGACAGTCAATAGGCCTAGTCAATATTTTTTGATTGATTGAGGTATTTATATAAAGATCTCAGTGGTCAGATATTGACTGAAGTGAATGGGCTGGAAATAATGAAACATAACATGATTTTCGGGTTTGTTTCACATGCTCTGAGTTACAGTACATGCAACCTCTTTACAGAGGAAACCAGCCCGGTTAGGCTGCTTGGCTAGGATCCATACTGTAGCTACTGTTGTCCATTCTGCTTGCTGTATATTGTCTCATACCGAACAATAGAGAATAGGTTTTCCAGCTTTAACTGTTGGCATATTTATGATAAAATATTTTGGTGTGCTGCAGTGAAATGCAAATACCATAGTTTTGGCATACCTCTTAATAGGCCTAGAATGTGGAAGGAATTCTGAATGAAACTGTACTGAATGAAGGGAATTCTGAATGTACTGATTTGAACTGCAATGAATGCAGTGAGTGAATACATCGATAGCATCACAATGATGACCATCAACTCCAATGGCAAACTCCTGCTGTTTGTTAAATGTGCTATATAAATAAACTTTACAAGACTTCACTTGCACTTGGTCAGGACATACAGTAGCAACTCGCATAACCACCCCCCCCCCCAACCCCCATTTATCCAATGCTTGGTGAATGTATTGGCGTAACGTTAGCAGAGCATGGCCGCAATATTACAATTTCTAACTGTGTAGTTCTAATGCAGTATTCTTCCCGGGGATTATTGTGCACTCAAGCTCTTTTAGAGAAGTAAAAGTGAATTTTTCTCCTCAGAAAGGAAAAATATCTTCTCTGAGTGCAACAATTCCAGCTTTCTTAGTAAGCAGTTTTTAGCATTTTCCTCTGTTACTGATTGGTTACAGCTCTATCCACCACAGGTTCAGATTTGCATGGATTCCACTAATTCCATTATTCAAATATGATCAAATATTGATCAAATATGATCAATTATTTATAAAATATGATCAAATATTGATCAAATAATCACTACAAATATTTCTTCACACAAACATTTATAACCCACTAATAATGCAAGAATCCAAAGCTAGAAGTACAGTACATGGAGAATGAGAGAGAGAGAGTGAAATAAACATGGTTGTGTAATGCTTTCCTGGGTCGACAGAGTGCTTAATTGCATTAATTAGTCCATAAAAGCTTCATTATGTCAACCGCGAGGCCTTCACCAATGTTAACCTGCCCTGATGGGGCAAAAACAAGGCTCTTTCAAGACTCGAGTTCAAAATGAGGACACGACCACAGAGCAGGCATGTGATGTGAAAAGCCACATTTGTTGATATCAGGGAGAAGTTCATGCCTTGCCTATTTCCTTTTCTCACATTTTCTATTAGCCCTCTCAAGTGTACAGTGTAGATGTCCTGGTAGTGCTCCTCATCTAGAACAGCATGGTACAATGTTATAATCTATGTCTTACCTGATGAACAGTAAACATAAATGCCTATACTGCTATTGCTGAGTTGAGACTCTATGAGTATGTAAGCTCTAATAGGCTAAACTCTATACTGTGAGAACTTTTTGAAGTGGAGGTCAAGCACAGGTCCGTGTTTAGTTAACATTCAGCCTGTTGTTTCTCTGGACCACTTATATCAGTGCATGTGAGAGCTGAAGTTTTTATTTGAATGGACAGACTCAGGCATGCTGGAATCTGGCCAATGAGCACACAATCTCTATTCATGGCAGGATAACACTAGCCATACTCAAGGACAGTGTGTACTACTATGCACACACACACACACACACACACACACACACACACACACACACACACACACACACACACACACACACCATGTTTGAGTAAAATGCAGAATAAATGAATGAATGAATGAAAAGCCCACTCCATACACAATGTGAATCTTGAAGCATGTTCTAAGGCCCCTCTTTGAATACCTTTTGTCACTCCTCTGTGACAGGATGTGTTAACATCTATTTTACCCACTACTTTGTGGGCTGTAATCTAAAACATTAACAACATATTGCACAGTACCAATGTTGTTTGCTTTCTATTTGTGGTCCCCAAACTATAGTCTGTTAGTGTTAACCAGGGCTGAAGCCAGGGTTTGACAATAATTATAGTATTTTTTTTTTTAACTTTTACTTTTTTTTTTTTTTACTCTTTTTTACAGTAATAGGATACATTTAGGGTCTCTATTGCTTTGATTCTGATATTTTGTTGTAATGGTGCAACTGTTTGAGATGCAGACATGACACATTGGAATGAATCAGCTGTAGGACCCAAATGAATATACCAGTGTTTTGCCACAAAGCTGCTGCTGTTTTATGGACTTGCAATAGACTCCCAGGGTCAAAAGAATAATAATACAAAATGGATGTTGGCAGCTTGGCCCCTTTGTTTTAAACAATGCAACACATAGTGTAGAGCAACACATTTTACAAAATATCAGAATATTGAACGGCAGGTCATAAATTCCGGGAACATATATGCCTCTGGGCATATAGGAATGCTTCAAAAGTGTGAATGCACTGAATGGACTCTTAACCACTGACTCTTACTGTAACTCAGATATTCAAGAGCCTGGTTGGACACACCACTTCACACCGCACTGATGGAAACATTTGTCATTCATGGAAAGCATGGAGAGCATGTTAAAATATGTGACAAAAAGATGAGACTTAAACAGGTATGTATAGTATGTGGTTCAATCTGCTTTTCCAACACCATTTGTAGCAGGAGTCTGGAGTCTCATGCACTGACCACAAGATAAAAGTTACTAACAGACATGTCTCAGATGCATTTTCATTCTTCTGCACACAACTGTAACTCTAACATGTGCTATATAGACCAGTTAAATAAGAGTTGATGATGGGATCTGACCATTTTTTACCTCCGCCAGGAAGTTATGTTTTCACTGGCGTCTATCTGTGTGTGTGCCTGTGTGCCTATGTACAACATAACTTGAAAAGTACTGCATGGATTTGGATGGACTTTTCGGACAACGTGTGTATTGGGACCATGGAGGTATTAATAAACCTGGAGAGACATACTAAGTCCCGCCTCCCATTCATTCATCCAAAATTGAACAAAATTTTCAGTTGTCAAGATGGCGTTTAATGGAGCTCACTTCCGACTCCATTTCATTGGGCCAATGAGGGCTCATGTTACTAATGGAGATCAGCTACATATGGCAAGTCTGGGCACGCCGACAAAAGTTTGTGCATAGGAAGCTTGTTCACATGAGCTGAAAGTGTAGCATTAACCAATCAGCATATGTCAAATGGAGCCGGATATGATGTAATTTCTGGAAAATGGCGACGAGGAAGTGCAATGCTAATTGGCAAAGCTAACCGGCCAAATCCTGACCCCCTGATTGGGACAAGTAACAACTGATTCAGTTTCGGTGGTGAGAGCACCATCTGGAATTTATATTGTGTGTGACCACATTGCCTTGGTGGAGGTCTGCGCTCTCTGCGTCTCTTTTCTAGAGAAAGGCTCCTTGCAAACTGAAACAAAGTATCAAATTCATGTTGCATCAATAATTCATGAAGAAGAAGGTACATTTTCCTTCGGCCATGTATCATTAATAAGCCTTTAAGTCTTCATGACTGAAGTGTCATTCATCAAATGTTCTCTGATAGACAGTAACTGTTGTCTTGGGACTCTCTTTTACAAAATGCCCTTAGGCTCCTCTGAATCCTGCTGACTTCATTGAAAGGCTTAAATAGGGCATCCAATAATGTATATGTGCAGTTTCTGAACTAGGGACCCACCATAGACCATTGTATGGAAACCATTGTAAGCCCCTCACAGTGATTGCAGCTCTAGTATTATGGGTCGACTGTGTGAAGAGAAGGACATGTAGGTTGTGTACTGTGTAGCATGTGTGAATGGTATGCACACTCATCCTTGTCCTCTCTGGACCTCTACCTCCACTAGTCTGGTCTTCTATGCAAGGTTTGTGCTATTTTTTTCTTTGAGTCATTAGGAATCCTTGAATAAGATGAGACACAGCACCCTGCAATTTCTTTCACCACAAGTGAGGAATAAGCCCTCAGTGCTAATTGGTTGGTTAACACAACATAGATTTCTCTCTCTTACACACACACGCACACACACACACACACACACACACACACACACACACACACACACACAATTTAATTATACCCGTGAACACAATGTTGAGTGATATTCTGCTGATTAAAATGACATTTCAATTTAAAATCATACCGTTTTCACCACTCACCATTGTTTGGTCAGAAGCAGATTACAGGGATTGAAATGTTACCCAGTGAGTAATTTTTAGGCAAACAGGAGGTGCTTTAACTAATGCCAGCCTCTGTCTCAGCTTGATAATCCCAATAAGTTCTCAAATCCTAAAGGAAACATTTTCTTAGAAGGTATTATTACATAATTGGTGGGTGACTTATTGAACTGGTTTTGTAATCCAGAACGTTCCAAAGGGGAACTATTCTGTGCTGTATGTTGTACAGTATGACGTGAAGACCCATGGGATATCACCTAGATTGGAGAACCGGCTTACTTGGATTGAGCGTAGGATTGCCATAAGCATGTCACTGACATGATTGGGTAGTAGTACATTCTGATTGTGCCAAGGAAAAGCTATACAACTGTCAGTGGCAGTAGCAGCAAGTTGCTAGTGCTAGTTGCCGGTTCACTGCACGGTCTATGTTGTATCGAATGTTCTCATTCTTTTTCACAACCAATCAAAAACTAGCTTTTACCCCTGATGTCAGAGGTGGGCTTTATGAATGTTTTGTTGTTAAGTTATGCAAACTTTGCAAACATCACCAGAAACACTGGTCTGATTGGCTGTTCTGTCCAGTGAGTACAGAGTCATTGATCTACTGTATGTCAAACAAATCAGTATACAGTATGTGCCTGCCACCCAAGGAGGCTATAGGTGTCATCCAATAATCACAAGTCATTGGTCAATCAGACAGCTTGTCTTTTCCCTGTAGCAAAACACACCACCCACACTCTCTCTCTCTCTCTCTCTCTCTCTCTCTCTCTCTCTCTCTCTCTCTCTCTCTCTCTCTCTCCCCCCCCACACACACACACACACACACACACACACACACACACACACACACACAGAAGAGGGGGAGAGCCACAGACTAAAAGGAACGGAGAGGGTCAATTGATTTCTGGTGTGCCCTGACAGTTTCAGTAAAGGTTGTAACCAATATTTTCACCTTGCGAAAAACACTCACAAATACCCTGAGTCACTGAGAAACCTATTTATCTTCAGACTCAAACCATCTATAATTTAGGCCTCCCATTACTCAATATTCTTAGAGCAGCATCATCTCAGGTAGTGGTTATGCGAGATCTTGCAGCTCGTTCACTTAAATAATGCAGCCTACTCTCTCCGCCTCTGCATGTTCTAGCCAGGCCAAAAGTCAAAGTCCAGAAAATACCCTTTGGTTTTACATGCTGTTACATTAGTTCACAAGTAGCGAAGTACAAGAGTCATCCTCTGCAGAATTTTGTAAGTTTTCTGCTTATACATGATAGATCTACTGTACGTAAACTCATCTCCACCGCTGGGGTCTCAAACCTTTTTTCCTCTGCGAGGTACTTTGACCAAAATCAGTGTGGCTGAGAGCTACTCTACTCTTTGACCTCGCTCTGGTGCAGTCTACCAACATAAATTCTCATCAGAAAGCTGTAAAGCTCGGTGTGATGTTTGAATGTGCTTTTATATAAATGTCAACATTTAGTGACTATGTCATGAACTTCATTTAAATTTCCTCTGCTCTGACCCTGTGGCGAGCGACTGGTAGGTCCCGAGCTACCTAATGGAGACCCCTGATCTAAGGTTACAGAATTACCTTTAGAATATACAACTCTCAAAGCGTCTTTTCTGCATGCGCTCACCCATAAAGAAAAGCGTTGCCCACTTTCCTCCACTCAGTAAAGATAAAGTCTAATCCAGCTAATTAACGCCTGAAGCTTTTTCTCACTGCTGTTTTCACAAAAATGGCCTCATTTACTGTATAAAGTGTAGCCTATGGAACAGCTTAGCATGGTTTCCTGTCTCCTCTATTAATAAATGATGCAGAGACAGTGAATTATTTTGAACTCTCACTCCCTGAAATGTGGTGATTATGGAAGGATGTGTGCGGCGCCCTGCATGTTGGACTAGTTATTACCATGTCATAATAATTATGTCCTTAGTTATTGGCATGCTTGGTCAAATTAGCGTTTACATGACTGAGGTGACACTTGGGAAACGCTGTTTACTTATCTGTGCCAAGATGAGTACATGTGAAAGGCTATGAAGAAGAAAATATTTACAGTATATTACGTATTGAGGCTTACCATGTGAAACCAAGGCATGGCATACTATACTACTACAAGTAGATATAGCGTGCCGTGTGTCCATGATGTGATCACTGGGGTGGAGCCCAGCATAAATGACTTGGAAATGCGTATCCTCTGTTTAGCACGAATAAAGCACGAATCTATGTGCTACAAAAAAGAAACATGTGTACAGAATTCTCTGTCAAGTGTGTGTACTGTAGGGCTCTGTACACCTTAATGGTTATATTGCAGGTGTAGCTATTTCAAACTACATAAAACTGTATTAAATGAACTGAAAAACACTATTTTGACAAGAAATGTAAAGGCTGGTGTCACTGATCAAAAGGTCCGCATTTCAATGACAGTACTTACAGTAGTAGTCTAAGGATTACCAGAAGAGGAGGAGAGAGTGTGGTGTGATTATTAGCATTATTTTATGGCTAAGGGTTTACAGTAATTACATGTGTTTGGCAAAGTTTAAACCAAAATATCCCACATCCAGACAAGTCAAGTTGTGGTAATGTATTGTTTTTTACCGTGTAGCTTTTCACTTGCCTTGACAGACAGATAGATAGATCGATTGATAGATAGAGCATGTGTTAATGCATTCTATACTGCAGAGCTCATTATTTCTTCATTGCTCTCACCTCACTACTGGGAACATACATTAGAGTTTCATCTATCATGCAACATGGCAAACAAAAACAACATGCAAACTGCTGCAAGCACATAATTGAGATGAAGGGGGTATGCATAAATGAGAGAGAAAGAGAGAAAGAGAAAAATGGAGCTATAAATATTTTCTACTTATTCCAGATACTGTATGCCCCTTTTTCATTGTTTATGAGGTACGCTCTTTACATCATATGTTTGTGTTCTTTCATGTGCCTGCATGCAACAATAGAATCCAGGGCATGACTATCTTGAGAGAAAACCAAACCAAACAAATAATAAAAATAATTTAAAAAAAGCAGTTGTATTCCTCCAGTCAAACGTCCTCTAATCTACAGCTTCCCTTTCCCCAAGACAAACACACATCCCTCTCCCCAAAGCCAACTGTTGTGTTTTATGTGCCTACTCCATTTTGGTTTCCCCAGGCAGACCTGTGTCGTGTGCTTAAGACGTTCCATGGGTTCCAAAACTCATACATTCCTACCAACTTCATAGGCAGCTGTGAAAGTAGCACGTTTCAGTGCAGAAAGAAGTTATTTTTATTCAAAAAATAAAAAATAAAATGAATTCAAAGATGTTCGTGTAAGAAAGATATTCATGCGTACTATCGCCTGTGCATGTAATGCAGTTGTCAACAACACTCCCTATCTGCTCGTGCTTCAGAGTCAGAGTCAGCAGGATAAAAACAAAGTTTTATCTGTATGCCAGAACACATCTGCACGCATAAGCTACTGTGTGGTGCTTATAGTGCCATACATTTCACTGCTTTTTCAAGTTGAGATATGATGCCACGGAAGACATCAGCACAGTAAACATCAAATATCAGCAACAAACCTGCAGAAATAATCATATTCCAAAAAAAAAAAAAAAACAAAAAAAAAAAAACTTTGTGCCTTGAAACCAGGGCAGAACTCTTGCCTAAGGGGAGTTCTCTCATGATGACAAAAGTGATCATTTCATTTGTTGATTTATCTGATTGATCTGTTGATTTATCTGTGATGTTCTCACAATCACATATGAATAGTAATTTCATGTAGTCTTCATGTATGTGCCATCAAAAAATATGTGGTGTAGCATTAGGCCTATCACAAGTTAAGAACTTCAAAGTTTCTTTTGTTCCCTGTGTGCTTCTTTAATCCCTTGCATTTAATTCAGTTTCATCAGTATGCATTGCTCCCATACCTCATTGTTATGCATAGATTGAAGTATATTAATTAATTAATTATTACAGTAAGTCTGAGACGTCTTATTGTCTGACATGGCCATTAATCCATATCCATCTCAGAGAAATGTGACTCAGTTTCTATCCAAATGACTGATAGGGCAATTTAGAACTTTGGAATCCAATTAAACACAGTGCTAAAAGGGCACTCAGAGCACACAGACTTCTGTTTAGCAAAAAGCCCAATCTTTCTATGTAAACAAAAGTTGATAGGCTTATTTCTGATCAGTCCTGCTATTTTAATATACTCTAAAACAGAAAGACTACCTATTTAAATATATCATCAATTACATATGTCAAGTATGACTGACAGTCCCCCCGCAAACTCACTAACAATGCACACCGCTTTGCCAAACATTCTGTAACCTTGTGGCATTTTGGTATGCTAATGGTGCTTACAATTTTGCCCAGAAGAAATATCTAAATTGGATTTTGTCTGGAAAAACCTGACACTTTAAACTGACACTTTCTGCCCAGGAGAAAGAAAGAGAGAGAGAGAGAGAGAGAGAGAGAGAGAGAGAGAGAGAGAGAGAGAGAGAGAGAGAGAGAGAGAGAGAGAGTATATATAGATTGAAAGGGCACCATTTTAGGAATGTTTTCTTTCAGTAACATTTAAAGGTTCTGTTTATGCATGGAAGTTCTCCTTCATGCCATATATTCCCCCCTTGACCACTGGTTAATATGCTATTTCTTTCTGTGCAATTCCATAGTAAATCAAGGAAACAGAAAGAGATTGAGATAAAAGGAATTAGGATCACTTCATGTCACACTGTCAGCGTGACTGTTTAGCTTGCATTCAGCTGCCTTGCTGTGTACCAATACAGATGTCCATAGGGGTGCCTTGCTGTATTCAGAGATTGAGAAAGATGCCCATAGGGATTCCCTGGGGAGAGGATTATCGCTTTGAACATTTCTCGGTCACCTTGGGCACGGAACATTTTAGGATAGCTACCCACAATGCCAGGATAAATAAATCCCTGGGAAGGAATGCTGACTTTTACTTGTTGGGAATAAAAACAAATGTGCATTCAAAGTTGTTGTTTAGTTTGCAAAGTCACTCATCATTTTAAGTCATCCATCAATCCATAAATTTGAGGAATTTAGCTCTTAATACCATACTCAGAGGCCTATGTATAACAAATATTAATTCCTATTGACTTTGCTTCATTGACAAACATCCCTTAGCTGATGAGCAAATAGCAAGAACACAATGATGCAAAGCAGTTAAATAGTCTTATACTGATAAAAATCCCTGATGTGATTTTGTTCTTCTTGAATGTTTGTTTAGTGCATGTTGTGCAAGCTAATGAAAAGGTCTTCCAAAGGTTAAAGATATAATCGAAGGAGCAATGTCTGCATTGCTTATTAGTAAGCTACTTTCTTCATTTTTTCTCCTTAAAACAAACCTTCTTTCTACAAACATATAGTAAACAAACAGAATTTCACAAGAATTATGTATTCTAAAAAGAATAACACCAAAGTCCTAGAGTATTTGAACACAGAGTGTGTTATCAATTTAGTTGTTGTTACATGTATGTAAACACTTGCAACATCATTTGCTTGCTTTTTGAGGTTAATCTTTGACCTGATGTTGTCCACTGTCATTTTGGAATCCTACTGCAGTGGCTCATTCAAGCAAGGAATTAGCACGCTCCAAACTCTGACATGAAAACCCTGTGTTGTTTTCTAATATTCATCTCCATTGTGTGGGCGGACGACAGTGGTATGACTTTTCTGATATTATTACTGGTATTTCATATCTTGAATTTTACACTGTAAAAAATAATTTGTGATGGTTACTTAAAAAATGTGTGGAAACTTGTTGCCTCAAATGAGTTAAGTAAATATGACTTATCTTTTTAGATGTAAAGTGCTTTTAACTTGAAAAAGAAAAGTTATTTACTTAACTCTTTTGATAGGCTACAACAAGTTTCCACACAGTTTACAAGTAACCATTACAAATTCTTTTTTAGAGTGTAGGATTTTGCAAAAGTCTGATCTTACGCTTGCTACCTTGAGGTTTGGTCTCTGATGCTGGTCTGTGATGCTGACATACTGTGTCTTGGGTACTGTAGGCTACCTCTCATTTCAATCAGCCACTTTTAGTCTTCTTGATGTATAATTGTATAGGAAAAAAAGCTTAAATAATTGTGCAGAGCATTGAGCTTGTATACTTCAAACCTAAAATTGTTTGCTTGTGTTCTGTTTAGGATTGAGATATGAAAAAGAAAAAGTTTGTGAACAGCTTCATGGCCTGGGGAAGCAGAAATTCAAAGGACTGTATGTATCTTCAGAATCATCCTGTCATCATCTTTTTGTTTCTATTTCATTCCATAATGATTTGCTATTGATATAATGCCAGAGTATTTTGCAAAGTAACTGTTTCCATTGTAAAACATCTGCTCAGATACCCCTCTCTTGTGAGGGAGGAGTCATCAAAAACGAAATAAATTGCTTTTCCAATTCGTCCAGCTCAATCACAACTTCAGTTTAGTACTTTATGACTAGATGGAATCATAGAGCACGCACCAATGTCCCCTTGATGTTTTTTTTGTTGTTGTTTTATAATTTTTCTTGCACTCAAAGAAAGTCAAATAAAGGAAAGCTTGTCTGCAATAGAACTGAAGATTATTCTTATTGATTATTTTTTTATATATTTATTTTTCCTAGCACACTCACATCGCCCATTTGTTTTCCTTGCTGTGTAGTTTCATAGCCATTTACAGCCAGAAGTTCCCCAATAGCACGCTGGAGGAGGTGTTGTGCCTGGCCGATGAGATGCTGAAGCTGGGGGAGAGGTGTTGTGCGGAGGGCGCCAGCGACGACTGCTATGACAAAGGGGTGAGAGGCACATCCTGATGGTTCCAGTGGCACTTCACAGAGATTGGTAGCAGAGCACAAAAGCCTCATCTAAAACTATGTGTCTGATATGTTGCAAGCTGATATAGTCCATTGACGCCAACAGTTCACAATCTTAGACACATAGAAAAGGGGCCTAAGTCCTCTTACACTCATGCCTGGGTGCTGGGTTTATATTCTTGCTAGCTTTAATTGAAAGAGAAAGCAACACAGGTTAAGAGAATTCATGTCTCTTGTTCTCGACTTTTAATGTACGGGACTGTGTGTGTGACTGCGTCTGCATCCATGTGGTCCTAACATTGTGCCCTGTGCATCAGAATCTGAGGAAGTATCATAGTAGGGCATCATACACTGTTAGTGCAATGCAGTCATTCTGGTGATATCCTGAACATTTCTTGGATGCTTTTCAGAACATTTTAAAACTTTTAACCAATTTAATGTGATGAAAATAAGATATAAAAAGAGCCTGAAAACCAGAATCTTCAGAAAGGTCACATTACACTGTGACTGCATTTTTCTCTCAATATAGTCTAATTTTTTGGTTGGCAGCTCACTTTAAAACTGTCAGAACTCTGATAATTGGGGAACATTTAGAATCAAACTCGTGAACAACTTATTAATTCACATTTTTATGTTTTATTTGAAGCAGCTAAACTTGCCCCCTCGCTCCTTTTGTCCTCGTACTTATGATGAAGAGAAAAGCAGCAGTTGGACAGTAATTGCATTTGCACAGGAACCATTCTCTGCAAAAATGTCTTGATTGACATGCTGGAGCCATAGCCTCATTAAATTGATACACTGAATGTCACTGAATAGACTCAGAATAGCAGAATAGCAGTATTTGGCATTTGGCCGATGCACTGAGGGCTTTGAAAAGATTTGAAATGGAAAGTGGGCTATACAGCGTGAAAAAGGCACTCACTCACTATCACTGAGAATGAAATTAAGGCTGGATTGATTATGATCTTATTAACAATATATTTGGTAATAATTTAGATTGCAGCCAGTGATATGCTGAGGAGCAGATAAGAAATTTTATCAAAAAGTATCAAAGGATTAATTAGGTGCATACTGCATAAGTATACTGGAATATAAACAACATGTAGTAGTGTGTGTTCTGTGGTCTGTGTTGATTACTGCTGATGAGACTGCTGGGTCAGAAATAATGGGAATATCACACCTGGCATTGAATTTAACATGTTGCCTATAGCTGTTTATTGATTTGTCAAAAATGCATTAGATAAACTAACACCTATATGTATAGGTGGGGTGTAAGAATTAATGGGCTATTACTTGTCAAAGGGCCATATAAGTAGGCTATGTGGCCCTTTGACATATATTATTACTCTGTATACTTTTTATGATGCCATTCTTACCTACTCTCCTTAGCTATGTCTTCATGTGTTGTAATCTAAATTATTACCTATATGGGGTAGTTATTAATTAAAAAATAACAAAGCATTGCAATCATTAGTTAGTCATTACTAAAAACATTAGTTATTACTATATTATTGTATAATTATTATGTTAGCTATTGATGTGAAATAACATTTTAACATTTTATTTTTCTTCCTGAGTCCAGGCCACAGCCATTTCAGACAAATCTTGCCAGGCCGACTCACCGTTTCCCAAACACCCTGGCATCACCAAGTGCTGTGCCAAGGTGGATGTGCAAGAGAGGAAGATGTGCCTGGCCTCCCTGCACTACTCTGCTGAGGAACTACCCTCCCTCCTGGAGCCAACCAATGAGGAGCTATGTGAGCAATTCACGCAGGATCCGATTGGCTACTCCTCCAGGTGAGCTGCCTGCCTGATAATGTTGTTGTCATGGTGATACTTTATTTGAAGGTGGCTACATGAGAGTGACTTGACATCGGATCAGCAGCCTAGATTTGATCTTTTTAGCCCACCACTGCAGTACAGGAACAGCTGGCCAGATGAAAGCTAAAAAGGTCTGGAGGTCTGAGCTTCACCCTCCCACTTAATCATATATTTTTATTACCTCCACCAAGGAGGTTATGTTTTCACCTGCGTCTGTCTGTCTGTCTCTCTCTCTCTCTCTCTCTCTCTCTCTCTCTCTCTCTCTCTCTCTCTCTGTCTGTGTGTGTGTGTGTGTGTGTGTGTGTGTGTGTGTGTGTGTGTGTGTGTGTGTGTGTGTGTGTGTGTGATGTGTGTGTGTGTGTGTGTGTGTGTGTGTGTGTGTGTGTGTGTGTGTGTTTGTGTCTGTCTGTGTACAACAGAACTCGAAAAGTATTGCTATGCATGGCTTTGGATGAAATTTTTCGGACAACGGGTATATTGGGACAAGTAGACTACTAAGAACTGATTTCATTTTGGTGGTGATCGGTGATCCAGAACACGATCTGGAATTCATTTTGTGTCTTTGACCACATTGCCTTGGCGGAGGTCTGCGCTTTTCTAATTTTATTATTGACATTTCACTTGAAAGAAAAGCAATCCCTGATTGGTCAAAGGAAAAACAAATATGGAATGATTCAGGAGGGTACTTGAATGAGCTACTCATAAGACAATATTCAATCCGTTACAGCTAGGTTCTCAAATAAATAGAATGCCCTTTGATTTGACATGTGTGTCATCAGAACAGTGTGAAGCAGGTTTGGGCAAAACTGTCACAGTATCTTGTCATTCTGATCTGTGCAAACAGAGAAATTTCCAACACTTTATTGCCTTTCCGGTCCACACCAGGGGCCCCTGATAGTATTATGGTTGTCATGACATTGTCATGAATCTGTCATAAACTTTATACACCTGTCATGACTTCTGTCATTAAGCATCACCCAGTATTTGTCATGGTTAGGGTTAGGTTTAGGGTTGTTTTGGGTATGTCAGAAGTCATGACAGTACAGGTGTATAAAGTCTATGACAGATTCTTGACAACGTCATGTCATAGTTAATGACACTGCCATGCCAGTCTTATGATGGTACCTTCAAATAGAGTGTTACCAGTTATTCCCACTTTCTTTAATATAATCATCTCTGAAGCAAGTTGCATTCAGTCCCAATAAAATGTATCTCTTGTGGGTGGGATTGCTTTTGACTGCTCCTACAGTGTATGTTTCATTCTGGCACAGTAATTATAACAATTTCGGAGTTCTTTAGACTGTGCTCTTTTTTTTTGTTGGATCTTGCACACCATTCATATAATTTGTATGGTCAACTCAAGGGCTAATTTGTTTATCCGCATGCTTGGAATTGAATGATGACACCAATAAGCCAAGTTATTATGATGTAAAGTGGACGATCCTGGTGAAAGATCTTTCTACTTATTTTATACTCAGTATGATTCAAAGTCTTGACTCAAAGGTCACTTAGTCTGTGTCAAAGGTTTATTGTTCATGCAATGACATTTTGTGTTCAATTGAGGACGATGCTTTTGTGTTAAAAGAAGATGCAAATTTGAAACATTGTGACAGATAATGTAGATTTATAGTTGTGAAAAATTTCAGATAAGTTATACCATAACCTCCCCCTTATGGTTATTGAGGCTTATTGAGGTTATTGAGGCATGTTCATACACTAAATACATCTTCTGTAAGTCGCATGTTCACAAGAATGGTCTGGACCGCTCCTAAGCTTTACGTAATGGCAGGCTTTTAGCTTAAATACATGTTTTACGCTTACAGCGTCGATAAAGGTCATGTTGGCCCAGAAAAGAAATTCCTGCATGCTCAAAAAGGTGCAAATGACAACATTCGATGCCAGGAAGTATTGTGAACATTACTGGGAAACTAGACCCTGACCTTTGCAATGACCATGTCTATCAAAAACCACAAAGCATGGATCTTTATTTATCTGCTCATAGAATTAAAAAAATTCAAATATAAAAAGTGATTTAATAACATATTTGCCTATATTTGTCTTTATTTAGTGACACAGATATAGCCTGGCGAATGCCAAACTAAAAATCACAAGTGATATTTAGTCTGGAAACCTACCTATTGCATTTCTCTTAGCGGAAGTATCGTTTACGATTGTCCAGAGACGTTTATTGGGCGCAAAGAATGTCTATCATAACGTCTGTACATACCTCGGAGCCAATACCAGAGCCACCACTTGACGTAAAATGCAATCGAGGGCCGTACAAATCCCATTTTGTTCTGTGATTGGATACCGAAAGCAGGCGAGAAAATCGGCCATGGTCACTATGCTGCTTTGCAGAGTGAAATTAAATAAGCGCTCAAAGGAGCATGGGGACTCCCAGGCTAACACAGATATAGAATAGGGACATAGTCATAAGGAGACATGTAGACAATACTGCTGGGAGGGGATGCAACAAGTTGGAGGTCATGGCTAAAATCCCCACAGTAAAAAAATATTCAAATTAATGACAGGATAATTGCATCTGTGTTCAGCCTACCTGTGTGGGTGGGTTGTAGATGAAGAAATATATTCTCCACTGTCAGCTTATTTGTAAAGCTTCTGATACTGTAGGTGGTCAGACATTATGCATGTTCACCTATTGTGTGAAAAGTGTCCTTTTAATCTCATCCATATTCAGATTATTTCTGTAGACTGTTAAACATCCACTAGAGCATAAAGGTTTTTAATAAACATTTAATGGAAATGCTTTATTGTAAAGGAGCATTCTGCCCCTGCATTAGAGGACTATAATCTCAGGAGAATAATTATTGGGCTCCCCTGTCTCCTATCTTAGAAGCCTCCTCTTAAATATTCATTCACATGAAGGTTCAAAACCCTTAGGTCACTGACATGAAAATCCTTCTAAACACACTTATGGGATCATCCAGATTTTCCGTGACCAGTTTAGCTAGGTTATGATTGTTTTTTTCATCAGGTTCAGCCTGAAGTACATGGCAAAGCAATCATTCCCTAAGCCCTCATCTCATGGCTTCCTTCTATGGGGAAGTGCTTGAAGACCCCCCACAGGGCCCAATAATCCTTGATTTTTATTTTCATTTTTTATTTATTCATTTTTTTTTTCCGAAGGTACATGTACGAGTTGGGCCGCCGGCACCGCAGCGTGCCCACAGGCTTGGTGCTCAACGCCACGGGCAGCCAGCTGAGGAAGCTGCAGAATTGCTGCAAGCCTGCCCCCTCCACCATGTGCTTTCTCAATGAGGTACTGTACAACTCAATGAATTCAAGGGCATTTGTTTAACAGATTTTCTTTAATTATTTTCACAGCCAGCACTGAGTTTAGTTGGAAAGCTGAAAAGAGATGTTCTAGTTGAGAGAAGAGAGTAGAGAGAATCCACTGTGCCCTCTCACAGTAGTTTAGCAAATACAACACGTTTTGTTCCAATTTCTTTATAATTGTTATCTTACCCTTGGAATTCAGTCAATTATTCATATATCTTATCTTACCTTAGGAATTTAGTCCAATATTATTGAGTTTGTACAATGCAATAACAACAAAATTGCCTGGCGGCACTTTACAGACAGTACAAGTAGTACCCAAAAGTACTTGTAACAGGGGCAAGTAAAAACTCCCTTCTGGTTGTAGTCTAGGAAGAAACCTTGGACAGATCCACGACTCAATTGCTCAACCCAACTCACAGGGATCAATGAAGTACGAGTACAGTCGGTAATTTACCATAAGTGATAAATCATCTATCCATGACTTGGCTAAGCATCATGGCAGCATAATTACAAAATATTGTCCAACAACATACATGCGGTATATGGTAGTGGTAGTCAAGTCAGAAGTGGTTGTCTAAATGTCAGGGTCGATGGTCGTGGTCAGATGAAATGTTAAAGTCAACCAATAGGATCAATTGTGGGGTTAGCATTTAGTTGAAGGTCAATTTGACAGCGCTATCATGAGAGGGTCAGTGACAAGGCCTCTAGGAAGTAGGAGAATCGTTCCTGGAATGGGCCCATCATAAATCGGTTGCAGCCCACTCAGGAGATGACAGGGAGACAGTGAATGGCAGGCATGACACTCAGCAGAGATGGTTGTAGAACACAATATGTGAACTGAGATTAGTGGACACAGGCAAGGCCAGTCTAGGAGATTCACTTTTCAAGGATCACGGATCATGTGGTGTCATATTATGTGGACATGTGTGGACATGTGGAGATTGTGTGTGTGTGTGTGTGTGTGTGTGTGTGTGTGTGTGTGTGTGTGTGTGTGTGTGTGTGTGTGTGTGTGTGTGTGTGTGTGAGCGAGAGAGAGAGAGAGAGAGAGAGAGAGAGAGAGAGAGAGAGAGAGAGAGAGAGAGAGAGAGAGAGTCATTTCAGTGTGGCTGCTTTCAGCAAGAATATCGATGTCTGCCTTATAATGGAGAATGTTTCTCACTTTCAGAGATTTCAAGAAAGACCCTTCAACCTCTTTCTGAGGTTCACCTCAAATGTCTGTCACAACAATGTAAACCTGAAGACATACAAAACTGGGTAAATATAAATGTTTATATTATTCTTTTAGTAAATGTAAGGCTGAGGTCTTTCATATCAGCACGATTGGTGTTGCTTTGGGTTATGGGTTATGATCCATTGGTAATGCTTGATTTTTTAGCTTTGTCATAGAATGAGGTGCTCAGAAATGTCTAGCTAGAATGATTGCTATTTTTGAAAGAACATCTATAGAAAGAAATATAAACCATAACAGTTATGTTTATGAAAGAACATGAGATCTGGGTTGGGGGTGAAGGAGGAAGGTAGTTGTTTTCTACCACAAGAAGAAATCTCCAAATGTGTGTAATTATGAAAACATCACCATCTGGCTACACATTGATGTTCAAAAATGTGTTTTTGACAAATGTAAACTTGAACAAATTCACATTTAACAGATTGACAGCCTACTTTGGAGCCCTGCTGAGAATATCCTTTGAAAAAGCCCAGTCCATGGCAACAGACTTTCAAGGTGGTCTCTCAAAATGTTGTTTACAACCAAACCCAGAATGTATCATCACAGAGGTAAGACATTCAAAGGGGCCTGTCAAGAGAGCTACTCTGCAATAAAGAAGCAGCTGTGTGTATTATCAAAGGTTTGGAGACTGAAAATCTGTAGAGTAGTTTAGTGAGGCAAAAGATCAGTCGTGTAACAAAACAGTTGTCAATGATGGTAAAGGAGGTAGAGTCACCGCTTAAAAACCGAAGGGTTGCAGGTTCTTCCTAACTCTATACAATACTGTAATGTCCTTTAGCAATACACTGAGCAGGTTTTTGCAGGTTGGTACTTTGCAAGGCAGCCTCTGCCTTCAGTGTGTGTGTGTGTGTGTGTGTGTGTGTGTGTGTGTGTGTGTGTGTGTACGGGTGAATGTGAGGTACATTTTAAAGAGATTTGTGTAACCATGCACCAGTGGAGTGTGTTTGCGGAACAAAGTGTTGAGGGTCAGGTTGGAAGGTCATCTGTTGGAATGTGAGCGTAGGCAGTCACAGAATCAGCAAACACTAAAAAAATGACCATTGTCATTAAAACTCATTGATTAGACACTGGGGAAAAGGGGAAAATTGTCTTGATTTATACAAAATCTTACATTGTTTGTATTGCTATAAGACTTTCTACTGCATTTCTATTGTATTGCTATAAGATTTTCTTTATATTTTCTAGTAAAACAAGAAAAAAAAGAAAGACAGATTATTAGTGCTGTTAGAAGGTAACAAAGCTAAAGTGTTTAGTTTTAAGATTAAAGGATTAGCCAATGTGTCTCTATATTATATTCCACTAATCCCTTTGCAGTGCATGTATGTACTGTACTGTATGTGCAAGACATTTATTTTCCCCACACATGTCCATACAAAGCCTGACATTTCTCCAACATCCAAGATAACAGCTGACGTGCAAGCTAGACCAGTGATAATGTAAACATGTTGCCTTTGCAGTTCACTGGCTTCCAGAAGGTCCTTTGCGATGAATCATCACTGGGCACCATGTCAGAGCCGTTTAAGAAGTGTTGTGGGAAGGCAGCCTTGGAGACACTGACGTGTGTTGAGAACCTTAAGAGGGAGCCACAGTCACTCCCAGACATCCAGCCGCTCTCCCCATCTCTATGCCAGCCAGACGGCACGCAAGAAACAGAGAGGTAAACAAGCTTACAAGCTCAGAGGTAACCAAGCTTATAGGACAAACAGAGAGGTAACCAAGCTTATAGCACAGGCAAATAATGACCTTGGGTTAAATGCAAATGTCAAAGTCCCAGAGTTGGCATTTCGCCATAATTTATTGTTGGCTTCCTTGAGACTATGACAGAGAATATGAGGAATTGGTCTACTGAAAATGCAGAAAATGCTATCATCACTGTTCAAGTGTGAAATTTGCAGTGGTTTGAGGTACTGCGTTTCAGTAATGGCTTCAACTGTTACTTCTGAAGCACTTTGAACCATGTATGCGCAGTGACAAGGGCAACTACCTTGGACCAAATACATAACACACAGCTTTATAAATAAGGTCAAACTTCATGACAAAGCAGATCTACTGTACGCAGGGTGGTTATGGCAATGGAGTGTTTAGCGAGTCAAATTCAAAGTCAAATTCATAAGGTCTTAAAACCATTGACATTAGTATTCATTATTGTACATACACTCTCCATAGATTCTCATGACTGCACTCGTAAGTTGTAAAGGGTTATATGATAACATTATAATGCCCTATGAGTACAGGCATGCAAACATGTAAGCAGTTATGAATTGTAATGACAGTAGTTATAAACCTTTATGAATGCATTTATAATGCTTTCTGAATACTGGATTCATAGAAAGTGTTACAGACTGAATGATATTCAACTTCAAAATAATGATCACAATATAGCCTAACAAAAAATATATGCTAATGTTGACCCTTATTATATATACAGACCATCGGAAACAATCATAAGTGTGGTCCTGAAGGATGTATCCTTTGGATAACCAAGAGGACTTAGTTGCTGTCTGTTTTATGTTGGGCTGAAGAGCACCGGACACAGAGTCTGGCTGTGTGGTGCAGTTTCATTTATTTTAAAAGTCATGACATTTTGAATTCATAGCAGTTATTTATATAAGCTTTGTCTGTATAGGCCATTGGGCTCAAACCGTATGTCGGTCTTATTAGAAATATAAAAAGATATTTAAATTCAAAATATAAATACAGATACTGTCCCGTCCAGCTCAAACAAATAAGTGATGTTATAGACTTCATTAATAACACTGTCTCGCAGTGCTGTGAAACTGTTTACAAATATTTGCATGTTTGCCTTGTTTGTGCATGGGAAAAAAATAACACCAGCCATTTTTCTGAGTAGTGAAAGTGTAAACACAGCATAGCAGGTGTTATTAAAGACAGTCAATACAATATAGATTGGGTCTATCACCATTATAATTGCAGATTGCTGCAGGAATCCTCTCCCTCTTGAGGAAGGGGGATATATATTGGAGGAATGCTGTAATCAAGGTTTGAATCATCAGACAATGTGAAGTGTGTGTGTGTGTGTGTGTGTGTGTGTGTGTGTGTGTGTGTGTGTGTGTGTGTGTGTGTGTGTGTGTGTGTGCCAGAGTTCCGTGTTTGTTTGTTGTTTTTCACCTCTTATTAACTATGGCTAGAGGGATTCTAACTCCACCGGAAGTCTCTCACACTCACACTGAACTTTGAAGGCTTCAGGGGGTCTTTGAAGGAACTTTGAAAGACAAATTCAGATAACAGTTCAGCAGTATAGACCAAAAGTGCAGGATTAAAGCAAATTGTTATTACCTCCACCAAGGAGGTTATGTTTTTGCCGAAATCTGTCTGTTTGTCTGTTTGTGTACAAAATAACTCGAAAAGTAATGCACGGATTTGGATTGGAGTGTGTATTGGGACAAGTGACAACTAATTAAGTTTTGGTGCTGATTGGTTATCCGGATTGCCATCTGGAATTTATATTGCCTCTGTGACCCTGATGTTGGCTTTGCATAAATCAGACCATTTCTGTGTCTTTATTTGATTTCTTCCAGATATTTATTCCAAATTGGAGCCAGACTTCTTGCCACCTCTGTACCAGTTATTACAACTGCCCTGGCTCACGTAAAAGATCAAATAGAGGCCTGCTGCTCAGACTCCAACATTCAAACTTGCATGACACAGAAGGTAAACAAATCTCCATCTCCTTGATATGCAAACAGCCCCTTTTTTCCTGTTACTGGAGGACACATTTCCCTCTGTGGTTAAAATAGGCAACAACCCTTTTTGCAAAGAAATCTATTCACTAGTGTGTTTCTTATGTTGTATTTTATTCATGGGTAAAATCAAAATCTACTCACACATAACAGCACTTGAACCCGCCTTAAGTAGTGACTATTGTGCAAAATAATAATATTTTTTTTGTATTTACGTCAACTCTGTAGGTGTTAAGTAAAAGTAAATTAAAGTTGACTGGTATTAGCAGACGCTGTTGTTTGCTGGGATGTTAGAAGCAGATTTAATTGTCTGTTGTCTGGTGAATATTATATGTTGTTGTTATCTCCAAAGAAAGCAGTGGAATATGCATCATTTAGTTTCTTCGAGAATGGCCTTCAGACTAGCAGCTAAAACACACACACACACACACACACACACACACACACACAATCACTCGCATCGCTCTGATGACTCAGCCTGGCTTCTTAATTATCAGATGCCGCAGGTTTCTCGTTGCGTTGAAAGGAAATGTATGTGCCCCGCCTCGCTCTGTCTTCATCACAAGCTCGCCCAATTAGGCCGAGCCGCTTTCATCCAGTGTGGCATGGGGTGGCAGAGCGAGAGATGTTAACAGGGACCCCGCTGGAGTGAGAGGCCCGGTCCGAAGGGCTGCGTTCCTCATTAGCATCCTTACTCCTATCAAGGCTGCCTATATCCTACTGGTGCTCTAATTAACGGCGACAGGCGCGTGGCTGCCGCAGCTCCGCTGGTCCCCGAGTTAAAGGATGAAGGGCCTGGGAGCAAGGTGGCTGAGATTACCTCTGGTGTGTGTGTGTGTGTGTGTGTGTGTGTGTGTGTGTGTGTGTGTGTGTGTGTGTGTGTGTGTGTGTGTGTGTGTGTGTGTGTGTGTGTGTGTTTTTCAATTATGCTGTGTTCAGTTCTGGCTGCCCCTGATGGCGACGGTGGTGATTGAAAGCCTTTATTTAGCGCTTCTGTGTGAGTGCTTCCATATTGCCCATAATGACTTCCTCCTCCTCCTCCTTCTACTCCTCATCCTCATCTTCATCCCCTTCTCTTTCAGATCTGCTCTGTCCCTGCCATTGAAGAAGAGACGCTGTTAGCTTGTCCTCATATGATACTGATTGAGTAAAATAGGGCTCCAGAGTGCAACCAATTTGTGCAAATGTGCATTGTGCAGCCAGAAATCTGTTTTGTGCACCTACATTTTGGATGGACACAGTGGACAGCGACAACTTTTAATGTCTGGAATTTTTTGGTGTCATTTTCCACTGCTTTTTACTGCTCACTGTCTCAAACATGCCAGTGACATATCAACTAGAAAAGCCATCTGTCTGTCGTCTGTGACATACTATATGACCTCTGACACTTTGACCTCTGACCTTTTTAAAATAATATAACTGTACGTTCAGACTGGGAGCGATTAATGTCCAAGAGTTGCCAAAGATTCCCAAGAAATATCGCTTGGCACTGCAACAAAAGTGGCAAAGTTGCCCATGACGTTAGGCATTCGAATGTTCAATCCTGCTTCTCTAAAGGAGCCAAATCAATATTTGATAGTTGCCGAACTGCATCGTAGCTCATTACATAAAGTTAACCGACGTTTAACTTTCTTTCATTGCTCAAGTTGCCCAAGTTTTGTTGCCCGAAGTTGCATGTCTCCATACAAAGTCAATTTCTTCCGTCGCTCGTGTTGTCGCATCGCTTGTGGTCTGAATGCACAGTAAGGCAAAAAACACCACCCCAATTATTTTTTTCTTTAAATTACTCCCACATATTAACTGCTGCTTTCCCTAGGCAGTGTAATCATGTGTCTCAGACACAAAAAGCTAGTTAGTCCCAGCAGCACTGCACAGTGGCAAATTCATCGAAAATGACCACCGGTATATTGCCATTGATAGAGAGCCTTTTTGGTGCGGACCCAATTATTCTAAATGAAGTCTCAGCATCATTATAGTTTGCCGCTTTCTGTCACTTTCCCTCCTTGACACTCCTCCAAATGGGTGCCCATAGGCTCTATTCTTCAAGGTCATCTCCAGGTCATGTTTAAATGAATCAAAGTACATCAAAAAAAATGTTTCAGCTCCACATTGCATGAATGATTAATGATTTGTTGTTGTTGTTGTAGCCGTTATCAGAAATGTCTTTATCCAATAGCGGGCTAACCAGCATTTCTAACACTGAATAAATTTGCTGTTGATGCTTAAGGCAACACAGACCTATGCTGTCGGCACAGCTTCAGCTGTCTGCCTGCTTGCAATATTTCGGATCATTCTGTCAGAGTCTCTAAAGAAGATGTCAGAAGCTATAACGGCCATCCTGACAGCTTGGATAACAAGCTTACCATTGTATTTTTGTATTGTTGTGTTTTCTATGCATAATACAGTAAGGACATTCAGCTCTGGCAGCTGTGGCTACTTTGAAGCAGCTTATGGCAGCAGGCATTGGGCTTGGCACCATATAAAGCCTCTCCACCCACAATAGGGTACAGCAATTAGCTATTATGGAGGGAAATGACTTACAGTAGCAGCCATGGCAGGCACACACTGCCTGATAATGGAAGAGGCAGCAATTTATTCTTCCCTACATATATACTTAACCTTCTGAGCACAGGTTATAACTTGGGGAGGGGGGGAGGAGGGAGAGAAAAAGAAAACACATGACAGAATAATGTTCTGTTTTCATGTTCATGTCACGCACTAGAAAGTGATGTTCTTCCTTTCCATTACACCTATCTGTGTGTAATGCTGTTGAGTTAATGTTATGTTCCAGTAGATAAACCAGCAACTTGCTATTGTTAACTGATTCCCCAAGGAAAAATGACTTTTCATCAAATTGGTGATTTTTACAATTACAAAGCTGAACAGTATGATAAATCTTGTTGTATTTCTACTCAGTATTCTCATACCTCTGGAAATGCATAATAACATGATGACTAGCTGATTTATTTTGTTATGTTTGGTTTTTCATAACTGATTTTACGGTGCTACATTCTTATCTTTCTTCTTTATCTATCTTATCTTCTTAGGAAGAAGATGTAAAGAAAATTATAGCTCTCTTATCTAAGGCTGATGCAAAATGCACCCAGTACTTCAAGCTTGACATGCCTGCTTTCAAAGTCATGTAAGTTGTCCATCTGACTCTCCAACACTCTAGGCTACTAATTAATCAGGTTTAGACCTCTGATAAGAGTCCCTCTCTCTCCATTCCTAAAAAAAAGATTGAAAAAAGTGTGGATTTAATGAGAGTTATTGATTTTAGTTTTGACCTGTGGGGGTCCCTGCCCTCAGTAATGATGCTGATAGTACACAGCAGGAGACAGAAGCCTGCAGAGAGAGGCCCCATAATGAGATTACATATTAGTGTGTGTGTGTGTGTGTGTGTGTGCGCGTGTGTGTGTGTGTGTGTGTGTGTGTGTGTGTGTGTGTGTGTGTGTGTGTGTGTGTGTGTGTGTGTGTGTGTGTGTGTGTGTGTGTGTGTGTGTGTGTCGGTTAGAGGCCATCTACCTGCCTTAAGAATTAATTATTATACTGTATGGTTAAACCAGAATCCTCAAGAAGCCAAGTACCCAAAAAGCCTCTAGCTGAAATCACTTCAGTAAAATGTTTCTAGACGCACACCTGACACAGTTTGAAAACATGGGTTAAAAGACCAAGTAAGAAATATACTTCCCATACATTTTTCCTGTGTATACTGTATGCTTGCGTGTGTGTGTAATAATGTCATTCTTGCTTAAAAGATTTGGATGTTTGAAATCTACTTCACTTATTCTCTATTTCTTGATATCTTTCCACCCTTTCCCCAACACCACACTGTGTTTGTGTGTGTGTGTGTGTGTGTGTGTGTGTGTGTGTGTGTGTGTGTGTGTGTGGTTCAGGGTTGAGGGAGAGGTCAAGGGTGATCAGGCGGCGGCCAAGGCAGAGACCCTGGTGGAGCTGAGCTCAACCTGCTGTTTCCAGCACTCACCGGCTCAACGCTGCCAGGCACTGGTGAGAACCCTAAAGACTCCACCTCCTCTTTAGACTCAAGCTGAGCTGTTGAAAAGACATTCAACTCTGAGAGATCTGCTTGATAATGACTTTAAAAAGATGCTTGTAAGGAACCTCTTAACAAACAAAAAAGAGGATAAAAGGCTGTTGCAGCACAATATCATATTTATAGATGATCAAAACAATGCCTGGGTGATGTAAAGAAGCAAATATTGCACGTATGGTACAATTCATCTTTCAATGGTAGAATTGAACCCATGATGTCTCTTGGAAATGATATCATTTCATCAAGCCTGATTCATGTGTCAATAAGCTTTTGAAGCAGTAAATACAGTCAAGAGAGACGTCAGGAGAATGCACATTCACACATAAGAAAATCAGAAAGACAAAGACAGAATTAATAATTGTAATAATTTGCAATACCTCATACAACGGGAGGAGTGCAAATTACTCTATACTGCCATCATTACACACACACACACACACACACACACACACACACACACACACACACACACACACACACACACACACACACACACACAAACACACTGGCAGCATTCAACCAAGCGTAGATGCCAACATGTAAGAACTTGGATAACTCCTGTAACTTCACATTTACTGTAACACATTATAACAACCCGGCATTCTGGGAATTGAGTCCTGAATCAGCTAGGCGCTGTTTGTTACAATATTATTGGGCAATTTAAAAGAGTTTCACTGAATAAGTAATTTGTAGGTGTATTCTGTATGTTCTTTTTTGCATATTTCTTGAAATGGAGGTTCAGTAACACCGTTCTTCATGGACCGGCCATTATCTCTAGCCTCACATTGGTAGCTGTTGGCTCAATTATATCTGACAGCAACCACTAGGCCTACCAGTTTGAAGTCAAGATAGTGACCACATTGTCTCTCTACAGCTCTGTCACTAATGATGCACCTCTTCTCTCTCTCTCTCTCTCTCTCTCTCATTCTTTCTCTCTCTCTCTCTGATAGATGGAAAAGCTAATTTCATATGAGGGAGGAGCAGCTGTCTAAATCATGACCATCGCCTCAGTAAAAATGTATACAGTAAATGCTAAATGGATTTTGAGTGACCGAACCACTGAAGATACATGTAGTTGTCCTTCCTTCAGCCCCTTTACACTGTTTTCAAGATTTTCCATTCCTCATTGTCTTATATATGTGTTGATGCCTAAAGATACGATCTATAAACACTTGAACCTTTGAGCAATGATCTTGTGCAAAGATTGCATTAAGTCTGCTGTTGGATGTAAAAATATCACAGTGTTTAATCAAATTCTCAAGAGGATATTGCTGAATGAAGCCCATTGTTACTATATGCAAAAACAAAATATGTTTAATTTACCATGTCCTGGACAAAATAATTGCCTGTGTCATGTTTTCAAACACAACAGACTTGAGAGATCTCTTGAGATTGATATGAAAATTGTATCCTGTATAGTATTCTGTTGTAGGCCTATCACAACCTCATTGATATTCATAGAGCTATTGTTGCTCTTGGAAGCTCTAACCGCTTATACGCACAATAAAATTCTATCTTTCCGAAATATTCTGAAATAAAGCTTATGGCTTTTAAGTATTTGTGTATTACAGTACTTGACATACTCAGTCATAACAGGGAAATAGATATTCTATCTGAGGTGCACTGCTGCCCTCTTATGGCCATTTCCAAACATGAGCATGAAGAATAATGTGGTCTTGGTTAAGTGTGAATGTGTGTGCACTAGTCTGTCTGTCTGTCTGTCTGTCTGTCTGTCTGTCTTTGTGCATTGGGGATTTACATTACTGGACTGTAAAATGATGGATTGAGCTGTGTACTGTGGAAGACAGATTGTTCAGTTGGCTTCAACCAACTGTGTGTGGTAATACTGCACAACAGCCAAAAGCTGTAACAAGGTGACTTAACATTGAAAAAGGAAATGATGTTCGGGAATATTCTTTACCAAAACCTGACCTACCCTAAGCTTAAACCACAGTAATTTACATCATAGGCTATAGAGAAAGAACTGTGTATTGTAAATGTAAAGTAACCAAGGCTGGATAATGTCCTGTATGTACAGTATATATATTTGTTTTTAGACTGGTATCTAAAACAGTCTGCCTTACATCCACCCCACAGGTTTCCCCAATTTACAAGTGTTACAAGTGAGTAGGCTGCATCATTTAAAAATAGAGAGAGAGAGGGAGAGAGAGAGAGAGAGAGAGAGAGAGAGAGAGAGAGAGAGAGAGAGAGAGAGAGAGAGAATTGGGTACTCTAAGAATGGAAAACCAACAGATTATGGAATGGGGCTGGCCCTGTCCCCTTTCATTAGAATCACCTTTAAGGATGGAACTTTATGTAGATATAGAACACATGCCTGGCATAAGTTCAAAATTATATTAAAAGAGCTAGTGTAACTGTAGGTAAAAACTTACCATGAGAGAAAGCCCTATATGTATAGGCTATGTATACAGTAGGCTATAACACTAGATGGGGCTGTGGTCTAACCTATCTTGGGGTAATTTGTCTGTGGTACGGTATGGCATACTGACAACAGAACAACATACAGGTATGGTATAACTATTATGTACATTATACAATCAAAGATAATTATTGCCACCAATAGTCAATACCTGGTGTATGTACATAAAAATATACATATGAAATATAAACATTATAATTCTATGGTGTAAATAGACCAAAGACAAAAAAAAGACCACCAACAATAAGTGGATGACTGCAGCCCTGTTGATACAGGCACTGGCATGGACACAAGCCCATTTTCCATCAAAAAGATTATCTGCTCAAAAAAGATGCCTATCTAAGTTAGTGTGACATTTGGCAATACCATTAAGCACATATTTAGCATATAGAATGTTTTAGAGACATCATATAGGGCTTTTCTGATCTAAACCAGAAGTCACTTTTCCTGTGGCTTGTTGAAATTTAGCATTTTCAGTATATGGCCTGCAAACAGATAAATTTTGTCCATCCCTGGCATAGATGTTTGCTGCGTGACACAGCTCTACCTGTCTTACAAGGCCAGCTTCCGAGTCAGCACCTGGAAGCCTATGGCATATACTCCTTTCGTGTACATTGCGTTTCATATTTAGGCATTTTGCAGATGCTTTTATCCAAAGCGAAATCTGTCTTTGCTACAATTTGGGGAGACGTACAGCAGTCCGCTGCTGAACAGGCTTCTCTGCTGGATGATGAAGGAATGCCATGGCTGGCTGCTGACATCTTCCAAGATGGTCAGCAGCTATTTTAGTGTCCTTTTTCGAGATAGAGTGTTTCTCAAAGTCGGGGATGCATGCTTGGAAGGCTGCTTTTTCGAGTATTCCACGTCATTATCTGTCGCCAAGTACTTTTTCCAAAGTCAAGCATCCTTCTAAATTCTAGCGAGGACAGAGGCCTTTGTTCATAGATTTTTCAAGGATGCACTGATGGAACCTCGTTTTTGAAGTGTATGATTTCCAAGGCGAGTGTGCTACCTAGGAAGCATTCTTTTTTTTAGATATTTTTTGGGGGGCTTTTTGCCTTTAATCTGATAGGATAGTGGAGAGATGACAGGAAACGAGTGGGAGAGAGAGATGGGGTAGGATCGGGAAATGACCTTGGGTCGGAATCGAACCCGGGTCCCCAGAGTAATGGTAGCCACTGAGCCACGGCGCCCCCACCTAGGAAGCATTCTGGACTTTGAGAAACACTCATAGTCACATAGATGACCAGGTTGTCCATTTCCTTGCCAACCACAGAGATGGCACGCCTGATCTGCTTGTCCAGCCTTTAAGAGTCGTGCTTTGTTGTGTATCGCCTCCCCAGAACACCCCAGTAGTAGAACAGCACACTGTCAATCACTGACTGGCAGAACATTGTCAAGAGTTTTCTCAGGTAGTCAGAGGGATAGTTAGATGTGTAGCTCAAGAGTCAATGAATCACAAAACGTTCGATGAGGAATTCTGAGGCAGCAGGAACATAATGTTACAGAGAAAACAATACACAGTACATACTGTACACCTTTGCCTCCACATGGGCATACCCCATAATACTCCATTACTGGAGTATTAAGTATGAAGAAGAAGAAGAAGAAGAAGAAGAAGAAGAAGAATCTTTTAAAACCTGTTCAAAATTTCATACTCAACATTTCGATAAGCGGTATATTGTGACATTGTAGTTTGGTCTTTGGTATTTTTTGCCCTCAACGGTGCCTTCCAGGCAGCGCTGCCTTCAAGGCACTACTCCACTCAGTTTAAGGTTAGGATGAGGGTTGAGGGGGTTAGGGTTAGGAATAGGGTAAGGGTAGTGCCTTTTAGGCTGCACTGCCTGGAAGGTGTCGTTGGGGGCAAAAAACACCATAGAGCTTGTAGTTTGATCAGACGTGGATGTACTATATGTAAGATTTGAAGAAAATGATACAGAGTGAGTGGTCCTTAGGTCTTCAGCTACTCTTCTGACTAACTTCCTGAATGGTTTATCTTGCAAGAAATCCTGCGAGTGTCCAATTTACAGTGGAGTGGTGTTCCTCTCACTTGCACATATTGTAAAGGCCACAGAAGAAGAGTCTGAAGTTTTGAAATATGTCTAAAACAGTTGTACTTTATCGGTATCAAATGTAAGCAACAAGAAGATGTCAAGTGTCTGCAGAGAGCTAATCGTCTTTTCCAATCATGAGATGTTCTTGTGCAATACCTTGTACCTGTATGAAACCCTTTTTAGTTCAATATATTGTCTTATGAGCTGATGGGAAGCATTATTGCACTTAACAATCTGAGGCGTAAAATTTTTTTAATGTGCGCATTTCTTGTCAATAATCCAATAAGAAATACATGCATACTAAAAAAAACCTTCATCTGTTCAGTACTTGTTTTCAGCGCTGTAAGTACATTGGCTAACGCTTATTTATTCTCTACAAAATAGCCTGCATCTTCCTTCTGCTCTGGTCTATGTTTAGATTTATAAAATAAAATACGTAGTACAAATAAAACACAATGTAGTCGAATTATTGATAAAGGATGTCCTAATATAAACAAATTCTTTGAATAAATCTGGCCTTCCATATTCAGTGTGCACACACAGCATGTAAATCACAGACCCATTTGTTAGGTCAGTGTTATGCATACCATGGACATCTGTGTCACAGTATGCATACTCACACAACCCACCTACCCACCAACCCAGAGACAGACACACACACATACATACACACACACACACACACAAACACACCAAAGACAAATACACTGACAGTGTTTCTCTCTCTCTCTCTCTCTCTCTCTCTCTCTCTCTCTCTCTCTCTCTCTCTCTCTCTCACACACACACACACACACACACACACACACACACACACACACACACACACACACACACACAGACCCTTCCTCAATGATTCAAACAGGCTAGTGAAGTAGATATTGAATAAATTTTGTTTATTTTTTAATATTCATTTCATTTGAAAAATATAAATTCTAGAATAATCACCACTGTGTGTTTGTTCTATAAAGTCACAAAATGTGATTAAAATGTTTTAAAAACACACTATAATTAATACTGTCATGGTTAAATATGCTAGAATTTATCTTCCATGCGTTAATGCTTTAGATATTTTGATTAAATCGGCTATCCCCAAGAACATACCCCAAATATAAGTTAAAAATTCATTCTTATACTTACAAGGTTAAAAGTTGATTTTGGAAAAAAAAAAACAAAAAAACAAAAAACATCACCTATTATAACAACATTTGTACAGAACTAATGATTTTTGAACAACAGAAAAAAATGATCAAGAAAAATTGAAGCACATGAACAGTCATGAAAAAAAGACATTTGAAGGACCAAGATGGATATTCAGGACAAAATAAAACAAGGCTCAAAAACGTCAGGCCATCTGGCTTCTCTTCATACATGCACACTCACATCTCCTCAAAGTGCCCTGTTCTTCATTTGAAACCTCTTGTGGCTGATGACCAGCTAAATCAATCTTTTTTTTGTTGTTGTGAAAAAAAAGAAAAAGGGATATTCTTTCAAATGATAACAAGTCCTTTGCAACTGCACAATTGTACTTTCCGGAATTCTATGCCCACAGCATCTTACCAAATAATAATAATAAAAAAAAGATAATGAAAAAGCTGACGGAAATCTACACCATTGTTTTGTTTTCTATAGATCTCTGTTCCATCCTGTTAATGCACAGTGTTGTGAAATGTTTGAGTTGCTCCACAGAACAACTCAGTGTGTTCTTGCAGTTCATGTTCATTTAAGCCACTTAGGTACATCATTGTTTGTGCAGTACAAGCAGTTCTAGTATTGTGAGTAAACATGATATTGTTCACTTTATCCTCTACAGAAGTAAATAGTGCCATCGGCCTACAGCATGTTTGCAATAATCATGAGACACAAATGGGAATAAATGTCACTTTTGTGCAAAATGAATCATATTTATATGACAAATTTCCACATCCAAATCTTTAAAAATATATAATATATATTTATGAATATATTCCCTCAGAATCATGTTTACACCAAAGAAATGTCAGGACCTTTCCTTGTTAAGGGACCATCACATTACAATATATTCCACTTGTGAGGCATTGGTAAGAGATATAAAACCAGCAGCAATGCCACATACATGTTACTTCAATGTTATTAGTCAGTCCATTAAAAGCATATCACTAATCTGTCACAGGTATTTGTTCGTCACTCAGTCAAATCTCCTCTGCTCTCCAGAGGCTCTCTACAATATACCGAAAGAATATTAACACCATTATTATCCCATGCTTTTGTAAATATCAAAAGAAAAACAAATCAACATTTAAAATTAATTTTCTTTACAGAATGCCTGCCACCTAAAAATAAGAGGTAGAGCTACAATATATATTTATATATTTATAGAGAATATTTTTTCCTCCAACAGGAAAAGAAAAAGACATAATTACAATGGTCCCTCATATAAAAATGAAGGGAGAGGAATGGAAAAGAAGAAATTGGATTGAAAAACAATATAAAAAAAGGTGAAGCATTGACTCAAAGAGACCATCTCAAACAGTGGGGAAGGGCAGGCTGAATTTGCATAGTAGTTAGGAGTCACATACATTTGAGATGTAGAGTGCTTAAGTAAGTGGAAGACAAGTACTATTTCTATCTTTCTTTCTTTCTCTCTCTCTTTCTTCCTTTCTTTCTTTCTCAGCTTCTCATAGCTTCCAGGGCACACAGTGATGAAATCATACCCATGGCCCGAGAACAGAAGACAGAGGTGTGCTGTCTTTGGTCCCTTCAGAGAAACATAAAACACAACTTTCTCTCTTTCAGAACTTCCTCAATGATAAACACACACACACACACACACATACAGTGTACACACACACACACACACACACACACACACACACACACACACACACACACACACACACACGCACAAACACACATACAATTTAATCAATATATCATTCCAAGTTTGTTTGTTGCTTTCACTGAAAAGTGGTCAGTGAGGTTTGGTCCACTGGTGATTGGCAGGGATGCATCTCCAATGACGGCAGGGGTGGGCTGGTGGAGATGAAGAGTCACCTTGAAGGCCCTGCTTTTTCCAGAAGATTCCATAATCATTCATACAGTTCTGTCACACACAGAGAGTCTCTCCATGGTGGCAAGGGGAGGGGTGGGGTTCTAAAGGGACGTCTCAGAGCCCCTGCTTTTCCAGAAGTATCCATTGTCATCCGGGTCCATGTCTATTCTAATTTGAGGCACATTTAATGGAAGTCTTTCAGGACTGTAGGGGGGAGAGAAACAGTAAGAATACAGTAAGAGTTAGAGACATTTCTCCCCAAGTAAAAGCACTATGTAGCCTACGTGTGCATGTACATTACAGTACTAAAGTTTCTATAAAAAGTGAGTACACCCCTCAAACTGTAGTAGAGATAGTACAGAGAATACAGTATCTGTACGATACAGACACCCCTCACATTTTTGCCAAGATTATGAAATAATTCAACACTAGGGCCACTGTGATGCCCATAGAGATCCAGCAGGTTCATATCTGGCCTGCTGTCACATCCCAATGCGACCCCTCACCTACGTCCTGCTCATTTTCCATCTATTACTACTCTTATACTAATAGAACATAATATTTCTAAAAAATGCAAAAAAGTTTAAAAATCCCAAATGGATTCATTTTCCTGTGATAAGCAGGAACAGGGACAATCATGTTGAAATGAATATGAATGTGACACTACAGTCTAAAGCCCAAGCCTAACACTAGAGAGACACTTAAAAAAATGCCTTCCCAGACACTTTGGTCAGCGTCTGTCCTTTGATCCCTCACGGTAAGATTAAAGACGTCTGACGATCACAACAGAAAAATGACTAGATGGGGAGGTGCTTCAAAGAGAGCGATACATAGAGTATCTGGGGAACCTTTTGATCTAATCTTTTTGATTCATTCACTACACCTCCGCTTTGCATTATTCAAATGGCCTCTGTCTAATATCATTGCCCTATCTGTCTTTGAGACTCTTATCCATGTGTGTACATCTGTGGAGGAAGTGAAGTGTAGGGCAAGCTGCTGTTTGCTGTACGGGAATGTTTGTTGTCATTGAGACCAGCAGTCTGTCAGTCCTCTCTCTCTCTCTCTCTCTCTCTCTCTCTCTCTCTCTCTCTCTCTCTCTCTCTCTCTCTCTCGGCCTTTGACTTATTAGACAGGCCTGGGGCAAAGTCGTCCGCCAATTGGGCAAACATTCACCTTTCAGCGTGGCCAGTCAAGCAGGAAGAATATACCCATTAGTACTCAAACATATACATACTTCCTGCACCTAAACAATACATGATATACACAAAAAGAATAGGATAATAAATGACTGTCAATAACAGTCTCTCTCTTTGTCTGTCTCTCTCTCTCAAACACGCACGCACGCACGCAGGTACGCACGCACGCACGCACGCACACACACACACACACACACACACACACACACACGCACTCATGCATGGACAATACACACAAACCAATGCAATAAACGATATTCTAATACCTTGAGTTGCCCTGGTAGTAGTACCTCCTCTTAGCAGGAGGTGTGCCGATCAAGGAATGAAGGGGACTTCTCTCCTGTGGAAGAGCAGACAGACACAAGCCCTTAGATTATCCTACATGTGCAGCCTGACAACTTGCAACACCTCTTATCTTCAATACAAAAAAAGGGAGGTAGGGTGGTTAGGTGGTGCAGCTTCAGGAACATGCTCAAAAGATTGTCGATATAAAGTTGTATCCCACTAGCATGCTAATTCTCTTTAGCACACATATCACCATTAACTAGATCTATCAGCTTTACACACCAAATAATGCCCAAAAAATTTTGTTCTGTGCAAGTTTATAAATGTAGAAATACAATAAAAAATAATATAGAATGGAATAACATAAGAAGAGTTCAGATGCAAAAGTCTCTAAAAGCCATTTGGATTTAATTTACAGAAATATTTTATATAATTTTTGATTAACTCCATTATAATTCTAACTCCAATTGTTTTTGTCAGATTTTTTTGTACTTGATAAAAATATTTAAATTTCAGTTTGACTGCAATTAACTGGAAATCATTAATAAAACATCTTAGTTTTTGAATATTTTGGAAAATGGATTTAGAGCCTTTTGCATCTGAACTCTTCTATAGACCTTAAGGAATAAAAACAAACAAAAAATGCTTGAGCACTAATATTTGAATCAAAGAGAGAAATGATAGTGATTTTAATTCACTGATTAATTAATTAATATAACACAAATGTAGCAACATATTTGATTTGTTTGCAGTGTTTACTCTCTGTTAGATAAAGTATGGTGTATGATGTCTGACGATCATTAATGCTTCACAATATCACATGTACTGTATGTTCCTGGAAGCATTAACAATGATCCATGGCAGTCTGGATCATAGACGCAGACAAAAAGCCTATAAAAGCACAGAAGACGTTAGGATGTTTGTTCTCAGACACAGAAGTGGAGAGAGAGGAAAAAAAAAATGTTAGAGTTTGGGGATGCAGAAACCAGCCAAGCAAGATAAGAGTTGATGCCAAAAATAAAGACAGGCAAGAGGAGGAGGAAGAGGAAGGAACGAAAGAAAGAAAGTGCTCCATCACTCCATCATCCACCCATCAAAAAACTTAAAAAGGAGAGAAAGTGAATGAGTAAGTGAGAGAAGTAGAGAGAGAGAGATAGAGAGAAACAGAGGTCAGTTAGTGTCATGCAGCAAGAATAGAAGCAGCTTCATGAATCAAGAGGCAAGCAGACAGACAGAGGTGTGGTCCAGATGTCCCAAAGGCGGCGGTGGCGGTGGCGACGGCACCAGAACCAGGAAGATGACAGAGGAGGGACCCACGGGCCCAGCGAGAGCGGTGCCACTGCCACTGCCACTCCCATACCCACTCCCAGTCTGAGTCCCGGTCCGATCTACTCACTGTCTTTTTCCCCTAAGAAGGGCTCCTGCTCCATCATGTCCATTGGGATTTTAATGCTGGGAACATTCTCATTGAAGGGGTAGTCAGACTGTGCAGGAGGGAAACATGGTCACGTGATCCAACAAGGTCGCTCAAATGTTTAAGTGAAATATAATGCAGCATGTACATAACAGATGTGTATAATAAGGGTTAAAAAACGGATGAGTTGTAATTGGGAATATCGAATTAAATCTTCCTAACCCTTGGGATTAAATACCCTAACCCTAACCCTGTAGCTAATATAAAAGTGATTGGTCATTACATAGATACACTCTTCTGCTTTAGAACTATGGATGAGGATTACGTAGCAGGGAAAACTTTTAGGACTGTTACTTTTTTTTCCTGACTTAATGTGACTTCTGATTCACTGTGACAGTTATGCTGGGTAATGCTGATCACAGCTCTTTTTTCCCCTTCCCTCGCCCTCTCCCTCCCTCACCCTCAACTCTGCTTAGGAGAGCTACTAAATTATGAGAAACAGAGAGAGAGAGAGAGAGAGAGAGAGAGAGAGAGAGAGAGAGAGAGAGAGAGAGAGATCCAAGCATGGCCTTGGATGACAGTCACAGGGCCAGTGCCAGGTAAAGCCAGAGATAACTCTGCCAGTTTTTACTGTCAGGATGGATCCTTGATTGTATCCATGTTATATCTTAAAGGGTATTTGAAGAGGACAACATAAAATGCAGTAGAAGCACTGTTACTGTTGGTGTTACCTTTAAAGTGAAGATAGCGAGGACAACTAAAGCATTTAGAACAACATAGACGAACGTGAATGCAAATGCGAACGATCAGATGACATTGAGTCAACGGCACCTTCGAAGTCCTTCGAAATCGAAAGATCAGTTAGTGCATTACGTTCGGTCTATTTTGTTCCAAATTATTTTGCTAGCTAGCCTGACAATCCAGACTATACCATATAAAGTATAGTCTGGCCATGATTCTTTTTTTTGCTGGTGTTGGTTTGTTTGTCCTTTTGTGTGCAACTCTTTGAAATTCTCAGGCAACATCTATATTAGGCTAGTACAAAAAAACAGATGATGAAATTTTGGTAGTGATCAGGAACACCATATGTTTCTCTTGTGTCAGTGACCCTATTGCTTTGGCATTGGTCTGCACTCTCCGAGTGCTTCTTAAATCGTACATACATTCACTTGGATGGGATAGACATTCCATTAAGAACAACTTGCAACCAAGTAAAGCCAGCTGCTATTCTAAAAGAATGGAAAATAAGTTTGGGGCTTACATCCTCAACATCACTGTCTATGCTTCCTCTCTTTTTCTTTTTCTTCTTCTTCTCATCCTCCCTCTTCTTCTTGTCCTTCTCAGGGATGACGTCATCCAGGAAGCTGAGGTCACTTTGGGAGAAGAGATAGTCCATGAACTTCCTCACGGCGACCAGAGCCAGAATCTGGAGAAGGAGAAGACATTCTTACAAATCTCTCCAAAATCACATAATCACATAAGTTCTACACAGTTTAGTTTCACTGTAGCTTAAGTCAGCTAATACAGCCTTCACTAGGTAAAGGATAACGTTTTGGGAACGTTCTATCATGGAATATCTCTGATAGGATAACGTTCTGGGAACGTTCTATCATGGATCCACAGAGTGATGCAGAGCAGCCCGAGCTCAGCCGAGGGCATTACAAAGAGCCTACAGCATTAAAAAAGGCCATGTACAGTAATAATGCTATTTAATTATCTTCAGTGTCCTTTCCTTCCAATTCATGATCCAATGGTAATGTGGTTACGGCACATGACCTCACGTCATCTTGTACAAAAAACATCATGCTGCTATTATATTCAAAAGGCGTCTGCCATCTAGAAAAGTAGACTGAATGCTGAGTGCAGACTGTTTGTATCACATAGCTAGAGAACTGTTATCTGGCTACTTTACATTACAGCACCTATGCTAAGTTAAAATTGGGGTTGCAAGACCAGAAAAACGCATGCACCAACACTATTTTATCTGCATATGTAACTCCAGGTAAGAGGGTGAATAACCCATTTTTCATAAAAAGGTGAAATCCCTTTAAATGCAGCCATCATAATTATCATCACAGAAAGCTATAGCTTACACGCTGAACTGACCATGCAAATAACTCACCATGACGGGGAAAATAATGGCGGCGACTGTGGACTTGAGGATCCAGAGGGCGGCCAGACAGAGCACCTGGAGGAAGGTGAAGAGGTGCACCTTGCGCAGGGGGACGTGACGCAGGTAGATGAGGTCCGGCTGGTGCTTGGCTGGCATGAGGAGCAGCTTCAGACGGTCCATAAACTAAACAAGGGCAAATTGACAGAAGACAGGAAATTATGTCAGTGATTTATTACATCATATTTTATAAACTAGACAAAGGTGTCTCCAGATATAACAGCAGTGGTGGGTTTTTGATGATAAAACACACTTTGAAAGTAAACAATAAGCCAAATGAGGCCATTGGCTAGTTTGACCATGGCTAAGGGGAGTTGTTATATGTTTTGTACAGTGGTATATGAGATTTTTATAATGGCTTGAACACAATTCCACCTATCACAAGCAAAGTTCCAGAACTATCTATTTCAGAATGTGATTGGAGTCTTTCTTCGAGTGAGAATTTCTCACTTACTCTGATCTGAAACTTAGTGATTAGTCAATCCTTATTTTCAAAAGGACTTATCAAAAGACAAGTTTCAGATATCAAGCTTTTACTGTTCCTAATCACACCAACAGTTTGCCAAAGGAAGGATGATCACAAGTTGGCTCCACGTAGCCGGAAAAGCTCTGCGGGATGCTGAAGAAGCTTCTTTGAGCTGATTTGGAATCAGATCAAAGCTGTCCAACAATAACAACAACAACAACAGAGGGGTTTGGCCAGGTGGGGAATCAGCTGGTGTCAAGTGCCTTGACTGAAAAAGGTATTTGCCTCTCTTTTTTTCCTTTGCTAGCCACACTGTTTTCCCACAGGTGGGGTGATTTGTACGGAGAGGGAGTGTTTGGGGACAGAACGCTGAGTCCTTTCTCTGCCAGTAACCAGAGAGCGGTTTGAGGCCTGTGAGTGTGTGTGTGTGTGTGTGTGTGTGTGTGTGTGTGTGTGTGTGTGTGTGTGTACCCACCTGTACTCCGTTGAGAGAGGCAACACCCATGTAGAGGAAGACTCCGTACAGTACTGGCATAGGGATGAACTACAGGCCACAGAAAAGAGCAAAGCAAGCATGAACTACAACTCCCAATGAAGCCCTCTTTGTTAAAGACAACTGTTTACTTTTTACAACTATCAAATCTCTGATGTGGCATTAGAGGAGCAATAAACAAAAACAAACACTATACAGTACACAGTTTAAGCAGTTTCACAAACAAATGACAAAAGTAACATGCGTTCAGACCGAAAGCAAATCAGGCGACACGGGCCACGGAAGTAATTGACTTTGTATGGAGACGGGCGATTCGGGCCACAAAGGTGGCAGGCGACGTGGGCGACGAGTCTTGGGCGACGAAACTTGGGCGACTTGGGCGATAAAATCAAGTTAAACTTCGGTTAACTTTATGTAATGAGCTATGATGCGATTACCAATCACAATGTCGATTTACTGGTGAGATGCCTGTAGAGAAGCAGGATCAAACGTTTGAATGCTAACGTCATGGGCAATTTTGCTGTTTTGGTTGCTGTGCTAAAGCGATGTTTCTTGGGAGTCTTCGGCGACTCTTGGCAATTTATCGCTTGCGGTCTGAACGTACAGTAATGTAGTTGTAGTCGTTACCTTAAGGATGGGGGCCATCAACACAGAGAGGCCAGTGAGGATGAAGACAAACACGCCAGTGACACGCTGCTCCCTATCACACAGGAAAGACAGACAGACAAACAAACAAACAAACAAAAACAGACGC
>JAODXP020000019.1:19005876-19018376 GCA_027497455.2 Sardinella longiceps
GCGTCGTAGAAGTCGCTGGCGAAGAACGGCAATTTGCGCTTGATGTCGAGTATAAGGCCACCACAAAACCTGTGGGAGGGAGGAGAGAAACATTAAGCGAGCGGACACGGCTGACGAGCGAGGACAAACAATTTGGGACACATTGGCTCAGTTAAATGAAAATCTGAGATGTCCACGAGTGTGGTGATGGAATCTAATTGTGATTGAAAAATATGGGCCCTACATTCAGAACAAACTGTAATGTTTGTTGATAGGACAGAAAAAGTGCTGACTAAAAAAAAACAACCTTTCATCATTTCGGCTGACTTTCTCTGAATTTTTAAACAGCAGAGGGAACATTAGACACAAAGTAACTCTCCTGTCCGAATGAACAAAAAAACAGAAACCTCCCAGCACTGTGCGCCCAGTAAGATGATCTGACATGGGCTGGGGTGAATGTGACTTGAAGGTTGAAGGTTAAAGACTGTTCCATCTCCACGCAAAAACATGGGGTGGTTTCTTATTTATTTATTTGTTTGTTTGTTTGTTTATGTGTTTCTTTGTTTGTTTAAAGGGGGGGGGGGTGTCTTACTTTCCAGTCCTCTTCAGTTCATCACCTACTGCGTGACCCCCTCCGCCATGACCCCCTTCATGGGGCGTGTCACCATTCATCTGCGCGTCCCCTCCAGAATACATGTTCTTCCTGGACACAAACACAAACATGATTATCAGTGCTGTGAACACCACAGCAAAGTAGAGAAGGTCTATGTGTAAACAAATGGCCCGTTGAATGGCGGTCAAGACAAAAAGTTTGCCTGCCCTCCTAATACTCTGCATATAGTATATACTCTGCCCTCCTAATACTCTGCAATAAACTGCATATTCTTTTTACAAGTATATAAGCCCACAGTTTAGTCAGATACCACATCACCTTCCACTGATAAGAGTAATAAAAGTAATGCAACAGTAGTGTACCTTACATTTACCTTACCTTACAGTACCTTACACCTTCCATTTTTAAAACGGTAATATTGTAAAGTAAGGGATTGCTTTAACAAGGCAGTAACAGGTAATAAATAACGCATTACAGTTTTGTAGTAACTTGCCCAACACTGGTGACTGTCGATCCACATTTATCTTGGAAGTGCATTTGCAAGATAAAGTTTGTCTGCTGTACACTATCTATCATGTACAGGCCGGTCACATGCAAGTAGGGTGGCCAAATGCATAAACAGCACGTATTTGTCCCTCTTTTTGAGGCGCCGCTAGGGCTTTCAGAGAGACGCATGCGGTTGACAGCTAGGCCAGTCAACATGTATTGAATGTATGAGTGAGTGTGAATGAGAGTGAGCGAGAAAGTTATTGGCAAAGACAGTTAGTGAGTTAGTGAGTGAGTGAGTGAGGGAGGGAGGGAGAGAGAGAGAGAGCTGGGGATGGATTGTGCGTTCAGAGCAAAATGGAAGAGGGCCATGATGGTTGTGTTTGCAAGTTTGAATGTATGAGTGAGTGTGAATGAGAGAGAGGAAGTAAGTGGATAAGACGGAGAGTGAATGAGAAAGAGAGACAGAGAGAGAGAGAGAGAGAGAGACAGAGAGAGAGAGAGAGAGAGAGAGAGAGAGAGAGAGAGAGAGAGAGGAGAGTCACTACTAAAGAGCCTGCAGTCCACTCACAGTTTGGCTGGTATGCAGATGCGACAGCCTGCTGTCAGTTCACCTGAAGCCAAAAACCCTTGACATGGCTCATCTAATTAAGTGCTACCCTTCTCCTCCCTCTCTCTCTCTCTCTCTCTCTCTCTCTCTCTCTCTCTCTCTCTCTTTCTCCCTTTCATTCTCTCTCACCCTCTACTTCACCTCTTCCTCCTCCTCCTCCTCCTCCTACTCTCTCCTTCCACTCCAAGTGGCCCACTCCTGGCCTAGGATTGAACTGCTCTTACACACGCACACTTTCGCTGGCCTCTTAAGTAAGAAGACTAACTTTGAATGGCTCTCTGTGCCTAGCATTGACTCTGCTATCTATCAAACACAGATAAACCTTCATGGAAGTAAAGTTACAATGGCCAGAAGCTCACCTCAGGCACTTAGGAGAAACCAGACTGAAAACACACACTGAAGACACACATCATATTTGTTATGACAATGCCGGTGTCTGGTGTCTGTTTTTTTATTTATTTATTTATTTATTTATTTTTTGTCTGCCCGAACCTTTTGTCTGAAGAAGGCAAAGACTTTGGAGGCTCTATCCTGATGGCAGGGTCCCATTCACCGGGCGGGAGGACGATGACCTCATCGAGGAACTCGTCGATGCCGGCCAACAGATCTTGCCGGTCCTTGGCTTTGTAAGCAATGTCGTGGAAGACCTTACCAAAGATTACAAACAACAGTTGTTACAGTGCAGATCTGATAGCAGGAGAACAGCAAGGTAGCCTATGTCTGAGAACAGGACTGTGGAACATATCTGGTGGTACAATGGAATGCAGTAGAAATGGGTCATGGACAGACATAGATGAAGCAGAAGTGGAAGGCCAGACAAGCAAGCATAACCATGTATAAATGGTACAACAAGGCACATAGATATCGAGTGCCAGGAGATAGACAGCAAAAAACAGAATAGTCAAAAGTTAGGAGAGTGAGAGACAAAGAGAGAGTTTGATGAGATGAGAGATGAGAGAGAGAGAGAAAGAGAGAGAGAGAGAGAGAGAGAGAGAGAGAGAGAGAGAGAGAGAGAGAGAAAGAGAGAGTTATAATATTTAATGATAAATGATTTAGAGATTATATGTTTTTTATTTTTCCTTATTTTTTTATTTCTTCCCTTTTTGTTTCTCCACAGTATTGTTTCTCTGCAGTGTATTGTTATTGTATGTTGTGGTAACACTGCTTCCCTGAGTCAGGCCAAAAAAAGAAAGAAAGAAAGAAAGAAAGAAAGAAAGAAAGAGAAAGAGTGAAAGAAAATTAATGACAGAGATAAAACTTTTTTACAAACCAACCTCATCAGACATGAGCGTGGCAATGGCTCTGCCGATTTCATGGTACGACCTCGCTTTGCCTTTTGGCCCCAGGAGGATGAACAAGAATCTGTTTAGGTGACAGAAGATAGTGGTTATGATGACAACCTAATGTATGACTGAATTATCTGCAACATGTTTTCAATCTTACCTTAATAACACAATACTGACCAACTGTTTATTTCACTCATTTACTATCAGGTCCCTGTTTCTTATCACCACAACTGACACTCAACTGAATCAACCAATCAGCATTTATGGATGGGTAGAAGAATTTCCAATATAGAAGCACAGTACAATTGCATTCATACAAAGACTGAGATACTTAGTCCTGAAAAGCAAGGTGGTTTCAAGGTACTAAGGGGGCCCCAAGCAAACAGGACATGGGGCCCCTTCACCCCCTATAAATACCTACATGAAACACATTGTTATAATCTTCAAGCATCTTCAATAAAATCATTTGTATTGTACAGTTGTCTAACTCCAGTTTAAAGTCATTTTTTGTTGCCAACTGCACTACTAAAATGATTAAACAGTCAATCTTGGAGGCCCCTTTCATCCTGGGGCCCCAGGCAATTGCTTGGTTTGCCTGTCCTGTTGTGACGGCCCTGCGTAAAAGGAGACGAGATGCATTTAGTTTGATGTTTTTTTTCACCTTGTGGGAACAGGGACTTCAGTCAGGGCCCCCAGCATGACAGCCTGCTGCAGACGCACAAAGGCCACAAACGGAGCGTCAAGGAAGTCCACCTCCCCCACCAACACGTTGGAGGCCTCCGCGTCTCTGGGCAACTTCTTCATGAACTTGTTCTTCAGCTGGAGTCGTACATGTATAAAACACACACACACACACACACACACACACACACACACACACACACACACAGGGAGGAAGACACACACACACACACACACAAAACAAGCAGGCAGACACACACACACACACACACACACACACACACACACACACATACACACACAGAGAGAGAGAGAGAGAGAGAGAGAAGAGAATGGCTCAGTAAATCTGCCAAGGATGAATAGCGTGAAAGGTAAAGCAGAAGGTGTGAACATGAGTTCACACTCCCCAGAACAGCACTAGTCTAGACTGGGCAAGAGAAATCGGGAGGGTGAGGGGCCTGGGGTAAGGGTGGTGGTGGTGGTGGTGGTGGTGGTGAGGGAATAAGGCTTGGTATTTTCCTATATGGGGGCCACATGCAGCTGTGTGAAAGCTTGCCCACCATGGTCCCCGCATAACTCACTCCCTTAAAGGCCAAAGCCATGGGTAACCCAGCTGCAGGGACGCCAGTTCCCTGGGAGCCTCCAGCATGAGGGCTTGTTTTTATCTCCACTGATGGAGTCAAGGCCAGACTTACATCCAAGGAGACGCTATTAACCCAGGCTACAGTACCTGCTGCTGAAATGGACTGCCACAGACAGTAAGGTGTAAAGTCCAGGTATAAAGTTTATAGACAGGCAACGATTACCTCTAATCAAGTACCGCTGTTTTAATGCTGTAAATAGACGGCTGATAGCAGATAACAGAGGCCGAGGTTTTTTTTTTTTTTTTTTTTTTTACACTCAACATTTTTTTCTGTTTAATGCAGTGGACCATTCATTTCCATTTAGGTACTATACAATATTTGGTGCATATTTTTAGACTAACTAAAGTGATAAGACATGCATTCCTTCTTTTAACTGACAAAGCGTATTTGTGACCACACAGTAGCTGAAAACCTCAGGTTAGACAGAGTAAAAGTGAATGTCAAGCTCAGCAGGTTTGCTGTGATTTGATGGGATGATCAAATACCTCCCCACAGTAATACCGCACTATTGGAACTGACAATGGAAGGGAGGAGCAGAAAGAGTGTGTGTGTGTTTGTGTGTGTGTTTGTGTGTGTGTGGAGGGGGGGTCAAGTGTTAATTCACTTTCACATCATGAAAGAAATCAGTCCTAATGACCATGTCATTGATACAAGAACAGCACAAACAAACACAAACAAACTTCAAAGTGTGGCAGGCAGGCAGACCGGCCCATAAACACGTTGCTGTAAACGAGAAAGAGAGAGAGAGAGAGAGAGAGAGAGAGAGAGAGAGAGAGAGAGAGAGAGAGAGAGAGAGAGAGAGAGAGTGGAGCAATAATGCAAGGAGCTCTGTTACTCATTAATGCCCCTGAAGGGTCACTACGCCAGTGCCGGCCGGCAGTGGAAAACATTCACCCCGAGGAGGCCAAGGACATCCTCCTCCCCAGGAAACAACAGCCACAGCTGGCCTGGCCCGGGCCGCATGGGCCTATAGTACCGCCTGCTTCAAGCACGACTCCGGGTGGAGGTACGGGAGAGGTGACACAGTCAAAAGGGTGGGGGGAGGGGGGTGCAGGTGTGATAACATAGAAATGCCCGGAGGCTAAACTGAGGGTATGGGGAGGACAATACACTCCATCTGATAAGTCTTAGTGCTAATGGTCATAAGTTATGAAGCTGTGACAGGGTTATTGATTGGGATCCTTGCTTGCTAATGCGTCATGCATCATATAACAGCAATGATTAATGAACAATGCTACACTTTAACCGATGCTTGCAGCACATACCAGTTGCAGTAGTGACTAGTAACAATTACTGCCTTGACACAGGGAAACATATATTTTTTTTTGTTGTTGTTGTTGGTTTTTTTTTAATGACCAGGGAATTCCTGAGGCAAGCATCAATGCAAATGTGACAAGTGTTTTAAGGAATGGTCAAAAATAATAAAGTTTACATGCCTGCACTGAATGCTTGAAATGTGCTATTGCTTCACCATGATTTCTTTTGGAACCATTAGAATGATTTGGAATGTCAAATAGATGCAGTTCAACTGTGCTTTTCCACTTGTCAGCTGCTAGTGGTGGCAGTAGGCACATGTTACAATGAGTTACCGTGGCTATTCTGCAACAGCCGATAAGAACACAATTTACCTCTATGACTATAAGTGATGTCACTAAATCTCAGAATATCTGTATTTTTTTTCTCTATCTAATGAGAACACAGTCCCAAATCCACTTTTAGAAATGTCAAAATCAGAGAGAGGTGCGATGTGACGGCCGACATGAACCAGTGAAGCACCGCGGGCGGGAATTACGGCGACATCCTCCTTGTCCGCAACAAGCTGGCAGCGCAAACAAGGCCTAGCGAGCGAGGAGGGCCAAATGAAATTTTAGAATGGCATTAGTGTCAGATTATGGGCCAAGATCAGCACCATATGAGCGAGCGAGCGAGGGAGGGAGTTGATTAAGGTCTTAGGGCAAGGAACCTTAAACAACCCTGGGCGCCGTTGATGCTGTGATGGCCTGATGGAGATGCTGGCACTGACGTTGACAGTGGGGAGGAGGGGGTGTTGGATTGATTGAAAAAGAAACAACAACAAAAAAACACACACACAGCAAAGCAGCCACACAAATCGGCCAGCATGAATCCAAACAGAAACAGCAATATAGCTGAATCACACCTACACACATTTACAGGCTAAAAAAAACTCTCATATCAAGAACAGTCTCTCAAAATACACCTTCAAAGATGCTGCTTTGTTAGCATGTCCAAATAGCTGCACTGCATATAATGCCAGATTATTTGGGTTGGATAAATCATTGGTACATCAGCCATCTCCCCTCCTCTCCCCCATCTCTCTCTCTCTCTCTCTCTCTCTCTCTCTCTCTCTCTCTCTCTCTCTCTCTCTCTCTCTCTCTCTCTCTCTCTCTCTCTCTCTCTGTCTTTCTCTCTCTGTCTTTTTCTGTTCTAATCCCCTCTGTGACAGTAGCTGCCATCACCATTCGTGAACTCTCGACCTTTTGGCTTACCACCTACCACTTTCTATTACTGTCAAACCTGCCAGTCGGCTGGGCAAGGCTGGGTTGAAATGGGCTCGGTTGGGTTAGGTTGGCTAACCCAGCCACTCTTGGCATCCTGTGAAGTGTACAGACTCACAGTCTGCTCCTCAGGACGCTAATCCTTATCAGCTAGCATCCGTACTACGCTCCACTGACACAGTTTGCCAGCTAGATTACACTCACCACAACACTTTAAGAGGAGTGAGTCTAATCCCTAGATGCAAGATGCAGTACACGACATCCAGTATTGAGCTTGGTTAATTCATTACCTCCCGAGTTACTACAGGTCACCTGTGCATTGTGTTTTGCACTTTTGCCATACCCACAGTCTGCATTACAGTACAGAATTAGAAATTAGAATTAAAAAGTAAAAATTTAAAATGACTATAGACTGGCATATGAAAGAGGCTCAACTCTTCTTTACTGTTCCTTTCATTCCTTCTATTAATTAAAAAAATAAAATAAAATAAAATAAAAAATTTACCTGTTACCAAAGTTTATTTCTAATTGTTGTAATTACATTTTAGCCATGTATTTTTGTTATAATGTTTTGGGAAAATAAGTGTCTGCTAATTACCAATAAACACATACTCCTTTTCTGCATTTTTCAAGAAGACTCAAGTTTCTCTACTTCACACATTCACCTTTTGGGGGCAGTGTCTTGTGAGAGTAAGTAAAGGAGGTTTTCATTTTTTTTCCCTCTCTCTGTTTTTCCTGAAAGCCACTTCCAACCCTCAACGAAAGTGAACTCGCACAGAGACGTGAAAAGCTTAGCATGGACGAATGCCACTGTGCACTTTTCTAATGCTCAGATTGGTCTAAGAAGACACACACACACAAACACAAACTCTCTCTCACACTCTCTCACACACACACACACACACACACACAAACACACAATGTGCAGCAAACCCAAAAGTACACAGAGGGTTTGAGGAGTCATTCAGCTGTGAAACGAGTGGCAAGCTGAGTTGTATTCGACAGTGCTGAGAGAGAGAGAGAGAGAGAGAGAGAGAGAGAGAGAGAGAGAGAGAGAGAGAGAGAGAGAGAGAGAGAGAGCACCCAAGGCTTGGGCTCCCTTAGGTCAAACTCTCAGGCCCTCTGTGCTGCTGTTCCAAACCTGAACAAAGGACAGATACACTGATGTTGAAATAAATGCCTATTTACTTGCCGGTTACAATTTAACTTTCTGACAAAGGAAGAACGTCACAATGACCAAATAAATCAATAAAATGTGTAATTAAGTCATAAGTCCGCGGAAAGCCGGAATTTCCATGAAAGCACGTCGGAAATGAAGGTGATTCTTGTGAATCATGCCGTTAACTATCTTATGAGTTAGGCAGTTCATGGAAAGCCTGAATTTCCACGAAACCGTGTTGGAAATGAAGGTGATTCTTGTGAATCGTGCCGTCAACTATCCATGAAATCTTGTTGGAAATGAAGGTGATTCTTGTGAATCGTGCCATCAACTATCTTATGATACTGTCAGTGTACGTTTCAACATGATGTCAAGGCTGCAAACATCAGTCAAACGTCAAGCCAAATTTCAACATGACACATGGTTTGGTAAATATCCTTTTACCACAATAGCACTGGTCTATTGCTTCACAATCAAATGCATTGAAAAGATGTGATTGGTCAAAGTTTTGTGTGTCATGTTCTGCAGTGCCCCCCAATTAAAAGATATGCCTTCTGTCCTCTAACAAGCTCAGGACATGAGTCAGTCATACAGGGGGGATGGGGGGGGGGGGGTCATTTGACACTTCGATGTCAAATCCTCCACCACGCCCCCAACACCCACTCTACTCCTAGGACAGACAGCAATGACATCATCAGCTCTGTGGATGAGAGAGCTGTGTTGCAGGGGTAAGACATCAAGCAGCCACACATTTCATCCCATGGGGCTTTTGACGCAAAAGGCTCTCCCTCTCTCTCTCTCTCTCTCTCTCTCTCTCTCTCTCTCAAAACCCAATCTGTGCAGCTTTCTGGGACACCTGACCCAATTCCAATCCACGCTGACCCTTGGTTTGGAAATAAAGGGGGAAGTTCCGCTGGGGCAAGCAGCAGCTGTCAATGCTGTCATCATCACTGCTGGCTCAAGCTGATCACTTCCAAATAAAATAGGCCAACAACAAAAAATCAAAAACTAGATCGACTAAAGAATGCATCCTCTCATGTCAGTGCTAAAGGTCTACAGTACAAGACCAATCAAGTTTTTTCTCTCCATATTGTGTCATTTGGTTTACAAAAATTTAATTAGATCAACTAATGCATGATCACTCTCATGTCTTTGTTTCCCTTCTCCTCAGGCTTGTGCAGTCGTTTACAAAGGCACTCTCTACTGACATCCCAGGTGACAACTACGTCTGTGAACTACCTCAGATTTATCTAAGTCACTCTCCACTTCCTGCTTAGATATGAGTTATCAGTAGCGTTCTGTGTGCCACATTCTATTTATTGTTTATTTTGTTAAGCGATTTATCACTTTTCCCTCTCTAGTGTTCAAAGGGCGGCCCGCCTTAATACTCAGTAGTATTCAGAGAGTTTTATGAGATAACTCTCACTCATAGGCCATAACTGATCTTTGTCGCTCATCGGATATCTTGCCAGTGGAAAAATCAGGGCACAATAATGCACGTGTGAAGATGACCCTGGCCTGAAGGAGAACGTTCTGAGGACTGACTGACTGACTCCAAACTTGGCTTGTTGCACAGCATGACCTGTGGTGCAGGTGAAGAATGGCTCACACTCTTTGGAGGCTGACTGGCAGTGTACCTTGGACAGGATCACTCATCCAGAGAGGTGGTGGTAGCGGTGGCGGCGGTGCAAAGTAGTTCCAGGAACTTTAAACCAGACTGAGCTACTCTGCTTTGTTCCGCTCCACTCCGCAGGTGTCAAGAACCTGTCCTTTACACCTTTTGAGCTGACGCACGAGGCTAGTCTATCATTACCATGCAAGGAACGACCTTCTCATGGACCTTGAAGGCCTTCAGAAATCTGTGTACAATGACCTCGACTGCCTCTTATTATGCCTCTAGTGAAATGTCTGACATAACTGATGTCATGTAAAGTACATGGTGGAAAAAAAATTAAAAACAAATGCTAAGTATGCGCTAAGTGCTTAATACTAAACCAGTACTTATGGGTTCTCTACTGAATCACTACTGTATGATGATTCGTAGAGCACTTAAAAAACACATTGTTGCTAATACATCTGTGGAAAAAGGGAGGGATATTCTATAAGGGATGTCAGGAAGATTCAATAAAGATGATCTTATTTCTCATCTTCCTTTGTCTGGGAAAATTGCTGCCATTCTAGAAGGCAGCGAAGGGATTAATGTGTGTAAACACTGTGAAAAGACTCACCTGATCCTTCTCGGGCTTGTCGGAGATGTCATTCATACTGCTGGAGGATATGTTTCTGTGTGTGGTGGCAGGGCTACCTGAGAAAGCAATCAGCCAAGCATGGTTAACCAGCTGAGAAACAAACCACCCTCAACGTCTGTGTGCCCCCTCCCACTCCCTCCCCACCCCACCCAACTCCAAAAGAGAAAAAAATACCCCAAGGACAAAGAAAGTGAGGACAGAGGAACTCAAGAGAGGACAGTGGCCCACTTCACTCCAGATGCATCCATTTAAGTAAACCAGAGGAATAGCTGGCCAATGAGAGCTCTAAGAGACAAGAGACCTTGCCCGCCATGACCAAATAAAAATGGCTGCTCTTTAGAACATCTATTTACAGGAAAACTTATTCTTATTCGCTTACTTACATTAGTTTACTGAGTGGCCTTTGTGTCAAAAATGTGCTATATGAATAAAATAACGACTTATTTTTATGATCAACTGCTTTACTATGCATTAATCCTCCTCTTAGCCACATAATGCTTTACGATGTTTATTCTCATTAGCTTGTGTCCTGGCAATGTAACGTCTTGACACAATGCCTTCACCTTCTTCCTTTACAAGATGTCAAACGTTCACAACTCTACAGGGAGATTCATGCCCTCAGGCAGACTGCTCTCATTTTTGAAAACCCTTCCTCACTGGGGCTTACGAGTGAGGAGAGAGAGAGAGAGAGAGAGAGAGAGAGAGAGAGAGAGAGAGAGAGAGAGAGAGAGAGAGAGAGAGAGAGAGAGAGAGAGAGCAATTAAAAGGGTCGATGGCAGGCAAGGTGGTCCTCACGGCAGGGGCAACTGCATTAAAGTACCTGAACCAGAAAGGGTCATGCTGGAGAGGGTACAGCAGGCAATGACAGCCCAGAGTGAGGCTAAGAGAAGGAGGCCAAAAGAGTGAATCTGATGCCACTGTGCTGTGCAACATGCTGCAGGTATCTGGTGCCACTTGTCTCCAGACAGATATATATATATGAAATAAGTAAAGTATATATGGATGGGACATGGCTTTAGATGTCAGTTTGATGCAGTTGGTTGGTATTTTGTAAAAAAAAAAAAAAAAAAGTATTTGCCTAAATATTTTCGAAAAAAAAAAAAAAATTCCCAAATTTTGCAAAATATGGGGGAAATTTTTGAAAAAAAAAAAAGAGCATTGAAAAATCGTGACTGTCACAAAGCATAGACAACAGTGACATAACTCTTGGAAGTCAAGTCAAGAGTTCAGTTGAAACTTATGGGGTGGGACGGTTTCATCTTGTCCAATCATTTACTGTACGAATGGGGGTGTGGCACTAACACTAACTTTATTATGTGCTAACCTCCATCAATGGAAAAAATGACTCTCCAATCCAATCATGTAACTATGAACTGGGAAAGAGAGAAAAAAAAGGCTAAATCACTATGAGCACTAAAGGGCAAACTGATTACTATGTAGTAAACTGTGATGGAGAGATCCTGAGACACACTCACTCAACATAAACACATACATAACACAACGAGACACCCTAACGTACAGAACTATGGGCATGGGACAGACAGGTGGCAGAGAGGTGTCTGACTGGAGGTCTAGTTGAACTTACTAAGCCATCCCATGCTCGGGCTCCGCTGGACTGGCAGTTCGTCCTCGGAGGTGCGAGCCGTAAGACAAGGCACAGAGTTTTCGAGAGGACTACGGGCTTTTGGGGGGTTTAGTGGCAGAAGCGTAGAGCAAGTCAGCCAGGGTGCAGAAGAAAAAACAAAAGAAATGGAAGAGAACGAAGAAAGAAAAAACAGGGGAGGAAGGAGGGCAGGAGAGGAAAAAAAGGAGAGAGAAAGTGTTGACAGGGGACTCAAAAGCCGTAGCCAAGTGTCAGTTTGACAAATGTAATCAGAGGCGCATGTTAAAGAAGCTGTAAATGAGGAATCAAATCACACAATTGCAAAGTCAAGTGACCTGATCAACTGGCTAATCTTGTGGAATGAAACAAATTGAACAGAAAAATGTTTTCGGCTATGTAAAATTGGTCTAGCCAACTGAAGAGTTTTGTGCTTGGCTGTTTACTAAGAAGCTTTGGTTGATTTATTATGTGACCATGTGTGCCTTAGATAGTGGCTTACTTTTATAAAGGCATTATCATGCATTAACTAAATGGCCTATTGTGGTAGTCAATAAATCATAACAGACAGCACCTTGTTTCAAAGGTTCTGCACTATGAAACCAATAGACAACCTTATGATTAGCCAGTTCACATCAAGTCACCTTTTTGTCAGATCCATGGTACTTGACATTGTG